>OY728165.1:1237971632-1239171632 GCA_963277665.1 Viscum album | reverse complement strand
GTGTAATATATATCATATTAATTCATTAAATTCATTTATATAATCATTATTAAATGAAGATCATGTAGAACGAGTCGCATCATATCGTGGAGACGGTATTCCGTACGTACGCACGAGCGATGATATCATTCCCATGATCGTGGAATTGTATTGGAGTGTATTTATACTATTTCATAATCAATATCAACTTACAATAATCATTTATAGTAATTATTTACACCATTATACCCATCCAAGTAAGGTGGTGGGGGAAAATAGATTACACCACGGCGTGGAGATGGTATTCCGTACGTACGCACGCGAGGTGATTTTGTTTTCATAGAATGGATAGAGGGTGAAATATGGTTCTTTCATAATTATAATAACATATCAGTATCTGAGTGATACTGATTTTATTACTTCATAATGAAACAACTAAAGAAGAAGAAGTGGAAAAATAAATAAAGATGAAAGAATCGGTAATGGGCATTACCTCTTCTTTGATGCGCTTCTTTGAGTCCTCCTTTTAGGTCACTAAAATTGGTCTTTGAAGAAGACCAGAACCTCTAGGATGTCACTAGGGAAGTGGATAGGAGAAATTTTCAGGGGTTGTCTGAGCATGAAGGCTCAAATTGGTGTGAGGAGGAGAGGGAGGAGGTGTTCTTTTAAAAGGGAGGAGAGGGGCACCTTTGGAAATATAAGAAATATTAGTTTACATTAAATCCAAACCCCACATAAAAACTTCCAAAATGACTCATATCCGAAGCTTAGAGGAGATAGGGTGGTAATATCATTAAAAAAAATAATATTTAGACATTTTATTAATTTATTTTAATCATTATCAACTTGATTTATCCTTATTTATCAATTTAATTTTATTTGTGGTAATAATATTCCAAATTTTAAATTATTATAAATAATTACATATGTGTTGTTAATTTTCTATAATTTGACACTTTATGAAATTTTAGATCATATAAATTTTAAATTATAAATTTTAAATATTTTTATTATTTTTAAACAATTTTATAATATGTTATTTATATAAAATTACAATAGTGTCAATTTTGACACTATTCATTTATTTGAATTTAAACGAAATATATATAGAATATATTTTCGAACTAAAAGCTTTAATAGATCCATAAAATGTCATATGTCTCTAGAAAATTAGTGGAGAACATTAAATAGTTCATATAATATTTATTTTTTTATTTTTAAAACCATTTATTTGATATTTTAATTAATAAAATAATTTCAACATCACTATTGTGTCATAATAAATGATAATTATTTAATCCCTAAAAATTCTAAATAAATTCCTATGATGTAGATAATTGTATTATAATTCTGCATAATATTCATTTTCAATGTTTCATGAAGTTCATCACTAAATTTCAATTATTATACTTATAAGATTTCAGAAAGTGACATGTTGTCACATACTTTGGTTTTAATAATAATTAAATTATTTTCATGGAAAAAAGTCCATTAAATGAATATAATTATACCCTTAGGTGATATGGGTCTACTTTTATTAATTCAATAGGATTTTGGCAGGGGTTAGGGTAATTTTATATTCTTATATTTATCCTTAATTACCCGATTTACCTTTAACTATGGTAAATAAAATTTACCTTAGTTACTATTCATAATGTCCAAAAATAAAAAGTAGCCTATTAACATAATTTGGACCCAATGATTCTGAATATGGAGTCCATTTTTCAAAATTCAAAACATATATGTTGCAGTAATTAATTTAAATTAAATCCCATTGTTAAGAAAACGGGTTTTAGAAGTTAAAACATTGTCAAAGATTGAAATGTTTTTACCTATGAATTCAATGTGAAATTAATTCTAATGAAATAAATTATATTAAATGGTAAAAATATATTCTATTTATACATTAAAACCATTCAATAATATAATTTATCCATATAAATTATCTCAATGAAAAAAATTTCTTTTAATTAAAAATAATCATATTTTTACTATTTATCAAAATATGAAAGTTATCTGAAAAAATAGAAAAAATTTATCCAAAGTAAATTTTTATACCATGATTCAAAAGAAGAATTTTATTTTGTCAAATTGAACTTATAAGCATGTCAAAAACTAGCTTTAATGTGGGTGCGCCATCAAAAGGTGGCAAAACTGTATTTTTTGGAAAATACTTCTTTTATAAAAAAAACTGATTTTTCTTTTATACCTCATTCTAGAAAATGTATAAGTTGAATTAAAATGTTATAAAATTGAAAATTAAGTTAATACTATTCATAACGGCTAGTTTTAATAATATTTTAATTGCATATCGTTGTTTAGTGAAACTCGCTATTGCGTACGACGCAAGCTATCGAGGAAGGTCACGGTTGCGTGTAAAGCAAGCCAAGCTAGTGTTGTGTGTAGTGAAAGATTCCTTTGATGATTTATATAACATAAAAACAAAATATTTCTCATAAAATTCTCAGGTGTTACATTCTACCCCGCTTAAAATGAATTTCACCCTCGAAATTCGTCACTTTGTAATAAACAGATGAGGATACCTCTCCTACATCATATCCTCAAGCTCCCATGTAGCTTCTTATAGTTGGTGGTTCCTCCATAAAACATTCACTAAGTGAGTGGTCTTGTTCCGTAGTGTCACGAACCACCCTCGGGGACCATGCCGTGACTACCCCAAGCCCGCCTTCCATAGGCCAGGGGCTGGCGACTAGCACCAAGGCGTAAATCCCAGTAAAAAGGGAAGGCATTGCCTTTGAAAAGTAAACAAACACCACAGAGTAAGCAAGCAGAAAGGTAAACACTAAGTAAGAACAGAGTACAACTGAATGTGTGGAAATGTAAATGGGCCAGTATACAAACCCAAACTGGAAGTAAAGTACAACTCGAAAGGGAAAACAACTACTGTAAGGTAAAATCCGCTACACCGAGCTGTCCACTGGAAATCCCACCTGAAGGGTTGGTACAGATAGCTCCACTGCTCCACGGGTCCCGTCGTCCGCTCCAAACACATCCCGCCCAATGGTCCACCTCCAGGTACGGTCTTGCTCTGCAAGCCTCAGCCAAGATCAATGTTGTCCGTCGTCTGCAACCAACACAACGTAGTGCGGGCATAGCCCGTGCAGGGGTGAGTATAAGCTACTCTGTAGGGACCCCGAGACCCCTGAAGGTCTCCCAAAATCCACAAAAGATAAACCACAATGGAAGATACAATCACGAAGTAACAACAGACACTGCTTAGGTATATGCCCATACATATACCTAAGTCATCAATTCCAATACGCTCCAACCTCCGAGCCTAAGTACAACTCAGTCCACACAGGAAAGTAAACGTATTCCACACAGGAAAGCAAAACGAAATCCACACAGGATAGCACAACTCAATCTACACAGGAAAGCAACAGGATTCCGCTCACACAGGTATACTTCTTCGAAGGATGATAAATATGATCTCTGATCCATCTAAGTCGTCGGACCCACGAAGGATCGATAGGTAACTAACCCTCACAAAAGACCCACACAGGATCGGGCCCACACAGGACCTGTAGGCGCTGGCTCACACAGGACCGCTGAGCGCAAAGACCCACATAGGATTGGGCCCACACAGGACCTGTAGCACTGATCCACGTAGGATCGCTGAGTGCTGTAGTGGACGTCGTTGAATCCACTAAGGATCTCTGTACTGTCGTCGTCGCAGTCACAGTAGCAGTAGCAGTAGCAGTAGCAGTAGCAGCCAGCACTAGGGTTCCCGCACACAGCAAGATCGTTCGGGAGGGTCCGCTCCACGAGCCGAGTGACTGATACATCAAATGTCACTAAGCCTAGAGTTGATGTATCCAAAAGTTCCGTATCGTCAACAGGAACTCAATGCAACAGACGACGCGTCGATCGGACGCCCGGTCTGAGAGTTATTGCCTTTTTCGTCCTAGGGGCCCGGTTGGTTTTTAAGGCAAAACCAACCCGAGCGTACTCCACCTGTGTCCAAACCTCGGGCGGAGTATGCCAAAAGAACCGTCTCACTAAGAGGAACACAACAAAGCTGACTGCACGTCAATCAGACGTCCGTAGCTCAAGATATGAACGTTTCCGCTCCGAGGGCCCGGTTAGTTTCGTGTACGAACCAACCCGGCCGAACTAAAAGTAATCCGAAACCTTGAGTGCGATATACTGAATCGACCGTCTCGATCCAAGGATCGTATCGCCGCTGACGGTTCATCGATCGGATGTCCGTAGCTCAAGTTATGGGCAAAAGACCGAAGTCGATTCGAAAACGGGGGGTTCGGGTCCGGGGCGACCCGGCCCGACCCCCCCTGGGTCGGACCGAACCGGGTCGACCCGACCCGGGTCCTACCCGGCCCGGCCCAGCCGGCGGTGCGGCGGCGCGGCGGCGCGGTCTGGCACGGCGGCGCGGTCCGGCCGGCGGCGGCGCGGGCTGGGCGCCGATCGGGTGCCACGCGCGGGGGGCAAAGCCCCTGCTTCCCTGCTGGCGGTGCAGCTGAGAGCCGCACCTTGATCAAACGGCCCCCCTCGTGGGGGCCTACCTTTTGGAAAAACGGGGGGGCGCTGCCCCCCCTTTGTGAACCCCCCCCCCCCCTCATAATGGGGGGCCAATTAACTTGGTCGGGGGAATTAAATTCCCCCGGTCATTCCCCTTCCGGCCGGCCCGACCTGGCCGGCCGGTTCTTCTTCAACGGACCGGCAAATCCAGTCCCCTTCGGGCTTCTGACACCGGCGGCCCGGCTAGCCTCCGGTCTTCCTGTTTCGCCGCGGCCCAGAACCGGCAGGGGTGTTCATCGTCCGGCGCGGTGCGACGGCACCGCGACCCTCCGCCGCGGCCCCGCACCGGCCGCAACGCCTTCGGTTCCCTTCGACGCGGCATGACGGCGTCGCGTTCATGATAATCCTTCCACGGCGCGGCGTGACAGCGCCGCACAATATAGCCGTGCGATTCCCGCGTGGTGCGACGACACCACGCCTTCTCGTTCATCCACAAGAAATATAATAATATTATTCAAGAACAAAGGAGGGGGGATTCGGCCTTGTTTGTGCGGTCCGGCCCACCTCTCTTTAGTCGATAACACTTAACAGAAATCCTCAAGATTGTCAAGAACCAAGAACGAGAATAAAATAAATAATCAACAACAACCCCTACCTCGGTTTCAAGTACGATGATTGTCAACGACCCGCGGAAGATGCGTCGCGGTGGTCGGCGTCACGGAAGAAGGACGCCGATGTCGTGAAGCGAGGATTCGAAGTTCTTTGACGACGATTTCGTCGCTGGAAATCGTCGCGGAAGAGATGACGCGGAAGAAGATGTCGTCGGTGTCACGGGAGACGATTCCCGAGAACGTGGCGTTCTTCGTCGATGCTCGATGGTTCTTCACGTTCTTCGTCAAAGCTTGAAGAAGAAGAAGAAGAAGAACTCCAAGTTCTCTCAAGGCGGCTAAAGAATTCTAACCCAAATAAAATAAGATAAAGTCTTATTTTATTCACACATTTAACAATTTGAATTTCAAAGGTTTGAAATTCAAACAATTCAACTCCATTAATTAACAAAGTTGTCATGTCATTAAAAGAGAAGGTTAAGGGAGTTTTAAAAGAGAAGAAGAAGAGTTATGCTTCGGGTGGGCCCCACCACACTTAATCCTCCCAAGAGAGGTTAAGTGGATGTGGGTCCCACAACTAACTCCCTTTGGGAGATGTTAACCAATAAGTTAAAATGACAATTTGTATTCCACAATTTTTATTTAACTTATTCTAAACTCCCAAAAACTAACTCTCAACCCGAAATAAACGCAACCTCGGAAAAGGTCTCTTTAAGAGAATATCGGTGCTGCGAGTTAATCGGTGCCCTCGAATTTCAATTCCGAGCACCGGATCAAAAGTTAGAAATTCCCGCTCGTTCGTTCACTGAACGTACCCGAGCCGAACTTCGGAAATTAATTCCTGGCACTCCGGGCCTCGGAATTAGGTGCCGTCAAAAACTGCGCTCTTGTAAAATTCCAAAGAAAATTAAGAAAAAATTTTCCTTGGATTTTACGGGTCTTTACGTTACTCCCACTTCAGAGCTTTACATCCCCGTAAAGATACATCAAAAACTAGGGAAACAAATGAGGGTACTGAGCACGCATCTGAGCCTCCCGCAACCATGTGCTCTCCTGGAGGTTCCCATGCTGCCATTTGATGCGCACAAGAGGAATCGATCGCCCACGTAGGAACCGCTCCTATCGGTCCTCTATCTCTACCGGGAGCTCTGTAAAAGTCGCCCCATCGTCAACGTCAAGCTCCCCATGGTCAATGATGTGCATCAGGTCGTGCACGTATCTCCTCAGCTGAGATACGTGGAAGACGCCATGCACCCGGTGCAACTGAGGTGGTAAAGCCAGGCGATAAGCCACCTCTCCAATCCTGCAGAGGACCTGGAAGGGTCCGATGAAGCGTGGAGATAACTTGCCACCTCGTCCAAATCTCCGAATACCACGTCGAGGTGAGACCCGCAAGAAGACGTGGTCGCCATCCTCAAACTCTAGTGGCCTCCACCTCCTGTCAGCGTATGACTTCTGCCGGCTCTGAGCTGTCCTCAACTGCTCCTGGATAACCTGGACCTTCTCTGTCGTGGCCTGGACCATCTCTGGTCCCACAAGTGCTGACTCCCCAGGGTCTTTCTAGCACAAAGTAGATCTACAAGGTCGGCCGTACAACGCCTCGTACGGTGCCATCCCGATGGTGGAGTGGTAGCTGTTGTTTTATGCAAACTCCATCAAGGGTAGGTGGTCCTCTCAGCTACGACCAATGTCGAGGACACATGCGCGGAGCATGTCCTCAAGAGTCTGAATGGTCTTCTCCGTCTGACCATCCGTCTGAGGGTGAAAGGCTGTGCTCAGACGTAGCTGCATCCCGAACACCTCCTATAACCCCTTCCAAAGCCGGGATGTAAAGCGAGCATCTCGATCGGAGACGATAGATGATGTCATGCTGTGGAGCCGCACAATCTCCTAAACGTAGAGACGTCCCAAGATCTCAACTGAGCCTTGCTCTCTAATGGGTAAGAAGTGTGCCGACTTGGTGAGTCAGTCAACAATCACCCAAATGGAGTCATGACCTCTGGAAGTGCGTGGAAGTCCAGTCACGAAGTCCATAGATATGTCGTCCCACTTCCACTCCGGGACCTCCAAGGGCTGTACCAAGCCTGCTGGTACCTGATGCTCTTCCTTCACCTGCTGGTAGGTGAGGCATCGAGAAACAAACTCTGTTACAGCCTTCTTCATGCCCGACCACCAGTGTTGTCGTCTAAGATCCTGGTACATCTTCACCACTCCAGGATGTACCGCCAAAGGAGAAGTGTGAAACTCTCTCAGCACCTCCTCTTGCAAAGCGATTGGTACCATGGTACGTCCTCTGAAAAGGATGTCGTGCTCTGCTCCAAAGGAGAAACCATCAGGTGCCTGTCCTGAGGATATCTGTGCACGCCGCGTCTCACAGTTAGCATCCTCACGTTGTGCCTCTCTGACCTGCTGTAGTAGAGGAGGGGTGACTGTGAGAGACTGGAGGAAGGCTGCTCCATCTCTATCCACAAAGGATATCTGCAAAGAGGCTAGCTACTCCGTCGCCTCCTCGAGTATCTGAATGCCCGTCCTCCTACTGAGGGCATCGACTACTACGTTCCCCTTCCCATGAGTATAGACTATCTCGAAGTCATAGTACTAGAGGAACTCGAGCCATCGCCGCTGTCTCAGGTTCAGGTCCTTCTGCGAGAAGATATACTTGAGACTCTGATGATCGGAAAAGACTGTAAAGCGCTCGCCCATCAGATAGTGTTGCCATGTCTTCAGAGCGAAGACCACTGCTGCTAACTCCGGGTCATGGGTAGCGTAGTTCTGCTCATGCGGCCTCAACTAACATGATCCATAGGCGATCATGGCCTGATCCTGCATCAGAACACATCCGAGTCCGGTTCCTGATGCATCGCATTAGACTACGTACCCTAGTCTCTCCTCAGGAAACCTCAAGATAGGTGCCCTGGTCAATCTCTGTCTCAGCTCCTGGAAGATATGCTGACATCTGTCTGACCACACGAAGGGTTTCCCCTTCTTCGTCAAAGCTGTGAGTGGTGCCGCAACTCTAGAGAAGTCTGGAACGAATCTTCGATAGTATCCAGCTAGTCCCAAGAAACTCCGAACCTCCGTCACACTCCTGGGTGGCTCCCAAGATAACACTACATTGATCATCGCGGGATCCACTGAAACTCCCGCCTCAGAGATGATGTGTCCCAAGAACTGGACCTCACGTATCCAGAACTGGCACTTCGAGAGCTTACCATAACGCTGGTGCTCTCGGAGTGTGTCCAGTACAACTCGCAAGTGGTAGGCGTGTTCCTCCTCAGTCATCGAGTAAATTAGTATGTCGTCAATGAAGACCACGACAAAACGATTGAGGTATGGCTGAAATATCCTATTTATGAGGGCCATGAACACTACTGGAGCATTGGTTATGCCTAAAGGCATAACCCAGAACTCATAGTGTCCATACCGACATCTGAAGTCCGTCTTCTTCACGTCCTCGTCTCTGACTCTGAGCTGATGATAGCCTGACCTGAGGTCTATCTTCGAGAACCACCATGCTCCCTTGAGCTGATCAAAGAGGTCATCAATCCTCAGTAGCAGATACTTGTTCCTCACCGTCACCTGGTTCAGGTGACGATAGTCAACACAAAGTCGCAAGCTCCCGTCCACCTTCTTGGCGAACAATATCGGGGAAGCCTAGGGTGAAACACTGGGTCAGATGAACCTCTTGCCCTGCAAGTCCTCCAACTGTACCCGTAGCTCTCGAAGCTCGGTAGGGGCCATCCGATATGCTGGAGTGGATATCGGGGCTATCCCGTGGTACAAGTCAATATAAAATTCTACCTCTCTGCGAGGAGGTAGCCCTGGGATGTCATCGGGAGAAAAGTCCGCAAACTGATCCACCACTGCATGAAAACCAAGACTCTGTACGTCAACTGCTCCAAGGATGAGGCTAGCCAACAGATGAGTGATGGGCTGTCCTCTCCTCTGCGGAAGTCCATCCTGTGCTGCTAAGGCTCCCTTCTCGCCGGTGAAGGTGAACCTGCTCCCGTCGGTGCGTACACATTGCACCTTGCGCCTAAAACAGTCAATCTACGCATGGACCGTAGATAGCCAATCCATGCCCAAGATGACGTCGTAAGGCCTCGACGCTGCTACAAGAAGATCCCAGCCGAAGCTCTCGCCTCCTAGAGTAAGCTCACACTTCCGGCACCGGTGCGTAATCATCAAGTCTGCTCCCGTAAGAGTCTCTAGCCGTAAGGATCGAGCCAACGGCTCTGTCGGAATCTCCGAGCTCCGAACAAGGGCAGCAGCTATGAAAGAGTGACTCGCTCCTGTGTCTACAAGAACTGCAGAAAGGGTGGAATAGACACAGATAGTACCTCGAATCATCTCAGGTGCGCCGTGGTCGTAGGCCTCTACTGCCTGGAGCTGTGCCTGTCTCTGACCGCCAGCTCCCTGTGGTCGGGGTGGACCTCCTAGTGGTGGTGGTGGCAGAGTCTCAAAGCGTCGCCCACCACCTGCTGCTCGTCCAGATCCTCTGCCAAGTCCACCTCCTCCCTGCAGACCGCCACGGTTGACCCTCTGCCTCTGCCTCGGTGGTCCCTCAACCGTCTGCTGCTCCTCGACATGGCGGGTCGGGCAGTCACGAGCCATGTGGCCCTGCCCGCCGCACGAGTAGCACTGTCTGCCTCTCAAAAGACTGGCTCCTCGCTGTGTGCCCCGCACTGCTGAGCCAGTGTCCTGAGGTCGTCTGCCTGATGGTCTGGTCTTCCTGAACCCCTGAGTCATCCGTCGACTGCCTGCTGCAGATGACTCTGCCACGTGCCGCCCTGCGGGGGGTCGCTGCGCTGATGTAGACTCAGCAATGAAACTCTCGATCAAAAGGGCCCGCTCCAGTACTCCTGTCTGAGTCGGTATGCTGAGGGAGATCAGCGATGCCCTGATCTCGTGTCTCAAACCCTGCTCGAAGGTCCGTGCCCAGAAGAATGGGTCCCGTACCATGTCGGTCGAGTAGCACGAGAGATCAGTAAATCTCGTCGAGTACTGAGCGACTGTCATGCTGCCCTGCCGCAGCTGAAGAAGCTCCTGGATACGCTCCACACGAAGGGTGGCTGGGACGAACTCCGAGCATAAGATGCTCTCAAAGTCCTTCCAAAGTAAAGATGCCTCATCGTGCACCTGGAGAATCAAGCTCCACCATCGGCCCGCTGCTGCGTGCAGTAGGCTCGCAGCGAGGGTCACCATGAGGTCTGCAGGTGTCCTCACTAGCCTAAAAACTCGTACCACTGCCTCCAGCCAGTCCTCTGCTGCCTGGGGGTCCATCTCCCCATGGAACCTAGGCGGTCGCTGGCGCTAGAACTCGTGCAGAGCTCCAAGGCGACGTGCATCGTCAGCGGCTGGTGCTTGAAGCATCGGTGGCTCGGCGGGTAGAGCTACCGCCGGTGCCACTGCTGACAAAGGGCCCTGCACCGAGGCCTCGTCGCTCGGTGGGCTGTCGTCACACTCGACTCTCGGAACCCTAGCAGGCTGCCATCGTGGGGCATCATGAAAAGGAAACAGGTGCCCCACGGTCAGAACAGTATACCTGGTGAGCTGTTATAAAGTAATCACAAAGAAAACTTTGAAACACACATGCAATCAATGTTTTCGTGCATTAAGTCGGAAATCAGAAGTCAGGGTCCAGGTGTACGAATACGTCGGCCGCCGCACCAACACTGGACTCCCTGGACTGATAATCACACTCAATACTCTAAACATTATTGCTTCACATAGAAAAGATTAGAGTTCGCGGTAGAACCAAACTCCTCTGATACCAATTTTTCACGACCCGCCCTCGGGGCCCGTGTCGTGACTACCCGAAGCCCGCCTTCCATAGGCCAGAGGCTGGTGACTAGCACCAAGGTGTAAATCCCAGTAAAAAGGGAAGGCATTGCCTTTGAAAAGTAAACAAACACCACAGAGTAAGCAAGTGGAAAGGTAAGCACTAAGTAAGAACAGAGTACAACTGAAAGTGCGGAAATGTAAATGGGCCCGTATACAAACCCAAACTGAACGTAAAGTACAACTTGAAAGGGAAAATGGCTACTGTAAGGTAAAAGCCGCTACACCGAGCTGTCCACTGGAAATCCCACCTGAAGGGTGGGTACAGATAGCTCCACTGCTCCAAGGGTCCCGTCGTCCGCTCCGAACACGTCCCGCCTAGTGGTCCACCTCCAGGTACCGTCCTACTCTGCAAGCCTCAGCCAAGATCAATGTTGTCCGTCGTCTGCAACCAACATAATGTAGTGCGGGCATAGCCAGTGCAGGGGTGAGTATAAGCTACTCAGTAGGGACCTCGAGACCCCTGAAGGTCTCCCAAAATCCACAAAGGATAAAACACAAAGGAAGATACAATCACGAAGTAACAACCGACACTGCATAGGTATATGCCCATACATATACCTAAGTCATCAATTCCAATAAGCTCCAACCTCCGATCCCAAGTACAACTCAGTCTACACAGGAATGTAAACGTATTCCACACTGGAAAGAAAAACGAAATCCACACAGTATAGCACAACTCAATCCACACAGGAAAGCAACAGGATTCAGCTGACACAGGTATACTCTTTCGAAAGACGATAAAGATGATCTCTGATCCATCTAAGTCGTCGGACCCACGAAGGATCGATAGGTAACTAACCCCCGCAAAAGACCCACACAGGATCGGGCCCACACAGGACCTGTAGGCGCTGGTTCACATAGGACCGCTGAGCGCAAAGACCCACACAGGATCGGACCCACACAGGATCGGGCCCACACCGGACCTGTAGCACTGATCCACGTAGGATCGCTGAGTGTTGTAGTCTTCGTCGTTGAATCCACTAAGGATATCTGTACTGTCATCATCGCAGTCACAGTAGCAGTAGCAGTAGCAGTAGCAGTAGCAGCCAACACTAGGGTTCCCGCACACAGCAAGCTCGTTCGGGAGGGTCCGCTCCACGAGCCGAGAGACTGATACAACAACTGTCACTAATCCTAGAGTTTATGTATCCAAAAGTTCCGTATCGTCAACAGGAACTCAACGCAACAGACGGCGCGTCGATCGGACGCCCGGTCAGAGAGTTATTGGCTTTTTCGTCCCAGGGGCCCGGTTGGTTTTTAAGGAAAAACCAACCCGACCATACTCCACCTGCGTCCAAACCTCGGGTGGAGTATGCCAAAAGATCCGACTCACTAATAGGAACACAACAATGCTGACGGCACGCCAATCGGACATCCGTAGCTCAAGATATGTGTGTTTCCGCTCCGAGGGCCCGGTTGGTTTCGTGTACGAACCAACCCGGCCGAACTCAAGGTAATCCGAAACCTTGAGTGCGATATATCGAATCGACCGTCTCGATCCAAGGATCGTATCGCCGCTGACGGTTCGTCAATCAGAGGTCCGTAGCTCATGTTATGGGCAAAAGACCGAAGTTGATTCGAAAACGGGGGGTCCGGGTCCGGGGCGACCCGGCCCGACCCCCCTGGGTCGGCCCGAACCAGGTCGACCCGACCCAGGTCCGACCCGGCCGGCGACGCGGAGGTGCGGCAGCGCGGCGGCGCGGTCCGGCACGGCGGCGCGGTCCGGCCGGCGGCGGCGCGGTCCAGCCGGCGGTGGCGTAGCCTGGGCGCCGCTTAGGTGCCACGCACGGGGGCCAAAGCCCCCACTTCCCTGCTGGCGGCGCGGCTGAGATCCGCGCCTTGATCAAACGGCCCCCACTCATGGGGGCCTGCCGTTTGGAAAAACGGGGGGGGGGGGGGCTTCCCCCCCTTTGTGAACCCCCCCTAATAATGGGGGGCCAATTAACTTGTCCAGGGGAATTAAATTTCCCCGGTGTTTCCCCTTCCGGCCGGCCCGACCTGGCCGGCCGGTTTTTCTTCAACGGACCGGCAAAGCCGGTCCCCTTCCGGCTTCCGACACCGACAGCCTGGCTAGCCGCTGGTCTTCCCGTTTCACTGCGTCCCGGAACCGGCAGGGGTGTTCGTCGTCTGGCGCGGTGGGACGGCACCGCGCCCCTCCGCCGCGGCCCCGCACCAGCCGCGGCACCTTCGGTTCCCTTCGACGCGGCGCGACGGCGTCGCGTTCATGATAATCCTTCCACGGCGCAGTGCGACGGCGCCGTGCAATATAGCCGTGTGATTCCCGCGTGGTGCGACGGCACCACGCCTTCTCGTTCATCCACATGAAATATAATAATATTATTCAAGAACAAAGGAGGGGGGATTCAGCCGTGTTTGTGCGTTCTGGCCCCCCTCCCGTTAGTCGATAACACTTAACAAAAATCCTCAAGATTGTCAAGAACCAAGAACGAGAATAAAATAAATAATCAACAACAACCCCTACCTCGGTTTCAAGTACGATGATTGTCAACGACCCGCGGAAGACGCCTCGTGGTGGTCGGCATCACGGAAGAAGGACGTCGATGTCGTGAAGCGAGGATTCGAAGTTCTTTGACGATGATTTCGTCACGGGAAATTGTCGTGGAAGAGATGACGTGGAAGAAGACGTCGTCGGTGTCGTGGGAGACGATTCCCGAGAACGTGGCGTTCTTCGTCGATGCTCGAAGGTTCTTCGTGTCCTTCGTCAAAGCTTGAAGAAAAAGAAGAAGAAGAACTCCAAGTTCTCTCAAGGCGGCTAAATAATTCTAACCCAAATAAAATACGCTAATGTCTTATTTTATTCACACACTTAACAATTTGAATTTCAAAGGTTTGAAATTCAAACAATTCAACTCCATTAATTAACAATGTTGTCATGTCATTAAAAGAGAAGGTTAAGGGAGTTTTAAAAGAGAAGAAGAAGAGTTATGCTTCGGGTGGGCCCCACCACACTTAATCCTCCCAAGGGAGGTTAAGTGGATGTGGGTCCCACCACTAACTCCCTTTGGGAGAAGTTAACCAATATGTTAAAATAAAAATTTGTATTCCACAATTTTTATTTAACTTATTCTAAACTCCCACAAACTAACTCACAACTCAAAATAAACGCAACCTCGGAAAAGGTCTCTTTAAGCGAATATCGGCACTGCGAGTTCATCGGTGCCCTCAGATTTCAATTTTGAGCACCAGATCAAAATTTAGAAATTCCCGCTCTTTCGTTCACTGAACGTACCTGAGCCGAACTTCAGAAATTAATTTCGGGCACTCCGGGCCTCGGAATCAGGTGCCGTCGAAACCGCGCTCTTGTAAAATTCCAAAGAAAATTATGAAAAAATTTCACTTGAATTTTACGAGTCTTTACACGTAAGACTTTTTCACTACGATCTAGAATCTCTATCGGTTGTTCTTCATAAGGAAGATCTTGCTCCAGCGGTACAACTTCTGAGCTGAGTACATGTGAAGGATCAGGTATGCACTTTCTCAGGAGAGATACATGGAACACATCATGAACTTGAGAGAGATCCGGTGGAAACACCAATCCGTAAGCTACCTTTCAAACACGATCCAGTATTTCGAAAGGACCGATATATATAGGGCTCAAATTCCCCTTCTTTCCAAATCTCATGACCCTCTTCCAGGGAGATATTCGTAAGAACACTTTATCACCCACTTCAAACTCTAGGTCTTTTATACGGTTGTCAACATATCTTTTCTGTCGACTCTGAGCTGATCTTATGTGTTGTTGAATAGATCGGACCTTTTCTGCCATCTCATCAACAAGATCAGGCCCTAATAGATTTCTTTCCCCAACTTCATCCCAGCAAGTTGGAGCCCTGCATTTCATTCCATAGAGAGTTTCATAAGGAGCCATCTAAATACTGGAGTGAAAGCTATTATTATAAGAAAATTCCATCAAAGGTAGGTGTTGATCCCAACCACCATTAAAATCCATAGATCAAGCTCTCAACATATCTTCTAGAGTTTGAATTGTTCTCTCAAACCAACCGTCTGTCTAAGGATGATAAGCAGTGCTGAAACTCAACTTTGTATCATGAGTGTGCTAAAGACATCACCAGAACATCAAGGTAAATATCAGATTCCGATCAGATATAATAGAAAGTGGTACTCCATGCAATCTTACCACTTCCTTTACATATATCCTGGCAAGCTGATCGAGAGTAAAATCCTCTCTAATAGAAATGAAGTGTGTAGACTTTGTAAGATGATCAACTATGACCCAGATAGCATTATTGCCTTTGGATGTTTTAGGAAGTCCTGTGACAAAGTCCATAGTGATGTTTTCCCATTTCCATTCAGGTATGGGTAATGGTTGTAACATCCCCTTAGACTTCTGTCTCCCAGCTTCAACATTCTGACAAACCAAGCATCGAGAGACATATTCAGCAACATCTCATTTCATGCCATCCCACCAGAAGTACTATTTTAGGTCCCTATACATCTTCGTGTTTCTAGGATGAATAGTGAATGATGAACTATGAGCCTCATCCAGTAGCCCCTTCATTAATTCTGGGATGGGAGGAACACAAACCCGATTCCTGAACTTTATTATCCCATCACAATCACGGTTGAATTCAAGAATATTTCTCACATTCTTTTGTTACTCTACATATTCTTTCTGTGCCTCTATAATCTTCACATGTATAGATGGTTGAACATTCATTTGAGAAAGATAAGATTTTCCCCCTTCCATTAAAATTACAAGATCTATCCTTTGTAAATCCATAAATATTGGATCATTTGTGATCCTCATAATGGATAAGCTAGCATGGTCTTGTCGAAGTAATGCATCTTCCACCTTGTTTGCTTTCCCAGGGTGGTAATGAATTGAGAAGTTATAATCCTTAATCAGTTACAACCATCTTCTTTGGTGCATATTCAACTCCTTTTGTGTGAAAAATATACTTTAATCTTTTATGATCAGTATAAATGTCACACCTTTCTCCATAAATATATTGCCTACAAATCATTAATGAAAAGATTACCGCAGCTAACTCCAAATCATGTGTTGGGTAATTTTGCTCATGGACTTTCAACTGTCATGAGACATAAGCTATCACTATATCATTTTGCATAAGAACACACCCCAGACCCTTCTTGGATGCATCATTGTAGATCACAAACCTTTCCCCACTACAAGGCATTGTGAGCACAGGTGCACTGGATAACCTTCTTTTCAACTCCTTCAAATTCTCTATACATTCCTCCATCCAAACAAACTTAACTCCTTTCCGAGTCAACCTAGTGAGTGGATTAGATAATCGTGAAAAATCATTCACGAAACGTCGATAATATCTAGCCAAACCAAGAAAAATTCAGATCTCAGTTACTGTTGTTGGTCTTGACCATCTTTCGATAACCTCTGTTTTTGCTGGATCCACAGATATCCCCTCTTTTGAGATTATGTGACCCAAAAATGAAACTTTTTGAAGCCAAAATTCACACATGGTAAATTTGGCATAAAGTTTCTCCTTTTCAGGGTCTTCAATATAATTTTCAATTGATATTCATGTTCTTCCTTGCTCTTTGAATAGACAAGAATATCGTCTATAAATTCTATCACAAATTGATCAAGATAGTCTTAAAAGACTCTATTCATCAGATCCATGAAGATAAAAGGGGAATTAGTAAGACCAAATGGCATCACTATAAATTCATAGTGTCCATACCTTGTACGGAAAGCCGTCTTTGGTATATACTCCCTTTTGACCCTTAATTGATGATACCCAGAATGAAGATCAATCTTGGAAAAGTATTGAGCTCCGCGTAGTTGGTCAAATAAGTCATCAATGCGTGGGAGAGGATATTTGTTCTTGATAGTGATCTTGTTAAGTTCTTGATAATCAATGCAGAGTCTCATTGATCCATCTTTCTTCTTAACAACTAGAACAAGTGCTTTCCATGGTAATGCACTATGGCGTATGAATCCCTTATCAAGATTCTCTTGGAGTTGCTTCTTCAATTCCTACAACTCAATTGGGGCCATTCTATAAGGTGTCTTTGAAATAGGTAAAGCACCCGGTACAAGTTCTATTGAAAACTAAACTTCACGATTTGGTGGAAGACTCAACAATTCCTCCAGAAAGACATCATCAAAATCCTGTACAACAGGAATATTCTTAATCGTGAGTTTCTCACCAACCATTTGAGATAAATAACCCTCATTTAGTGGAATCAAGACCCATAAGAGGGAAGAAATTTCCACTTGAAGGTTATGTTCATCCTTGCATCGATAGACAATCATAGTTTTATCTGGAATATGAAATGTGACTTCCCTTCTTTGGAAATTGATATGAGATCCATATAAATAAAGCCAATCCATTCCAAGAATCACATCAAATTCCACTATAGGAAGGATCACAAGATTTTCAGGAAGCTCATTCCCACAAACATCAATCGGGGAAGAATTATATACTTTTGATGCGACTGTTGTGCCATTAGGGATTGTCACAGCTAACTCAACATCTAATTGTTGAGGTAATATGTCGATACACGTAGAAAATTATTCAGAAATAAAAGAGTGGGTGGATCCAGAATCAAATAAAACATTTGTTACTTTAGAGTGGATGGTAAGTGTACCTTTCACCACATCGTTATCGTACTTCACATCGCTGATAGAAATTTCATGTGACTTTCCTTTGTCTTTAGCCTTAATATTTTGTTGATGTTGATCATCATCAACAACCCTTGGATTAGGGAATTAATTGGCATAATTCCCCATCTCCTTGCACTTGAAACATTGAAGTGTTGTAGTTTCATTTTGTGTGTCCCTTCCTTTGTTTACATCATTAGACATCTTATTCCCATCATTGTGGCATTCAAATGCCCGATGACCTTCCTTTCCACATTTGAAACATTTACTGGTCCCTTTAAGACAACTCCCTCCATGTTTCTTTCCACACTTTGAGCATAAGGGAATGCTCATCTTCTTTTGAGTGTGCTCTTTAGATTTTTCTTTGAATTCCATTTTCCTCTTCTTATCAAACCCATATGACTGATGGGTTACTCCAATCTCCATCTCAACTTTGACAGAACATCGAACGATTTCCTCGTAGCTATTGAAGTCCCTTATGTCTAAGGCCCTTCGAAGACTTGGTTTTAAGCCACTAAAGAATCGGTCGATCTTACTCTCAGGTTGGATAATAATACAAGAAGCGTACCATGCAAGTCTTGTAAAATTTGCTTCATTGGTACCAATAGATTCACCATCCTTTTGCTTCAGTTCAAGAAACTCTTTCTCCATATTTTTTGGAGAATATGAGGGATGTACTTATTGAAAAATAAGTTCTTTAACTAGTCCCATTCCATGGACTCAATTTCATCCCTTTGCCTCGTATCCTTAATAAGATTCCACCATTGATCAGCATCTCCTTCCAAACGATACACTGCTAGGATGACTTTATCATGTTTAGAAAATTGAAGAACTGAAAATATCTTTTCATTAGTACTAATCCAATGTTCAGCAACAAATGGATCAGTAGACCTGCTGAATGAAGGTGGACGTTGCCTCATGAATGATTCAATAGAATGTTGCTCCTTCCTTTGCGCGTTTTGAAGTCCCACATGATTCATAGCTTGAAAAAGTTGTGTGAGCATGGCTACACGATTTTGCATTCGAGCTCCCATAATGTTTGGTTGCTCAGGGTGACAATCATTGCATTGCCCATCGCATTCCACATTAACATGGTTCCTTCGGGTTCCATCCATTGACTAAAACCAAGAAGAATAGTGTGAGCAACACTAATTATAATAGGAAGCCACATAATCAAGAATAAAATTTCACACTTAAGGTCTTATCCTAGGTTTTTCATGGTCATTTCTAAAACACTAAGACTGTGTTCTATGCTTAGACATATCCTTAGGATTCTTACTAAGGCCTTCACATCCTAGTTTCCAATGGTTGACTATAACCTCCCTCTGATACCAACAATAACGACCCATACTTTACACACATTGTTATTACATCAAAATTGAAGCACACTTATTACAACATATAACAAAACCAAGAAATCACCGTATAGGTATAGTGTCTTTAGAAACTAGATAGCATAAACAAATGGTTCATAAATCATCTACTTTGCCTCTCATTTATTTCATCATATCTAGAGTCCCTTTTTGGCATATCTTAATTAATAACCTTCTCCCAGACCTGTGGAAATAAATCATACAAAAGGGTGAGCTCAAATTCTCAGTAAGGGTAAACAAAAAAAATATCAATCACATCATATATATACGAACATTAATTTTTGAAATCTTAACCTGCAAAAGAGATCATAATTTCATAACATGGGATAAATCAAAGTAGAGAAATGGAATCCGAATAATCATAACATAAAACATGAAACTTTGTGGCATACACACATAATCATTGAGAATATTTTCTTATTAGTCAAGACTCATTTCCAAGACTATCATAGTGGACAATGTCCATTTCTGAACTGAGTTCACTCCTCGTTTCATTCCTGTTCCACTGAACCGGTATAACCTGCCGTTCCAGCCATGCATATCTCATGAGATATAAAATATATACCCAATTCGTTGGAGGGAGATATAGGTCGCACCCATCTCATAATGATACCATTCTTATATGTGCCACAAAATCATAAACCATACATCATAGCATAACCCATGTAATAAAAATGGGAATCTTAAACATCGTGACATCATAAAACAACTCATATAAGATAACAGAATTCATAAAAATAATTCCATTACAACATAATAAAATCAATGTAATAATAGGTATAGAAACATAACCCTTTAATATCTTAGATGGAAAATAATTTTGATAAAACACTTGAACTCCATTCTTGAGGAAAATACACTTTCTACTTCAAAAACACTTTTCTTTCTAAACATGTCATACAATTCTAAACTAAAAGAAGTTGATTAAAAATAAACATGAAAACATGTAGAGGAAGCTTCTTGGAAATAATGTTTTAAAAACCCATTCATTTTGTATAAGTTAAAAGAAAAAATTCTTCTCGTGCTTTTTTCGGAAAAGTCAAAAAGTACCTCGTACGAAAAACGACAAAAGATTCCTTTCATATGTTTTACTAAAAACACACCGAAGGGTAAAATTGGATATAGAGTATTGTATAATGATGTAAATATTAGATATTGAGGAAACATGGATGTGGATGATAAAATGAACCCCAATAAATTTCAAAAAATAAACAATCTCGGATAAAAATGAGATTGTGATATTTCCCTTACCTTAGGTCTGATTTGCATCGTAAGTGTCCGAACCTCATGTATAATGATTTAAATAATGTTAATGACTTATTCCAGAATCATACGTATTTTTATGATATCATATATGGTCATATTCTTAGCTTCTTATTAGTAATATATCATTACTACTTGTTATTCGGGTGTTTATTACTTTTTGTTCTTATGCATGTTTTTTCGAATAAATTCTTATTATTGTCTTTAAGTTATAGATACCTTATTTACAGAATTTTATTAGTGTAATATATATCATATTAATTCATTCAACTCATTTATATAAACATTATTAATTTAAGATCATGTAGAATGAGTCACATCACATCGTGGAGACGGTATTCCGTATGTACGCACGAGCGATGATATCGTTCCTATGATCGTGGAATTGTATTGGAGTGTATTTATACTATTTCCGAATCAATATCAACATAAAAGAATCATATATAGTTATTATTTACACCATTATATCCATCCATGTAAGGTGGTGTGGTAAAATAGATTACACCACGGCGTGGAGATGGTATTCCGTACGTACGCATTTGTGGTGATTTTGTTTTCCGTAGGATGGATAGATGGTGAAATATGATTGTTTCATAGTTATAATAACATATAAGTATATTAGTGATACTGATGTTATTACTTCATAATTAAACAACTAAAGAAGAAGAAGTGGAACAAGAAATAAAGATGAAAGAATCGGTAATGGGCATTACCTCTTCTTTGAGGCGCTTCTTTGAGACCTCCTTTTAGGGCACTAAAATTGGTCTTTGAAGAAGACCAGGACCTCTAGGATGTCTCTATAAAAGTGGAGAGGAGAACGTGGAAGGGGTTGGCTGAGCCTGAAGGCTCAAATTGGTGTGAGGAGGAGAGGGATGAGCTGTCCTTTTATAAGGGAAGAGAGGGGCACCTTTGGAAATATAAGAAATATTAGTTTATTTTAAATCCCAACCCCACGTAAAAGCTACCAAAATGACTCATATATGAATATTAGATGAGATAGGGTTGTAATATCATAAGAAAATAAAATTTATACTTGTTAATAATTTATTTTAAACATTATCAACTTGATTTATCCATATTTATTAATTTAATTTTATTTGTGGTAATAATATTCAATATTTTAAATTCTTATAAATAATTACATATGTGTAGTGAATTTTCCATAATTTTACACTTTATGACACTGTAGACCATATAAATTTTATTTATAAATTTTAAATATTTTTATTATTTTTAAACAATTTTATAATATGTTATTTTTATAAAATAACAGTAGTGTCAATTTTGACACTATTCATTTATTTGAATTTAAATAAAATATATAATGACGATATGATCGAACTAAAAACTTTAATAGATCCATAAAATTTCATATTTATCTAGAAAATTAGTGGAGAACATTAAATAGTTCATATAATATTTATTTTATTATTTTTAAAACCATTTATTTGATATTTTAATTAATAAAATAATTTCAACACCACTATTGTGTCATAATAAATAATAATTATATAATCCATAAAAATTCTAAATAAATTCCTATGATGTAGATAATGGTATTAGATTTATGGATACTATTCATTTTCTAAGTTTGATAAAGTTTATCACTAAATTAAAATTATTATACTTATAAGATTTAAGAAAGTGACATGTTGTCACATTCTTTGGTTTTAATAATAATTAAATTATTTTCATGGACAAAAGTCCATTAAATGAATCTAATCTGACCCTTAGGTGATATGGGTCGATTTTTAGTCATCCAATATGATTTTTATAGGTGTTAGGGTAATTTTATAATCTTATATTTACCCTTAATTACCCGATTTACCTTTAACTATGGTAAATAAAATTTTCCGTAGTTACTATTCATAATGCCCAAAAATAAAAAGTAGCCTATTAACATAATTTGGACCCACTGATTCTGAATATGGAATCCATTTTATAATATTCAAAACATATAAGTTGCAGTAATTAATTTAAAATAAGTCCCGTTGTTAAGAAAACAGGTTTTAGAAGTTAGAACATTGCCAACGATTGAAATGTTTTTACCTATGAATTCAATGTGAAATTAATGATAATGACATACATTATATTAAATTGTAAAAATCCATTATATTTATACTTTAAAACAATTCAATATTATAATTCATCCATATAAATTATCTCACTGAAAAAAATTGGTTTTAATTAAAAATTAGTGTATTTTTACTATTTATCAAAATATGAAATTTATGAGAAAAATATCAAAAATTTATCCAAAGTAAATCTTTATACCCTGATTAAAAAGAAGATTTTTATTTTGTAAAATTGAACTTATAAACATGTCAAAAACTAGCTTTAATGTGGGTGCACCATCAAAAGGCGAAAAAACTATATTTTTTTAAAAATACTTCTTTTATCCAAAAAAACTGATTTTGCATTTATACCTCATTCTAGAAAATGTATAAGTTGAATTAAAATGTTATAAAATTCAAAATTCAGTTAATAATATTCATAACGGCAAGTTTTAATAATATTTTAATAGCATATCATTGTTTAGTGAAACTCGGTATTTTGTACAATGCAAGCTATCAAGGAAGGTCGCGGTTGTGTGTAAAGCAAGGCAAGCTAGTGTTGTGTGTAGTGAAAGATTCCTTTGATGATTTATATAACATAAAAACAAAATATTTCTCATAAAAGTCTCAGGTTTTACACTTATACAACCCATAAAATATATTATTTAAATCATTCTTAATTTTCTCAATTTACTCTCAGGGTCCCCTATAATATATTTAAAAAATTCAAAAAATATTTCTAATATATTTATTCCATTTCACAGACTTATTAATGGTGTGAAAGTTATATGAGTCTTCAACATGAAAAAATTTTGAATTCCATTCCTAATAATTATTTGTGCATATTATTCTATTGTACGTGTTTTATTTTTTTGATGTTTTTTATTCATAATACGCACTGTTTTATGATGTAGAAATAAAATAATTACTATATACTTATCTTTTTTCTAAAATATACAGTTTATATTTGTTTATAAAATAATAATTTATCTACACATTGAAATGAGTTGGACTAATAAGGGTGTTTTCTACATCATATCTAAAAGGAACTTCAACAAGTATGGCTTGAGTAAAATCATCTATTAGAGAATTTCAAGATCATGGATATCACTATGAGATCTGTGCTTGTTTAACAACCATATAATACTACTCCCACTTTGTATCATACCCATTTACAATATACATAGGCTTGGATATATTTTCTAAGTATAAATAAAAATTAAAATAGAATGTAATTATTAAAAAAATTATTATTCAATTTTTTCATTTTTATGTATAGTTTTATACAGTTGTATTTTTAATAAAACATGAATTATTATTAATGTTATTAATTTTAAAGAATGGTATCATTAAAATTTATTAATAAACTTATATGTTTTAAAATAATTTTTTAACATCTAATGAATGATTATGAAATAATGTGGTATACTAATCAAATAATTCATTACATAACAAAAATGTTTTTTTGAAACATTATTAAACTGTATGTTTTATTTAAAATCTATATTTACATTATATTTTATATTAAATTTATTTAAAATCATTTAATAAACCTCTATAAATTGAATAAAAATTCATACATAGATTATAAATTGTTTAGACAGAAAAAATAAACTTGATTGAAATTAAAAAAGAGTTATATTTATTTATTTATTTTATGTGTGAAATGTACAATTATCGTAATAAATTAAATTTTAAATTTTCTAAGATTATTATAGTAATATTTCAATGTATAAACAAGTATATTATAATTAAATTAATCAGTAACTTATAAACATTATGATTAAGTAAACATGATGATTAACAACGAATTTTAAATAAAAACCAATTTTCTTTATATTTTGAAATTTCCTTTAAATGGATGAATTAAAAATTATGAAATATAGTATTGATAAAATAATCTAATTTTTAAATTCATCATATTCAAATTATCTTGACATTTTTTTTTTAAATTATCTAAAATGTTTTTATTTTATGTTAATAGTGAATAAGATAATTTTCCAAACAACGTCCTATTAAAAAATCATCATGATATAAGAGTGAATTAAATTCATTTTAAAAATAATGATTGAAAAAATATCTTTTCAAGGTATTGAAATAAATTATTTAAATATTTTTATTTTTATATATAATCATTATTTTATCATTTTAGAACATAAGTGGAGTTTTATTCTTATAAAAGAACTATTTTTATTATATTTATTAATTAAATAATTACCATGTTATATTTATATATTGGTTTTATATTAAAATAAATATTATTTTTATTAATTTATTTTTAAATTTCATTAAAATGTATTTTGTACAGTATTTTGGCGTAAAATCATTTTATTCATAAAAATATATTTAATCAAATTATTTTCACTACATTTTTCATTACTTTTTTAAATTAATTTTTTCCAACTCTAAAAATTGAATATTGTTAAATCAAATGTATATTTGTAATTAAAATAATAAATAATATGAAATATTTTCATGTTAATTATTTTTCATAGAAATAATTTATTATGGTAATTTTCTTTCATAACGGCATGTGTTAAATGTGTTAATATTGGGTTAATTTAAGATTTGGGGACATAATTATCACTGAATCATTTCCATATTTTAATAGATATCTTAATTTAATACAAAAATGACCTCAAATTCTAATATTGGTATATTTTTATCCAGATTAATTGATATTTAAATTTATTAAATTTAAAATTTCATTATATTTACAACAGTGTCATTCCAACCACATATAAAAGGAAAACATCTATCCTCATATCTTTAACACATTGAGAATCATATATAGAACAATATTAACATAAATAAAATCATAAAACCCATATATTACCTTGATAGTATTTTATTCCCTAAACACCAACATAATGTGCCTTAATGTGTTTTCTAAGTGAGAACATCTAAAGGAAATTGTATTGTTCTCAACTGAGATCTATTAATTGTTTCCTCATCCGTCCCCTCTAAATAAATTCCATGAAACATTACATGGTGAAATTAGTAACATATTTTTGATAAAATTTTCTTATGTTAATGTAATATTTGTATTTACATTATTTTCATCGCAACATGTAATCAATTTAAATGTCACTCATGTGTATGTGTAAATTACTACATCAACACATGACATCATTTATTTTTAATCCCCATATTCTAGGATGGTCATAGCATTAATTTTTTGATTAAATATTTATGTAAAAAATATAATAAATATTTTATCATATTATGTAAATGATAAATAACCATAATAACAAAAAATTTAATTTAGTTCGTACTATCAGGTAAACCCCCTAAATGAACATTTAATTGGACAATAACATCTACACGTGATAAAACTAGAATATGTAAAAAATATATGTATATTTGTGAAATTTTAATATTGTATAATTAAATTGAAATAATTTGATTTCACTTTTACATTTTCATAATAATTTGTGATGAACATCCATAACATTCAATAAATAGAAAGTTTCTTATAATAGTGGAACAAACTGCCCGGGATAGAAAGAATAAAGATTATATCATATTAGATGAAAATAATTAATAATAAAATAAATAAAAAAATTAAATATATATGAAAACGTATTTGAATAATTTAATTAATGTATATAATTTTATTATACATTATGTTATATCCATGAACCAAGTGAGCTTAAACAGGAGGTAAAGAAACACCAAACAAACTTCTTTTTCTATAGGTTAAGGTTATTCTTAATATACCTCATTTTTTCTCTATTTTTTCAATTAAAAAATTTATATTTTGTATATATGTACATTGTATATAACCATATTACTTTTTCATTCACTGCTAGTTTTATAAAAGTATTTTAGTTCTATTGTAAGTATTTTCTCTGAAAATAAATATGATTAATGTGTATTAATCCTATCGATCATTCCTTTTCATATTAAATTTTTTTAAATATTGTTCCCTTAACTTTTTTAAAAAATGAAAAAAGATTTATGTAAATATGTTTTGAATTAAATTTTGTTTTGTGGAATATATAATGTGTTCACAATCATTAAAGGTTCTTTATCTATTTCATAAATAATGGTTTTAGGGTTTTCATGTCTTTACCTACTCCTGCATACCTTATTTATAATTTTTCATCAATTGAACTATATATAAAAGATCCTAGTTACACTATTAAAATAAAAACATCCAATATAATTCATTACATACTCTCTTTGATATTATTAATATATATATTTTTATTATGCCCCAAGAAAATATTATATAACCCATTTAATTCTCATGGGGTTTCTCTTACACAATCCTTATTCATTATTTGATTATGGGAACCCCATATGAATTTATATTTTATGATGTGATGGGTGGTCCAGGAAATATATATCTATCTAAATAATTTTTTAAACTATAATATCTCATGGGATTACATATATAATAATTTTGAGCATACACAATCCACTTTGGGACTCTTTCTTTATTAATTTTTGAATCAACATTTTGACAGGTTAATTTCTATAACTAATCCTCAACTCTTTCATTTGAATTTTTCATTACTTGAAATCTATTGTTAGGAAATAATATTTCTTATTCAAATATTAACATCCAAAATATATAATTCAATCTTATCATTGGAATCACTAGGATATCTCATTGGATTATGCTTTGAGTAAATAATATGTAACCCATTATCCACTCATGGGGTTTCATATCAATATTTCTAATTCATATTTTCCTTAAGTGGAACAAATATGAATGTATATATTATGATTTTATGGGTGGGCTTCGAAATATTTATCCCTATAATGAAATGGGTGCATTTTTTATCTCATGACATTACATCTATGGGATTCGAGAGTAAACCCAATCATTATGGGATTACACCGACTATGTTGTCTTAGTAGTAACCCATGGCCTATACATATTATTCCATGTTTATTGTTGTTTCATTATTCTTAAAAATATATGAAATTTTTATACCATATTCTTTATTAGATAAATCAATTTGATTATATATGATCCATATATTCTATGATGTCACGATATTCCTCTAGGATGATATGTATTTATTATTCATCATATTTTACTATGAGTATTCTGTTACTGAGATCTATATCTATTCCATAATTTATGTATTTCCCCAAGGGTATCCTTTTTTGTATTATAATATCAAGGGAATATATGATCACCTTATGTAGATCATGTAATATTGATTCAGATTAGGTTTAATTTTAGTTATTTTGTTTATAATATCCAAAAGACCCTAGACCTATAGATCCCTTTTTTTGTTTTTTGGATTTTAATAATAAAAATCATATAATAAAATTATTTTGAATTTCATGTTTCTATAGTTGGTATCAGAAAATGTTCAAGGTATTCTAAGCGATTAGGAATAAAAAATATAGTGAAACCCTATGGATAATCATAAATATAATAGAATGTAATAAAATTAACTTATAATAAATAACACATTATTTCATTTCAATGGAATCATTTTCTAGTTACAAATATGTATATAGAAAAATGAAAATAATCTAACAAAGGTTTGAAAACCCCCATTAATATATTTTTTGAATTAAGCTGATCTTCACTCCACAAAGAAAATGTTTTATCTAATACCCAACTAAAAGTCTTGCTCTATTGGGTCATAGTTCAACCACATGCCAAAAAATATTTTTAAATCTACATAGTTCCAATATTTTATTCATATTTGATAACTATATTCCATTTATAACTCCTAATTTATTGAAAACAATAAACATCACTCAAGAAAATATATTTGTAGCTTCTCCATTATTATTTTACTGGGTGTATTTTTTCTTCCTATGGTCCTTCATAAAATATAAAAAACATATAGAATCGTGTTTATTTTCTTTCCCCTTAAGCATTCTCTTATAGGAATAGATTTTATAAGAATAGTTAGTCTTAGTTATCTTATCATGTACTTTATTTTTATTCACCATATGGAATTAAGAATTATTTTTCTTCAAATCCTAGACAAATTAGAAATGTGTATTGAGAAGACCTGTGAGATACTTCTCTATGTTGTTTATATTGAAATTAATAACAATTATGGAGAAGCATTGTTAGAGTGATTAAATAAAGAGATATGTGTAAACATAATTAGTTATTTTTTACCCAATAAAATATTGGGTCTTAATGTAGACAATTATTTTTACAATGTGAGGCCCATCTAGCACACCCTCTACAAGTTTACTATAAAGAAAAAATGTGGATATCTAAAACCATTACTATATAGCACTCTCCTTATTTACATGATTGAGACACTTGATCATGCTATAAGAATCTATGTCATCATGTTACTACTAAGTTCACTAGAATTTAATGAAATCATTAAAACCCAAATTTTTATTATGTCTTTTAGGTGCTTGTCCCAAATAGTGAACTATTATTTTCAGGGTTCCTTAATTAGATATCATGAAGGGATGATTCTAGCATGTAATTTTTATTATGTCTCTTAGGTGTTTGTTTCAACATACGTAAGACTATAAATTGTTCTATATAATTATGTAATCCACAATTTCCTAAAACCCCTACCACCCTCACCATTGGGCTTAGAATTTCATCTTTCTCAGAAATTTTAGGGTCAAGGATCCACATTCTCCTTATAACAACTCTAAAATGGACTCACGTAATTCCTTGAAGGTATTTAAGTTGGTAGATCTTATCCAATTTTTTATTCTATTTCCTTGATCCATTTAATGGACTCTGCAATGTTGAAGTCCTGACATGTATTTCTACAATAAATGCCAACAAGTTACACAAAATATTGAATTTCATCATCCTATTTTTATTAAATGATTATCTTAACCCATAATTTTTATAACATCTGCTTAATAAAAGCATGTTTCCAAACAAAGTATTTTCAAATGATATCTTCAATTTGTTTCAAATATACACTTGTAATAATAGTCCTAGTCTAAAATTATATTATGTTGATGGATTTTATTTACTATGTATAAAATATTCTCGTTTTATTCATTCCATGTCTTGTTAATAAAAATAGAATTTTACTCTTTGGAGTAGCCATGTTCTGATAAATAAGTTTTTCATAACATGTTAATTTTAAATGTCATATTTTTATATTAGTTAATTTATTTATGTAATGATCACAGTTCATTCATAAAATAATTCACATGTAAGATAGAAATATAATAAATTTGTTAAAATATAATTATATTTTCTAAGGTTTAATATATTTGGTGGAAATTAAAATAACCAATTACCCTAACTATAAACTCCATCTTCTATTTTCCAAATGATTTGCAGAATCCCACAGTAACACCATGGTATATCCCACAAATTTATCATATTGGTATCATGGTAAACCATATACACATTAAATATATCATTAATAGACTCCATACACTACCATATAATCCATTAACTATATATGTTTTATAACTCACACATAGGTGGGAGATCCAAAGGAATTGTTATATTGAATTACATAAAACCACATTGGACATGTAGGTATAACATGATAAAAGTGAGAGGGATGAATCTCAGACCATTATATTTAATTTATAAATAATAAATTACAAATACATACATTATGAATAAATTAAATAATCCAACACATACATAGGAGAGAGAAAATATTTTTATTATCCATATCTATGAAACAACGACCATTTATTCCGACATCGTAGAATATATTTCAATGAAGTCTCTAATAAGATAAAATGTGCATGAGCAAATATGATAACATATTTTTATTACCAATTAAATAATTTCATATTTTTCATACAATCATCATTAAAACCTATTTTCTATGATTTTAAAAAAATTAAATGATTTATTTTTATATAAATCTCAATAAAATAGTAAAAACAATTTGTACTAGGATGAAACATGATGATTACTTCTCCAAGATACTAAATATGGTTTTAAATTTGAAATAATGATCTCCTAAAAAATATCATGTACATGATATCAGTAATAATTTCATAGAGCATACTACCAATAATATTTCCAATGAAACACAAGGAAATTTCACAACATGTAAAATTGTATGTGTTAAAGATTCTGTATACAATATCCATACATGATTCGATATTTTCAATATTATGAAGAATTATATAAGTACTAAATATAATTAAATACATAATTATCGACATTTACTATCATATAGTTGACCCACAAAACTCTGGTCAATGAGTTTTAGTGGTGTAAATAATTAAATTAATTATTTTATTGTAAATAGGTAAATTACTCGGTGCGTGAAATCCAGTTACACATTGTGTACTTCTATTTTTAAAATATAAATAGTGCATTATTAGGGATTCAGTGTGTAATTACCTTGAAAAATTGTGATTTACATGGAATTTATAATGGATACAAAATGTGTACATCATGTTACATGGCTTGGATTCTGTACACTTTATTTATTAAAAACACACGGTGTAATATTTATTGGAGACTCTTTAAACTATTTTTTCCTCTTTGAATATATGTGGACTACATAACATGTATTCAATATTCCTGATGTGAAATCCTTAAAATATGTGTGTGAGCCTGATAGTCTACACAAATAGCATTTTTTTCATATTTTGTGTAACAATTACATCCTGACATATATTCCATGTGAGTATCTTTGGGAAACTTTCGTGGATACACGACATGTAACATTGGATCTCGAACCATGTGGAATTTTAGTGTCCATATAGAAATCAAGGAACATCTAGAAGATGACTTTCTATGTGATATTCAATTAATTATTAACCAATCTTTTTTATAAAAGATGGAAATAAAGAAGATGATGAAGGTATTTATAGAATGGATTAAAAAAGATAAGACATGAAATTAATATTAGCATTTAAATACTCAGTGATGAACAGTCAATTAGATATGTATACAATAGAATGTGAACTCTGTGATACCACTTGATCATTATAAGAAAAGAAAAAGTGGTTTTTGGGGTTGATCCTGACACTATAAATATTGAATTCAATGGATCATTAACATATTCATCAAAACATGAAAGTCATGATAGTTTTTTCCAATCGAATATTAATAAGAAAGATCACCCAAATCAAGAGGATTTATTACACAATAAATATATAATTAATTTAATAATATTTATTGAAATATAGTTCCATTAATGATATACTTTTCAAATAAGTAGTATGTAAAATCAAACCCTTTTATGAAATATTGTGTTTCACTTTTAGAGTCTTTGTGTATAATCCTTCTAGTTGTAATCTATATGTTATCCTATGATCTTTGAATGAAATTGATAAATCGTTTGGTAATTTTGCGGTCAAGTTATCATCTATTTTTATCACATCACCTTTATTCAGAATTGATGAAATTCTCTTTTTAGTTTCATTCTTGATATGATGTGAGACAAAAGAGTATGATTCAAGAGAGAAATATATTATTCTAACGGACTCTTGATTAACCCATATGAGATTGTGTTATCAGTCTATTTATAGACATAGGATTAGGGTTAATAATTTAATTAATTAAAAAATTTCCCATAATTGAATTCTAAACCCATGTTTTTAGCAATTCAATTTATCAAAAATAATAATATTAAATTTTTATTTCATGGGGTTTTATCATTGGATTAATGATAAATATAATTTTACCACTTTACAAGTAATATTTTCCACTGCAAACACTCTTTATCTACTCAAACTCATTGGCATTTATTCAATAACGTAATAAATATTTCAATAAATATTTATTCCTAAAATTAATATTCTATTCTTATTTTAGTGAATAAATATATAATGAGTATTAAATAAAAATATATATAATGGGTGTCTGTATATTTTAACAATTACATTGTGGACAAATATTTTAAAAATATTTGAGATAATTAATTATGAATAAAATTATTACTTGGTAGTGAGAGTAATATTAATTCTAAAAATTAAATTCCATATGAATTTAAATGAGATCTATGGAAAAAAATAGTGTGTGACCCTCTATTCTTTTTTCTTATTAGAAATAGATCGGATGTCATAATGTGAAATATTACTATCAAGAAATGAGTCATGGAACCAAATAGAAATAAATAATTTTCACTGCATCAATAATTAGATATGAGAACTCTTTATTTAATGTAATCCCTTCATCACAATATCACATCAGTCATGTTTCACACTAATACAATCAAATAATATTCATGATATCTCATTAATTTAAAATAAAAAATATACTCATCATTAAAACATAGCCATGAATTTTAATGTGACAGTTATATTTCAATGAACGAGCTAAGATATCAATATCCCTTAAAGGGGAGGGAAAAATCCATCCTCAACCTATTAACAAATAACATTAAATTCATGAATTACCCAAAGTAGTTGATATCCAATGAACATATGGTGTCATAATTTTGCTTAGTAAATCAATGTGATAAAATCATGACATGAAATAATGATAATATTAATTTAAAAGGACCATTACAAACACCTATTAAAATTAATATTTTAGAATAGAAAAACATACGGAATTCCTACTAGAAGCTTTGTTCTCATAATCTCATTTCACAGAGATTACCACGTAAAGAATTAAGGATATGAGATCTCATATTCCTACGAGTAATCCAACCAGATCATTAGAATTCTACATGCAATATCATATAATTTTATCTAATTATAGAAATAGGTTTTGTAATATATAAATTTAATTTCATGTATCCCATCGCATTGGGGAACTACCTTCCAATTTCAAAGTTATAGAAATCCATGAACATTATAACACTAATGTTTTAGAAAACATTGTATAGTGTGTATTAATATTTTTAAATAATTTTCTCTTTCATTGATATATTTTCTCTTATTTGAATATATGTGTAATCACAATTATATACAGTTTTTTCTTGAACACCATCTCTAATAGTTTCATTATAAATCATGTTGGGAGGCAACCCATTATCTTCTCTTATAATCTCTAATTTATATTTTTATAACTAAAATGTTTATTTTCTGTGGTTTATAATCATCATGAGGGATAGGGAAATAATTTTAAATATTTTTTGAGTTTTATTATGTTTCTTATTAAATGTTATTTTTCATTTAATTTCTAATGTGGAGTGTTGTTATTTTTTATTCCTTTTTTATTATTAATTAAATTCCATATTTAATATTCATGTTATTTACTTTATTTTTTTATTTATATCAGAATTTCTATACCAGAATATATTTCGGTATTCTCATAAGATTTTTGGGTCTTCATGTCATTTCTAATTTGGGAGTTCCTTGATATTTTCTACATAAAATTTTCCCCTAACCTAATACTAGATGACTTATATATTTCTCCACATTTTATTTTTATCCATTAATTTTTATATAAAATTGATTCTATTTCTATTTTTTGTGTTTTTTGTTGTTTTTGTCATGTGATGGATCTTAATTTCCCATATGACAGCCTATTTTTAGTGGTAGTGTACCCCATAGTTTATTACAAAGAATATTCCTTCTATTCTCCAAATTGACCACCACCACCTATGGGTCTAGTCACACATTATTTTCATGTCTTCACGTTTACAATGATGACCCTCCATGAATTTTTAGTTGATTCCTTTTTGTGTTGAACTTGAGTGGGTGGATAAATTAACATATATAGAGAAAGGAGAGTAGGGATATAGACCCAAAAGTACTCTCTATTTTAATTACTAATATTTCGCAAAGGAGTTGAAAAATTTTCATCCAATTGTTTTTATATTTGAACATTGATTCGAGTGACTATAGTTGTGGTGATTCCATATAGTTCACAGGTGGGTACATTGGTCTCTTTCATTGATATAAATATTGAGTATCATGTCCTCATTGAACAGTGATGAATCAAGTAAAATTATTTCACTTCCATAAAATGAAATTTTCTATTGATTAATTCCATACAAAAAAAATTTAAGCAGATTCTTAGTCATTTATATGTTTTTGTTTCACCCTTTTTGATGTTTTCTGCATCTTTCATTATATATCATGTTCATCAAGTATATTTTCTTTTAAATTTAATTTCAGGTATTATTATTTATTTCACAAATTTATTATTTTTTCCCCACACTCAATGTCCATTTATTTGTAGTCAGGTTAAATCATTTATGTCACTTAGTCTTTATTGTCTCTATTTACCTTGACCTTACTAGTAATTGGTTTCTTTCTTCTAATTTATTATTTTTTATACTTTATTTCTCTATCATTTCTTTGTTTATTAATTTTGAATAGTTTTTAATTCTTATTATAATTTTGAGCATATATTTAAAATTTATTGTATATAGAATTTTATTCTTTAATTGTTTTCATTTCTTTTAGGTTGGTTTCACTACGTTCATGATCCTACTTATCTATTACATAAATTACATTTGTTAATGGGTAATTGTATTCAAATATTTTTGTTATGGGACTAATTTAATCATTATAATTTGAATTTTGTTTCTTGGGAATATATATTTCAATACTAATTATGATCTAATACCACTATATAATTCTAGATTAATAATAATTGTTAAATGTTATTATATTATTATATTGGGATATTATAATTCAATTAATTACTATATAATGTACATTTAATTACAACATGAATATAATGTTTCATGATTATTGACATGTTTCACAAAACTATAATTAATGATGATTATTTTATATTTTATATTTCGGATTTTTTTAACAAATGATAAACCCAATGGGACTAGTTTACACACACAAATTAGATTTATTATTATTATTTTCATTATTTATTTAATTGAGAAATATGTGTATTGATATTATAATTAAGAAATTACAAGTTATAATATTTATATTGTACGATTTTAAAATTATAGAAACTATTATAATGTAAATTGATATAATTGAAATGATATTAATATTAATATTAATATTAATATTAAATATTAATATTAAATATTTATTTATAAAGGATGAAGGGGGATGAAGTAGAATGAAATGAAGAAACCCTCAGGGTTTTTTTCCAAATTTAGTTGAAGTGGGGTGGGTTCGATCAACCAAAACACTGTTTCATTACTTATTCATTATCCCACTATATATCTAATATGTATAAATGTGATGTGAACCCTTAAAGTGATGCATTTCCACCCAAAACTGATTTATTCATTATATATTTTTGGGTTTCTGTTCGATTTCACCAAAATTGGGGAAGAATCATATTTCTTCACATGAATATTCCACATCTATCTATGGTATAGCCTATTGAGTCTATTACACCACCATAATCATCATTTTTTCATCAGTTCTCCCATTTTTTGTTCTTCATATAATATTTTTTATGAATAGTGAATATTTTGATATTCATAACTATTTTGAGGATTTTATAGGTTGTTTGGATTGTGTATTTTAGGGATTTTATATGGGAGAGTACTAGGGTAATGATTCAGGTCTATTATAGTTCATTATTATATACAACATACTCTTCCCGTAACTTCCCTAGGGATTTATCTTAAAAATTAATTTATATATTGCATCTTTTTATGGATTTTAAATATGAAAGTGTTAAACTTGTTTTTGGGGTTTTTTCATGTTGTAGGTTTAATTTTTTTATTTTATTTGTTTTTCATATTGAATTATTTTAATTAATGTAACAATTACATTGAGATTAGTTTTTTATGAAGTAGTTTGATTATCATTGAAATTTCATGGACCCTACATTGACTAGTCCATTAATGTTTCTCTCAACCCTACCAGTGAGTTATTATGCTATGCCTAAAATATGTCTGCGAGTTTTTTATTCAAATTTAATAATAATTCTTAATAATATTTTGATAAATTGTAATATTTTTTATTTTTATAGTATATTGAAACATCATTTTAAGGGTTATAGTGATATTTCATATGATCATATGAAGTAGTTATATTATACATGTATTATTAAAAAAAATTTATTTCAATCATCGTGAAATGATTGTTTTAGTAATGTCTTTTTCGTTGTATTTAATGACGGATTTGAATTAATGATGATTGAAATGTTTTTAAAATTTTAATTTATAATGGTTGTTGAATTTTGGAATCATGGAGCCTCATTCATTTGATGAAGTTAGGATAAATCATAGTGAACCATACTATAGTATGGTTAACATCCACATTATTTCTATAGTTTAGATGACTTCTGATACTGACAACATACTTTCACTCGATGGACATAATATCCCTAGAAAAAGGGGAATACTGTGAATATTTGGCATTATAGCAATATAGGTTACAATAAAATATTTTTTCACTGTGAGTGCATCCTCATACAAGGGTTTCTTCAACACTTAGTTTATACCTTATATCATTATCATAAAAGTAATGAATTTTTCTTCCTCTCTTTGAATGTAGGTATATTTTCCCAAACCAAAAAAATATTTTTGTTCCATGTTCTTTTTCTTTTTTTATCCCTTTTACAATTTTTAGTACCTCTTACTTGTGTTATTGTGTATTTTTGGTGCTATACATTGTATATTATCTATTATTGAATGTTCAAGGTCTTGATATACCTTTAGAGAGCACTCAGGAAGGGTGATGTAATGTGCTACAGAAAAAATGCATTGTGAGGTTAGTGGCTAGACATTGACCAAACCAGTATACTAATTGGATATCAAGACCCATAATGAAAATTGTTAGTCCATACCGGTAATACAATGAACTCATAGATGGTATATTAATAAAAATACGATTTTTAATTTCCCTATAATCCCCTATATTATTTTAACTTCTTTCTCCCCAACCCTCTTTTGAATAGTATAAACATTATTAGTCCTCAGTTTGGGCACATTGTTCCCAAATATTCACTATTTGAATATTCTTTCATTATAGAATCATTATTTTGTCGAGTCTAAGCATATAATGTCCTGAAATGGATATTTCTTCTTAATTATTCATCCTGGAAGCCTAATCTGATGAATTTATAGCTAAAAAAAGGAAATTGGTGTTCTTTAACTAATTTCATTAGGGATTCATGGATATTATCCTCCATTATGCTTGGGGTAATAATTTTAAACTATGTTACAACTTTTAAAAAGGGTTTTATGATTTGATAGCATATAATTGTGTGTGTATCCTGGATATTTCTCTACAATGTGATTTTATTTTCACATGGGTGTGTTTGTATAGCCTATGAGAACTCTAATTATTTATTTTTTATAATGTGTGTGTTATTCATATGTAAGGACACTATCGCATGATTTTATATCATGGGGGTGCATATGAGTCCATGCGAGAATTATTATTTCATCCTGACATGTCAATATGTGTTCATTTTTTTATTTATAAATTGAATATCCATTGATAAGATACTAGAGTCATGGAATATATTTTGTAATGTGGGTTATGAATATATCTGAGATATATTTTGATGAGATTGTTGTGTTAAGGATTAAGATTTTGTGGATATATGATAATTACATTAATTATCCATCATGATATTTTTGAGTCCTCATTAGAATCTTGTGACCTTATTAGGATTGTGCATCTATCTTGTTATGATTTTTTTCGAGTATAGAGCCAATGTATGTGGGACTGTAGATCACAACTACCTAGTTAGTTCATGATAACAAAAACTACTGTGTTAATAATTGTTAAATATTTATAGTCATTTAAAATAACCTTATATATGTTTCACATATATATATATATGATTTGTTAGGGGTTTCTTACCGTGTTTTATACTCACACCATGCATGAGAATCTTAATTTCAATAAAGTCTCTATCATCTGGAATCCAGAAAAGGGAAAGGTACATATGTCAGGATTTAGACATGGAGTACTGTGGTAGATCAAGGATACTATATCCTTTGGAATATTATATATATATGTGGGTATGGTTATCCGGATATTTAGGTTTCCAACCCTTATTTTTAGAGTTTTTGGAAATCCATACAGATGGTATAGTCTCCTAATGTTACTTCCTAGGCCACACCACTTATGGGTGTCCGATTTCATAAAAATAAGATTGTATTATGTTTTTATAAACTACTCCTGGAACATTATGTTTTTTATAAGGAATAACACTCAAATTTTAAAATTATGACTTTTATTTTTTTCTCCCATAATTTTAACAATATAATATTACTTATTGAAATGACCTTATGAGAAAAAATGACATTAGTAAAATATATGTGGCACATGAACGGTTTTTTTCAATGTATATTCATTATTTATCTCATAAAAAAAATCAATAAATCATGTGTTCTTATTTAGGAACTTTTTATTCCATGATCTGAAAGTGAAGAATTGTGTTTTTTAATTCTTTACATCATTTCATTTAATGAATATTGTACTTAAAAATTCATTATGTTTCAAAATTGGTCTAGTAATCCTTGAGGGGACATTGATTTTATTTGTTCTGTTTATGGCTCATAATTTTAAACTAATAATATAACTTGACTGCTAAATTATTTTAGACATTAGTTCTAGAAATGAAGTAAATATTTGGTGAAAATCAATTTTTAAATTTTCTATTAGTTATGGTATATGTGAATCAGGTCTCAAAAAAATTATTTTTTCTATATACATACCTAAAAAAGTAAATTTAATCTTTTTAATAGAAAAATATATTTATAGATTCATTATACGTCTTGTTCCACTATAGAAAAAGGTTTATCACAAACCAAAGGTATCAATTTTCTATATTATGTAGTAATATTGTAATATTTTCTTTAAAACCATAAATTTTATTTTAGGATTGAATAATAATTATATAATAATTTTTTAATAATGTTTACCAAATATGTAGAACATGTTACATGAGAATACTCATTTTTCAATTGGGTTTCTTAAAAGGATGTTTATTTCATACATTTTTTGGGAGGAAATTACAATTCTTTAGTTATAACAAAATCCATAATTAGTAATTAAATTAATTTTATAGTACATAGAGATAGTTTTTTTATGAATATTTTATTTAAATTTTTAAGAACCCCCCAAAATCATAAATTTTTTATTTATTCTTTAAGATGGTATTTTGGTTGATTACCATTAATGTTTCATAAATCAATTATTTTTCCATCATTTTTCAAATGGTTGGAAACATTCCGGTCAAATTGGTTTATTTTCCTATTGTAATTTATATATATTAAACCTAATTTTTATAATTTTTATTTCAATTTAAAATTGAGACATGTTTTTTATAGTAAATGTTATAAGTGAGAGAAAGTCTATATTTAGTTCTATTAGGATTGATGTTTGTTTGGTTATAATATTTACCTCAACATACATACTCATTTTACAAAGTTTTTAGAATTATAAAAGGCGTATATTATTTTTATATAGGATCTATGTAGACAAAACATTTATAAAGTAAATGATTGGGATCGATTGAAAATGGATCTATTCTAGTATACCCTTTCCCACTTTTTTGAATTGATGAGTTGTAAGATTTCCCTTACTCTTTCACAAAACATTCCCTTTCCCCATAAGATTGAAATTTATTCCTAACTAAAAGATCACTAAAATATGGTACATACACTAATACATTTTATTAAATATGTGATAGGTTATAATATAATACTACCTCTACCTATGAAAATGATTCTAGGCAAGGAATTAGTTAGTATTTATGGCTATGAACACTATTTGTATGGGTTTTTTTATTATTGTAGTCGGTAATTACTTAGTAGTTTCAACATCCATCTCATTTCCTAGTGTTCTGGATTTTATTTGAAGTTTTTTTTTATATATTTATGTGTACGAGTACACATATCCCATAATTCATATATTTCTTATTTATTTATTTGGTATACCACTAATGATGGCCTAATGATAATCTACATGATCACACATACATGGAAACTTTTGTGGTATCTAACATCACTAGTTGAATTTCAGGTATACTATTTCAAATAATTTCTATTGTATTCTTATAATAACTTGTTCATAAAAATAATAGGATAATGTTAAAATATTCAATATATATTTGTGTTAGAAGAATTTTGGTTGAAGGACATGGTAATCTTATATGTGCCACATTAATTTTCAAAATGCGATATACACATTGTATAGACTAATTTTTTATAAGTAGTATTTTTTCTCAATTATAAATTGTATTGTTTTCTCAAAATTTATTTATATATACTGTTGTTCATTTATGACACTATTTTTGTCACAAATTGTAGTATATTTTTGTGAATGTGTGTCTTATGGATGAGTAGTGTTGGTATTTTGAGTGGAACTATACATGAATAAATATATTAATAATAGAAGATAAGTGTTTCCCCAAAAATATTTTTGACCAGTGGATCTGTTGGTCAACCCTTGGGAATCATATAATGCTTTTGGTGTTACGAGAATTATTATTTTGAGTACAATAAGGATATCATGGTCAGATATTACTTCTTAAACACAAACGCATGGCCCAACTGACTCCTCTAATAGTCTAAAACCACCAATGTAAACGAATCTCAAATATTTAGTGGAATTGATTCATCAATATTGGTGGGGTGTTACAATTTCCCAATTACATATTGTCTCACCCATAAGTTGCATTACTAGGCACCGCTAGAAAAAAATTTTCATCCATTGTTCTTGTATATCAACCTCCCACTCCAACGTCTCCTCTTGGATATTCCTATGCACCCACTAACACATAAAATGGGTACTAACTTCCATGTAATATATTTTTAATTTGGTCTACTATATTTAATTACTATTCCATATATAATACATCAACCTCTAGCTTAATATTAACAAATACTATCACCTGAAATGGAATAGGGTTGTATATTCTGATTTGAGATTGATGGAATATATTATATATAAAATTTAAATTATGTTGAATCAGTACTAGACAATTTTCTACAATGTTAATCTTAATGAACTCAAATGACCCCCAAAAATTTTGGTTCCATGTTCCCTAGACATTGAATATAATGGTGTACCAATCATTCAGATAGTTATATGAAATCTCATCCCCCCACCACATACTCTAGAGAATGGTTTTAATGATTTGAATAATAATTTTTTTCACTATGTACGATCCAAAATATTGAATAAGAATTATGTATGATCCAATGTCTTTTTAAAAATACATATCCAAACAATATAATATTCCTTGACCTCTAACAAACATAGAAGTGATTTTCATGTCCTTATATACAAAAATTCAATAAATAATTAATTAGATTCATGATATTTGTAGTTATAGGAGAAATAGACTAAAGTGGTATTATTCTTGTATGGGGAAATCAATGATAGTGACTCATGGAATTCCCTCAAAAACCTAGATACTCTGATCTAACTATCAATCATTACAGAGATGATATAAAATACACAAATTCACCTCAATATCAAGATACATTAGTAGTCATGTTTATTATCAATATCTAATTATGTCATCCCAATATGATATGAATCACCTTTGTATAGTTTCGACATGTACTATTCATCATGTATATAATTGTACATGATCATTAATAGAGTTGTACTCTCTAATTTCCATAAGTTATGGGACTATCACCACTTGGTCGACGATAACTCATACCATATCACTACCCTCAGTTGAAGTGAACTACCTGATCAAAAGAAACATTAGTTAATCCCATTTCATTTAATAAATTGTTAATGATATAGTATGAACAAAAAGTTCTTTGATGCTCATAGTTCACCCATTTAAAACCCTTTATTGGGTAACAACATTTACAACATCCATCTTTTTCAGGGGCCACCAATACATCATGAAAATCCTTGAATATTCTGGTAAGATCCTGGTGTACATCCAATAATGAGGCACTTGAATCCCAGTTTATCTCCTGATTCATTATCATACATAGATAAACATTTCCTCATAGGTTGAGGATCACATAATAATCATGGAAAATAATCATGTGGAGGATCCACCCCATAAATAATGTATTTACAAAAATGGATGTCTAGGTCAAATATATCACTCTCATATACTCTCTCAAAGAGTTAGGAGTTAATAGACCTGAACATAATGGTTTTTATTAACAGATACTTTTGAATATCCCAATACATCTCATTGATTTGGTTAATAGGCTACTAATTTCTACAAAAATTATGGTCTACCTAAATATGGATCATTATACTCTGCATATTATTCATGAAATTTCTCTTCCCTAGTGTATACTCTATATCGATGTTAATGAAATTCTAGTAATCAGTCCACCTACATTTAAAAAGGTTCATTTATTTCTATGAAATGAAATAACTGAGTATTTTCTTGGTCTATATACCCCAAAATCCTCAATCATTGAACATAGTGACAATAGTAACATGGTTCATATATGTAACACCCCATGCTTCCACATTATGTTTCCCTTTTAAAAATGCAATAGCTTGTGTTGTACACAACTTCGAGATTCTAACACATCGCGACCAATCAAACTAGCCATTATGAATAGTAATACCAAATTTTTGAATTTTTATCAATTTTATCATTCATAATATAGTTTATTTTTCTGTTCAGAATATCGAAATTAGCTTAGAGTTATTTTTTGATAGTTTTCTGAAAACATTCTATTTTTGATGAATAGTGAATAACAATGAGTTATTGTTTAATACCGACATAATACATAGATAATTATGTATTTATTAAATTATTTTTAGGTAATAATAGATACATAATAATTATATAAGTTCAATTTAACTCATTGGATTCAGTTTATAATAATTTTAGATATATAAAAATTTTGTTAAAATTTTTACCATCTTTTACCCACCTCCTAGGAGCATTTGAAAATTTACATAAAACATAATTTTACCGCTTCTGTGAGTTGAATTTCGAATATCAGAGAGACATAGTTGATATTAGTATGTAAAATTTGGTTCAATGAGATGAAAATAATTTTTGGTGAATAATAAATTTTGACTTTTATTTACCACTTTTAAAAGTAAATATGGTAATTAAAGAACAAAATGATATATGTATTACCCTAAAACATGTCCTAATTCTCTTGGAAAAGTGAAATTGAACCAAAAGAAACCTTTGGAATAAAATATTATCCTTTAGATCCTCTTGGATTAGATTAGGACATTTATTATTATTTAATTGAAAAGAAGACTTAAATGTGTTAAATTCATCATTAATAAATAAAACATTTTTAATATAGGTCTACACATAAGATAAATTCATCTATAAATATTAATTATAAAGATAAAACTATTTCCAACATAATTTTATTTTATTTATAATTTTTAGACATTATATAATTTAATTTATTTATGACACAATGATGAAGATGTAATTACCTTATTAATAAAATAATAAAATAATTGATATTATAATTATCCAAATAAATGTAGTTTGAGACTTTTATGAATTACACTAAATTTATAGGTTAATATGACATTTTAGGGTCTATTAAATGAATTATTTTTGAATTATTAATGCTGTTTTGAAATTAATAAAAGAAAATAACAAATAGTATCAAAATTGACATAAAAGAGTTTTTAAAACAAATATTATATTATTAATGGATGTTCAATTAATAAAAATGTATGGTTCGGTCATTAGTCTGAAATAATGTTATATATGTCATTAATGAACCACTTGAGGTTCTTTTGGATGTTTATAGTAAGATTATTAACCATATAATATAAAAATACAACGAGACATGCTAAATGTCAAACTAATTAACTAAGAGTTAAATTTAGAAGATAAGGTTAATATAGTGACACAAACCATTAAAAAACCATTTGGTTGAGTGTTTATCGACCCATATCAACATTATCTAATAAAAAAAATATTTTTGGGCCATTAGAAATCCAAAATGATTTTATTATAAAATAATATTTCAATATTTTCATAAGGTGGCACTCACCCCTCTTATCAAAGGCCAATTCCCCTTCTCTCAAATTCACACCTTCAATTTAATTTGGCTCGGCCAACCGCTACCCAAATATCCTCTAAACTATCCTCCATTAATCCTATAGTCCTTAATTTAGTCAGAAATCCATCTGCATAGCCCTTTAGATCAAATCAAAATGAAGAACCCTAAAAAGAGGTAAATATTTCATCATCTCTTTCTAGATAGTTTCTTCTTCCACTTCCACATTCTTTTTTTTCCATTATAAAATAATAATTCTATTATCTTATATATAATTTGATGTTAATATAAAAATGGTATAACCATGTTCATTATTTTGTCCATCCTCTGAATGACAAGCCACCATACGTGCGTACGTACGGCTTACCGTCTGCACATCGTGGTGTAGAATGTTATTCAAACACTTCATCAATTGGATGGGTATAATAGTGAGTATAAATTATTAAAATAAAAAATATAACAAGATAATGATTCTGTACATATGATATTTCATCCAATTATATACTATTTTAATGTCAAAAGATTGATATTGTCGCTCGTGCGTACGTACGGCTTACCGTCTCCACGAACGCGATGATATTCATTCCCCATCTTATCCATTCAAGACTTGTTTTCATTTTATTATTATAAATAATGTTTAAATACATGATATAATTCTTTATATGAATAATATACACCCCATGAATAAAAAATATGACACACATAAAAAATAATATAATGTAAAACGAATCAGATAACTCCCGAAACAACGATAATACTAAAATATTATTAGCCAAGAAATATTATAAGATCATATATGATATCATATTAATGTATATGGTTCTTGAATAATTTAATAATAATGATTTAACTTTTATACAGGAGGTTAGCGTACCCTCAAACTAGGAAAAAGTACAAGGTAAGGGTTAATTCTACAACCTCTTCATTATTCAGGGTTGTTTATATGTAATTATCTACTAGGACCTCTTTATCGTCCACATCCATGGTGTCCTAAAAATGTATTCCAAAACATTATTACTATTTACTAGACAATGGTTTAAATTAATTTTTAAACTTTTCTGTCTTTTTATAAGATGGTTTGAAAGGAATCTATCCCTCGTTTTCCAAACAAGGTACTTTACGACCATTGTGAAAAAATTAAGGAAATAATGTTTTTCAACTTATAAGGTGGGTGCGGCTATTTTATGCCATTATAAAACCCTCTATGATTCCCTTAAATTAAAATAAGAATATTTTAAAAATAAATTTTTTCTTTTATATTTATATAACTTTAAATTGTTTGAAAAAAAATAAAGAGACAATCCTCTCAAAAAAGTTTTTCTTTCATCTATGTCAACATCCTTTAAGAGTTTTTAATCTTGTTTGAAGTTGATTTATTATGATTCAGATATTAATTTTTTTATTGAAGGATTTGTGATATGTTTGGCTATAGATGTTGTATTTTTCTACCATTCATGTTTTATAGATAAATTATTGAAATTTTGAATGCCAGTTTTAATATGAATGTTTATGTTATGTTTAATAAATTTCATATGAGGAATGAAGTGGACTAAGTAAGTGATGGGTGGAGCCCATTATAGCTCCTTGATGAGTTGATAGGTCTCATGAGACAAACTAGTGTCTTGGAATAATGCATTGAAAAAATCTTATTTTTAGTCTTGGACAAGGCCTTGACTGTGTGGTAAAGAAGTCTGGCATTATGAATTCCATCATTATGAAAGTGGCTATAGATATTTCATGTGATTATTCGACTAGTATAATATCTAGTGAGTAAGTAAATGGAATTATTTTTATTTATATCTTACATATTATGATGAATTTTATGGTGAAAATGATTTTGTTTTAGTTTTATACATTTCCTTAAATGTTTGTGCTTATTTTTAATGTTTCCGCTATATTGTTATCCTTACTGAGCATCTGAACTCACCCCTCTCTATTTTTTATTTTTCCCAGGATGCGAAGAAGTATATTATGACTGACCTACAGGGATAGTCTATGGGATCTTATCGTTGTATATGGAAAAAATGTTGTTTTAGTTTTCCATTTTATGATGTAATATCATCCTTATGAATGTATCTAGTACTTCCAAGGCAATTAAACCAATCGGTCTTTCGAGACACGATATTTTGTGATCATGCCAATGATATATAATAATGCACTGATTCATGGCTTTTAGGGTCAGGTCATTATATTTGGTATCAGAGTATGTTTAGTACAAACCATAGAATCTAGATTTAGATAAACTATGATTAGAGCACATTAAGCTATGATAGACATTTAAGATTAGTATAGAAGAACTTCCTAGAAGTTGTGTATTCTAGATATTTTGTGTGTTTTACATGCAATACATCCTTGTCTTGATACGATTAGGTAGTGGCGGATCTGGCACAAATTTACCTAGGGGTAAATCCCGAGAAAACAGCTTTGATCTAGACTCAAACAGGAACTAGTGCACCGAAACGGGCCATGCTATACTCTTAGTTAGAACACTCATGGGGGATATGCTTAGGATAATTCTAATTTTTCATAAAAAAATCATTATGAATAGTTTATGAGTATATACGTACTCAAAGAAAACATTTTTATGATTATGGATTATATCCATAAACTATTAAGTTTACGTTAAGTTTTTTACAAGTTTGGAATTAGGTATTTCGATTCATAAACTAATCTAATTTATGCCACTATTTAGAAATAGATCCTGGTTGAAGGAATGTAAACCATATCAATGAAGTTAATCCATGTAGGGATTTCCATCCTACTGAAGATAATTATAGTGGAGCTGGTGAAGCAACTAGTGCTAATCATCTTATCACCAAACTAGGACAAATCTCTCAGGTTATGAATAATAACCTTACCCATATGGAGCACCCTAATCCACAACGTGGAGGATCAACAATATATCTCTTCATGAGGCAACAACCCCCAACATTTCATGGGAGTACAAATACATCAGTATCTGAGAAATGGAAAAATTCTTTAGAAAAAATATTCCACGCCTTGGGGAGTAGTAAAAGGGAAAAAGTTGGTATGGAAGTTCACCACCTCACTGGAGATGTTGATCAATGGATGTCATTTATTCAAAACACAAAGGAAGATGATGAAGTATAACATATGGAATGGATGGAGTTTGAAGATATTTTCTTAGAAGAATATATTCCTCGTGACCATCAAGCAAATATTGAAAATAAATTTCTAAGTCTGAGGCAAAAAGAGGATGAGAATGTCACAAAGTATGAAGCTAACTTTACAAGGATATCAAGGCATGAAACATATTATATTAATAACCCAAGAATTAATATTTATTTTTTCTTTAATGGGTTAAAAACTTTTCTCCATCGAGAATTAGTCTCACAATCTATCTCGTCATACAAAGTCATTGTCTCATGTGTTATCGTGGTAGAAAATGAATTCTCTATGTCTTACGACTTTAAAGAAAAGAAAGAGAATAAGAGATCTACTGAACACTATAGAATTAGAAATAAGGGGAAGAATGGAAAAGTTTAATATCCATCCTTTTGTAAATGTGGGAAGAAACACCCCGGTGCTTGTCTGAAGGGAATGGGAGTCTATTACATGTGTGGTGAAAAGGGACACCAAACTCGTGATTGCAAGGGGAAGAAAGATGTTTTCAATGTTGAATGATACAATTTTAGAGAAAATGATAATTATGAAAATAAATTTCCTAAGCTCCAAGGAAACTTATTTCAGAAAAGGTTTCCTCATGTTTAGGAAATGATTTATTTGATTCTGAATCATCACATTGTTTCATATCTTCATTTTTTTTAAAGAAAATTAGATATTTCCAATTTTATTTAACAAAGGAGTTGTCAGTCAAAACACATATGGGAAGTATCATTGCAACAATGTTTTGTGCATCAGTTCCCATTAAGGAACATAAATGTTATTTATCTGCTTATCTTATTGTAAACCCCATTATTTAGTTTGATATAATTACTGGTATGGATTTGAATTCATATCATTATGAACAAATTTATTGTATGAAAAATGAGGTTATGATTTTTTATAATGATGATAAATAACACCTTAACTTTAGAGAAGAAATTTCACGACCTGATTATTATCTAGATCCACCCCCAGTAGCTCAACTAAATTCAATTATTGGGGAGGAAGATGATGAAATAACTATGTGTAAGGGAAATAATTTTCAAATAGTGGATGTTCCTATTGTACAAATGTATGTTGATGTATTTCCAGAGGTTTTACATGGACATCCTCCATAACATGAAATTTTGATTTACATTTATTTAACTCATAGTTCAATTCTCATATCAAAGACCCCTTATAGAATGGCCATTGTAGAATTAGTGGAACTAACGAAAAAATTAGAGGAATTGAGTAATAATGGATTTATTCCCCCTAGTATTTCTCCATGGGGATCCCCTATCCTTTTTATTTAGAAGAAATATGGATCAATAAGGATGTTCATTGACTACAAGGAGATCAATGCTATAAAAATAAAGAACATGTATCCCCAACCTCGCATTGATGATTTATTTGAACAACTTAATGAGCCCCATATTTTTAAATGATTGACCTTCGATCTGGATACCATCAGTTGTGCGTGAAGAAGGAAGACATTCCAATGATAGCATTTCGAAACAGGTATGGGAATTACGAGTTTATAGTAATGCCTTTTGGGATGACTAATGCACCCTCATTTCTCATGGATCTAATGAATAGTGTTTTCAAGGAATATCTTGATGACATTGTAGTGGTATTTATTGATGATATCTTGGTATACTCGAAAATCAACGAATATCATGAAAATAACTTGCGCATTATCCTGATGTCTCATAGAAGAAATGAATTATATGGGGAGTTTAGAAAGTGTGAATTCTGGCTTTCAAGTGATTTATTTTCATCACTATATCATCTCTGTGGATGGAATATATGTTGATCCTTCAAAGACCAAGGCAATCCAAGAATGGCCAACACCAACGAGTATAAATGAGGTATGTAGTATTATTGGTTTAGTAGGTTATTATCGACTTTTCGTCCAGATTTTTTCTCTATTGCAAAACCCTTTAACCAAGTTCATACATAAAGGTGTTAAATTTGTTTGGACAAAAGATAATGAAGAATGTTTGAAAAAATATAAGAGAAGACTAGTCAGTGATCCTATATTGACTCTTCCATCGGAGAATGATGGGTCTGTTATTTATAGTGATGCTTCAAAGAAAGGAATTGGTTGTATACTTCTGTAGAAGGATACAGTTATTTACTATGCATCATGATAGTTAAAAATTCATGAAAAAACTATCCTACTCACGATCTTGAGTTAGAAGCTATAACCTTTGCATTCATGATATGGAGACACTATCTATATAGTGAAAAAATGTGAGATTTATACTGATGAATACTATTTAAAGTATATTTTCACACAAAAAGAACTCAGCATGAGGTAAAGGAAATGTCTTGAACCACTCAAGGATTATGATTTCACTATACACTACCACCCAGGGAAGGATAATAAGGTGGAAGATGATTTGAGTAGAAAGGATCACGGTGTTTTGAACAAGATGAGAGTTGAAAAGGAACTTATATACATGGATCTATTAAATATGGATTTGGGAATAACCATGGATGTTGAAACATCAATGTTTTTTCGAATGGTTGCCAAACCATCTTTACTAGAATGAATAAAAAGTTCTCTAGCTAATGATGAGGGGTTTCAAAAATGATTATAGCTATTAATAAGGGGAGATTGAGTGACTTTATATATGAAAATGGAATTTTGAAATTTGGGAAAAGGCTATGTGTTCCCAATATACATGATCTAAAAAGAGAATTGTTGGGAGATGCTCATATCTCCCATTTCTCTATGCACCCTTGGAGCACGAAAATGTATAGAGATTTGAAGGAACATTTAAGGTGGGACGACATGAAGAGGGAGATTGCTGATTTTTTTTCAAGATGTATGGTTTGTCACCTATTGAAAACTAGAAGGAAAAACTTTAGATGATTCATGCAACCTCTTCCTATACCTGAGTGGAAATGGGATAATATTACAATGGACTTTGTCAAGGGACAACCAAAGACTCCTAGAATAAATGATGAAATATGGGTCATTGTTGATCGTCTTACTAAGTCATCACATTTTCATGCTATAAGAGATTATTTACCACTTGAACATCTAGCATGACTATATATTAATGAAGTTGTATGACTTCTTGGAGTACCCCTATTGATTGTTTCTAATAATGATCCTCGTTATTCATTAATATTATGGAAAAGTCATTATAATGCCATGGATATCAAACTTCGTTTGAGCACTGCCTAACTCCCTCATACTGATGTACAATCAGAACAGACTATTCAAACATTATTAGACATGTTGAGATCTTTCTCACTAGACATTCAAGGTAAGTGGGATCAATATCTACCTCTGGTAGAATATTCATATAATAATACCATCCATTCAAGTATTCATATTGCACCATATGAAGCGTTATATGGAAAGACATGCCACACACCAACTTGTTTGGATGATATTGGTGAAAGAAAACTTCTAGGCCCTGAACTTGTTGAGGAAATGATGGAAAAGTTGAAGGTAATCCAAACCCACATCAAAGCATCTCAATGTTGGTAGAAGATATATACCGATAACTGAAGAAAGGATTTAGACTTTCATGTAGGAGATCCTATATTTTGAAAGGTATCTCAATGGAAGGGAATCATACGATTTGGTAAGAAGGGTAAATTGAGTCCCAGGTACATCGGACATTTAGAATTTCTAGAAAAAATTGGTGTTGTAGCTTACCGTTTGGAAATGCCACCAAGTCTCTCCAAAGTTCACGATGAGTTCCACATATCACTACTGGGAAAATACATGCCTGACCCAATGAATGTACTCACCTATGATGAATTAGAACTAGAACCTGATCTGTCTAATTGCAAAGAGCCTGTCAATATTCTTGATATAAGAAAACCGGGTTTGTGAAACCAGATGACTCGTCTGGTAAAAGTTTTATGGAGAAATCATAAGGTGGAAGAGGCAACGTGGGAACCTGAGGAACTTATGATGAAGGACCACCCAAATCATTTTATGTGGTAATACTCTAGAAATTTCGAGGAAAAAATTATTTGAAGGAGGGTAGAATGTAACACCCCAAGCTTCCATGGTACATTTCTAATTTGAATAATTCAATATCTTGCATTGTACACAACTTCGAGATTCTAAAATATCACATCCAATCAAACTAGCTGTTATGAATAGTAATACCCAATTATTGAAATTTGATAAATTTTATCTATCAAAATGGACATAATTTTTGGGTTCGGAATATCGAAATTATCTTAGGGTTAATTTTTTTTTCTAGAAATTTTCAATTTTTGATGAATATTGAAAAACACTGACTTATTGTTTAAAACCAAATTTTTATTTAAATAATTATTAATTTTTTATAATTTATTTTAGGTCAAAATAGAGACAAAATACCTATATAAGTTCAATTTAATTCAGTGGAGTCAATTTATAATAATTTTAGATATATAAAAAATTTATTAAACTCATTACCGTCTTTTACCCACCTCCTAGGAGCATTTCCAAATGTACATAAAACATACTTTTATTGTTTCTGTGAGTTGAATTTTGAAAAAACGTAGGACATGCTTGATATCAGTATGTAAAATTTGGTTCAATGAGATGGAAATAATTTTTCTTGAATAGTTAATTTTGACTTTTATTTACCACGGTTAAAAGTAAATAAGGAAATTAAAGGTAAAAATGATATTATTACTACACTAACATAGGTCCTAATTAAATTGGATAAGTTTAATTAAACCAAAAACAACATTAGGAATAAAATTTTATTCTCTAGGTCCATTTGTATTAGATTTGAACATTTGTTATGATTTAATTCAAAGAAGAATTAAAAGTGATAAATTCAATGTTTAATAACTAAACCATTTTTAATATAGGATTACACATAAGATAAATTAGAATATAAATATTAATAAGAAATAGACATCGATTTCATACATAATGGTATTTAATTTATAATTTGTAGACATTAAATAATTTAATTTATTTATGACATAATGGTGATGCAGTAATTACCTTATTAATGAAATATTAAAATAATTGATATAATAAATATCCAAATAAATGTAATTTGAAAATATTTATGAATTACACTAATTTTCTAGGTTAATATGGAATTTTAGAGTTGATTGAAGGAATTTTTATCAATATAATAATGTTGTTAATAATTTAACAAAAAAATAGAAAATAGGGTCAAAATTGACCTAAAAGAGTTTTTAAAAATAATATTATATTATTATTTGATATTCTATTCCTAAAAATATAAGTTTCTTCCAAAGGGATTAAATAATATTATATATGTCATTAATTAACCACTTGAGGTTCGATTGGATGTTTAAAATTTATTTATTAACCATATAATATAAAAATACAAAGAGACATGGTAAATGTCAAACAAATTAACTATTAGTTAAATCTAGAAGCTAAGGTTAATATAGTTACAAAAACCTATTTAAAATCAATTAGTTGAGTGGTTTTAGACCCATCCCAACCTTTTCCTATAAATATATCATTTTGGATCCATTAAAAACCGAAATTTATCTTATTATAAAATAATATTTCAATCTTTTCGTAAGGTTCCCCTCAACCGTTTTATAAATGGGATCTTACTCTCCCCTCAAATTGACATCTTCAAATCCATTTTGATTGTCCAATCCCTGCCCAACTATCCTCTCCACTATCCTCCCTTCATCCTAGAGGAATTCTGTTTGTCTGAGAGCCACCCTATGGATCCCTTTTGAACAAATCAAAAGGAAGAACCCGAAGAATAGAAAATATTTCATCAACTATTTCATGTTATTTTCTTCATCCACTTCCTCTTTCTTTGTTGTTTCCATTATAAAATAATAAATCCAATATATTCTATATAATATGATGTAATTTTTAAATTGGGACAACTATATTCATTATTTTATCCATCCTATGAATGACATGCCACCATACGTGCGTACGAATGGCTTACCGTCTCCATGTCGTGTTGTAGTTTGTTATTCAAACACTTCAACATTTGGATGGGTATAATAATGAGTATAAATGACAAAAATAATAGATATAACATGATAATTATTCTCTATATATGATATTACATCAAATTATATAGTATTTTAATATCAAAAGAATGATCTTGTCGCTGGTGCGTACGTACGACTTACTATCACCACGGACGCGATGAGATACATTCCCCATCATATCCATTCAAGACTAATTTTAATTTTATGATTCATAATAATGTTTAAAGACTTCATATTTTCTAGATATGAATAAGATACATCCCATACATAAAACATATGACTCACATAACAAATAATATAAAGGAAAACAAACCAGTTAACACCTGAAACAACGATAATACTAAAATATTATTAACAATGAAATATTTGACGATCATGTATGATATCATATTTATGTATATGGTTCTTGCATAATTTGACATCAATTATTTAACTATTATACAGGTGTTTATCATACCCTCATCCAAGGAAAATTACAACGTAAGGATTAATTCTACAACTTCTTTATTATTCAAGGATGTTTATATGTAATTATCTACTAGGACCTCTTTATCATCCACATCCATGTTTTCCTAAAAATTTATTCCAAAACATTATTACTATTTACTTGACAATGTTTTAATTTAATTTATATCCTTGTTTGACTTTTTATAAGATTTTTGGAAAAGAATCATTCCATTGTTTTCCAAATAAGGTACTTTACGACCATTTCAACAAAATTATGGAAGAAATGTTTATTCTATATTATATGGAGGGTGCGACTATTTTATGCCATTATAACACCCTTAAATTATCCCTTATAGGAATATAAAAACATTTTAAAAATAAATTTTTCTTTAATAATTATTTAACATTAAATTATTTCAAAAAATAAATTATATATTTCTCTTAAACATTTTTTGATTCCATCTATGTCAACATCCATTACTGGATTGTAATCTTGTTTGAAGTTGATTTAATATGATTCAAATCTTCCATTTAGTATTTAAGGCTTTGTGATATGTTAGACTGTGGATGTGTTATTTTTCAACCATTCATGGTTTATGGATGAACTATTGACATTTTGTATGCTAGTTTTAATACGATTGTTTACATTATGTTTAAAAATTTTCATATGTGGAATGCATTGGATTTAGTAAGTGATGGGTGGAGCCTGATATAGATCCTCAAGGCATCTGTAGGTCTCATGAGACAAACTACTGTCTTGGACCAAGGCCTTGACAAAATTTTATTTGTAGTCTTGGCACAAGGCCTTGACTATGTTGTTATGAAGTCTAGCATTATGAATTCCATCATTATGAAAGTGGCTGTGGATATTACATTTGATTATTGGACTAGTATAATATCCATGTGATAAAGTAAATGGAATTATATTGATTTATATTTTCCATATTATGATAATGTTTATTTTGAAAAAGATTTTGTTTTAGTTTTATACGTTTCCTGAAATGTTTATACTTATTTATGAATGTTTCCGCTATATTTTTATCCTTAATAAGCATTTGAGCTCACCCCTTTCTATGTTTTATTTTTCCAAGGATATGAAGAACTATATTATGACTGACCAATAGGGATAGTCAATGAGATCTCATTTTTCTCTATGGAAACAATTTTGTTGTAGTTTTGCATTTTATGATGTAATGTAGAACTTTTGAATGTATCTAGTACTTCCAAGGCCACTAAACTAATAGGTCTTTTGAGACGTGATCTTCTGTGATCCTGTCAATGATACGTAATAATGCACCGACTCTGGGCTTCTGCAGTCGGGGAGTTACAATATACAACTACCATAATATCTAAATAATGGTTCTAGTAATTAATTAAATGTAACCTCAACTTCCTATATCCATAAGTAATATTATACCAAAACAATACCATAATAATTCCAAGGAATATGTATGATGAATAATTATATAGTGTTTACTCCTTACTCGATTATGGTATGTTCAATATTGGGGTAGATTTCTACCAACCCTTTAACTCTTACAAGGCACCCATACATGCATCAGACCAATCCTATGACAACTCTTTCTTATTAAGAATTGTAATAAAAATTTCAATCCAAAGAAGTCCTAAAAGAATATCCAATAAATTCCTTCAAAACCCTAGAATCTAGGGAACTCAAAATTATCCTTTGGGTATCTACTACTAATTCTTCTCATCAACGTTCTTTGAGTACATTGAAATTCCAGCTGATAATATCGTGTAATCGAACAATCTAAACTAATATATCCCGAAATATCAATTTTAGATATTGGAATATATTTGATGTTGAAAAAATATTCCTAGAACAACCTCTATATTTTGTCCATGCTCATCCATCTATTAAGAGCACACTAGAATATAATCAACATAGTTGACAATGGAAGAAACCAAATATGGATGAATGAACCAATTAATTATGGCCATAAACACTACTGATTCATTCATAAATTCAAAAAAATCATAGAATCATATATATATATATAACAACACCAAAAGTGAGTAAAAGTAATGTCAAAATGGTTCACTCATAACAAGTGGTAAACTATCCCCATGTAAAACTTATGTAACCACATGGTCCCCTCAACTGTTCTAATAGGATATCTATAATATGAAGAGAATATTTTTTATTTATAATCACCTATTTGATAAAATACTAATCCATTCATAAAAATAAATAATCATTTACTTCCTTTGAGAAATATGGGTGTTTCCTGAGATGATGTGCTTAGGAGAAGAAATCCCTTCAGCTAAATGAAAACTAGTTTGTTCTTAAACTTTTCTTGGGATATCGTGTATAGAGGAATCGATTAATTTAATAAATATTATTATATAGAATGTAAAATTGACCTCTCTAGCAATTGAAACCTTTGTGATTCTTCAATAATGATATCCTAGTACATTTCCTGAATTGTTTAAAATATTCCATGACATTTCTCCTTCCATCCCATAATAACACTTGAAATCTATATAATAATCATACATAGTTACAGTTGGTCATGTCCCAAATGGAATAGCTGAAAATATCATCCCCCAAAATACATTTAACAGTCATCCTTAGGATACATCAGGGATACAGTCGCTGAAAAAAGGTTTTTTCTAGTACATAATTATTCATCCAATCCTTACCAAGGATCAAATTCAAACATCACATCCTTAATAGGAATAAATCATTGTGATACAATAAATCACTAGCCATAATAATGATTTATAGATATCTCTATATACCAATAGATTACAATCCTAATAGTGTATAAATTGAAATCACACAATATGGATAATCAATCATAATAATTAAATTCTCAACAAAATTTATCATATTAATGAATTCATGGCACTGATATTTAATAAATCATTTTCAAGAAATCAAGTTAATATGATCATATATTGAATGATTAAGTTCCCCATCCTATTATTATAAGGTCTGGTATTCATAAAAGAAAATTTCTATACCTCTTCCCTATACCAGAGACTCCAACTATTATTCTAAATAATGGAGAGATACTTTATATCTTCCAATAATTATGACACCAGGACCAACTGTTCACCCTAATTGAACGAAATAACATTATCTACCGCCATGTGTTACTACTCAATATCCACATATTGATCACATAACATAACCATCGCCCCAACCACTAACAGGATAAGAAAATATATCACAAAATAACATTATATTCCCAGTAATTCTAAATGATATATAGCTCAAAGACACTCATTGGAACATAATTCATATATTCCATACTTTACAATAATGGTAAAAAGAAATAATATTCTTCCCGTGTTGGGAAAAAGACAAGATATGACATGGATTGGAATTCCTACCAACAATCCAATAAGAATCATCAAGACACCACTTCATGATATCTAAACATCCACTCCCATACCCAATATAATTATAAAACTATTTATACATTATATCCTAAACACTGTTCCTCTTGGTAATTAGGCTATATTTAAATTCCTAAAAAAAAGTGACAAGCATAAATATTTACATCATTAATCATATTGAATATCCAAACCCATCTTAAAAATAGTGTACTCTAGCAGACTCAAAATTATAAATTAGGGTGAAAAAAACATGGTAAAAAATATCATAGTACATCACTAACATGATCCCCTAATCCAGGTACATAAACACTCGATCCCTATCCACTCAAAGTATCTCAGGAAAAAAATTATTAATGAAATGGGATTGAATGTCTATTAATGATAACCAAAAATGATGATGTTTTTATACTAATAAATTAAAATATCAGGTTTATTCCCCTTGAATCATATAACCAACATGCTTCAACTAATTCTCAGGAGGTGTATTATAATGGTCAATGATAGTCTATACAAACCATACCTAAATATAAGTAGTCTATGGTACATCATCTCTAGTAAAAATATTATAATAATATAAACTCTCACATAAAATCTAAAATGGATGGATTTAATTTCATGGATACATATATAATAGGATGTATTATGTTAATTAAACATTCAAATAGATTCCAGTCAATATGACGCTACTATAAAACTAGGCGTTATAGGTGAAAAAATGGTGGTGAATACACATCCTCACCCTCTTGACACATGATAGATGATTTTACTATGACATGTAACTACAATGAAAAACACACAACTCATAATATATAAATGATAATAATTTATATTAAAAATAGTATATGTAATATTAATAAAAAATCATGTTATATTTTACATAACCAGATATACCAGTGTCTCATAGAACTCAAGATCTCTATTTATACCCAACTACTAACTCTTAGTATAGATATAATGATACGTTAAAGATTTTGATGATCAATTACTAATCTATGATAATAAAATAGATACTAAAAGTTTGAGTTAGGAAAAATTTACATAAGTTAATAATGAAATTATAAATAACTGAACATCATATCCTAATAAAGGTCCCCAATAAAAGGAAAGAACACAAAGATCATGTGAATCCTATATTAAATAAATGATGCATAAGTACACAATTCATTCCAATACTATCTAATAGTAAACCTATAAAATGTAAATCAATAAATCACACATCAAGTCCTTGAAAATAATGAAATTTTAACATTAAAACCCAATAATAATATTATTTCTCATGGTAGACTAGATATTACTGATACATGGTATAGTTACAATAGGTATGTAGGTCCATCCCAATGTTTGTACATATTTTATCTTTTGTCTACCACATCCCAAAATAGTAGAACAAGAATAACAAGTCTATATTATTTCATTATTGTTTTTCAACCTATTTAACCTACATCGTAATCAATATTAGATCTAAATACCCTAAAAATTCATCACCATGTGCCTATGGATGTCTACTAGTGGGAAGATTATATATATATAATGGAAATACAATACATTATTTGGCATAGTAAATGAGAAATCACATCAAAAGAAACACTAAAATAATCAACTCAATATAAAATTAGAGTAACGGTGGGAATAAAAACTAAATTTTAACTAATTTTAAATAAGAACTAACATCCCATAATAAATAATCTCTTATAATATCATATATGTAACATGAATATAAAACTACCACTTGTCAACCATTATAACACAACATGTTTTGAAAATATTTATGTAATATAAGCATCTGTATAATAGACCCAATTTCTAATATTATTTAGTTTTTTCAATCCATCTTATAATTCCCATAATTCTTAAACCACTAATCACTTTGATGGTTATAGTGAGTTAGGTGACCTCTAACATGCCTTTCCATAATCCCAAAACTATCAACTATGCGAGAGGGTCTAAGTTATTACTATAAGGAGACTGTACCCTCATATAAGATGAAAACATATTGTAAGCAACCAAGAATAATCCATCATAATTAAATAATAGTATATAGAATACATAATTCATTAAATCTATGTCATATTAATAAGGATGTAGAGACATACATTCATTAAAGCACACATCATCTAATCACACATCAGGATAATCACACGTATAAAATAAAAATAAAAAGGAATTGGTGGGGCCCTACCACTATCCTTGATTCTCCTCATATCACATTCTTCAAGTCCCATCCATGTTTTCCCCCTCGGTCATGAAACATTGGTAATTTTCCCTACATTCACATTTGAATTGTAAACTATTCTCACATACCCATGTTCCATGGCCACCTAAAATGTGTGTGAGTGAAATACCATAGGGCACCAATAATGGGGTTCATTTCTTTTCAATGAAATAATATATATGTATGTGTGACATGATCATAAAATAAATTAATAAAAAACTATTTAAACAAAAAAAATATTCATCATTGATAATTGGATTCTATACTGAAACCTATGATCGACCATACATTCTTCAGATTTTATTGAATTTCCATTGAGCATTTTCATAATCAATCAAGATAAAGTTAGGCCCACTTCCATATTGCAGTGTGAAGAAGCACTAAATCCATTGAAAACCCATTGATGTCCACATCGGCATAAACATTGTAACCCAGGCATTGTCCTAGTCGTTCCATATAAGCATGAAATCCAATTCCACTATAATTTCCTAGTCATTCCTTATATTCATGAAATCTAAATACAATATAATATCCTTAGGTAATACATATGGGAAAAAATATGAACCAAAGGTAACAACATAGGAATTAATATAGGCATAAAAATTGATTCCAATGATATATCATAAGAATTAAATATATTAATGGAGAAAAAATCCATGTAAATAACCTTGGAATTCTTTATTGTCATAAAATATGAATCTAACGTAATTCAATGGGAATTATATATAGGCATAAAAATTGAATTCTATTTAACATACAAGGAATTCTATATAGGCATGAAAAACCAATAATATGTGAGATCCTAAGAAATTCATATAGATATAAATGCTAAATCGAAGATAAAAAACTAGTAATTCCATATAGGAGTGAAGGTTGAATCCAATGTATTATCCTAGTTATTGACTAATAAAGACATGATGTAGTGCATCTATCCTATTATATGTCACATAATTATCACCACCCTAGACATATAAGTCTATCAATATCATTATTTTGTTTTTATGTTGATACATGAAGTTGACAGCACTTACTCACAAGCACTAACCATAACAATGGAAAATATATCACTGGGTAATTCAACATGGTTCACTAAGCCACACCATTTCAACGACACCCTACATAGGCTCCTCAATCTTAGTCTCATCTCCCAAGTGAATCTTATTACTCAGAAGGAATTACATCACTTAGCCTCCTCATAATCATATCACATTATCATTATCCTTATAAATACACTCACACTAGAATTACTGTAGGGATACGACACAATATCATCTCTCTTCCAAATGTCATCTGAGGGTGGTACACTCATCCATAATATCATCAACCTACATAGTTTCAATACACCATGGTACTCACATGTTACATGGGGGGACTCTCCTGCCCTCTAAATTTCTATTATAATGAATCTAGTTTAGCTTTAGGATCCAATATGTCATATACTGTCTATTTTTTCACAGTCATCACAAATATGAAAATAAATTAGTGGTACCTATTTAGATAATCTATGAACATTTAATTCATATAATTTACTCAAATGTATGTTCTAAGTATCTATTGTCATAAAATTATAATAAATTCCATATACATTGTAAATATATGCGCTAAGATAGTACTCAAGGGTATCTAGTGTCTCTTATCACCATTATATAACATTATGTAATAACACAAATTCATTTTTAAAATAGTGTTAAAGACCAAAAATTGGTATTACCACATATCCCATGAAACATATAAAAAATGAGTAAAACATAATGGTATGTTCAAGGTACACCTATATCATGTATAGGTATTTCCATTTATGTAATCCTGACCACTATCACCCAAGATCATCAAAGTCTAACTGATCATCACCCATCATCATGGGGTCCTATCTAATGATAAAAGTAATTTAAAAAACTAATCATAACCATTTATATTCAATTTAATTATTCAATTAAATCTAATTTCATTAGAGGTAAATGATTTATATCTCACCGAGCCACATTAAATTTTTGAATCCTTTTGTAACGGTGTGTGGTATATTCCCAACATACACATGATCCTAAGTGAAAATTTTCAAAAAAATATAATGTTTCATCAATAATTTTATGGATTTAATTTTAAAACCCTATATATATATATATGAATTCAATGAAATATCCTGGAACAAAATTATTTTATTATTTAAGGGTGTCCTCTAACCACATCATGTAATGTCATAATCATAGTAATATGATCCCACCATGATACTAAAGAATCATATCAAAAACCAAAAAATAATAAAACATGAATTGAATAAAGGATATGAGAAAATAATAAATCAATTAATAGAGGATATCCTAGATTGAATTGCAAAAAGAATTACATCAAACCGACCCCTAAATTAAGGGGTTTGATAAAATTAAGGGTGAGAGTACCTACCTAGTTTGATTCACACAAGAGGGAGGAGTGGAGGTGTTATCGATTAAATTATTATAGGGGGATTAGAATTTCACAGTATTTAAGGAATTATAGGAACTTGTAAAGTTACCACATGTATTTTTGTGTCATATATTAATTTTTCAATTACTATTGTAATATCATTTTTATGTGTTTAATTATTTCTCAATATCCATGCACCAATAATGTTCTCCACCTCATAGAAGAGCCAACTCACATGATTTACCTATAAATTTTTCCCTAACTGTACACTATAAAAAGTTGAAGAGGAAAACACCATTTAAAATATCCAACATCTACTCAAGCTCCCATGATATGTGTGAGAAACAGAGACACATCTCATGCCTCGATCCATATTTAAAAATATCTCCTCGATATTATCCCACATTAAGAATTCCAATCTAAATCTCATTTATCAATAGGAGGTTTGATCATAAATTAAAAATTATGATTCAATTATTAACTCCAAACCACAAAAAAAATAATATTGATTACAAACTCATCAACATAAAACATTAAGTAATAATAGAGACACCTCTATAGAGGGTAAACACCATCACATATACTATTATATAATGATACCTTAAAAGAAAAAATATTTATAATTATAATTGAGAGCATAATTTATAAATTTTATAATTTTATTTTAAAAATTATTCATAAGTTTTTAATTGAAAATAAATATATAATGATAATATAAAATTGAGGGGTTTTTTTGAAAATATTGACTTTTAGGTGAAGATTGTGTATATCATTCTTGCTAAAAAAGTTAGTTTTATGACATAAATTGGATTAAATAACATAATAAAACACACAAAATACATATATTGAAAAATTTTATGTCCTATATAGAGAATAATTGTTTTTAAAATTATATATAATTTTCAATTCTATATTTTATATTTGAAAATTCAATTCACATTTTTTCACTAAAACTCTTTGAATGAATTATACATTTAAAATTATATAAATTACATATATGATTTTTTGAAATTTAATAAAATTAAGTGTATTTCAATTTTGGAACCAATAGATCCATATATTGGGATAAAATTTATTTTATTTATATTCATAATGGAAAAATTAATGCAGTATCATATACTGTCTATGGTAAAATTAAAGATTGTAAAAGAGAAAATACAGGTTAATGTGTTGTGAAAATATCAAAAAAGGTGAAATTTAAGGGTAGTGGATTTTTCAAACTTTTATCATATTCATTCCAATATTTATCAATTTTACCTTCAAAATTCATGAAATTTAAATCCCATTATTTTTTTTCAATGGGTATTTACTAAAAATTTATATTCAATCCTTTAGTGAAGATACAGTCATCTCCTCGCATCGATAACAAATAAAACATGCTTAGTTTGCCTAAAAATCTGTTCAAAATTCATTTAAACAATTATATATTCCATGAAGTGGTCCCATTACTCTAAAAATAAAATCTTTCAATGTATTAATCCCATTTTCTATTAATACAATCCAATAACAAAAGTATACATTTCTAACATCTGATTTCTATTTTTTGTTAACTCACATACACATTTTCTTCCACAAAATCCATTACATCATCATAAAATGATAAAATTAGTGACATTGTGCGGACTACCACCTCCACAATGAAATCCGATTCATTTTCATTCACCACAATACAATGAACTTCCTAATTAAAAAATCAATATATGATTAAATTAATTATGAATATTTTATTATTATTAAATTATTAATTTAATTACACATCTTCTCTATTCTATAGAAAATTAAATCGTAATCCATGAGTACATGTGGACTACCACCTCTATAGAATGAATGATTTATTTTTTCTTTTTCATTAACAACATTCATGGATGGAATTAAGAGTGGATTTATGTAATAAATATGACTATTATTTCAATAATAATGTTATATTATGAATTGTTTAATATTCTATTAATGATATATTTACTGAACTGTTGTTATAAAATTAACATTCTTAAACAAGCATAAAAAGAGAAAATTATTTTTATTCATAATATGTAATATTTTCATATTCATTAAAAATTATTATTACATATTAAAAATATACAATTTCACACATATAAAAACTATATAAGATCATTATTCATCCAAGATAGTTATATTACTACAAAACCACCACACAGTCATTCATTAAATAAGGGTATGTTCATTTTTAGATCAGATTAACCACCTACCTGACAAATACATTGAATTGATATCATTAATTAATATATAATATTAATTAGCAGTATATGATGATATAAACATTTCAATAATGATTAATGTTTTCTTTTAGAGTCCATAAATCAACATTTATTCCTTTAATTAACAAAAACACCCATTGATCATCAATTATCACTAAAACATGATTGCTGTCTCTTTATTTTTCACATATTAATACTAAATACTAAAAAAATGTAATTTGAAAAATAATATATTATTTTAAATCATCCTTAAAAGTGGATTTAACAATACATTAATTGTGAAATTGGAATAAAAAATTAATATTTATCATGATATTAGAAAACTAGTACCAACAATAACACTATAAGAACCCAATGCAGTAAAATAGTTTAAAACTTAAGAAAAAAAATAACATAGATAATAAATAAAAATTCATTGTATAAATTTATATGATTAATGTTCAAAATTAACACACACACATATATATATATATTTGTGATACAAGAGGTTATATAAAATTAATGGGATTATATAAAATAGGTAATGGTTTTCAATTTCAAGTTATTCTCTTTGAGACATGTTTTTTATTGTGAAACTAATTCAAATTATATGTTGTATGAAATAAAAATTTTATATTTTATATCATGAAAGTAATTTTAGTCATGGTATATGAATATTAATTAAAATCTTTCTATTTCAAAAGGATTTTATTTAGTTTCTACACAACCCATTTTTATGTTTTTTTCTATCTAAATTCTCATTCTTGGGAATCATGCTATACTCACCAATTAATTATTCTTATTTTAATTCACACATACCCATAGATAACTTTTTACCATATTAATCATGAATTTTATGATAAATACATGTATTGTTTTTATCCAAAAAACATTTATTTTGAATAATTAGTTTCTAAAACCATTGTCAAACACAATGTTGTTTATGGTTGAATGACTATCCTATGTTTTGGTTATGTAATGGTGTGTAATGTTTCATTTAAAATTAGTCAATTTTTATAAATAATCTAGTTTATGAAGTTGTTTCATTCATACATCAAGTGGAAGATACCTCAAAAAAATTATATGTTCATTGAATAAATCATTACAGGTATGTATGATGTAACACCCCATTATTTCATAGTATGGTATCTCATTAAAGTAATTAAATAACTTGCGCTACACGCAAGACCGAGTCCAAGTGCACCACAACATACCATACTGGCCATTCAAAATGCGGCTATGAATAGTATTAACTACACATTGAATTTTATAAACTCTATATAATTTAAACATCCATATTATATGTTTCTTACACATAATATAAGAACAAATTCATTTTTTCAGATAAAAGAAGTGTTTTTAAAAAAAATGAAATTTTACGGCCTTTTAATGGAGAACCATTCTTTAAAAATAATATTTGACACTTTAATATATTCAATTTAATGAAATTAAATTCTTATTTATAAACAGGACCTAAAAATTTAGTTTGGATAAATTTTTGGTACTTTTCTGATAACTTTCAATTTTTGACAAATAGTGAAAAACACTATGTTTTAATTGAAAACAACTTTTTGAATCAAAACAATTTATAGTTTTAAATTATGAATTCGAATGGTTTTGAAAAATAATGTTACTATATTTTTACCATTTAATAATATTTTGTTTGTTGGATGTAATTTCACTTTAAATTGGACATAAACAAATGTCAATCTTTTGATAATAATTTTTTCATAATAATGCACTTTTTGGGATTAACAACAGGAATTACATTTAAATTAATAAATTCAACTTCTATGTTTTTAATTTTGTAAAATATGCTTCATTTTTGAATTCAGAATAATAAAATTAGCTTAGGGTGAATTTTTTGTTTTTTTAATGAAATTTCCAATTTTTGATGAATAGTGAAAAACACTACGTTATTAGTTAAATCTGACATTTTATTTAAATAATTATTTATTTTATTTAAATTTATTTTAGGTAAAAATTGATAATTAATACCTATATATGTTCAATGTAATTTTTTTGAGTTTTTTATAGTAGGTTTAGATATATAAAAATTTTATTGAACATTTTACCTTCTTTTACCCATCTCCTAGGAGCATTTCAAAATTTTTATAAGACATAATGTTATTGCTTCTGTGAGTTGAATTTCAAAAATCTGAGAGATACAATTATTATCAGGAAATAATTTTTTGTTCAACAAGATTAAAATAATTTTTGGTGAATAGTAACTTTTTCCATTAATTTACAACGGTTAAAAGTAAAGAGGGTAATTAAGTGTAAAAATGATATCACAATTACCCTAATACATGTCTTCATTATATTAGAAAAGTATAATTCGAAAAAAAAACAACCATAGAAATAAAATATGATCCAATTGGGTCTACTTAGATTAGATTAGGACAATGATTATTATTTTATTTATAGAATACTGAAAAAAATAAAATCAATGTTTTATTACTAAACCATTTTAATATAGGGTTACACATAATATAAATTCGAGAATAAATATTAATTAGAAATATAAAACTATTTCCAACATAATGGTATTTTATTTATAATTTTTAGACATTAAATAACTTAATTTATTAATTACACAATGATGATGTAGTAATTACCTTATTAATGGAAGAATCAAATAAATGGTATTATAAATATTAAAATAAAAATAATTTCAATGTTTTTTTGACAACCACGATATTTATAGGTGAATAAGTAATGTTAGTATTGATTAAATGTATTTGGTTCGAAGTAATCAAGTTTAAATGACTTTCCCAAAAACCAAATGCCAAATAGTGTCAAAATTGACATTAAAGAGTTATTAAAACAAATGTTATATTATTAATTGATATTATATTCCTAAAATTATAGGATTCCTCCAAAGGGATTAAATAATATTATAAATGTCATTAATTAACCACTTCAGGTTCTCTTGGAAGTTTATAGTATTCTTATTGACTATATAGTCTAAGAATACAATAAGACATAGAAAAAGTTAAACTTTTTAACTAAGAGTTAAATCTAAATGATAATGTTGAAATTGTAACCTAAACATGTCTAAAACCTGTTGGTTGAGATTATTTCATCCGATAACCTCATAATTCTAGAAATAAATTCATTTGGATCCATTATAAACCAAATATAATTGTATAATAAATTAATACTTTAATATTTTCCTAAATTGACACTCACCCATCTTATAAAAGGGAACTTCCCCTTCTATCAAATTCATACATCCAACTCCATTGTTCTCAGACAAACCCTACCCAAATATCCTCCCAAATATCATCCCTTAATGTTATAGGACTTACTTTGGTCATAAATCCAACCTAATGAGCCCTTTTGATCAAATAAAATGGAAGAACGCAAAGAAAAGGTAAATATTTCATCACCTCTTTCGAGTTCTTTTCTTTTTCAACTTGTCCTTTCCTTGTTGTTTCCATTATAAAATAAAAAATAAAGTATATTATCTATACTGTGATGTTATTATAAAAATGGTACAACCATATTCATTGTTATATCCATCCTTTGAATGACATGTCACCATACGAGTGTGCATACGGCTTACAATCTCCACGGCGTGGTGTAGTTGTTATTCAATACATTATTAATTGAATGGGTATAATAATGATGTATTATTGATTTAAATAATAAATATAGCATGATAATAATTCTGTATATATCATATAACATCCAATTTTATATGATTTTAATATGAAAGGAATGATATTGTCGCTTTTGTGTACGTACGGATTACCGTCTCCATAAACATGACGAGATCTATTCCCATGGTAACTATTCAAGAATAATTTTCATTTGATGATTAAAAATAATGTTTAAAGACATGATACCATTATATATAAGAATAGAAAACATCCCATACTTAACAAACATGACTCACGTAACAAATAATATAAAGGAAAAAAATAAGTTAATACCCGAAATGACGATAATACTAAAATAACATTAACAAAGAATTATAAGATGATCATATATGATATCATAATTTTGTATATGGTCCTTGAATAATTTTATAACAATGATTTAACTATTATATAGGATGTTAACATACCGTCAACCAAGAAAAAGTACAAGGTAAGGGTTAATTTCACAATCTCTTCATTATCCGAGGCTGTTTATACGTAATTATCTTCTGGGATCTCTTGATCATCCACATCCATGTTTCTTAAAAATGTATTTCCATTTTTTTTACTATTTACTAGACAATGGGTTAAACTCATTTGTACCCTTATTTGACCTTATATGTTTGGGAATGAATCTTTTTGTCGTTTTCCAAACAAGGTACTTCATGACCTTTTTCGACAAAATATAGGTAAGAGTGTTTTTTTAACTTATACTATGGCTACAACTACTTTCTACCATTATAACATCATCGAATATTCCCTTAAAATATTGTATGAATATTTTAAAAAATAAATGTTTTCTTTTATAATTACATGAATTTTAAATGATTTCAAAATAGAAAGAGATATTTCTCAAAAAAGGTTTTGATTTCATCTATGTCAACATCCTTTGATGGATTTCATTATTATTTGAAGTTGATTTATTATGATAGAAATATTCCATATTGTATTAAATGTTTTGTGATATGTTTTATTGTGGATGAGTTATTTTTATTCTTTTCATGGTTTATGGATAAAGTATTGACATTTTGTATGCTGGTTTTAGTATGAATGTTTATGTTATATTACAACCTTTTCATAAGATGAATGTATTGGACTAGTATGTTCCGGATTTGGGACCGGTAAAAGTAATCCCTCCAAGTTGGGGTCTGGTTACAGCAGACCCTCTGGGTTGGAGTTCAGTTATAGAGGATATCCAGTTTGGAGTCCGGTTACAGAGGTTCTCCAGGTTGGGGTCCGGTTATAGTTAGCCCCTAGGTCCTAGCATGAGGCCTTGACACATAAATTAATGTCTGGTACTATACATTTCTCTCATTATGAAATTATTCATTACATTTAATTATTCTACTAGTATAATATCCTTGTGAGTTACTATATGGTAATGTTTGATTTATTTTTTCCATATTATGTTCAAGTTTATGTTTAAAAGGCTATTGTTTTTATAACACATATTGACTTAAATTTTTATAGCTTCTGCTAAATTATTTACCCTTACTATGAATCTAATCTCACCCCTTTCTTATGTTTTATTTTCCCAGGATCCCAAGAAGTATTGGATGTTTGAGATTCAAGGTTAAGATTAGCTAACAATGGCATTATCACAGGATTATTTTTTTTGAATTTTAGAACATGTAATGTAGCGTTCATGTACGTGATCTGTATTACAAGACTGGTAAATTGATCTATCATTCAAGAATTGATTCCATTTAATCATGCCAATGTATTACATTAATTCACTGACTATTGGAGTCTAGGGTTGGGGCTTTAGAGTTGGTATCATAGAAAGTTTATCAATAACATTGGAAAATAGATTTAGATAAACTCTTATTAGGGAACATTATCCTAAGATAAACTTTTAGTATTAGAATAGAAGAGCTTCCTAGAATTTTGGTAATGTAAAGACTTTGGGTGTTTTCCATGAAAATACATCCATGTCCAGATACGAGTGAGTAGAGGCGACTCTGGAAGAGATGTACCTAGAGGTAAAACCCGAAAACACCGCTTTGAGCTAGACTCGAACGAGAACTGGTGCACGACAACAGGCCTTACTGCACTCTTGGTTACAACACTCCTGGGGAATACACATTGGATAATTCTCTTTTTCATTACAAATCATTATGAAGGATTTATGAGTATATACCTCCATAAGGAAAATATTGTTATGATTTCGGATTATATCCATAAACTGTTCAATTTACGTTAGGTATTTTACAAGTTTGGAATTATTCATTGGAATTCATAATCAGAGCTAGTGTATGAAATTTTATAGAAATAGAACCCAGTAAAAGGAATGAGAACTCTAACGATCTGTATGATCCAAAGAGTAAGAAGGATCATATCATTCATGGTATTAATCCAACATTTAAAAGGGAAATAGTCTCCCGTGTATTCTCAACATATGAGAAAATAATATCACGTGTTAATAAGATAAGTAAATAATTCTTTGAGTCTTATGGAATTGAAGGGGAGCAGGAGAAGAAAATGATGGTAGAGAGGAATATGGATAAAGGGAAGAGGGGAAAGAAGGATTTTCCCATATGTGATAAATATAGACAAAATAACTTAGGAGAATGGTTGAATGGAATGGGAGTTTTTTATAAGTGTTGAGAAAAAGTACACCATGTACTTGATTTTAAGAGTAAGAAAAAGGTTTCAAATATAAAATGCTTCATCTGTAAGGAATTGGGACACTACGAAAATCAATGTCACAGTCATCAGAGTATACTACAAATGATGCTATTGGATAATAATCAAGTGATGATACTACCTCAGATAAAGAGGAATAACTACTGTTCTTATGTAGTTATTATAGAATTATTTCATTTGAGTGTTTTATCAACAATATACAAGTTTTACTAATTATGGAGATAAATAAGTATTGTACTACAGTACTATTTTATTGACAATTTGAGATTATATGGTTCTATGAAAAGTGAATTAATATAAGATACACTTTTGGGAAATACAAGTTTAATCGATATATAATCCTTAATATATTATTGATAATGAGGTAATGATTTTGGAAAAATAGATGGCTGATTTGGATTAATTATTTAGGATATTCTTGACTTCCATGGAACTGATTAATTGTATTTTTATTTAATCATTGTTGGAATATTATAAATTTTTGGATATAAGGAATATATCCAGTACTCTATAATGAATAACGGAGCATGAATGTAATCAATACGTTTTTATAGTAATTTAGGGTTTCACCATGTTTTAATAGAATACATGATGAAGGTGTTCACTTGTTATTATGTGAAAAAATGGATCTTTATTGTGTTTAACATCCTTATAAATCTTAGAATGTGAGTTTGGATAGGAGTATTTTGTATAAGTCTAAAGGTTGGAATGTATTAGGTTTGAAAATGGATCCTATTGTTGAGATTATTTTTTGATTGTCATAATAAAGATAAAACTGGAGGTCAGGAGGCAACTAGTCGTGTCTGACAAGGCCACAGGACTTGAACCCACAACCAAAGGGTGAAACGGGTGCATAACCTACCACTGGCCTATGTGATGTCCTGGTTTGTGTAATGTAGTGTTTTTAAATAGTCTAAAAATTGAATCATAAATTCATTATTTTAAAACCTAATACAGTTACGATAAATAGAATATTTTTCAATTATATTATCTTTTTGAGTGACATATGTGTTTGTTGTTGGAAGTAGTTAAAGTATGACACCTTACATGTCATATATATATATATATATATATATATATTCCCCATTTAGTGAGACTAAATTTTATTAACCGCATTTCTGATGTGGTTTTTCCATAAAAATATTTTTCTATTTTAACCTTTTATTTTTGAAGAATAATTTCAAATTTCGAGGACTCAATTTATTTAAGAATGGGAGAATGTAAAACCCCAAGATTTCATAGTATATTATCTCATTATAGTTTTTCAAAATCTTGTGCTACACGCAACATCGAGTTCGAGCGCACCACAAAATACAAAACTTGTCATTCAAAATGTGGTTATGGATAATATTAATTACATTTTGAATCTATTAAGCTCTATATTATTTTATCATCCATATTATATGTTTCTTAGACATAATATATGAACAAATTCATTTTTTCAGATAAAAGATGTATTTTTCAACAAATGCAATGTTACCAGCTTTTATTGGAAATTTTTTTAAAACTAATATATGAAACATTTATGTATTCAATTTAATGAAATTAAATTTTTATTTAGAAGTTTGACATAGACATTTTGTTTGGATAACTTTTTGATACTTTTCTGATAACTTTCATATTTTCATGAATAGTGAAAAATACTATGTTTTAATTGAAAACAATATTTTTATTCAAAATAATTTACTGTGTTAAATTATGAATTGGAAAGGATTTGAGTATAATTAGACTATATTTTTTCCATTTAATCTAATTTTGGTTATTTGAAGTAATTTCACTTTCAAATTAGTCATATACATGTGTCAATCTTTTCATAATTATTTTTTCATAAAAATTCACTTTTTGGATTTCACTACGGGAATTACTTTTAAATTAATAAATGCAAATTATATGTTTTGAGTTTGGTAATATAGAATTAATTTTTGAATTTGGAATATCTAAATTCGTGTAGGGTGAATTTTTGATATTTTTAGGAAAACATTCAATTTTTTAGGAATAGTGAAAAACACTGCGTTATTGGTTAAAACTGACTTTTAATTAAAATAATTATTTATTTTATTTAAATTTATTTGGTCAAAATAGATACATAATACTTAAATATTTTCAATTTAATGCATTGGAGTCATTTCATAATACATTTAGATATATAAAAATTTTATTGAACTTTTTACCGTCTTTTACACATATCCTAGGAGCACTTCCAAATTTGTATAAAATGTAATTTTACCGCTTCTGTGAGTTTAATTTATAAAATCCTATTGAAACAGTTAATATCAGGAAGTAAAATTTGGTTCAATAAGATGAAAATAATTTTTGATGAATAGTAACTTTTTCCTTTTATTTACCACGGTGAAAAGTAAATATGGTAATTAATGTTAAAAATGATATCATAATTACTCTAACACATGTACTAATTCTATTTGATAAGAATAATTCGACCAAAACAACCTTATAAATAAAATACAATCCTCTTTGTTCCACTTGGATTAGATTAGGACAATTAATATTATTTTATTTAATGAAGAGTTAAAAAACATAAAATCAATGTTTAATAACTAAACCATTTTTACTATAGGGTCATACGTAAGATAAATTTGACTCTAAATATTTATTAGAAATAAAATGAGATTTCATACATAATCATAATTTATTTCTAATTTTTAGACATTATATAATTAACGTTATAAAAACACAATGATTGATGCAGTAATCAACTTATTAATAAAGGAATAAAATAAATGGTATTATTAATATTAAAATAAATAAAATTTCAAAGTTTTTATGACATACATGAATATTATTGGTGAATATTACATGATATTATTGATACAATGTATTTGGTTCGAAGTAATCTAGTTGTGATGACTTTCACAAAAACCAAATACCAAATAGTGTCAAAATTGACATAAAAGTGTTTTTAAAACAAATTTTATATTATTAATTGATATTCAATTCCTAAAAATATAAGGTTCTTCCAAATGGATTAAGTAATATTACATATGTCATAAATTAATAACATGAGGTTCTATTGGAGGTTAATAGTATGTTTATTAACCATATAGTGTATGAAAACAAGAAGACACAGCAAAAGTAACACTTTTTAACTGAGAGTTAAACCTAAAAGATAAGGTTAAAATGGTAAACTAAACTTATATAGAACCTATTGGTTGAGTTTATTTAGACCAATAACCACCTAATTCTCGAAATAAATTCATTTGGAGCCATTATAAACTGAATATGTTTGTATAATAATTTAATACTTTAATATTTTCCTAAAGTGACCCTCACCCCTCTTATAAAAGGAAAATTCACCTTCCCTCAAATTAATACCTCCAAATCCATTTTTCAAGACCAAACCCTTACCAAATATACTCCAAAATTTCCTCCCTTAATCCTAGAGCCCTTTCTTTGGTCATAAATCCAGCCTATGGAGACCTTTTGATCAAATCAAAAGGAGGAACCCGAAGAAGTGGTAAATATTTCATCACCACTTTCATGTTCTTTTCTTCTTCCACTTCTTCTTTCCTTGTTTTTTCCATTATAAAATAATAAATCCAGTATAATCTATATAATTTTATTTTATTATAAATATGGTACAACCATATTCATTTTTCTATCCATCCTTTTAATGAAATGTCACCATATATGTGTACGTACGGCTTACCGTCTCCACGTTCTCGTGTAGTTGTTATTCAATACATTATTATTTGGATGGGTATAATAATGATGTATTATTGATGAAAATAATAAATATATAATTATAATTATTTTTTATATATGATATACCATCCAATTATATATGATTTTGATATCAAAATAATGATATCGTCGCCCGTGCGTACATTTGGATTACCGTCTCCAAGAACGCGATGAGATTCATTCTCCATCGTAACCATTCAAGAGTAATTATCATTTGATGATTAAAAATAATGCTTGAAGACTAGATATCATTCTTGATATGAATTAGAAACATCCCATACATAAAAATCATGACTCTTGTAACAAAAAATATAAAGGAAAACAAATCAGTTAACACCTAAAACTGCGATAATACTAAAATATCATTAACAATGCATTATTAAAAGATCATATATGATATCATAATTCTGTTTTGGGTTCATGTATAATTTAATAAAAATTATTTATCTATTATACTAGAGTTTAACATACCCTCGACCATGGAAAAGTACAAGGTAAGGGTAAATTTCAAAATCTCTTCCTTATCTGATGTTGTTTATACATAATTATCTACTAGGATATCTTGATCATCCACATCCATGTTTCTTAAAAAAGTATTTCATATTTTTTTTAATATTTACTAGACAATGGGTTAATGTTATTTATACCCTTATTTGACCTAATATGTTTTGGAATTAATCTTTCCGTCATTTTTCAAACAAGGTACTTTATGACCTTTTTCGAAAAAATTAAGGTAAATTTTTTTTAACTTATACGGTTGGTGCATATATCGTTGTCGAAGCTTCCATTACAATAATATTAGAATATTTTAAAAAATGAATGTTTTCATTTATTATTACATGAATTTAAAATAATTTCAAAATAGAATGATATATTTTTCTAATATAGGTTTTTAGTTCATTTATATCAACATACATTGATGGATTTCAAGATTATTTGAAGTTAATTTATTATGTTAAAAATCATCCTTGTTTTGTTTATGGTTTTGTGATATGTTCGACGGTGGTTGAGTTATTTTTATTCTATTCATGGTTTATGGTTAACGTGTTGACATTTCATATTATAGTTTTAATATGAATGTTTATGTTTTATTTCATCCTTTTCTAAGGATGAGTATATTGGACTCGTATGTTCCAGGTTGGGGGCTGGTAAAAGTAATCCCTCTGGGTTGGGGTCCAGTTAAAGCAGAACCACTGAGTTGGAGTCCGGTTACAGAAGCACTTCAGGTTTGAGTCATGTTATAGAGGCTCTCCTGGTTGGGGTCTGGATACCCTTAGCACCTAGGTCCAGACACGAGGCCTTAACACAAAAATTATTGTGTGGTACTATACATTTTCCTCATTATGATATTATTCATTACATGTGATTATTATACTAGTATAATATCAATGTGAATTTTTATATGGTAATGTTTGATTTATTTTTTTCCCATATTATCATCATGTGTATGTTTAAAAGGCTATTGTTTTTATTACAAATCTTGCATTAAAAGTTTATATATTCCACTAAATTATTTACTCGTACAGAGCATCTGAGCTAACCCCATTATTATGTTTTATTTTCTCAGGATCCCATTAACTGTTTTATGTTTGAGATGTAGGTTTAAGGTAAGGGAACAATGGAATTTTTGAAGGATTATTTTTTTGTATTTTAGAAAGTGTAATAAAATTTTCATGTAGGAAATCTATTTTCCAAGACTGGTTAACTGATCATTCTTTCGGGACATGATTCCTTGTAACCATGAAAATGTATTAAATTAATTCCCCGACATTGTAAATCTAGGATTGGGTCATTACACATGATAATTGAGCCTTAGACAGCACATCAGGGTAGACACTCTTGTGGGATATGAAATGGAATATAAAATTCCATTTTTCAACTAGGATGAAGTAATTTTCCTACATTTTCTTCATTTTTCTACCATTAAAAACTACTGAACATGTTTTTTTATCTCCCATGGATAACTGAACAAAATAAAAGTATCATCGCCAATATATTTCATTGATAAGGGTATTTCCAATTACAATAAAGAAACCATGCATCATCTACATTGAATATGTAATTAAATCTTAGATATCCATATTACACCATTTAAAAGGGAATAATACTTTCATATTTTTTCACAATATATATATATATACATACATTTATTAAAATATAGGTTCCTTTGAAAATGGTGTGAAATGGATTGTTGAATTTTATGGTGAATAATATATAATTAATCACGTGATGGTGGGGCCAAAAATTATATATCTTCTTGATACATTGAATACTATCATGAGATAGGAAAACATGGGTTTTGGTGTATAACTCTCCCAATACCATAATAGTGTCTTCATATAAGGAATTTATAAATAAATTTGTTTTCCAATGTTATTCATCCAACACTATGAAATTAATGACTATTGCAACCCATAATTTAAATTATTAACATGGACATATCATTAAACCCATTTATTTTTATTATGGATTTATGTTTTTCATTAATTCCTTTTATGTCACTTATTCAATGTTTTGGTATTGAATGCTTCAATTGTGTAATAAACCTTACTAAGAATCTAAGTTTGTTATTATTTTATTTATCCCTTCCACAAAAAACCTAATAGTGGAAACTATTTAATTTTATGGGATATTTTATAATGGGAAATATTTTTTTCCCATGTTTTCTGTTTTATCTTGTTGTCTCAAATTTAATGTATGTATGTATTTATTATTCCTTGACTACTAGTCTATTGGGTACTTTGATAATTCCTTCATTTTATACCAATTGTATAATGTAACTACTATTTTGGGGTTTCGAGAGTTCAGGATGTTATAGTTGGTATCATATGATGTTTATTAGGAAACATGGGGAATTTATTTAGATTAACCTGTATAGGTAACACATGTATTATGAAAAAACATAGGATATTTATAGAACACTCTAGATAAAATAAATGGAATTATAATTTAATATTCAATATCATGACATAATTATTTTTATTTTATAATAGTTAAATGGTGACTAATAATAGGAAGGTGGACAAATAAAAACCCCTAGATAATTTATGGAAATTCCCATTGTGAATGATAATAAATTTAGAGTTGAGTACAATCATATCATAACCAAATTTTGGAACTTTAGCTAATTTATGAAAAATAAATTCACCCACAATGATTTCTTTATATATCTATAACATTTTGTATCTATGTTGGATCACTTCATGTGAAAACAACTTCCAACAATCAGTTGAAATACTAATCTATTTTTAGCTGAACGGTGAATGATGTCCTTGGAGAATATATTTCTTGCATAGGGAGGTGCTAAAATGTGGCAATTTCCATGTGGTTTATCATATATGGAATTATATTGATAAATGGTTGTAATTTATTAAAAATAATAATGATGATAATAGAAATCATTATATATGAATATTAAGGAAATAATAATGGGGGCGGATATACCCGTTTTAAAAATACACGTATATGTATTTCAATAGAAATTACCAGCTCATCCACCTATGTGTGATGTTGAGTTCATCATGGTGTTCATTCCTAATGAAAGAGATATATCTAAAACACCCTATAGAATAGAACATGTGGAGTTGGTGGATTTATAGAAAAACTAGATAGATATGTGAGATAATGGATTTTTTTTCCCAATTGTATCACTATTTGGATCCCCCATTTTAGTTTTGAAAGTAATGATGGGTCTATGAAAGTGTGTGACAATTATAGGGAGATCAATTAACTTTCCATAATGAATAAGTATCATTTTCTAGACAATGATGATATATTTTTTCAAATTCATGGATCCTAATACTTTTTAAATGTTAATCTTTACTATGGTTTTCATCATCTAAGGGTGAAAATGGATGACATATAAAATATGAAATTATAGACAAGGTAAGAACATTTTGAGATTATAGTAACACCCTTAGGATTAAATAATTAACTTTAAATATATAAGGATATGTTTAATATAACATTCAAGGATTATCGTGATAACTTAAGTATTGTATTAAATAATTATAACTAGATATTCTCTAAGAGATATGATGATAGTAAAATTTATTCAATGTTAATTATGTAGAACATCAGACAAACTTATAATGGATATATAGTAACTATGAATATCACCAAAATTAAATTTCCTCTAATTGATATATTGTCTTATGAGTAGAAATTTGTATTTTGAAAAATTAAAGATAATGGAAATAAATTAATGGCGTAAACCATTGAACATTATAAATATCCACTTTTTTCTTGGGTTATCTTGTTCACACCAGTGGTTTATTCTATATTAAAGCTACCTTACCAACCCATGATCCTAGTTGAAACAGAAAGTGTTTAAATTCAAATGGTTCATGGAATGTCAATGATGATTTCATGGTCTAAAGATGATGATGAATAATGTACCTATTTTTCCCATATTATATTGTATAGAGGGATATTTAATATATAGTGATGAATTTAGGAAAGTTTATATTCGTGTGCTTATGTAGAATGTTGGAGTGGTTTTGTATGTATCACAACAATTGAAAATACATGAACATAACTATTTAAATCATGACCTTGATATAGAATGTATAATGACTACATTGAAATTTTTAAAGAAACTACCTTTGTGTAAATGATATTATATATATTCAAACCACCGGAGTTTCAATTATATAATCTATCTAAATGAGATTAACATTAGGAAAAGAATATTGTTTTATCTATTATATAACTATGACTTCTCGACACACTACCACCATGGGAAGGAAAACATTGTGGAAAATTCATTGAGTTGGAGGTATTGTGTAATTCCAACCATGATGTTGATTAACAAGGATAATAAATATTGAGTTCAAATAAAAAATTTTGGGATTTTTATAGAAGGGATTCCATCATTCCTTTTCCATGAAATTTGAAAACCATCTTTAGTTTAATTATATATAAGTCCAAATAGGGTAAAATGAACATAAAAAGGATAATGAGGTAGTAAAAAATTGTAAATTAATATAATTCATTTATAGATATAATGTGTTGATGTTTTGAAATAGTTTATTTGTTCCATTTATACTATATCTAAATAAAGAGCTTCTAGATGAATCTAATAGATTAAAAATATCTACACACCATGGTAGCGCAAAGATGTAAATGTATTTAAGATGATATTTTTTTGGAATGGAATGATGTGGGAAATTTAATACTATATGTCTAGATGAATAATATGAAAAAAGGTAATGGGTAAAATAAAAACTCACTTGGGAGTCATAGAACATCTTCCTATAATAATAATGTAGTGGGAAAACATTATAATGGTCTCGATCAATATCCATTCAAAGAATCCAATGTAGAATTATCTTATATAGTTCAAATATGAAAACCATACTAATTCTATTATTTTATTTTCTATAAGATAAAATATTCACATTGAATTCCATACACACCTATATATCAATGAAATCGTAGGCTTCATTGGTGCCCTATATCAATTGTAACATATCATTTCGCATAAGAAAAGGGTGAGCTATAAATCCCAGAAAGGGATTAAACACGGAATAACATGAATGATACATTACATGTTAAGTAATACTAATTTCAATTGATTATAACAGAAACATGGACTGAAAGTCATTACATAGCATGAGTATCATAACCTCAAAATGTTGCAACAACATTTTACAAGATATTAACATGCGCCAAGTGTCATTTCACATGGATCATGAGTAAACCCTCATTGAACATTAATTATCATGAGTAAAACCACATTTGACATGTAATATCATGATACCATTATTTACCCAATGCATTGGAGCCCTATTAGGGCACCCCATTCTTAATAATTTCATTTCATGCATATGTGTGCCTCATAGATCATGCAACATGGATTCATAAAATATCACCATTTATTCTATTTGAAATGAATGAGGAATTCATACATGAAAATGTATAATAAATAAGTAAACATTCATAATTTTTAATACCATTGATAGAGAAATTAACATCATATTCACAACGCAATGACTTTGTCATGGAAAATCATGTTGCAATTTCGGCAGCATAATGGCGTGATATAAGAATTCATAAAAATGGACGATGAGTTAGAAAAGGGTATCCCATAATATTTAAATTAAATGGATAGTAAGGGGTAATATATTGCATTTTCAAACATATGTAATGGAATTTCAATTCACAATATAAAATAATTTCTTGAATATATATGAGGAGAGAGATGTGAATTACAAAATTTTGGCATGATAATGGGTGTACATGAGAGTAATTATTGAGTGATAATGGTGTCAATAATAATTAGATAATAAGGAGGGAATTAAGGGTGAAAAATCATACCCCAACATTTTTAATTGATGTAAAATGGAATAACAATATAAGGATTCATGGACATAAATAAGGAATGAAGGAATGTGAGGATCCCTTACATGGATGTGTGATCCCAAAGGCTTAAGAGAGGCTAGAGTGGTTTAATGGGAGCTTGGGGTGCCTTGGGGAGGATTCTAGAGAGAGGATTTCAGAGTTTGGGAAAGCTCTATATGGTTTCACTATAGTATAATAGGATATTGAGTGTGTTTATATAGGAAAGGAGAGGGAATTGTTTATTATTTAGGATTTGGACACCACACATTAAACTAATCAAAACCACAAACAAACCCATGTTTGTTTCCCACGGAATTTTGCAAATGGTAGTTTAAAACATTATCATATATTTCTAATGGCCAAAATTTTAAAAATATTTCTCTTTATCTTGGGTAGGTGAGTCAATCTCACATGAAAATCATTTTAAAAAGTTAAAATGCTTTATAATTCTTTGAGGGTAATATAAGGAACCATAAAATTAATCAAAAAAATTTAAAATCACATTATTTTAAATTTAAAACATATATTGGTCGAACATAATTTATATATACTTTTAGTACATCACTATTGGTTCATTATGGTATAATAAAATAAATAATATATTTAAACGGTAGTTAATTTTGAACCGAAAAATCTGATTGTCTCTAAAAATTATGAAACATTCACCATTAGATAATTTTGACAACCTGAATGAAAAAATAATAGTCATTTTATCTAATTTTTTTTTCTAAATATGTGTTTTTTTACTTTTAAAAAAATGACAACTATCGATATTTTTTGGATTTTGAAAAAAACAGCTTTCAAAACACAAAACATTTAAATTTGTAATCATAAAAATTATAAAATCATTTATATTTAATAAAAATTAATTTAGTAATAATACTTTTTTTAAAATACTATTTAATTCAAAAATCCATTAATTAATAAAAATAAGTTTTTTAATTGAATTGAAATACTAAATAAAAAAATACAATTTGTGCTCAATGTACCAATAATAAATTGAACATATATTGTTTAATATATGAAAAAACTAATTCACATAATCATTTGTTCTAGTATCTTGTTATATGACCCCTTATAACACCCACATAAGACATAAGGTTAAGGTGTGCTATGGTGAAAGACTTTTGTGGTGTCTCAGATAACATTGCTCAGCTGGTAATCTCTATTAACCTCCACTTCTCCCATATGAGGTTCCATTCAATCTTACTATGTTGAAGCTCAGATTGGGCATGGTCAAGAGAGAATCCCAGTGAAAAAACATCCTTTTTGAGCTCTGAAAAATGGGCTTCTTATGGAGAAATTATATAGGATGAGGCTATCACATCCTTTGTCTAAGTAAATTGGATTTGATAAAGAACTATATTTATAATAATCATGTGATCACTATTAAGTGACAATATTAGCAATGGTCAAAATTCATTAATAAATTTTAAAATACATAAATGTAAAACCATGAATGTTATATTTCTATTATAAAAAATTATTCATTTAATTAGGTAAAGAATAATTTTCATTAATGAAAGTTTGAGTCACTAGAATCTTCACCCATTAAGAAGTTTCACCCGTGAAATTTCATTTTTAACACACTAAAAGAGATAAAGGTAACATTTCTTCATTACTTCATCTGATTCCCATATAGCTTCTTCAAACATTTGTTTTCTCCAGAACACCTTGATTAGGGACATTCTCTTATTTTGTATAACTTTTCCTCTACGATCCACGTTCTTCATCGACATCTCTTCATAAGAGGGATTATTCTCTAATGGTACCACCATTGGATTAAGAACATGTGATGGGTATGGTATGTACTTACTCAAGAGTGATACATGGAATACATAATTTAATTGATATTGGTTTATTGGGAGTGCCAGTCGATAGGCCACTGATCCAATGAGATCAAGTATCACCAATGGGATGATGTACCTTGGACTAATCATTCCCTTATTCCCAAATCTCATAACTCTCTTCCTTGAAGACATGCGGAGAAAAACCATGCCTCCAGCATCATACTCAAGGTTTCATCTATGATTATTAGCATAGCTCTTTTGTCGACTCTGAGCATATTTAATGTGATTTTTGATGGTCTTGTACTTCTTGACCATTTATTCGACCATTTCTAGATAGATGATTTTTCGCTCACCAACTTCATCCCAACATGTTGGGGTTCTGCACATCTTCCTACAAAGGGTATAATAAGTAGATATTGGGATTATTTAGTGGAAAATGTTATTATAAGAGAACACAACCAAGGGAAGATGTTGATCCCATCCTCATTCGATGTACATTTATAATTCTCTCAACATTCCCTTAAGTGTTTGGATAGTCCACTTAGGTTGTGCATCCATTTGAGGATGAAAATCCATAATGAAGTTCATCTTAGTATTTAGAGTTTGTTGGAGACTCCTCTAAAACATATAGGTGAATCATGGATTTCAATCGGATACAATCAATAGTGGAACTCAATGAATCCATAACACTTCTCTGATGTATATCTGTGCCAATTGATCTAATGAGAAATATTGTCGAATTGCAATGATGTGGGCAGTCTTTGTAAGATAATCCACAACAACCCAGATAGCATTTATTCCTTTGGATTTATTTGGAATCCAATTGAAAAATTCCATGGTGATCTTTTCCAATTTCCATTTTAGTACAGGTAATGGTTGCATCACCCCCATAGACTTATCCCTCTCAGCTTTCAATTACTGACATACCAGGAACCTTTTAGTATAATCAGTGATATCCTTATTCTTGTTATCTCTCCAATAATGATCTCAGTAATCAAAATTAGTCTTTGTGTTTCCTGGGTGAATGGTAACATCTGGACTATGTGCATCATCCAAAATGTCATTCAATTAACACTGGACTTGATGGAACACATAATATTGACTCAAATTACCCACTTCTTTCTTTATTATCATTGAACTCTTAGGATTTCACTTTTGTGTTAGTTTTCACTATCTTATGAATTCTCACATCATCCTTTTGAGAATCATTAATCCTTTAAAAAAGATAAATTTTAGCAATATTTTGTGAAAGGATTGATGATAATCCCTTACTGATGATTTCCATGTCCATATTTATCAAATATAAAAATATTGGATCATTTTCAATTCTTATCATTGATAGAATTTTTGGATCCTTTTTATATAGAGCATCATCCAACATGTATTATTTACAATTGAGATAATGGAATGAGCATTCATAGTATTTTATCATCTATAACCATCTTCGTTGGTGCATATTCAGTTCTTTCTATCTGAATATATAGTTGAGGGTTTTTTTGATCTGTATATATTTCACACTTCTCCCCAAAGAGGTAATGCCGCCAAATTTTCAAATAAAAGATTACTACATCCCACTCAAGATCATTTTTTTGATAGTTTTTATCATGAACATTCAATTTCATTGATTCATATGAAATTACATTGTCATTTTTCATCAACACATATCCTAGGATCTTCTTCAAAGAATTATTAAATAATACCAAATGTTCTCCACTTTTGGTTAATGTGATAAAGGGCGCAATGATATGACTCCTTTTCAAATTCATGAAGCTATATTCACAATAATCGCTTCAACAAAACATTACTCCCTTCTGAGTTAGCTTGGTAAGAGGGTTAGAAAAACCTGAGATATTTTTCAAAAATCAATGATAATATCTAGGTAATCCCACGAGCCTATGAATATCCTTCACTGATGTTGGCCTCATCTATCCGTCAATTGCATCTGTCTTGGAGGGATCCACAGATATCACATTACTTATGATAATCCGACCCATGAATGAGACTTTATTCAACCATAACTCAACATTGTTTTACTTTTCATAGAGATTCTCTTTTCCAAAGGTTTCTAGTATAGTTCTTAGTTGTTCCTCAAGATCCTCTGGGGTTCTGGAGTATATTAGAATATCATATATAAAGAAGACCATAATTTTTTAAAGGTAATCTCTAAAGACATTATTAGTCATGTCCATGAATATTTATAGAGCCTTAGTGAGTCTCAAAGACATTACTATGAATTCATAGTGACTGTATCTTGTACAAAATGTGGTCGTGGGGATATCCTATTTCTTCACCCTCAATTGGTAATATTGAAACCGCAAATCCACCTTCGATAATTATTGTGCTCCATGTAGATGATCAAACAAGTCATTAACTAGTGTCAGAGGATACATGTTCTTTATTGCAATTTTGTTGAGATTACGATAATCAATGAAAAATTGCATTGGCACATCCTTCTTCTTGATGAAGAGGACAGGTTCACCCCATGGTGAAGCACTTGGGAATATAAACCCTATATCCAAATTCTCTTGTAGTTGTTTCATCAGCACCTCAAGCTCCAGAACATCCATTCTATATATAGTCTTCGATATTGGTAATTCCCCAGGTATATGATCAATTGAGAATTCAACATTTATTCTAGGTGGAAGACCAGGTAATTCCGTAGAAAACACTTTAGTGGATTCCATCACAATATTAATGTCATCAAGGATGGTTTTTACCTTAGAATCAATCATCTTAGAATATATACATGCTCATAGGGTATTAATTACCATGTTTGAGATTATTGTGATAAATAAGATTCATCCTTCTCCTTACACTTGTACATAATCAGGGGTCTATTTTCCATATAGAGAGTGATTTCCCTCGAACATCAATTTATGTTGTCTATATATAATGAAATCCAATCCATTCGAGGAATGGCATCAAATTCCACTAGAGGGAGTATGAAAGGATCTTCAGGAAGTTCAATCCAGAAATTATAACAGGGGGGGTTATATTCATGGAATGCAACGATTTTCCCATTTGTTGTTCTCATCGACATCTTTACTTCCTGAATTTGTGGTGGTGTTTGGTTTTTTCAACTAAACTTTTAGGATATATAATAAATATTAGATGTAGAATCAATAAGTACATTCACTACTAATGAATGAATAACTAGCATACCAGTCACCACTTCATTGTTGGTTTTCGCTTCCGCGGTAGTGATGGAAAAATCTTGACCTTATGGCCTTGGAGGTTGTTAGCAACCTTTGAAAACTCTTCGCATGGGGATATTGTTTGAAAATGTCTGTGGTTATTTGTAGTTGAAGAAATGAATAGTGATTTGATGGTTGAATGGAGCATTCCTATCATATATCACAATATCCGGTTTTTCTTGCCGACAGTTAATGACCAGATGCCCTTATCTTCGACTCCTAAAGTATTTCCTTGTCCCCATCAAGAATTTTCTAATGTGTTTATTCCCACACACCTGGAAAGTGGGTGCTTTATTTTCATAGCACCGTTGGATTTTTTAACTACATTTCTAGCATTAAATTCCACATTCCACTTCTTATCCCCACAATTCCCCTGATATTTTCCAATCTCAATTTTGACTTTGAGGTATCATCAAAAAATTTATTCATATCTATCGAAGTCACTGATCTCTAGGTCCTTCCAGAGGCTATGTTTTATCCCACCAAATAAGATGTCAATAATGAATTTAGGGTTAATGGAAAAGATGGAGTCATATCATGAAATCTTTGTGATGTTTTTCTCATACCCTCTGATGTATTTGTTTTATTTTTTCTTAAGTGAAAGGAAATCCCTTTCCGTCTTATATTGGAGGGTGAATGAAAAATATTTGTTTATTTTTTTCCAGAATTCATTACATTCCAATGCCTTGATATCTTCTATAGGATTTTTTTTATTTTGACCAATATCCACCATTGATCAGCTTCACCATCCATGTGATATGCACCCTGAGGAACCATCTCTTCTTTGGAACATTTTAGGCATGAGAAGATCATTTCAATGGTGTTGATCCATTGTTTAGTGATTGAGGGATCAGATGATCCATCAAAAGTATGAGGTATTTGTCTTGTGAAGATCTTTATTGAATATTTTTCATTCTTATTATGGGGGATGGATGATCCTCTTAACCCATGTTTCTATTCAAAACTTTATTTAACTGAGAGATTATCCTGACTATGTTTGTGATTCCCGCTCCCATTGGATTGGGCATCTCATTATAACAGTCATCACATTGATCTTCGCATAAGTTTACTGGCCCGATTCCTCCTATTACCTACCATTGGCTGAAATAAAAATAATTTTAGGGGTAACATATAAAGTGTAATACAAAGACAAAAACGGATAACTTATAAATTAATTTTATTTCCTTAAATTATGTATTTATAGGCCTAAATCTATGTTATCCATGATCTACTTCCCAGAATATATTATTAGGGGAATTTTTATTATTCCCTTAATATTGGTTCATAAAATGTTTATGAATTTAACAAATAATATCAATTGGGACATTCTAATCCAATAGTGAATAAATGCCCATTTTCGTGCATCAGTTCCCGTTCGAGTCAAGCCCAATGTGGTGTTTTCGTGCTCTACCCCTAGATACAAATGTGGCTGAGACATCTCTACATGTTCATATCCAAACAGGGACATATTTTCGTGATAAAACAATTACCCTAGACTTAGAAAAATATTTGGGTGTATTTATTATACATATTCTTATATCTAGTAATTAAATAGGGTTTTATAATCCTAATCCCAAAAATAATAAACCTATCCTCTTCTTCGAACAATAACAACCCCACTCTTTATTTCACACTTAAACATAATTTATTAAATAAAAATTTAAATTGATAAAACATATAACATTGTGAGTTATAGTTTCTTTGGGGCTTAGTAACAATATATAATAACTTAAAACATGAAATACACATCATTATTGGCATCATATTTTACATGACCCCAACATTCCTTCGTACTCAGCATTGCAAGGGATAACCTGAGGACATGCTTAAGAAAAGGGTGACCTATAATTCCCATTAATGGAGTAAACATGGAATAACATGATGAATAAATTATGTTTTAGGAAATATAAATTTCAATGGATCATAATAGAAATATGATCAAAAAGGCATGATATATCATGATTATCAGAAATGGAAATTTGACAACAACATTAAACATGATATTAGCATTAGTCAAGGATCACAACATATGGAGCATGAGTAAACCTCATTGGACATTAAATATCATTTTAAACCCTAATTTAACATTGATTAACATGATATAATTCATTACCTAATTCATTGGAGTGTTATCAGGGTGCACCCTTCTTAATCATTTCATTTCATGGATAAGTGTGCGACATAGATCATAAAACATGGATTAATTTAAAATAACCACTTATTCCATGATAATGGTATGTTAATTCATACATGAAAATATATAATAAATAAGTAAATTTTCATAACAGTGAATACTATTGATAGTGAAATGGGAATGGTATTCACTACATAATGACTATGGTTTGGAAAATTGTGGTACTATTTTGGCAGCAGAATGACATGAAATAAGAATTCATAAAAAGGGTTTATCAGAGAGAGAAAAGGGTATCTCATTATATGTACATGAAATGGATAGAAATAAGGTAATATAAATAAATATACCAATATATTTAATGGAATTTATATGCATAATATAAAATAATATCATGGATGTATATGAGGAGAGGGAAATCCATTACAAAATTTCAGCATGGTAACATGTGTAATGGGAGGCATTAAGGAGAGAGTAAGGGGTCTATCATCATTCAAATATTTCATAACCAGTTTGATTATAGATGGGGATTTGAGCCTTCTATAGTTGAAGAAATTAAGGTGTGTATAACCTCCATTAATCAAAAATATTAGTGGCAATTCAAAATTCTATATAATATCAAAAAACTCAAGGGGTCAGAAAACTCCCTCTAATGAGTTAATTTTATTGGTGTTAAAACCCCCTATAATGTCTTAAATAAGAGGGGTTTGAAAACCCCCTCCAAATTTTAAAATTATTGAATGTTCGAAAGCTCCTCTACATTCTTAAATTAAAGGGGGGTTTTTAACACCCACTATTAAAAAAACAAATTCCATAATATATATGTTACAATATATAATTGTATTTAAATACATTGCATTAATAATTTATATAAAATATTTATGTGACTGTATTTAATTTTATTTATATGAATACATAAATTTAATTTTATAATGTTATGTACATTAATATATATATATATATATATATGTGTGTGTGTGTGTGTGTGTATAAATTTTATTATAAATAATATTAATTATTTATAATATAAAATAATTAATATATGATATAAATATATAAATAAATATAATTTATTCAAAAAATACATGTCATATAAAAACTGAAGCCTGTAGTTATTATAATTTATATAATAACAATAATGATGATAATGATAATTTTAAATAATTTTAATATGCCTCTATATTATAAATAATTAATATTATATGAAATATAATTTATACATTTAAATATATATTGATGCTCAAAATATTATAAAATTACATATATCGAAATACGTATATATTAATCATCATAAAAATAAATATTGAAATACATTATGTAAATGTTTGTATAAATTTATTTCATATAATATATATTTTATATAATATGAAATTCAATTTTCTATATATATGTATTATATATAATATTAATTATTTATTAATAATTTATAATATTACAGAATTTAGAAAAATAAATTTATTTTAATGAATGTAAAACTATTTTATATGTAAGAGAATACATTATATAAATATATTTATAAATACATTATATTAATAAATAAAATAAATTCAAAAATATATATTATATAAATAAACATATATATAATATCTAAATATTTATTTAAATATAAATATAATTATAAAAATATATTTAAAAATAGATAAATTTATCTGTAAATACATAACATAAAGGGTATTATTAATATATTAAATTATACATTTACTCAAATGTCTGCAAATACAAATATAAAACATATAGTTTATATAAATTTATAAGATGGATAAACAAAAATTTACTACAATATAAATAAATTAATTCATATTATGAACATGTATATATTAATTTATTTATATATATATAATAGTTATATATTCATATGTTTTTAAATATGTATTCAAATAATATTTATTTCAATAAATGTAAAAATATATATAAATATAATAATGTGTATTTATATTCTTGAAATTTATATGACATTGCGGTTAAGGCACACTTGATGTATTTGGGAGAGCTAGGTTCCAAACCCAACCATAGTATATTTTATGAGGGATAGGTAATTTAGATGTGTGGGGCCTATATTGGAAATTTCTCAATGGGAGGGGTCAAGGGTTAATGCCTAATGGGGGAGAAATTTGATGATGGGGAAAAGGTAGGTGTAATTGAGAATTAGGGGGTAACAGCACTCCTATATGGGGGAATGGGTTCAATAATTAACATATTGAGTTGTAATCAAATTAGTTTTCCCATTTTCAGTTTCTTCCAGATATGGATATATGTTTGTTCATGGTTGGGAATGAATTTTCCCCTTATACATTTATATTATTTTATTACACATTGATGTACATCCTATAGTTTGTTTCATGAATTGATTACTCTATAAAATGTTGCAATTTTATTATTTCCTTTCACTATTGTACGGATCTTGGTGTCTGTTTGTGTGTGTCTATTGGTATTCATGTTCATTGGGATAAGGACTCTCATTACTGTTATATACCTACTCGGGCCCAGTCTCCAACCATTGGAATATTGGAAGAAGGCTTGGGATGTCACTCTCAAATTATTGTCGGGTTATCCAGGGCCCTTGCTGGTCGGGTTGTGGTAGACTAGTATCATATGTTGTTCACTAAAGAGTTAATTTTTAGAGTTGTACACATCATGATAAATGTTTAGTGAATTTATTATAAAAATTGTAAAGTTTTCCAGGTTCGATAATTTGGAATGTAAACCCAATTATGGTGTCATGATGATTGTATCCATACACTAGGACTCTGACTACCTATTTGTTAACTCGGAATTCTGTGGCACCCATTTCAAGGTAACCAATGGTACATGAATCAAATCATACTAGGTTTTATGAATTCCATGTATTTATTGATTCGCCTCCCTAGTTATGCTGATATATGTGTGGTATGCCTTGTTAAATGTCGGGATGCCTCCATGATGTTACCCTACTAGGATTCAATGATAGGTAGGTGATGATGATTAGTTGTTAGATGATGCTTCCGAGCATGGATCTACCCTTCAGTAGTTCCCCCTGGAATGCCTAGAGCAGTTCCCCCTCATGATGGTTTGTACATAAATCCATCATTAGTGGTTCAACTAGATGATAAACTATAAGTATGGTTGTTGGTAGCTCCATCTATTCCAAATTATGATTCACTAAGGATTGGAACATTGTAAACGATTTAGTGATAGAGACCTCTTAGGTTGTATGGGGACCTAGAAGCTCAAGTAGAAGAAAATTTTGAGTTCTTGGAATGAGTTTCTATTTTATACGCACCCTGAATGATCCGTTTTTTGGGATTAAAACTTGTCTTAATCATAGATGTAGAGACCCAAAGCTTGACGTACATGGATATTACATTACTTTAGCGGAATACTTAATACATAACAAAAACAGACACACAAGGACCGTAATAGTTTAGTGTCTTTGGAAACTTGGAACATAATATTCTAATCGTGATGAACGATCTTCAATATCTCCCATAAAGATCTTCCCCTTTTTTCATATCTAAAACCTTTCTTTATATCTTGGGGAAAAGAAAACATAAAAAGGGTGAGCTCAAATTCTCATTAAGGGTAAGCATGGATAAAATGAAACATACCATATACATTTGAACTTAAAAACACGAACATAATGTTTAAACATCAACAGCTTGAAAAATGACATAAAACATGGAAGTACGTAAGGCATAGATCATAAAGAAACATTAAGAATGATACAATATCATGCGAATAAAACATGTAATTGTGGCAACCATTAAGCACATGATATGATTTCCATAGTAGCCAAGGAATTGCTTCCAAGACCATCTTAGTGGAAAAAGTCCCTTTCTAAATCGAGTTCACTCCTCGTTCCAGTCCTGTATTAATGAACTGGTTTAACTTGCCGTTCCAGCTATGTCTATCTCATGAGATATAAATTTTTACCCAATGAATTGGAGAGATATATAGGTTCCACCCATCTCATAATGAAATCATTCATAATTGTGCCACAAAATAATCATACATCATTCATAATAACTCAATGAATAAAATGGGTATCATAAACTTCATCCCATCATCACATCATCAATATAAAAAAATTGATATCATTTCATTATAAGAAAATTGAATTCATGTAAATCATATAGAATTTAAACTTGAAACATAAACACATGAAATAACGTCATCTTAGATGGAAAATGGTTTTGACTAAACACTTGAAATGAATTCTTGAGGAAAATATCATTTCTTATTCAAAATCAATTTCTTTTCACAAAATATCATGCAATTTTAAAACAAAAACATTTTTTTGGAAATAGTCATGAAATCTTTTGGAGGAAGATTCATGAAAATAAGGCTTTATAAAACCGTAAAAATACTTTCGTGCTATATAAGATAAAAAAACATTATTTTCGTACTTTTTCTGGAAAAGTCAAAAAGTACCTCGTTACGTAAACAAAAGAAAGATTCCTTACATTCCATATAGTAAAAGTAAAAAATGGGTAAAAAGGACTTTAAAAATAAATGAAAACACTTTTATAAATCGTGGACATGAATGATAGAAATAACCCCAGTAAATACTTACTAATAAGCAATCTCGGATAAAAATGAGATTTGTAAAATTATCCCTTACCTTAGGTCCGATATGATTCATACGTATCCGAACCACATGTATAATGATTTAAATAATGTTATTGACATATTATAGAATCATATTAATTTTTATGATATCATATATGGTTCACTTATGACTTTATATTACCCGTTCTTTTGTCAATTCCATGTTAAAGAGCGTTTTGGGTAAAATCGTTTCATTTGTCGTCCGTGTTTTGACTTGTAATTATACATATGATTACTTATTCATGATTAAATACATCCAAAATGTAAAACATTATTTATATATAATATATATTTAGAATATACATATATATAATAGATCAATAAATGGAAATAAATACACCATTCATGGAGACGGTAGGTCGTACGTACGCATGAACGTTGTTTTCGTTTCCTCATTGAATTGAATGGAATTAATTGGATGAAATACATATATATATATATATATATATATATAGATAAATCCAGTATCATTATTATGTCATATATTTCATTATTACTTATTATATATACTTTATAATCATTTATGAATGGTTAATCATTGAGAATGAATCTCATTGCGTCGTGGAGACGGTATTCCGTATGTACGCAGGAGCGATGATATCGTTCCCATGATCGTGGAATTTTATTGAAGTGTATTTATACTATTACAGAATAAATATAACATTAAAATAATCATATATTGTTATTATTTACACCATTATACCAATCCAAGTAAGTTTGTGGTGGAAAATAGATTACACCATGGTGTGGAGACGGTATTCCATACATACGCACGCGCGGTGATTTCATTTTCCGTAGGATGCATAGATGGTGAAATAGGGCTGTTTCATAATTATAATAACATATAAGTATATTAGTGATATTTATGTTATTACTTCATAATGAAACAACCTAAGAAGAAGAAGTGGAAGAAGAATTAAAGGAGAAATAATCGGTAACAGAAATTACCTCTTCTTTGAAGCGCCTCTTTGAGACCTCCTCTTAGGGCACTAAAATTGGTCTTTGAAGAAGACCATGACCTCTAGGATGTTTCTAGGGAAGTGTAGAAGTGAATTGGGCAGGGTTTTGCCGAGATTTAAGGCTCAAAGTGGTGTGTGGAAGAGAGGGAGGAGGTGCCCTTTTATAAGGGAGGAGAGGGGCATCTTTGGAATTCATAAAAATATTAATTTATAATAAATCTAGAACCACTTAAAAACCTCCAAAAATGACTCATATTCGAATATTAGATGAGATAGGGTTATAATCTAGTAAACCAATAAAATTTAGACATGTTGGGAGATTATTTTAAACCTTATCATTTTGATTTATCCTTATTTAATCTATTTAAGTTTATAAAATTCTAAATTTTAAATTATAACAAATAATTACTAATTTGTTGTGAATATTCCATAATTGTTTACTTTATAACGTTATGGACCATATAAATATAAATTTATAATTTTTAAATATTTTTGTGATTTTTAAACAATTTTATAATATGTTATTTTTATAAAATAACAATAATGTCAATTTTGACACTATTCATTTATTTGAATTTAAATAAAATATATACAGAATATATGTTCGAATTAAAAGATCTAATATATTCATAAAATGACATATGTATCTATAAAATTAGTGGATCACATTAAATAGTTCATATAATATTTATTTTATTATTTTTAAAAACATTTATTTGGTTTATCTCTTAATAAAATAATTACTACAACATTTTTGTATAATTATTTTATATACTGATTTGTTGCATAAAAATTAAAAATAAAATCCTATGATGAATTTAGATCTGTTAACTTTTACAATAATACTTTTAATCGAATTAATAAACTTAAAATCAGAATAGTTAAATTGTTATATTTATTAAATTATGATGGTGACAAATTTGGCATCATTTAAAATAAAATAATATATGTGTCATAATCACTTTTATAAGGCTCAAAACGGTTATATATTAGGCCATTGGATTATTAAGGTGTAGATATACAATACCAATAAGTTTTTCTCAGGTTTATTGGCCTTTTAATGGGTATTATTATTTCAATAAAAACTATATTACTTATTTTCAACATCATAAATAATTTCTGTATCATTAATGTCTCACCATTAATGACAATTATTTAATCAATAAAAATTCTAAATAAATTATCATGATGTAGATAATTTTATTATCTTTCTGGAGATTTTTCTTGTTCAAATTTTTATGATGTTTATCACTAAATTAAAATTATTATACTTATAAGATTTAAGAGAGTGACATGTTGTCACTTTCTTTGGTTTTAATAATAATTAAATTATTTTCATGGTCAAAAGTCCATAAAATGAATCTAAGCCTACCCTTAGGTTATATGAGTCTACCTTTAGCCATCCAATAGTATTTTGGCATGTGTTAGGGTAATTTTATAATATAGTATTTAACCATAATTACCTGATTTACCTTTAACTATGGTAAATAAAATTTACCGTAGTTACTATTCATAATTCCCAAAAATAAAAAGTAGCTTATTAACATAATCTGGACCCACTGATTCCAAATATGGAATCCATTTTTCCAAATTCAATACACAAAAGTTGCATAAATTAAATTAAAATTAATCCCATTGTCGAAAGAAAATGGGGTTTTCTTTAAAACATTGCAAAAGATTGAATTGATTTAGCCTACGAATTTAATGTAAAATCAATGCTAATGACATAAATTATATTAAATTGAAAAAATATTTTCTATTTATACTTTAAAACCTTTCAATATTATAATTTAACCATATAAATTATTACGATGAAAATAGTTGTTTTTAATTAAAATATAGCGTGTTTTTACTATTCATCCAAATATGAAAGTTACCAGAATAATATGAAAATTTTATCCAAAGAAAATTTTTATTTATTGATTCCAAATAAGAATTTTATTTTTTCAAATTGAACTTATAAACATGTCAAAAACTAGTTTTAAAGTGGGTGCTCCATCAAAAGGCGGCAAAACTGCATTTTTTAAAAAATACTTATTTTACCCGAAAAATTTATTTTGTTCTTATACCATGTTCTTTAAAATGTGTAAGATGAATTATAATGTTATAAAGTTCAAAATTTAGTTAATAATATTCATAACGGCTAGTTCATAATAATATTATAATAATATATCATTGTTTATTAAAACCTGGTATTGCGTACAACACACGCTATCCAGGAAGGTCACGATTGCGTGTAATGCAAGCCAAGTCAGGGTTGCGTGTTGTGCAAGAATCCTTTATTGTTTTGTATAACAGAATCCAACCATATTTCATTTATACATTGAATATATATATATATACTCAATGTTCCGTAGAATAAGTATTATCAAAATTGTGTGTAACACGATCCAAGAATAGTGTTTCATGTACTGCAAGCATATACGACTTTGCGTATAGCACAAGGTAATCATAGTGTAGCATACAACACAAGACATTAATGAAATTAAAAGAATATTTTTCATAAAATCTCGGGGTGTTACATTCTACCCCCCTTAAAATGAATTTCTCCCTCGAAATTCGTTGGGGTTATAAATGGTTTACTACTCGAAAGTTGTTTAATAGAAACCCACATCGTAAAAAGGAATACCAAAACATGGATTTAAAAACTAAAGTATGAAATGTAACAGTTACCCAAACTAACTCATCACTGGGTTTTCACATAGGAGAACATAGGTGAAAATATGGATATGAATGAAAAATCTAACCATCAAGTTCTGATTGAGAGTGGTAGAGTACATGGCTTTGAAAAAGCCAACAATATCAATGCTATTGATTTGTGATGATCTAAGGTACCATCTGATTCATCATATATAAGGGAACTAGGACAAATTTTTTGGTTTTCAAGATCATTTCCCTAAAGTTGATGAATTAAAAGAAATACTTGCATGATTTTGGTACAATCTCACTATTGTTCGTGAATTGAACAATTTCCACTTCATCCCTTAAAGAAATGAATTTGAATTTGTTATTCATGATGTGTTAGTAGATCATGTGATAGAATTATGGGTCATTCCATCTCTTTCAAACAAAAGGTTAGAAAAATTTATAAGTCCATCTTATGGTCAGATTAATCGTATATGGTTCCAAAAATGAACTTATACTTCCTATATCATACATATTAATAGAATAAAACTAGTTTCTACTAACCAGGGACTTCCTGTAGTCCAGTGGTAGGTGATAAAGGCCAGTCGCACTTCGGTTGTGGGTTCGATTCCCATAGCCTTGTCTGACGTGATGGGATGTCGCCTGTCCAGCAGGTTTTCCTTTTTCTAAAACTATATTACTATAACATCCCATCAATAATATCGAAAACACTTCTACCCTTAAACAATACTAACTTATGTACAACATAATCCATTCAAATCTTTAGGCTTATCCATAATACGGCAGTCCACTCTCATAATATAGTGAAAACGATTACAAGAGATTTAATACCATCATTGATCCCCATATATCATAAGATATGTCTTGTTGGTCACATTCCAAACATTCTAAGGCCTAAATCATGTATTCTCTTGAAAAAATGAATACCCATTGAACCTTAGTGAAAACATGAATGCAGTTAAAAGTTAACACTTTCCTCATAACAAAATCTTCAAAATTATATATACTCAAACCATGATATCACTTAGTCCTTATATCAGTCATGAGCTCATGAATACAATCAAACATCTCATTATCTTCTTATTCCTTCATTATGCGCATATCATATACTTTACAAAAATATCTAAATAACCTTCCATGGTTACTGGTACCATTCAACATATACTTTCAAATACATTTAGGAAAAACAATAGTGTAACAATCCTTTGATGATTCTTTATTCCATAGTACCATTAACTATACAACATAACTCTCGATAAACATACAATCATTCCACTACCTTATAAAAGAACAGACTGAGCTTCAACACTTCTTTCAGCTCATATATCATTTGTAGTCTCCTCATCATCATCCACATAAATACTACCCATATGACCATGCTGATTCACTTCACGAGATTTTCCATTAGGGAATTGGTTTGCATAATGCCCGTACATTCCACATTTAAAACATCTAAACATTGTTTATGTCATAGCAATACCATTATCCTTGTCTATGGTGTTATCTGAACCTTTTCTTTTGCACTTACTGGCTTTGTGTCCTTTTTTTCCACACCCAAAGCATCTTTCAGTTCCTTCGAATCAATCTCCCTGATGCCTCTTCCCACATGATTTACATGAGGTAAATTGAACTTTGTTTCCTCTATGATCATCATGAAACTACATCTTTCTCTTATTATCTGAGTCAGGAAACTTACCAAAGTTGGGATTATTGATCATATTATGAGATTTCTGATTAGGCATAATAATGATGTTTGGACTTCCAGATCCCGTTTCATTTGTTTTCTCAAAAAGAAAATCATTCCATTGTCTATCATATACTCCATTATCGTGAATCTTCCTGTTTCCAGCCATTTTCTAAAACCCAAAAAGAATAGTATGAGAGGAAAAAATCATGCTAGGGGAAACAACATAGTAAAGGGGGAGTATCCTTAATATCTAAAATCTTAGGTTAAATTCTATGATTGTTACCGTAGTTATAGGACTTTATCCTATATGTATACTTATCCTTACAGACATCCCTAGACATACCTTATAAATATCTCTAGGGATCTCACTAACGTTTTCGCATCCTAGTTTCCAAAGGTTGACTAAACCTTTCCTCTGATACCAACTGTAGAGACCCAAAGCATGAAGTACATGGACATTACATTACTTTAGCAGAATACTTAATATATAACAAAAATATACACACAAGTACCGTAATAGTTTAGTGTCTTTGGAAACGTGGAACATAATATTCTAATCGTGGTGAAAGATCTTCAACATCTCCCACAAAGATCATCCCCTTTTTTTCTTACCTAAAAACGTTCTTTATATCCTGGGGAAAAGAAAACATAAAAAGGGTGAGCTCAAATGATCATTAAGGGTAATCATGGATAAAATAAAACATACCATATATATTTGAACTTAAAAACATGAACATAATGTTTAAACATCAAAAGCTTGAAAAATGACATAAAACATGGAAGTACGTAAGGCATAGATCATAAAAAACATTATGAATAATAAAATAGCATGGGAATAAAACATGTAATTATGGAAACCATTAATATCGTGATATTATTTCCATAGTAGCCAAGGCATTGCTGCCAAGACCATCATAGTGGACAAAGTCCCTTTCTGAATCAAGTTCACTCCTCATTCCAGTCCTGTATTACTGAACCGATTTAACTTTCCGTTCCAGCCATGACTATCTCATGAGATATAAATCTTTACCAAATGAATTTTAGGGAGATATAAGTCCCACCCATCTCAAAATTAAATCATTCTTACTTGTGCCACAAAAAACATACATCATTCATAATAACCCAACGAATAAAATGGGTTTCATAAATATCATCCCATCATCACATAATCCATATAAAATAAATTGATATCATTTCATTATAAGAAAATTTAATCCATGTAAATTATATAGACTTTATACTTGAAACATACACATATGAAATAATGTCATCTTAGATGGAAAATGGTTTTGATAAAACACATGAAATGAATTCTAGAGGAAAATATCCTTTCTTCTTCAAAATCAATTTCATTTCACAAAGCATCATGAAATTTTAAAAGAAAAATATTTTGTTGGAAATAGTAATGAAATATCTTGGAGGAAACTTCATGAAAATAAGGCTTTATAAAACCATAAAAATACGTTCGTGCCATATAAGTTAAAAAAACATTCTTTTCGTACTTTTTCTGGAAAAGTCAAGAAGTACCTCGTTACGTAAACAAAAGAAAGATTCCTTACATAACATATAGTAAAAGTCAAAAATGGGTAAAAAGGACACTAAACAGACATGAAAACACTTTTATAAAACATGTACATGGATGATAGAAATAACACCACTAAATACTTACGAATAAGTAATCTCGGATAAAAATGAGATTTGAAAAATTATCCCTTACCTTAGGTCCGATATGCTTCATACGTATCCGAACCTCCTGTATAATGATTTAAATAATGTTATTGACTTATTAAAGAATAATATTAATTGTTATGATATCATATATGGTTCACTTATGACTTTATATTACCCGTTCATTTGTAAATTCCATGTTAAAGAGCGTTTTGGGTAAAATTGTTTCATTTGTCGTCCATGTTTTGACTTGTAATTATTCATATGATTACTTAGATCATGGTAAATTATATTCATAATGTAAAACATGATTTATATATAATATATATTCATAATATACATATATATAATAGGTCTATAAATGGAAAGAAATACACTGTTCGTGGAGACGGTAGGCCGTACGTACGCATTAAACGTTGTTTTCGTTTCCTCATTGAATTGAATGGAATTAATTGGATGAAATACATATATATATACATAAATCCAGTATCATTATTATGTCATATATTTCATTATTACTTATTATATATACTTTATAATCATTTTTGAATGGTTAATCATTGAGAATGAATCTCATTGCGTCGTGGAGACGGTATTCCGTACGTACGCACGAGCGATGATATCGTTCCCATGATCGTTGAATTTTATTGGAGTGTATGTATACTATTACAGAATCAATATCAATTTACAATAATCATATATAGTTATTATTTAAACCGTTATACCCATCAAAGTATGGTGGTGGTGGAAAATAGATTACACCACGGCGTGGAGACGGTATTCTGTACGTACACACGCGCTCTGATTTCATTTTCTGTAGGATGGATAGATGGTGAAATAAGGTTGTTTCATACATATAATAACATATCAGTATATGATTGATACTGATGTTATTACTTAATAATGAAACAACCTAATAAGAAGAAGTGGAAGAAGAAATAAAGGTGAAGGAATCGGTAACGGAAATTACCTCTTCTTTGAAGGGCCTCTTTGAGACCTCCTCTTAGGGAACTAAAATTGGTCTTTGAAGAAAACCAGGACCTATAGGATGTTTCTAGGGAAGTGGAGAAGATAATTGGGCAGGGGTGGCTGAGCTTGAAGGTTCAAAGTTGTGTGTGGAAGAGAGGGAGGAGGTTCCCTTTTATAAGGGAGGAGAGGGGCATCTTTGGAATTCTTAAAAATATTAATTTATAATAAATCTAACCCCACTTAAAAACCTCAAAAAATGACCCTATTCTAAGATTAGACGATATATGGTTGTAATTTCATCAACCAATCAAATTTAGACATGTTTGGATCTTATTTTATACCTTATCATTTTGATTTATCCTTATTTAATCTATTTAAGTTGATAAAATTCTAAATTTTAAATTATTGCAAATAATTACTTATTTGTTGTTAATTTTCCATAATTGTTTACTTTATAACAATATATACCATATAAATTTAAATTTATTATTTTTAAATATTTTTTTTCTTTTTAAAGAATTTTATAATATGTTATTTTTATAAAATAACAATAGTGTCAATTTTGACACTATTCATTTATTTGAATTTAAATAAAATATATACAGAAGATATTTTCAAAATAAAAGATTTAATAGATTCATAAAAGGTCATATGTATCTATAAAATTAGTGGATCACATTAAATAGTTTATATAATATTTATTTTATTATTTCTAAAACCATATATTTGGTTTATCTCTTAATAAAATAATTACTACAACATTTTTGTATAATTATTTAATATACATATTTTTTGCATAAAAATTAAAAATATAATCCTAGGATGAAGATAAATCTATTAACTTTCACAATAATACTTTTAATCGAATTTATCATCTTAAAATCACAATATGTAAATTGTTATATTTATTAAATTATGAAGGTGACAACTTTGGCATCATTTAAAATAAAATAATATAAGTGTCATAATCACATTTATAAGGCTCAAAATGGTTATATATTAGGTAATTATATGATTATGGTGTAGATATACACTACCAATACGTTTTGGTCAGGTTTGTGGGCCTTTTAATGGGTATTATTATTTCAATAAAAACTATATTACTTATTTTCCACTTAATAAATAATTTCTGTATCATTAATGTATCACAATTAATGTCAATTATTTAATCCCTAAAAATTCTAAATAAATTAAAATTATGTAGATAATGTTATTATATTTCTAGATACTATTCATGTTCGATGTTTTATGATGTTTATCACTAAATTAAAATTATTATACTTATAAGATTTAAGAGAGTGGCATGTTGTCACTTTCTTTGGTTTTAATAATAATTAAATTATTTTCATGGTCAAAAGATCAAAAAATGAATCTAATCTGACCCTTAGGTTATATGGGTCTACTTTTAGCCATCCAATAGAATCTTGTCATGTGTTAGAGTATGTTTATAATATTATATTTACCCTTAATTACCTGATTTACCTTTAACTATGGTAAATAAAATTTACCGTAGTAATATTCATAATTCCCAAAATTAAAAAGTAGCTTATTAACATAATTTTGACCCACGGATTCCAAATATTCAATCCATTTTTCCAAATTCAATACACAAAAGTCTCATAAATTAAATTAAAATTAATCCCGTTGTCAAAAAAAGGGTTTTTCATTAAAACATTGCAAAAGATTGAATTGATTTAAGCTACGAATTTATTGTAAAATCAATGCTAATGACATAAATTATATTAAATGGTAAAAATATATTCTATTTATACCTTAAAACAATTCTATATTATAATTTAACCAAATAAATTATTGCGATGAAAAAAGTTGTTTTTATTTAAAATATATCGTGTTTTTACTATTCATCAAAATATGAAAGTTACCAGAATAATATGAAAAATTTATCCAAAGTAAATTTTTATTTATTTATTCCAAAGAAGAATTTTATTTTGTCAAATTGAACTTATAAACATGTCAAAAACTAGATTTAAAGTGGGTGCGCCATCAAAAGGTGGCAAAACTGCATATTTTGAAAAATTATTATTTTACCCGAAAAATTTATTTTGTTCTTATACCATGCTCTAGAATGTGTGTAATATGAATAATAATTTTATAAAATTTAAAATTTAGTTAATACTATTCATAACGGATAGTTCATAATAATATTATAATAATATATAGTTGTTTAGTAAAACCCGGTATTGCGTACAACACACGCTATCGAGGAAGGTCGTGATTGCGTGTAATGCAAGCCAAGTCAGGGTTGCGTGTTGTGAAAGAATCCTTCGTTGTTTCATATAATAGAATACAACCATACTTCATTTATACATTGAATATATATATATACTCAATGTTTTGTAGAATTACTATTATCAAAATTATGTGTAAAACAATCCAAGAATAGTGTTCTGTATACTGCAAGCTAATACGGTTTTACATATAGCGCAAGGTAATCTTGGTGTAGCATACAACACAAGACATTAATGAAATTAAAATAATATTTTTCATAAAATCTCGGGGTGTTACAATAGATATGTACGGTGCTAGTGGCTAATCTTCACTCAGAACAATGATGATATCATTCCCTCATGGAATGTCTTTTAATAGTTATTTTTCAATGATTATTTTCCTTTAGGGTTTTCTCTATGTTTATTATTGTGCTACTTGAGTTTCAGTATGTTAATATTTCAGATGTAGAGTACGAATGTAGGCTTACAGACATTGTGCACTTCTCTAATGATATGGTTTGTGACTGATACATCTGACGAAAAATATTAAAGAAGGATATTTATAATTACATCTATGTTGTTGTGGCCTTCGTATACATTCCCACGTATGATGATGTTATTGGGAAAGTAATTTTGAAAGAAAAAATATTGGTGGAGGGCATCATGTAGATGAATGGGTTAAAAGAAAATTGTGGGTTTGAATCATCTATAGCCATAGAAGACATATTATTCTAAATGTCTCAATGCAGGAGCCATACTCTTAACAAAACTCATTACAAAGGATCTAAAACATAATGATATTATAGATGATATAGTCAACTTAGAGAGGGATTATGTAATCAATGATGTTTTTTTATTTGTAGGGATCATTATTTTAGGACATGATGTTTTGTGTATGGTGGGATGAGAATTCATGATCCTCTTATATACATGTAATATTGTGATCATGGATAACACAAGGGTGTTCACAGAAAATAGCATGGAGGCGGTTCTATCAGAGGGGAAAGTGGAGCCCCACAAGGAGGACATGTAGGTACATGGTGATTTCACATCCTACTTCCAAAATCACCACTTAATTCCCACGCTGGTATCATAGGGATGGCGGTAGATGGATTTTATAGCCATATGATATGGGGAGATATAACAAGGTTGCACATGATTTGATTTGAAATATAGTTTTTGTTTTCAGTAAAATATCCTAGATACTTGTAGACATTATCACAAGTTATTTTTTCATCTCTGAAAACATTTTTATGATTTAGATATTCCTGTTAAGACTATAGAATAAAACTTGTAGAAGGAAGTTCCAATAGAGGGAGATTATTCTATATCACAAATATACAAATAGTGAGAGATGGAATTCAAAAATTAGAGTTTCTCAGGGGGGGCCTCCTGGTCATTGTGATGAATACATATGATTTTATCCTATGAATGGAATGGTTTTTTGTGTTGGATAAGTTTATACCAAATATACTGGAGTGGGGGGGGGGGGTGAATAGTGACTTTTTCAATTTCATTGCATAACTGTGATCTGTCATTTTACCTTTATATCAAAGAGTTTATCAACGAATAATAAATAGCACAAGACACAAGATGTATAGTGGTACTGGGATCATAAGGCCCCTAGCCCAATCCACCAACACTCTACTCCATGAGCTTGTTGATTTTGACAATCTATTTTTCTTATCAACAGACCATTCCACAAGTGAGTATAGGCAGTTGACACCGTTACAATATAGGGAAAACAGAGATTTCTGGTTCAAACATAGAACCTAATACATATCTTAATACGAGAAGAATATCACTCATGATAACAGTGTATTTGATCGTTGAAATTTTTTTCCTTGTTGTTATTCACAATTGCAACAGAATGAAACTAACAGTAGATTGATCATCCTCTTCAGAAATAATGATCATCAAGGAAAAGTCATTCTAAGTCGATCCAGTTTTAGTAGATATAGAAATATAATTCACAACTTCAGCAGTATATTCACAATAGATCTTTGATGTCGAATAATTTAATCTTCGGTCTTATTTCTTCTTCTTCAATAAAAAATGCTTTGTCTCTCTTCGTAATCAAAAGATCTGGAGATCCTGATAGTCTTTGATTTTCTTATTTCTATATTCTTCGGTGTTGTATAGTAGTTCTTGTCTATATAATCTATATGTATATCACATCTATATTTTTAAAATATATTTATAATAACGACGAGCACTTCTTCTGAAAATTTAGATCCAAAAAAATCACCTTCTGACTCACGATATTCAAACATTTTAATTATTATAGCAGTCGTAACTCCCCTTGAAATCCAGCATGAAAAGCTCATTTTAAATTGATAATTTGAATCGTAGATAAAACGGATTTGAATCATACAAAAAACATTTTAAAAATAGCCTCTAATTCGGCTTAAAATCAGCCTAAGAATCCACTTGTAGACCATTACATAATAATATCATCTTCAAATTTCTGATGCCAAACGTAATATTGAACTATATAGCATGCATCTCTTGAACGTAAGGTAGACCACAAACGTATGGTTGATGATGCATCCTTAAAACATAAGATGGAATACAAATGTAAGGTTAATAATCCATACTTTTCTTTTCAACATTCAAAAAAATGATAAATGTTCCATACTTTTATAAGTATCCAAATGTAAGGTACATGATCCATACTTTTGATGAAATGTAAGGTTGTTAACAAATTTAGTGTTGAAGAACCAATATTTTGAGAAACAAACGTAACATTTAAAACTAATGCACGGTTCTTCAACTATACAATATAATATCCCAAATTTAGTGTTCCTTCTTAACATAAGCTTCCTCTTCCATAATTTTCTAACAACGTATGGTTGATTAACCATACTTTTCTTATATCTTTTTAGAGTATACACCACATTCCATCCAAACGCTACACTTTTCCATATAGGGTATAAAAAATGTTTATAGAACACGCTGAATTGATTTATGAACTCTTTATAACTTGTTTCTCATTGAATAAATACATGAATACTCTTCCAAAAATATGAATATATAAAAATTTTTATTCCTAAATTAATCTTAAAGTAAAATCATTAGAAAACAAAAAAGGGTATTTTGTGAGCGTCAAAATCATCTTAAAGGAATATATTATTGTTCTAAACAATATCCCCCATATTAATAATAAAATCATGTATTGTTGAAAACAACACTTTCTTAAAAATACCCTCCTTTTTATGATCACAAACCCCATAAAATAATAAACGAAATTAACATCCTAAATTTATTACATATAGTTTAGAATTTTTATTAGATAAAACAATATTTAATTTTAATAAGATTATAAATAAAATGTTGTATCCATAATCATAATATTAAATTTCTCCCCCTTAGTTAAAATAAAATGTTGTGTTTATCCAAATTCCCCCCCCCCTTTTGTCACATCAAAATTAATGATAGAAGTTGGAATAGAACACATTTTAATATAGCACTGTACTTATGTAAATGCTATTATAAATTATTTGTTAATAAATGAATCTAGATTACTGTAATATCTAATCAAAGACATTAAAACACACAGAAACACGCAAATATATAATTAAATAACATTTTATTAAAAAATATAATAGTTACAATTATGATGAACACAAGAATCAAGGTGTGGTAAGGGTATGAGAGAGGGTTTATCTCTTCTGAACTACATCGTTGATTTGTATCAACTGCTCTCTCAGCCGTCCCATTATTCCATCTCCTAGTTTGATAATAAGATCTCTATTCTTCTAAACCATATGAATATCTTCAATCATATTTACTCTGAAAAATTAATGAAGCCTCTCTTCCTTCTCCATAAACAGAGTTAACATCTCTGTGAACTTAGTCAGTAAAATTATAATACTTGGTTCACTGGAGTTTAAATGATCAACTAGAAACTTATGATTATCTAATAGTACTGAAAAAGTGTCACTATTACATTGAAGGTCCTGCAATCTTGCATTCATATTCTCCATGACCAATGTAATAGCCTAAAATCGTCTAATTAAATAAGGTTAACTACCTGATGTAATGGCCACACTAGGTTTGAAAGATGTAAATTTTTTCTCCATGAATGATCTAAATTCCATTAAATAAGTCTTCATAAATGTCTTTGATTTCAACTTTGTAACTTAATTTATATTCTTTTTATTAAATACTTCATATTCATATATGGAAATAGTACTTGATTTTTGTCTGAAAATTCAATTGTTATTTCTCTAAGGCTCTCTTCGGAGCAACATTTTCTGATTCAAAACGTGACAGCTTTCTGTACAGCTCTTCTTCTTAATGATTCACTAAATTAGAGGCACCTTGTTCTTGATTATAATCCTCATCTTGTACTTGATGAAGTATCATTATAGGTAAAGATTCTGCATCAGATTCTTCCTTATCTTCCCCCTTAGCAGGCCTTTCAACAGTTTTTTTTCCTCTGAGTCTTTCCCAAACTCATCCACAGAAACCTTGTCATTCAGTACATCAGTATGAATCTCAGAATCATTCTCTTCCTGGTTGTCAAGTGATGTAGGTTTCTCTTAATGAGAATCATCATCATGGTCTTCCTCTATCACTGTATTTTCCCAAACAATCTTTTCTTGATCAACCTGGATTTGATCAACTAGAGTTTGGTCCACTGCTTCTCCTTCACCAGGCATTGTCTCGGTTATAATTTTCGTTTGATATTTTTGTTCTATCACATCCTAAGACTAACATTCCTGCTCTACTGGAGGAGTCACCGTATCTTGAGCCACTTCTCCCTGTATTATTTATTCAACTGTAGTTTCTCTCGCAAACTTATAGCTTATGAGATCACCAGATGTGAAAACATGTGAAGTTAGAGGAGTCTCTTCATTAGAATTAGGATCCCTTGTCCTTTTGAACTGAATTCGTTCTTGACTTTTTTTTCAGATATTTTCATAGCCTCAAACGTAAGTCTTCATGATACAACAATGATTCTGGATTCATCTTTTCTTTCCTTTGATTATTCTAGTCTAGCATGAGCACTTTCTTCATCCACATTAACTTCAATAGGTAGTATCTTGCCTCTAATAGTGCTCCATAGAAATCCTATTTTTCTCAATTTACCAACATTGAAGATATTACTATGGTGGCATCTCACTCGAGCATCCACTAATCTTATCATATCTTTCTTAAACAGAATTTTTAAGATGAACTGTCCAAAAGGAAAAAAGTCCATCCTTGCCTCTGGTTGGAAACTGTAACTGAGATAACTTTCCATGTATCCTGAAAAGTTAATTTTGATATCACTCAGCAGAAAAAACATTATATACATATCTGGGTATAGTATATTTTACATCTCATACATTCTATGTGTAATACCAGTTTGTACAAACTTAATCAAAATTTTCTGATACGGTTCCAAATCAATCACAAAAATTTTCTTTAGAGTTGTAGTTCGAAACAAAAAGGACATAATATATTGTGAATTATAAAAATAATCACCAATATTCCTTAAATAACAATGATAAATTTCCTTATGAGGGCAGTTAATAATTTGAGTTATTTCAACAGATGAGATTGAAAAATCTTGATCCTCACTCTTAGCAACAATCGAATCCTCATCAGTTCCCAGACTAAACTATACTGACATAAATAAATGAAGAAGTTATACCTCATATAGAAACTCTATATGATCTCCATTAAACTTCTTTTCTAGATTTTGAAAAGAAAGATCTTTCTTCAGAAACTGGTTCATCTGATATAACCATTACTGATTTATGACCTTTCCTGGTTAAATTTTCCTTCCTGCCGAGCGCTGCCTCTTTGCAGTTCTGGTCTCAGCCTCATCAGTTATTTTGGACATGGAAATTTCTATCATGAATCTCTGAATGGTCAAAAAGGTATTAGGGTTTCTATGGTTCAGGTTAGGATTAACAAAGAGAATAATGATTCACTATTACGAAAGGGTTTTTGGTAGAAATGAAACGTTTTAGAATTCAAAAGGTTTCTGACAGCCTTGATTCCCATGTCATCAAGAATCATTAAAAAATTTTAAAAACAAAAAATATTGTACACATTTAAAATCATGTCAAATAGAATTAAATTTCATGTTTGAAAAATAAAAAACTATGTTATTTTAAACAATATAAATAGAAATATCTTAATCAATTGAATAAAATAAAACTTTTATTTAATATTAAATAAACCTAGCCCCCCATTAATAAAATCTAACCTTGCATTGGGTGGTGGATTAGTAAAAATATCAGCCAATTGAATTTTAGTACTTACAAATTATAAGAATATATCCTTTTTAAGAACATGATATCATAGAAAATGGTGTATGATATCAATATGCTTAGTCCTAGAATGATTAATATGATTTTTTGAAATATTTATAGCACTAGTATTATCACATACAATATTCATACATTTAAAACGTAGTCCAGAATCCATAAGAGTTTTTTTATCCAAAAAACGTGTGCATAGAAACTCCCAGTAGATATATATTCTTCTATGGCTGTTGACAAGGAAACTATGTGTTGTTTCTTACATGACCATGACACTAAGGATTTTCTGAAAAAGTGACAAGTTCCTGAGGTGATATTTCTATACAATATAAAACCTCCAAAGTCTGCATTTTAACATGAAATTAAATTAAAATCAGTCAATTTGGGATAATGAAGAGATTTAAAAAGAGTTCCTTTTAAATATCTAAAAATTCTTTTTACAGCAGTTTAATGGGATTCATTATGGTTTGATTGAAATCTTGCACAAATACTTACTGAATACATTATATCTGGTCATTTAGTAGTGAGATATAATAAACTACCAATCATACCTCTATATAACTTGTTGTCAACTAATTTTCCAGTTTCTTCCAAATCAAGTTTTATATTAGTACACATAGGAGTTCTATATGTCATGCTATTTTCATATCCATTTTTCATCAGTAAATCAGTAATGTATTTTGTTTGACTCAAAGTATTTCCAAAATACTTTTGAAAAACTTGAAGTCCTAAAATGAAATTTAATTCTCAAATCATACTCCTTTCAAATACATTTTTCATTAGATTTGAAAAGTCATGACAAAGAGATTTATTTGTTGATCCAAAAAGTACATCCTCAAAATAAATTTGAAACAAAAAAATATTATAATTTATAGTTTTCTTAAATAGTGTTGGATCTTCCATAACAATAGTAAAATCATTTTTCATAAGAAAAGTGCTTAATATTCCATACCAAGCTCTAGGTGATTGTTTAATGAAATAAAGAGCTTTAGGATGTTTAAAAACAAAATTTGGTTTTTGTGAATTTTAAAAACAAGGAGGTTTCTCAACATAAACTTGCTCCTTTAATTTAAAAATTAAAAATGCAAACTTAAAAACCATCTAAAATAATTTAATTTTCATATGAGATGCATAAGATAAAAGGATTCTAATGGATTCTAATATAGCTACATGTGAAAAGGTCTCATCATAATCTATACCTTCTTCCGGATTATATCTTTTAGCTAATAGTCGTTCTTTATTTCTAGTTATTATTCGGTGATCATTATGTTTATTTCTAAACACCCATTTCATTCATATAACTGGATAATTATATGGTATTTCAACTAATTTCTTGACTTTATTTCTTTTGTAATGGTTTAGTTCTTCTTGCATTTCTATCATCCATCTTTCATCATCTAAATATTCTTCTATAGACTTGGGTTCTAATTATGATAGAAAGGTAGAAAACTCAACAAGATTCTGTATGTTCATTCAAGTTTTTATTCATGTTACTAGGTCTCCTATTATAGTTTCTAAAGGGTGATTCGTTAGGGTCCTTGACTGTCTAGGTAGTACACATATAGGCTCTTTAGTGTGATGCTCTTCTGTACTAGACTGAATTTTATTTATATCTTTTTCAAAATCATCTTTCTGGTTCTCAAGTCTCATGTTATCATTAGAGTTAGATTCATCAATTTGAACTATCCATTTCTCAAAGGGACCAAATTCATCAAATTTCACATGAAACGATTCTTCAACAATGATTGATTTTTTATTAAAAACTCTATAAGCTTTGTAAGTAGTCGAATAACCTATGAAAATTCCTTCATCAAATTTACCAAGATTTTCCTTGGGGTTTAAGGTGTTAACATTGCATCCAAAATCATTGAAGTAATTTACTTTAGGTTTTCTGTTATTTTAGAGTTCATAGGGTGTCTTTATCAAAATTGGTCTAATTAAAACTCTATTTATTATATAGCAAGTTGTACTTACAACTTCTTCCCAAAAATGGGTTGGAAGATTGTATTCATTTAATATAGTCGTAGCCATTTCATGAATAGTCCTATTAATTCATTGAATAATTCCATTTTGTTAAGGTGATCTTGGTGCAAGGAAGGTGTGATTAATACCCATATTTGAGAAAAAGGAATTGAATTCTAGATTCTAAAATTCTCCATCATGATCACATCTTAATGAAATTATTTTAAAACCATTTTGATTTTGAACAGGTTTTCAGGAACTTTTAAATAATGTATAAGCATCATTTTAAAATTTTAAAAAGAAACTCCATGTAAATCTAGAATATTCATCAACCAAAACATATAAATATAATTTACAATCCAAGCTTTATACTCTTGATAGTCCAAACAAAGCCATATGGATAAGTTCTAGAGGATTAGATGTAGCAATTTTGATAACAGATTTGAAGAATTATTTGTGCTGCTTAGCATGTTGGCATGCATCACATAATATATCACTTTCAAACTTGAGACTAGGAAAATCAGATACTAATTTTTTTGCTTGGATAACTTATCTAATGAATATATATTGCAGTGTCCAAGTGTTTTATTCTCGATCCAATATTCATTTATATTAGTAGTTAAGCAGTTTACTTGTTGTTTACACAAGGAATTTATGTTCAGGGTATACATATTATCAGTTCTTGGTGCTCTAAATTTATGAAATTTATTTTTGGAAACAGAACAAAAAATTGTTCGAGAAATCAACAGCATAACCATCATCACGGAGCTGAGAGATACTTTTCATATTGTGTTTTAGTCATTGTACATAACGTACATTACTAATTGAGATAGCTTCAAGATCTCCAAATGTTCAAATGCAATTATCTTTCCTTTGGCATTGTCACCATAAGTGACTAGTCTGCCGTCTTTTTGAGTTAGTGTTCTGAAATTTGATGATTTTTCACTCATACGCCTAGAGCAGCCACTGTCCAATTACCATATGGATTTTTTCCGTCAATGACCTACTTCTGGCTAGGGCATTTGAACAGATTGTTTTGGTACCCATATTCAATTGGGTCCAGTTGTGTTAGCCCAAAAAATTCACAGAATCCAGACATGCTTTTTTTTTCTAAAATAAATAGAATAATATAAATTGTTTGGGAAAAAGGATTTCTTTATTAAAATTATTTATGGTTTCCTTAAGTAAAAATTATTAGACATATGGCCTTTTCACCAAAATAGTTATAGATTACCTTTCTCTTACTTGGAAAAAAGTAATTTTTGTACATTTTAGGCTTTTCACCTTTACTGCCTATTCCATATCTTCCCTTTTTAATCACATGCTTTCCATGATTTTCATTTAGTGTGTTTTATACTTTTGTAAAAATAAGAGATTAAATTTTATATGTTTCTAATTCATTTTGTAGTGTTTTTATCGTTAATTAATAATCAGTATAGTTAATGTTAATTGAATTATTCATATCAGTTAACTCATTAAGTTGTTTCAGTGTTGTATCTCTTTCAATTGAAACATCCTTGTGAATGTTCTTTAAAGGATTATATTTCTTAAAAAGATAATAATATTTTTCAACAATCATAAAGAAGTAGGATGCATGTTTTTCATTAGTATAGATTGTTTCAGACCTAGATTCCCATTAGATTCATAAGAATAATATGATTTTACCTCATCTGTTTCTACCATAATGTACATGTTGACTTTCATATTTATTTATTCCTTTTCTAAGTCTGATTCTAATGGGTTGCTGGAGTCTTCAGATAGACTCCATGTGGCTATCATTTCTTTGCTATATTTTTTCTCATAATCATTATTTTTGAATAACTTATTCTTCATTTCTTCCATTAATTGAGGATAGTCAGGTCTGATGTGCCCCATTTCTTGCACTCATACCCTCTGACTTCCTTTTCATCCTTTTTGAATGTTTTTATGAATCTTTTATTCTTTCTATAGAATTTACTAAACTTTTTGGCTAGCTGAGCCAGTTCTACATCATAATTTGATGAATTAGAACTTTCTGATTTCATCTTTACTTATTTTTTATTTAGTTATTTGATTTTACATTAAGACGATACTTTTAAGGCAGTTCCTTCTCTCGTGATCAGAACCTTATGTTCATTTGATTTATCTTGCATGTCGGCTTCATACATCATAAGTGTTCTAATCAGCTCTCTCATTGTTAAGATTTTGGCAGGTGTTGATTATCCTATTTAAAAAGAAATTCCATTCCATTTAGTATGTATTACTCTTAGTACATTCAAATCTTGATCATCTTGTTTGATCGGGTCTCCCAAAGAAGTTATATTGTTGACAATTTATTTCAATCTTCCATTCATTGGATTAATGAGTTTACCTTCAAAAATCCTGAATGTATCAAATTTAATCTTAGCATGAGTATATCTCATTTTCCTGACATTGTTAGTTCCTTCATATGCAACAACAATAGTTTTCCACATCTCATATGTTTTCGAACATTGAGATACTCTATTGAATTCATCAGGTCCTAGACAACATATAATTGAAATCATTTCCTTCAATTTCATATCATATTCTACTTCAGTGGCTGCACTCCATGTCTTAGGATTTTCCAGTATTTGATATAGAGTCAAAATCTTAAAATATACTCTGTATCCATGGGTTTTCAGATAAATTATCATTTACGACTTTTAGCATCCATAATTTTCTCCATTGAAGTATGGTGCTATGACCATAGTCATTCTCACTCTTGTATCAGTAATCATGCTCTGCGTATAATCACATTCATCTTTATAAGGATTTATCAAAACTCTCTTCCTCTATAACCAATTGTTTGACCGGGTTATAACAAATATACATAAGAGAGGGTTGAATTGTGTCTTTTTCAATTTCTTTTCATAATCATGATATATCCTATTACCTTTATATCAAAAATTTTAGTAGTGAAAAATAAATAGTGTAGGACACGCGATGTATAATGGTTCATGTAGAAGAAGGCCCATAGACCGCTCGACCAATGCTCTACTCCACGAGCTAGGTGATTTTGACTATACGTTCGTCTTATCAAAAGATCATTCTATAACTGAGTACAGGTAGTTGACACTTTTAAAATCTAAGGAAAAAAGAGATTTTTGGTTCAAACGCAGAACAAAATACACAACTTAGTATAAGAATTATATCACTCATGATAAAAGAGTATTTGATTGTTGAATATTCTTTCCATTTTTTCTTCAAAACTGCAATAGAATGAAACTTATAGTAGATGGATCACTGTTTTCAGAAATAATTATCTTCATGTAATAGTCATTCGGAGTCAATCCAGTTTCATATGATATAGAAATATAATTCATAACTTCAATAGTAGATTCGAAATCGATGTTTCAAGTCAAATAGATGAATATTCTATCGTGTTTATTCTTCTTCAATAAAAAGAGATTTTTCGCTCTTCGTAATACTCAGATCTATAGTTCTTAATTGTCACCATTTTCTCCTTTGTATATTCGTTGTTGTTGTTAAGTAGTTATTGTATATAGAATCTCTGCGTATATCATATCTATAATTTTAAAATAATTATATAATAAATACGAGCACTTCATCTGCAAATATAGATCCCAAAAAGTCGCCTTTTTTAACTCGCTATATTTAAACATTTGAATTAATATAGCAGTCATAACTCCCCTTGAAATTCATTATGAAAAACTCCTTTTATATTGATCCTTTGAATCGTAGATAAAATGGATTTGAATCAGTCAAAGACACATTTTAAAAACATCTTTTAATCGGGCTTTAAATCAGCCTAATAATCCATTTTAAGATTGTTGCATAATAATATTGTCTTTAATTTTACGATGCCAAATGTATGGTTGAACTGTATATCTTGCATCTTCTAAACGTAAGGTAGATCACAAACGTAAGGTTGATGACGCATCCTTCAAACGTAAGGTCGAATACAAATGTAAGGTTGATCATCTATATTTATCTTTTCAAAATTCAAATGATTGATAACTGATCTACACTTTTATAAGCTTCCAAATGTAAGGTACATGATCCAAAATTTTGATGAAATATATGGTTGTTCACAAAAGTACGGTTGATGAACCATAATTTTGAGAAAAAAATGTAACGTTTAAAACTTATGTACGATTCTTCTCCCATACATCCCAATATCCCAAACGGAGGGTTCCTTCCTAACATAGGGTTCTTCATCCATAATTTTCTGATAACATATGGTTGATTAACAATAATTTTCTAATATATCTTTATAGTACACACTGCATTCCATCTTTATGCTACACTTCACTACGTAGCGTATGAATAGTGTTTCCAGAACATGCTGAATTGATTTCTAAAATAATTAACACTTCTTTCACACTGTATAAAAACTTGAACAATATTCAAAAAATAATAATATATAAAATATTTAATTCCTAAAATATACATAATTTGAAATCATAAGAAAACAGTTAAGGGTATTTTTTGAAATCAAAATAATCATAAAGAAATACAGTATTGTTCTCAACAATATCCCCCATATTAATAATAAAATCATGTATTTTTTATAACAACACTTTCATAACATTTTGGAGTGCATGCCTAGATAGAATTTTACACCATGAGAGTTTAATTTAATGGGAATGATTGTATGATTTCTATTCGTTCCATGAGAATAAAATTTTGGTACAATGTGTAGGTATTATGAAAAGGAAGTGGAAACTTATCATCCATCAATTGGAATATCTATCCCCCCATGGACCTGGCTCTTAAAACAAATGGATTCTAGAAATACTGGAGTAATAAATGGATTCCTTTATTGAAGATTTTTTTAGGACCACCTATGGTGTGGGAGATTAACATCTCTATTGAATTTCACCTGGAGACCATACCAATATCTTCTACCATATATTATATTGACCATACCGATATCCTGAAGATATGGGTGTAGTGTGAAGACCTTCAGGAGAAAGGTTTTATCAAACCCATTGTGTCCCTCTGTGAGAATCCTATACTGTTCCTAAAAAAGTGGATATGATTTGAGACTGTGTATTGATTACCATTGGAGGAACCATGGAATGATCAAATAAAGCACCCCTTAACTAGGATTTATGATCGCTCAAACCATTTTAGATAGGTGATAGTGGTCCCAATGATTAATCTCATGTCATAATACCATCATTAGAGAGTTAACAAGTATGATATTCCAAAGACATCATTTTGATGTCACTACGACCATTATGAGTTTCAGGAGATAATTATTGTTGTGATGAATTACCCTATCATGTTCACGTAAAATTTGAAATAAATCATTCATCTATTCATAGAATGTTTTATGATATTCGTTTTTAATGAAACACTCATTTACTCTGAATCTAAGGAGGAGAATATAGTGCATTAGAGGATAGTCATAAACTTACTCTGAGGGAAAAACAATTATGGGGTAGTATCAAAATATATTAGTTTTGGATTTATGTTTTATACTTTATGGAATCTTTAATATTTATGAATGGTGGAGTGGTGGAACTGAGATTACTTGAAGTGGTGATCTCTTGGGATATACTGAAATATGTTGTCTTAGGTGTGATGTTTCGTCATTTTTGTAGCGTGACAACTTTTTTTATCCTCATAAATAATTTTTTAATTTTAAAAAAAAGTATCAGAGATAGGAACTGAGCCATCATGTGTTTATAGGGCTTAGGATTCCTCAATATTTATCTAATAAAAATATTAAATATATAAAATCATTAAAAAAAGTTTTTATGCAATAGAATATCTTATGAATGGTGTTCCAAATTTAAAATCTGTGACCATCATTAAAACTATAATGTGGGTTTAATCTTAGTCCGGAAAAACATTAGTGTGCATTGGGAGTAAGGTTTTGTATTATTCATTAGTCAATTATTAGTCATCTGTTTTCATTGGGTGTTAGGTTTAGTTATTAAGTTATTATGTTCTCAAAACCAATCCACATCTATATAATCCAACATTTAGAAAACCCCATGGATTTGTTTCATAACCCTAGGGATTTGAGAGGATCGAATGAGGATTTTATTTATGAATGAAAATAATTTCGGATTTGATGGTCTAGTGTATAAGGATTTAATATTCCATAATTTGTTTTTTATATCTCAACATATAAAATAATATATCATTTTTCTTAATTATCAAAAAATCCTAACTCAGGGTAGTACATTTTTATGAGATATTAATTCTTGTTTTTTTCAATCCCTTATTGAAAGTGAATCAATATTTCTAAAATATTTATTGGAGGTTCAGTGATATGGTACAATGGGGAGAATTTTCCAATTTATTGGTGGATGAAATATGGCCATTGGTGGTCATTTTAGATGAACCATCTTTATATCCAATTAACATGGAAGATTTTAGGCTATGATTTTAGGTGGGGAATACATAGTTAAAGATTCATGAATGATTCAAGGAGTTCAAGAAAATCACGACAAACACGACATATACATAAAATGAAAAAACATCAAGTGGTACACTACTATAATACATAGGGTTTCCAAAATGTGATAAATATCACATACTGAGTTTCTTGACCAATCATCATGTTACCTAATGTTAGGGACTAGGCATGTACCCCTATGGTAGATGTGCATTGGTACGACAAGGTACATCAACATAATAATTGTTTTATGAGACCAACAAAGATATATGTACATGACCAGTGTACTCTATCCTGACCATGTACATTGTGTGACATATAAAAATTATAAAATAATAACACTGGGTTTGATAGTGTATGATACATGAAACATGATTCTTAGAAAACTCAAAAAATAAATTTCTATAAATATAATCTCTTCTACGGATTGCATAACACACAACCCCATGTCTAAATGAACTATAATATAAAATAAAATGATAAAAAAAACATTATATTGGATGATATGACTAGTACTAAAATATATGAAAGTTGTTGTTATATATTGACTTGATATAAGATAAGAATATTTTAAAAGAAAAAGATATGTTTTCTAAAAAATTTATTTTTTTAAAGATTGTCTAGTTTTACTCTAGGCAAATAATTTACAAATAATTTTTACAAATTTTAGATAATTTAATTTATAAAATATAATTCATCTTTGAAATAAGAATATAAAAATAGTATTAGCTTGAATTTTTTTAATTTTCTGAAGAAAAAATTTTGTTCGATGAATTTTGAAAACTGCTGGGTATTAATAGAAAACATACTTTTAATTTAAATTATTTATAAAAGGATGTCTATTATTAATTTCTGTTAAAGTGGATAATTTAAATTATATTTATAATAATCCATTTTATGTTATTTTGATCATTTAAATATTCAATTTTCATATAAAAACTTATAATCTTTTGAACATTTTCCCTTTGAAAACCCTTTTTCTCTTCATCTTTGAGAGATTAATTTAAAATTAAATATTTGACTTATGTAATTGTAAATTTGGGAAAAATGATTTCATATTTGGAATCATAATAATTTATATTATATAATAAATTCTTTATAAAATTTGACCAAAATTAATAGTGTAAAGAAAATAATTTATTTTTCACAAATCAGCTAAAAAGGGATTTATCTGGTGTTAAACTAAGAAGAAAAGGGTTAAAATTACATTCCATTTAGGGAAAATATTATATCATGGAAAAAATTTCATATTATCCTTCTCAATTAGATTACGAGGTCACTTTGAATAATTTATCATGTGAATTAATTTCTTATTTTTTTTCCTTTGAAATATGTCAATGTAATTTCTAAGAGGGTTTTTATTCCCCACTTAAAAATGGACACTCACTTTCCTTCCATCATCACCAATCGAAAGCTGTTTGAGTTGACCAAAAGCTACCAAATTCTCTACAAAAATATTTTTCTCACATTCTAGTGCTTCATGTCCTCTTAAATGATATTCCCTTGGGTTCTTAAGAGGAGATCCAATGGAGGGTTCTCTTAGAGAAGGTAATTATCTTAACTAAGATCCCTCATTTTCTTTCGTGTATTCCACTTTAAATTATTTATTAAAACATAAAACATGGTTACACTATTATCTAATATATACATATATGTTATTATATTAAGGGATTAATATTTACCCATACCCACTTTTCAAATGGGAAATGAAACCATCAATCATGTCTACGGGGGACTACACCCTCAGGAACATATAAAGTTTGCTTTCCATTACCATCTTTAAAAGACCAATATAATTGTGGATTTAACAAATTTATATTATATTTATGATATTTATATAATAATTTAATTTTAATATCACATATACATTTTTTCCCTTTCTTTTTAAATACAGTAATGTCGCTCGTGTGTTTGGAGGATTACCTCCTCACAAAGTGATCTGATTCCATTCTCAATTATACTTTACTTGTAATATAATATGGATAAAATTAAGGAATATATATTATATATATTATATAATTTTTAGTCTATAATATTAATATATCACCCACTTTCAGACCCATTCATCCATTATGTGAATGATATCGTCACTTGTGTGTATGTATGACCTACCGTTTCCACAATGAGGTGAGACTCATTTTTCATATAAATTTTTTAAGAAATATTAATATAATGTAGGTAATAATTAAATATTATATTTATATGATTATTATAATTCTGGATATTATTTAATTATTTCCATTGTAAAATAATTCAAACATTCTTTTAAAAATGCACATGAGAAAACAAGCCAATCGACACCCGAAATAATGATTATTAATGAACGAGTGATAATATTTTCCAAAAGGATCATATAAAATATTATATCTATTAATATGGATAATTTATTATTTAATAACATATTTAAAACCAATATATTTAATTTTAATGCATGTTCAACCAAATAGAAGAATAAGGTAAGGGGAATTATCTCAATTTCCCTTCATTGAGGAATAATATATTGTTACACACTTAATTTATTCTATATGGTGTAAGTACATACCCTTATTCCTATAATATCATAATTACATAGTAATTCATGGTATTTTACATTTCAATTTGATTGGTTTTATCCAAAGGGTTTTTAAATTAAAAGTTACCAAGTGGTAAATCATTTCATTGGACAATTTTCTTTGATTAGGTTATATTAGTTTTTCATTGTCATTGATATTATAATATTATTTTTGTAACTAATTTTTAAAATATTAGGTTTTATTTATAGTAGTTTAATATTGATTTAAATTTCACTTACATAATTTATTCATTTATTAATCCTCACTTAATCATTATGGTAACTACAACTGTTTATTTTACAATGTAATTCTAGTCAATATTTTTTATTATTTTATCATTATCTAATAAAAACATTTCATTTTTCCCCCAATAGTTTTAATGAGATTTCAATATAAAAGTTACATTTATACACTCTTTTTTATATAACCCTTTTGAAAAATTGTTTCTATAAAAATACAATATCATTCCTCTATTCACCCGAAAATCCATTTTCATCCAAAACATTGCTTTCTAATACATTTGTAGAAATGTTTATAACATTTTACATAAAATTTATCTAATATTTTCTTAACCATTATATTTTAAAAAATTATATATAAATGGCATATTTATGTTATGTTTAAAGCAAGAACTATTTTTATTTTATTATGAAAAGTGAATGAAATATTTTTATTAACATATTATTTATGTACAAAATTTCCTTCTATTATGACCACTAATTTTTTTAAAAATTCCATTATATGATTCAAATATTATTTATAAATAATTTTATTCTGAAAATGTTTGTGAAATTTTTTTGTTATTTTTTTAAATGAATAAGATATTTTCCTCAAGAATGTTTTTAATGACTTTTTTACGGTATTTCTATTCAACAATAACAACAACCCTCTATTCATACTCTAATATGTATATTATTTATTTATACTATCATTATTAGTTGTATAGATGGATTAGGATTATTTTTTGAAGAATGTATTAACATTCATATTATTGATTCAATTTTATATCATTAACATCCCATTGAAATATTCACTTACAAGTTATCATCAGACATTAAATTTCAACTAAATATCCTTGGTATTTATCATAAACATGATTATTTAATAATCTATACCACATTTCAAAATATGGTACGTTATATTGAATGTTCCTTGATTGACTGGAAAATGTTGATAAATATTTATTCATTATTCAATACATATAATTGTTTAGAAGCAACATTTTTCATAAATTAGAAAAATTAATTCATATATATTGATTTTGATTGAAATAGAGTGATGGTAGTGGCATGAATTTATATATCCCCTTGGTACATCAGTAGTATCATGAGGTGAATAAGGAAGCTATAATTTAATAGGTTTTAACTTTTAGCTTAAAACTATCTTGTGGAATATTTAATTGATAGAGGTTTTCAGGAATCATGAGATCATAAATCCCTGTAATTAAGTATTTCTTTCATTAAGAATAAAGTTATTATTTCCTAGAATCTCTTTCTAATGATATTATCTCCATAATCATTACATATAATATTATTGATTAAATGGAAGGTGTTTTAATTTATTTTTCCTTTCCATATTGATTAGTCCTTATCCAGTTATGAGATTCAATTTGTTGATTAAATCAAATGTGTTTTCAATTATTAATTTCCTATATTGACTATTATCCATTGGATTTTCCAATTGATAATATCTTTATATGCACTTCCTTCTTGGTTTTCTGATTAATGGACATGTGGGTTTAGTTATTTACCTTTCCATATTGATTATTATTATTGATTCATGACAACATCATTTATACTTAACCCTTATTTAGTATTTGTTCTCACACATATTTTATTTCATTTTTTAAGAATCTAGGAAGAGTAATATGAATTATATTCATCAATATGATAGAGGGAATAACGATATTATAGAATAAAATTGTATTTTAATTTTTGATTAATTATATTACAATAATCAACTATGTATCTAATTTAAAAAACTATTAAAATATTTAGTCTATTGGGATGTGATTGATCATATGTTATTCCATTGTAAAAAAATTGGAACCATCTATGGGATATTGGGGTAGGGATCCTTAAAGTTTGTATTAGAAGAAGTTTAGTACAAACCTAAGGAAATAAATGTAGGAAAACACAGATTAGTGAACAAATCAACAATAAATACTTTAACGATAAGCATATAATAAGATCCTAATGTTTTGGTAAGGAAAATATTATGTTTTTTCCTTGAAATAAATCCCTGAAAAGATAATAAAGTGGATGTGGATCTAATATAAATGTACCAAAGGGAGTAAACATTAAAAAGGTTGTCCTTGTAATGACCCAATAATCACCAAGTGCATGATAATGGGCTTTATGTTTCACCCAGTTTGACACTCTTGGTGGATATCCTTCAGATAAATCACATTCTCTTTACCAAATAATTATGATGCATTTTAATATGTGATGAAAATTAGTGACCAAGGATAAATATATGGTTTTTAATATAGAAGAGATTGTGTCTCAAAGAAATGGTAAAATGTTTTATTTGTGAAAAATATGGGATTGCTATAATGAATTTCTATGAAAAATGAAAAGTATGATGGAAGTAAATAAATCTATTCATATGGATCCATTTATAGTTTCTTTTATTAAATATGGGGAACCTAGGAATTACATCATTCAATTTCCTCTTCTGATGGTTAACAACTAGACCAGATTTGGACCTATGTAGAAATAATATGGTCAAAGTATTTATGTTTTTGGATTTGATAATAATATTTTTGAGTTATTTTTACCAAATTATATTTTTTTTCTAAGAATCATAAAACATATATGAATTGTGTAAAATTATATAAGCATATGTGTATTCGTTAACATAATGGTTTTGTATTCTATCATTGATTTTTTAGTATAAGATTGATCATAAGCTCAAATTCTCGAACAGTCATTTTTACGTTTTATGATTTTAGATTCTATCCTGAATAATTATTATTTTGTAAAACATTTAAGAGGATGCAACCATTGGTTTCGTATATAAAATATTTATTATAGGAAGAACACTTTTAAATTTTGGATATACGATTAAAGGTATTGTTAACCATAATGGTTTAAGTTATCGTGATGTTGTAGTAATTATGGATTGTTAAAATTAGGGAATGTTATATTAATTATATTAATATAATTTTGGAAAAAAGAAGACCCTCTTGTTGGGTGACAACTCATCACATATGGAAATGTCATCGGGTTTTAAACTCTAGAAAAAAATGGTAAGGGTTTAGAACATACCACTAACATACGTAATTTCCTTTTTAAGATTTCATTTTTTAGTCAAATTATTTTCTTAATAAATAATAAGGATTTAAAAGTTGTGTCCTATTGTGATTTTGAGGTTAATGAATTTTACTGGATAACTTCTGCTAAGTACTTTGGATTTATAAAATAGATGGAGCCATATATAAGGAAGTGTCACTCTTTTTTGGATCTTATGTTTCATTAAAACAAAATTTTAGTGAAATAAGAATAAAAATTAATTTATGGATAATCATTTGTTAGAATTAAAGATAAATTATAAATTCATCAAATCCCAACCAAATGAGTAAATTTGGATTATAAAATAGGAATGTATCATCTAAGTATATTTCATTATATTCTCAGATAGTAAGATTGACTTAACATTAGGAAAAGAATCTAAAAACGGTTATCATATATCATTCATATATTATGAATCATGTGTTATTTTAAATCATCACATATAAATGATTTTGAGGACTTTAACTTTCGATTTATCATTCAATTTATAGTTATGATCATATCTTCTATTGCCATCAATTTCATCCTACTTGGAAAATTTCTATTGCTTTATTCCCTATGACCATTTTAATTATCTTTTTCTATTACTAAGATGATGTTTCATGAACACTTTTTATAATAAGAGTTTCCAAAAACTAATTTTAAAATATCAATGCCTTGATTACTAAAATCAAGTTTGAATTTTGAGGGAGAAATTTGATTGATCTGGGTAGAATGTAACACATATAAATAAATAGATAAGAACATTGTATTTGATATCATATTTATCACTCAGAAATGATATTAAACAACTCATTACATTCATTTCATTAAATTTAAAATATTTGATAGCTTTTGAAACACACAACATCGATTCTAAACGAACAACAATGTATTATACCATTATAACATAACTGTTTAATTATAGGATATTTATAGTAATAAATAATTTATGAAAATTATTTTTATCTATTTATAATAAATAAAATTATATTGATTTAATGGAAATTCTTTTTTTCTAAAAAAATGGTATTTTATCGAAATGAAATTTTAGTCAAGCATTCAATACATAATTAAAAAATTATTTATTCCACTTATAGAAGTTTTTGTTGATGAAAAAATCTTCATTTTTGAAATTATCATATTAAAATTATATTAAGATTATTTTTCCTGTTTTAATCATAAATACATCAATTTTCGATGAATAGTGAAAATTATGAAACTATATTTTAAAACTATATTTTATTTTATTCTAATAAAAAAAATGAGTTTTATTTTGAATTGGTCTTAATTCATAGTTATTTGAATTATATATATATATATTAATCTAGTATATTTCATTTTGATCATTTTCATATTGACTTTTTGTATTAAAATATTATAAAATTTTGAATATTTTCTCTTTGAAACCTAGTTTTCTTATTACATTGGTAGGATTCATTTTTATTTATGATTTTTTAACTAATATGAATTTAATTTTTAAAAATGAAATATTAATTTTTAAAAATAATATTTTATATTACATATAATGTCAACTAGGTTTTTTCTCGAAGTTATCTATGAAAACAATAAAATTTATTTACCACAGTTTGGGTAGAAATGGTTTTACAAAGATTAACTAATAATATAAGTTTTAACAATGAACTTCCAACATGTAAAATATATAATTATATGGAAAATTTTATATATTATCATTCCAAATATCTAATATAAGGTCATAGGGAAGAATTATTCATGTGAATGGGTTTATCATTTTTAATTATTTTGGGAAATTTCCATGTAACTTTAAAGAGGGTTTCCATTCCCCAATAATAAAAAGGCACTCACTCCCTACACTTATCAAAGCACGAAAACCCATTTTTCATTACCAGACACTAACAAATTATTTCCAGATAATTAATTGGAACATTATTGCGCTATTGGTATTTTTATTATACTATCCATATAGTCTTTATGAGGATATACAAATGGAGGGTTTTCATAGAGAAAGTAATTAACCTAACAATCCTCTTTCATCTCCATTATACTTTTTCCACCATAAAATATTTCATAACTATTACAATATAATAACACCATAACGTTATATTTCCTAATATAGAATTATATTTATATAATAATATTTATTCATTTCCACTTCCATCATGTTTGAAATGAAATCATTGACTGTGTAAATGGTGTAGTATCGCCTCACAACCTGATGAAGTATGTCTTCCATAATCACATTTCTAAGATGTATATAAGGATTTATTTACCATATTTATAATACATTAAATATAAGAATATACGTATATATTTATAATGTCACATATACCTTTTTATGTCTCACTATATTTTAATTAAAATAGTATTTCTCGATTGTACAACGGAGTACCACTTCATGGTGTGATGTGATTCATTTTTCATATAAAATTTACATTGAATGTAACTGTGATAAAATTAATCAATATATTTTACATATATTATCTAAAATATATTTTTTAAAATTAATATATCACCCAATTCTCTACTTTTCACTCATCATGAGAATTATAACATCACTCGTGCGTATAGAAAACCAATAGTCTCCATGGAGTTATTGACTCATATTCTATGCCAATATTATAAGAATGATTATAATAATGTATATACTATGAAAATAAATTATTTAAAACAATATTATTACTATAGATATTATTTAATTATATCCTATATACCATAACTGGAACATTCATTATAAAAAGTGATGTTAAAACAAGGCAATTAATACCTAACATTATGAAAATAATGAAAGAATATTATAAATGGGTGATAAGATATTATAAAAAATAATATAAGATATTATAAATATTAATATAATAAGTGAATAATTTAATAAAATGTTTAAAACCACTATATAGGATGTTAAATATTGTTTAATGAAAAAGGAATGGTGAGTTAAGGGACTTCGTCTCAATTTCTCGTCACTGAGGGACATTAAAATGTTATGCAAAAAATTTCTCTTATATGGGGTATATTCAAAACATTTTAAGTGTAATATAATGTCTTTTTAATTTATTTTATTTTATATTTCAATTTCAATTATTTTATCCAAATGTACATTAACATAAAAGTTTCAATGTGGTAAATAATGTCATAATAATATTTCTTTTCATTTGATTATATTACTTCATTAGTGCCTTATAAATTCTATGATTATGTATATAAATATTTTTTACTATATTATATTGTATTTCCCATTTTCCATGTGTATTTACATTTTATTCAAACAATAAATTTGTTGATTAGACCTCACTAAGACATTATGATGGTTTTAATGGTCTATTTGATAGTCTCATTCTAGTGGAGATAGTTTATTATAAGATAATTTTATTATAAACACATATCATATTTTATTCCTCTAGTTATTCAAGATATTTAAATGTAATAGTATAATTTTTTAATGTTGGGTAATTAAAATGATTTAGAAAATGATTTTATGAAAATTGTACTTCATTCATCTCTTAGGCTAGAAATCAATTCTCTTCTAAAATCATGTTCTCTATGAATGTTATCAAAAACGTTTTTATCATTTTACTAATAATTACATAAAGATATTTTTACCCATTTTTAATTTTTAATTTTTTTTGAATGGATATTTATGCCATTTTCAAAATAATCCATGTTTATATTTTACTATAAATATAAACAAAATATTGGATTCACTATACTATACATATATGAAACCTCATACCATTATAATAACTCCATGTTTTCCAGCATTACTTACAATATGAAATGATTATTTTAAGAGATAATTACTTTCAAAATGGAAAACAAGACTATACCCAAGTGGTAAAGGCTTCTTCTTGCCATAAAAAAGACATATGATTGAATCATGGTAGGGACAAGTTTCTAGGGGCACAACAGCAGTATTGTAATAGGTACTATAGAAGAACTGTAGTTTCGGCGGAGCTGTAGATGGAATGGAACTATAGTAGTGGAGGTGCTGTAGCAGGAATTGTAGCGGCAGTGGTAGTCTAGCAGGTATTGCAGCAGCCCAGTTTCTTTAGAAGTACTATTCACCAAAGGGATCATTGGACTAAAAAATAGGCTTTCAGGCCTTGTATTCAGACCACTTGGTCTTGGGCCTTAGGTATAAGTAATGGATCTTCCTCTACAATGTTAGAAAGTGGCCTTGCATTAAATAATAAATGAGGCTTCAGCCCCATCTGTTTAAAAAAATATTACTTTGAAATTGTTTTGTGAAAATTTAGTTATAAAAATAAAATTTTATAATTAATAAGATAGTTTCGTCAAGATTTTTTTTAGTGATATTTTAGGGTACTTATATTCATCAACGACAATAGCCCATCATTCTTTCTTTAATGGTTATATGTTTTATTGATATAATACTTATTAATTTTATTGATGGCTTATGATCATTATGACCATGTATGCTCTTGACATTCACATTCTAGATTGATTATTGTAGTAATTAACATCCCATTAAAAAATTACATAAATGTGATAATTTGGAATTATGTTTCCCTAAATATCCTCATTATTTATCATATATATTTATGAATGTTTTTATATAAAATGTGAATTATACATACAATATATTACATTGATGGTTATTTGATTGATTCGTAAATATGGATAAATCCATATTCCTTACTCAATACAGATATATTATAATAAAGAACATTGTTCATTAAATAAATTGATTATTCAATATATAAAGAATTCTTTGTACATGAAGTGATAGGTGGGTGTGAAATTATATAGACCCTCAACATGTTGGTAGTCACATGATGTGAATCAGTAAGATAACATTACATGAGTTTCTATGTGTAGTTTCAATCCATCTTGTGAAAGGTATTGATAGTAGATATCTGCATGATTTATGAGATAATTACATACAATAAATAATTAATTCCTTCATTATGAATAATGTTTTTATTTTAAATGCGATTTTCGCAATGATATTATCTCTGGGTAAATTTCGTTCTCAGTTTATTGATTAAATGACATGTGGTTTCTATTATTTTCCTTGCAAAATTGATTATGACTTTTTACGTTGTTATAGTAATGCTATTAATTAAATGGATTGGATTTTCAGATATTTACTTTTCCATAATGATTGTTATCAATGATATTTTTACATAGAAATTTTCTTTGTATTCACTTCCTTCTCTATTTATAGATTACATGGAATTTGTTTCCAATTATTTTCCTTTAAATGTTGATTATTTTTATTAATTCATGATAAATTCTGTAATACTTAACACTTTCTGAGAATTTTCACTCACCCTTTTTTTCTTTCCCAAGAATCCCGGAAGTGCACTAGGAATAATATAAAAAGATTTCAAATAAGGAATAATGATATTCTTAAAAGGAAAATTATGTTGTATTTTTTGTTTTTAAATGTATTCCAAGACTCAAGTATGTATCCAATTTAACATGACTAATAAAATATACATTCCTTTAAGATGTAATTTCTTTTATCGTATTCGATTATAATTAAGCATGAAATAGCTCTCGGTTATTGGTTTTTTGGTCTCAACACATGAAAATAACTAGTGTACCATGGAACAACTATTGGACACATCCACAATAAGTGTACATGTACACATGCCATAAGACACAATAATTTGATGAAGTAGATGAGCATAATAATTCTATCCAAGATAGGTTCTATACTCCATTTACATGACATATAATTCTTCTAGGGTAGGTTGAGGCCATTGTTCTATTATTTATAGGTGATAATTTATAGGGTTTATGTAACACCCCAAGATTTTACGAAAAATATTCTTTTTAATTACATTAATGTCTTGTGTTGTATGCTACAACAAAGGAGTCTTTCACAACACGCAACCCTGACATGGCTTCATTACACGCAATCACGACCTGCCTCGATAGCGTGTGTTGTATTCAATACCGAGTTTCACTAAACAATGATATGCTATTAAAATATTATTAAAACTAGTCGTCATGAATAGTAATAACCACTTTTTGAAATTTTTTAAATTTCATCTTTCAAAATGTACTTCTTTTTTTGATTCAGAATATCAAAATTAGTCTAGGGTGAAATTTTGGAATTTTTCTGAAAACTTTCAATTTTTGATGAATAGTGAAAACACTGAGTTACTATTTAAAAACCGACTTTTTATTTAAATAATTATTTATTCTATTTAAATTTATTTTAGGTAGAAATTGACACATAATACCTATATAAATTCAATGTAATTCATTGGAGTCATTTTATAATAATTTTAGATATATAAAAATTTTATTGAACTTTTGACCGTCTTTTACCCACCTCTTAGGAGAATTTCCAAATTCATATAAAACATAATTTTACCGCTTCTGTGAGAGGAATTTCAAATAACCGAGAGACACGGTTGATGTCAGTAATTAAAATGTGGTTCAATGAGATGAAAATAATTTTTATTTGAATAGTAACTTTTTACTTTTTTTTACCATGGTTAAAAGTATATAAGGTAATTAACGGTCAAAATGATTTTATTATTATCCTAACACATGTCCTAATTCTGTTGGATAAGTGTAATTTGACAAAGAACAACCTTAGGAATAAAATATGACCATTGAGTCCCACTTGGATTAGAATATGACATTTATTATTAATTTATTTAAAGATGGGTTAAAATAGATAAAATCAAAGTTAAATAACTAAATAATTTTTAATATATGGTTATACATTAGATAAATTCGACTATATATATTCATTGGAATGCTAAAAATATTTCCTACATAATGTTATTTTATTTGTAATTTTTAGACTTAAAATAATGTAATTTATTGATGACAAAATGATGATACAGTAATTATCTTATTAATGAAATATTGACTTAATTGATGTTATAAATACTCAAATAAATGCAATATGAGACATTTAATGAATTAAAATAATTTTATAGGTTAATATTGCATGTTAGTTCTGATTTAGTTAACTTTTTTTCGAACTAATCATACTGTTATGATTTTCAAAAAAATCAATTACCAAATAGTGTCAAAATTGACATCAAATAGTTTTTAAAACAAATATTATTAATTGTTATTTTATTCCAAACAATAAAAAGATCGGCAAAATGACTTAGATAAGGTTATATATATTAATAATAAACAAATTGGGGTTCGTTTTGATTGTTATAGTATGTTTATTAACCTTATAGTGTAAGAAAACAAGATGACACGTTAAATTCAAAATTATTTAACTTAAAGTTAAATCTAAATGATAAAGTTAAAATAGAAACCTAAACTTGTATAAATTCTATTGGATGATAGGAGTTCGACCCATACCCATTTACCTTCAAAATAACTCAATTTGGAGCTATTAAAAACCGAATACAAATTTATAATAAAATAATATTTTTAGTTTTTCCTAAGGTGCCCCTATCCTCCCTTATAAAACGACACCTCCTCCCTCTCTTCCTCACACCACATTGAGCCTTCAAGATCGGCCAACCCCTGACAAATTCTCTTCTCCACTTCCATAGATACATCATAGAGATTCTGGTTTTCTTTGAAGACCAATTTGTGTGCCCTAAGAGGAGTTCTCAAAGAGGCGCTTCTAATAAGAGGTAATGCCCGTTACCGATTCTTTCAACTTTATTTCTTCTTCCACTTATTCTTCTTATGTTTTTTCATTATGAAGTAATAACATCTGTATCACTCATATACTGATATGTTATTATATCTATGAAACAACCCTATTTCACTATCTATCAATCCAACGGAAAATGAAATCACCGCGCGTGCGTACGTATGAAATACAGTCTCCACGCCGTGGTGTAATCTATTTTCCACCACCACCATACTTGGATGGGTAGAATGGTGTAAATAATAACTATATATGATTATTGTAAATTGATATTGGTTCTGTTATAGTATACATACACTCCAATAAAATTCCACGATCATGGGAACGATATCATCGCTCGTGCGTACGTACGGAATACCGTCTCCACGACGCGATGAGATTCATTCTCAATGATTAACCATTCATAAATGATTATAAAGTATATATAATAAGTAATCATGAAATATATGACATAATAATGATATTGGATTTATGTATATATATATATGTATGTCATCCAATTAATTCCATTCAATTCAATGAGGAAACGAAAACAACGTTCATGTGTACGTACGACCTACTGTCTCCATGAACGGTGTATTTCTTTCCATTTATAGATCTATTATATATATGTATATTATGAATATATATTATATATAAATCATGTTTTATATTCTGTAATTATGTAATCATGGTCTATGTAATCGTATGAATAATTACAAGTCAATACACGGACGACAAATGAAATGATTTTACCCAAAACGCCGCTTTAACATGGAATTTACAAAAGAACGGGTAATATAAAGTCATAAGTGAAACATATATGATATAATAACATTGAATATGATTCTGTAATAAGTCAATGACATTATTTAAATCATTATATAGGAGGTTCGGATACGTACAAAGCAAATCGGACCTAAGGTAAAGGATAATTTGCCAAATCTCATTTTTACCCGAGATTGCTTATTCGTAAGAATTTACTGGGGTTATATTTATCATCCATGACTAAGTTTTATAAAAATGTTTTCATGTATGTTTAGAGTGCTTTTTACACATTTTTTAATTTTACTACATGGTATGTATGGAATCATTCTTTTACGAGGTAATTTTTAGTTTTTTGGAAAAAGTACGAGAAGAATTTTTTTTTAACGTATACTGCATGAAAGGATTTTTAAGGTTTTATAAAACCTTATTTTAATGAAGCTTCCGAAAAAATATTTCATGACTTTTTACAAAAAAAATCTTTCTTTTAATATTTCATGACGTTTTGTGAAAATAAATTGATTTTGAAGAAGAAAGGATATTTTCCTCAAGAATTCATTTCAAGTGGTTTATCAAAAACATTTTTCATCTAAGATGAAATTATTTAATATGTGTATGTTTCAAGTAATAGTCTCTATGATTTACATGGTTTCACCTTTCTTATAATGAAATTATATCCATTTCTTTTCTATAGATTATTTTATGATGGGATTATGTTTATGAAACCCATTTTATTCGTTGGGTTATTAGAATTATGTATGTTTATTTTGTGGCACAAGTAAGAATGATTTAATTATGAGATGGCTGGGACCTATATCTCTCTATAATGCATTGGGTAATGATTTATATCTCATGAGATAGACATGGCTATAATGGTAAGTTAATCTGGTTCAGTGTTACAGGACTGAAACGAGGACTGAACTCGATTCAGAAAGGGACTTTGTCCACAAAGATGGTCTCGGCAACAATTCCTTGTCTACTATGGAAATCATAACATTTTCTTAATGGTTGCCACAATTACATGTTTTATTCCCATGACATTATATCATGATTGATGTTCCCTTACGATATATCCCTTGCGTACTTCCATGATTCATGTCTTTGCTCATGATTTTGATGTTTAGATTTAATGTTCAAGTTTTTGCATTCAAATGTTTATGGATTGTTTTATGTTCTCTATTTTTACCCTTACTGGGAATTTGAGCTCACCGCTTTTATGTTTTATTTTTACAAGGATATTAATAATGTTTTTAGGTAAGAAAAAAAGGGAAGGCCTTTATTGGGAGATGTTGAAAATCATTCACCATGATTATAAGATTTTATTCCAAGTTTCCAAAGACACTAAACTATTACGGTCCTTGTGTGTCTGTTTTTTTTATGTACTAAGTATTCCGCAAAATTAATGTAATGTCCATGTACATCAAGCTTTGTGTCTCTATATTTTGTATCAAAGGAAAGGTTTAGTCAACCTTTGGAAACTAGGATCCGAGAACTTTAGTGAGATATCTAGAGATATTTCTAAGGTATGTCTAGGGATGTCCCTAAGATTAAGAATATGTTATAGTCCTAGAATTGTGCTAACCATCGTAGAATTATACCTAAGATGTTAGATATTGATGGTACTCCCCCTTTATTATATTGTTTTCCCTAGCGTGTTTTTTGCCTCTCACACTATTCTTTTTTGGTTTTAGACGATGGCTGGAACCCGAAAGAACTGTATTGATCAATGTAATGGACGATGCAAAGATTGTCCTCCTGAACAAACCATCATTATGGGAGATGGAGTGAAAAATCTTATTTCTATACTTACACAAGCTATGAATCATTCTGGACTTCCAAATGATCACAGAAGGGATCAATTTTTATTGAGTCCTTCATGAGGCAAATCCCACCTTATTTCAGCGGGTCTTCTGATCCACTTGTTGCTGAACAATGGATCCGTACCACTGAAAAGATATTTTAAGTTCTTCAATGTTATGAACATGATAAATTCATCTTAGCAATATATCATTTGGAAGGTGAAGCTGATCAATGGTGTAATCTTATCAAGAATACGAGGCCAAGAGATGAAATTGAGTCCATGGAATGGGACGAGTTCAAGAACTTATTTTTCAATAAGTACTTCCCTCGTATTCTTCGAACAAAGATGGAGAAGGAGTTTCTTGAACAAATGAAAAATGATAATGAATCTGTTGGTGTATACGAAGTGAATTTTACAAGGCTTGTAAGCTATGCATCTGGCATTATCATCCATCCTGAAAGTAAGGTTGATCGATTTTTCAGTGGCTTAAAACCAAATATTCGAAGGGCATTATATATAAGAGACTTCAGTAGCTATGACGAAATTGTGCTTTGTGCTATAAAGGTAGAAATGTAAGATGGTGTTACTTATCCATCTCATAGTTTTGACAAGAAACAAAAGATGGAATTCAAGGAGAAATCTCAGAACAATGGTGAAAATAAGATGAAAGTTTATTTATGATCAAAATGTGGAAAGAAACATGGTGGAGATTGCCTAAAAGGTACTAGAAAATGTTTTTAGTGTGGAAAAGAAGGTCATCGAGCAGTTGATTGTCGATGTAATGGGAAAAAGGTTTCTAATTATGTGAATAGAGATAATACTACAGAGAACTCTCCAACAACACTTCAATGCTTCTAGTACAAGGAAATGGGGCATTATGCTAATAAATGCCCAAATCCAAGGGTTAATGATGATCGATATGAGAAACCACTTAAGGCAAAGGACAATGGGAAGTCACATGTGATCACTATTGGTGATGTTGAATATGAAAACGATGTGGTGGAATGATTAAGTGTTTATTTAATGGGATTCCAAAATAATGTTGTATATTTTATCATGGAATATTGGAATATTTATGTATTGGCATATTGTGGTTTTCAATAATTTTATGGTACCGGTAACCATGGAAAGTGATTGAGATATTATTGGTAAGCAGATGATATGCACATAATGAAGGGATAATAAGATAATGAGATGTTTGATTGTATTCATGATCTCATGATTGATATAAGGACTAAGTGATATCATGGTTTGAGTATAAATAATTTTGATGATTTTGGTTTGTGGAAAGTGTTAACTTTTAACTGCATTCATGTTTTCACTAAGGTTCAATGGGTATTCATTCTTCAAGATAATACATGATTAAGGTAATCTCATATTTTTAATTTGACCAACATGATATATCTTATGATATATGATGGATAAATGATGGCATTCATGTGATTGTTATGTGAAATTTCATTTAATCATTTTCTTTATACTATGAGCTTGGACCGAAGTATTTTAGATATGCCTAAAGATTGGAATGGATTATGTTGGACATAAGTTAGTATTCTTTAAGGATAGAACTTTTTTCAATATTATTGATGGGATGTTATAGTAATATAGCTTTAGAAAAAGACAACCTGGAGGACGGGCGACAACCCATCGCGTCGGACAAGGCTATAGGAATCGAACCCACAACCGAAGTGCGACTGGCCTTTATCGCCTACCACTGGCCTACAGAAAGTCCCTGGTTAGTAGAAACTAGTTTTATGTTATTATGCGGTATGATATATGAAGTATAAGTTCATTCATGGAATCTTATATGATTAACCTCACCATAGATGGACTTATGTATATTTGATAACATTTGCTAACCTTTTGTTTGAAACAGATTGAATGACCCATCATTCTTTCACATGATCTATAAACACTTCATAAATAACAATTTCAACTTCATTTCTTTAAGATATGAAGTTGAAATAGTTTGAAACATGAACAAAAGTGATATTGTACCAAAATAAAGTAAGTATTTATTCTAATTCAAATTCTCCAACTTTAGGGAAATGATCTTGAAAACCAAAAAGTTGTCCTATTACCCTTATATCCGATGAATCAGATGTTACCCTAGATCATCACAAATTTATGGCTTTGTGATTGATGGATTTTTCATAGCCATGTTCTCTACCACTCTCAGTCAGAACATGACGGTTAGATTTCTCTTCGATAACCATATTTTCACCTATGTTCTCATATGTGGAAACCTAGTGATTAGTTAATTTGTGTAACCGTTACGTTTCATACTTTAGTTTTTAAAGCCAATTTTTGGTATTACTTTTTATTATGTGGGTTTCTATTAAAGAAACTTTCGAGTAGTAAACCATTTATAACCCCGACGAATTTCGAGGGTGAAATTCATTTTAAGGGGGGTAGAATGTAACACCCCAAAATTTTAAGAAAAATATTCTTTTTAATTTCATTAATGTCTTGTGTTGTACGCTACAACAATAGAGTCTTTCACAACACGCAACCCTAACTTGGCTGCATTACACGCAATCACGACCTTCCTCGATAGCGTGTGTTGTACGCAATACCGAGTTTCACTAAACAATGATATGCTATTAAAATATTATTAAAACTAGTCGTTATGAATAGTAATAACCATTTTTTGAAATTTTTTAAATTTCATATTTCAAAATGGAATTCATTTTTGGATTCGGAATATCAAAATTAGCCTAGGGTGAAATTTTGGTATTTTTCTGAAAACATTCAATTTTTTATGAATAGTGAAAACACTAGGTTACTATTTAATAACTGACTTTTTATTTAAATTATTATTTATTCTATTTAAATTTATTTTAGGTCAAAATTGACACATAATACCTATATAATTTCAATGTAATACATTAGGGTCATTTTATAATAATTTTAGATATATAGAAATTTTATTGAACTTTTGACCGTCTTTTACCCACCTCCTAGGAGAATTTACAAATTCACATAAAACATAATTTTACCACTTCTATGAGTGGAATTTCAAAACTCCGAGAGACACGGTTGATGTCAGAAAGTAAAATGTGGTTCGATGAGATGAAAATAATTTTTTTTGTAAATAGTAACTTTTTACTTTTTATTACCACGGTTAAAAGTAATTGAGGCAATTAAGGGTAAAAATGTTATTATTATTACCCTAACACATGTCCTAATTCTATTGGATAAATTTAATTCGACCAAAAACAACCTTAGGAATAATATATGACCATCTAGACCCACTTGGAATAGATTAGTACATTTATTATTAATTTATTTAAAGAGGGGTTAAAATAGTTAAAATCAATGTTTAATAACTAAACCATTTTTAATATAGGGTTATACATAAGATAAATTCAACTATAAATATTCATTAGAAATATAAAAACATTTCCTATATAATGGTATTTTATTTGTAATTTTTAGACTTAAAGTAATTTAATTCATTTATGACACAATGATGATGCAATAATTATCTTATTAATGAAATATTGACATAATTGATGTTATAAATACATAAATGAATGTAATTTGAGACTTTTTATGAATTTAACTAATTTTTTAGGTTAATATGACATGTTAGTATTGATTTAGTTAACTTTTTTCGAACTAATAATTCTATTATTATTTTCAAAAAAATCAATTACCAAAGAGTGTCAAAATTGACATCAAATAGTATTTAAAACAAATATTATTAATTGTGATTTTATTCATAAAAATCCAAGGTTCGTCCAAATGACTTAGTTAAGGTTATATATATTAATAATAAACAACATGGGGTTCATATGGCTTGATATAGTAGGTTTATTAACCTTATAGTGTAAGAAAACAAGAAGACACGGTAAAAGAAAAATTATTTAACATAAATTTAAATCAAAATGATAAGGTTAAAATAGAAACCTAAACTTGAATAAATTCTATTGGATGATAGGAGTTAGACCCAGCCCCACATTAGCTTCTAAATAACTCAATTTGGACCTATTAAAACCCGAATATGACTTTATAATAAAATAATATTTTTATTTTTTCCTAAGGTGCCCCTCTCCTCCCTTATAAAAGGGAACCTCCTCCCTCTCTTCCTCACACCACTTTGAGCCTTAAAGCTCGGCCAACCCCTGAAAAATTCTCTTCTCCACTTCCCTAGAAACATCCTAGAGGTTCTGGTCTTCTTCAATGACCAATATTAGTTCCCTAAGAGGAGGTCTCAAAGAGGAGCTTCAAAGAAGAGGTAATGTCCGTTAATGATTCTTTCAAATTTATTTCTTTTTACACTTCTTCTTATTAGGTTGTTTCATTATGAAGTAATAAAATCAGTGTCACTCATATAATGATATGTTATTATAAGTATTAAACAAACCTATTTCACCATCTATCCATCCTATGGAAAACGAAATCACCGAGCGTGCGTACGTACGGAATACTGTCTCCACACCGTGGTGTAATCTATTTTCCACCACCACCTTACTTGGATGGGTATAATGATGTAAATAATAACTATATATGATTATTGTAAAGTGATATTGGTTCTGTTATAGTATACATACACTCCAATAAAATTCCATGATCATGGGAACGATATCATCGCTCGTGTGTACGTACGGAATACCGTCTCCACGACGCGATGAGATTCATTCTCAATGATTAACTATTAATTAATGATTATAAAGTATATATAATAAGAAATCATGAAATATATGACATAATAATGATACTGGATTTATGTATATATATATATATGTATGTCATCCAATTAATTCCATTCAATTCAATGAGGAAACGAAAACAACGTTCATGCGTACGTACGGCCTACCGTCTCCATGAACGGTGTATTTCTTTCCATTTATCGATCTATTATATATATGTATATTCTGAATATATATTATATATAAATCATGTTTTATAGTCTAGAATTAAGTAATTATTATCTACGTAATCCTATGAATAATTACAAGTCAAAACACGAACGACAAATGAAATGATTTTACCCAAAACCCTAGTTTAACATGGAATTTACAAAAGAATGGGTAATATAAAGTCATAAGTGAAACATATATGATATCATAACAATGAATATGATTCTGTAATAAGTCAATGACATTATTTAAATCATTATACAGGAGGTTTAGATACGTACGAAGCATATCAAACCTAAGGTAAGGGATAATTTTGCAAATCTCATTTTTATCCGAGACTTCTTATTCATAAGAATTTACTGGGGTTATATTTATCATCCATGTGTAAGTTTTATAAAAATGTTTTCATGTATGTTTACTGTCCTTTTTATGCATTTTTTACTTTTACTTCATAGTATGTATGGAATCTTACTTTTACGAGGTAATTTTGACTGTTCCGGCAAAAGGACGACAAAAATGTTTTTTTAACGTATATGGCATGAAAGGATTTTTACGGTTTTATAAATCATTATTTTCAAGAGGCATCCTCCAAAATATTTCATGACTATTTTTAAAAAAAATCTATTTCTTTTAAAATTTCATGATGTTTTGTGAAAAAAAATTTATTTTGAAGAAGAAATTATATTTTCCTCAAGAATTCATTTCATGCGTTTTATCAAAACCATTTGTCCATCTCAGATGACATTATTTCATATTTGTATATTTCAAGTATAATGTCTCTATGATTTACATGTTTTCACTTTTCTTATTATGAAATGATATCCATTTCGTTTATATAGATTATGTGATGATGGGATTATGTTTATGAAACCCATTTTATTCGTTGGGTTATTATGAATGATGTATGTTTATTTTGTGGCACAAGTAAGAATGATTTCATTATAAGATGGGTGGGACATATATCTCCCTCCAATGCATTGGTTAAAGATTTATATCTCATGATATAGACATGACTGGAATGGTATGTTAATCTGGTTCAGTGTTACAGGACTGAAACGAGGAGTGAACTCGATTTAGAAAGGGACTTTGTCCACTAAGATGGTCTTGGCATCAATTCCTTGGATACTATGGAAATCATAACAAGTTCTTAATGGTTGCCACAATTACATGTTTTATTCCCATGCCATTTTATCATTATTGATGTTCCCTTATGATATAATCCTTACATACTTCCAAGATTCATGTCTTTGCTCTATGTTCAAGTTTTTGCATTCAAATGTTTATGGATTCTTTTATGTTCTCTATTTTTACCCTTACTAGGAATTTTAGCTCACCCCTTTTATGTTTTCTTTTCCCCAGGATATAAAGAATGTTTTTAGGTAAGAAATAAAGGGGAAGATCTTTATTGGGAGATGATGAAGATCTTTCACCATGATTTGAAGATTTTATTCCGAGTTTCCAAAGACACTAAACTATTACAGTCCTTGTGTGTCTGTTTTTTTTATGTACTAAGTATTCCACAAAAGTAATGTAATGTCCATGTACATCAATCATTGGGTCTCTACAGTTTATTCTCTTAGTCCATCCCTATGTCGGTATTTTGAGTTATTCCTTCTATATCAATCGGTGAGTAATACTCTATATGGGTTACTCTTGGATGGAGTTAGGTATCCCTCCATGTGTCATAGAGTGTGATCTTATATCTTTACCCCCATTTTTGTTTTAGTAATCCCGTTACCAACCTCCATGACATGTGATACCCATCCTAGTGGTACACTCTAGGTAGGGTTCGGTATCCCTTAGAAGACGCAAGAAAAATCTCCAGTCTTCATATTTATATCTTCAAATCACTATCATGAAATTATTCATGTTGAGGCTCAATGATCATGGCCACTAAGATGAGTAATATCATAGTTATAATGGCTATATCAGTGATTTCTCCTAGATAAATGTTACCATGAATCATCAAGAAAAATACCTTTTTTCATTATGCCTAGGAACTTTTATTGGGGATTTGTGTCAATATTGAGTATATCATCATTATTGTTGTTATGGTTACATATTATGATTTAGATTATTTCATGATGATATGTTAACTCATATTTATTGATGGGTATTTTTGGTGGTTTCGGGGTGTCCTACAGGGTATAATTACTCCCACCCCTAAAAGGGATATTCAGGAACATTTCATGTAGTATAATGACAATTGATCATATGATGGGTTTCTGGGTGGAACAACAGTAGTTGGATCATAATTTTGCATGACAACCACCAATTGGTTCTAGAAGTTGTGTTTAACAGTATTCCTCACCTTTCTAGCTGGTTAGACGCTTTAATAGTTTTGGTGGTATTTTATTTAGATGTTTATATTTTATTTCCAATGAAATGTACTCAGATATGAGATATAGTTATTGAATGAATATTTTTATTAGTTATATCATTCCCATATTTATTGTATAGGTGTTTGGAGATATGATCATGCGTATATGACCCTTAGGATAATGAGTCTCGTGTATGTGATATGGAAACGTGGTATATTTTTTCGATCCATTGACCTATTGGAGGAAGGATTTGGGTATCACTCTTATCATACCACAATCATTGCAGGACCTAGTGGGTAAGGTCATGATCAAGTGACATTAGAGTGGTTCATCTTATGACCATAGATTAGTGATTTTTTATCTATGGTGTTTAGTTTGGGTACTAGGGTAACAATGTTAATGAGATAAGAGTTCATATCTTAGACAAGGGGGCCTAGTGTTGGTGTTGGGTTCAATGTATCGATTTATGATGACTCTAGTAACCTTATTGTTGACTCAATAAATTTATGTAATTGTTGGAGGGAAATATTGGTACAAGAATCATGTAGTAATGTGTCATCGTTTCAATATCCTTCTTGGGTTGAATCCTCATATATACTCTTTTAACGTGGTATATGATGACTTTTTAATGATTACTCTACAATAATAACCATGTAGGAATCTATAGTCGGATATTGTGGATGATTCACTTAGTGATGAGTCTTTTTTATGACAACCATTATATGATATGGTGTCATAGGGTTGCTTTAAAATATTTACTCAACCAATTGACCAGTAATGTTCAATCTTAGTTCTGATAGAGGATTTGAATAGTCTTAACACACTCAATGTATTTTAGAGGTTGGTACACCACCTGTATTAGGGTGATCCTTACCCTCGCGTGGTAGAGTAGAAGATTGAATGAGATGGATGATTTTTTCACCTTGGATGAACAATGATAAATAAAATGGTGGTCATAGAGATAAGGCTTCCTCTTGGATCCTCTCTGTGATGGAAGAGTATGGTGAACCAGATGCATGATTCAGAAGCACTCCCTTGGATTGATTTTGAGATTCTCTTCATATAGAAGCTATATATAGATTTATTATTAGAATTATTCATCTAGGATATTTTAGTGAACCTATATGAAAGCATCGTAAATACATTGTATACATCTTTGTTCACTAACCTATTATAAATCACGAAGAATATGGTTTGAGATGTGATCATTCAATAATGGACTGATAACTATTTCTTCCCATGTGATATCAAATTTATAGATATATCACATTTCATTCCATCATATAATTGTGTTCTTCAAATATTCTTGGTGTTGGGAATATATATTGCGGTGAAGTCATCGATAGTAGGTGCTAGAAGTGGGCACCATAGAGCCGAGACTTCAACAAAACGATATTAATGTCAAGCTTAGGGGTCAAGGAATGTGAGGTAGTTATAGATATAGTATCATGATAGAGTTTCTCTAGTTTAGGGATATCATGATTATTGTAGTTAGAAGTGTTAGAGGAGAGGCTCTTCTGGTGACGTGTTGGGACATATCATGCCAGATTGTTTGACCTACCATGTGACATACCTTGAGACGATAAATGGACCCCCAAAAGCGAGATATAAATATGAGTAGGGAGATTCACATAGTATAAAATTGGGAAGAGAATCTAGTACAGTGGCTATAGGAAGAAAATGATTTGATCTGTCACCACCACCAACCCCACGTGTTTCACAATAGGCTCATGGAGCTAGTGGATAGTGATGTGGATAGATGCATATAGTAGATCCTATGACCAGGAGAATTCATGGATGATTCTTGTTTTTATACATGTATTCTCTATATTAGTTACAAATTGATTGAAACATGTTTGGGCTACTCTTTTCATCCCATGTCCATTTTCAGAGATCTAAATATTCCAGTCGAACCTCTGACTAAATGATTTATTTTAGATACTCTTATTAGGGAAGATTCTGTAATAACATAATTCTATTAATGGTGTGACCTTTCAATTATATAAGAGATATTAAAATGGAATATTTTTACAGAATTGATGATTTCATATGAAGTCATTATATTTTTGAATTGGATCTCAAAAGTTTGTATATAGACTGACTGTTTAAGGTTTAGGATATGATGAATCCTAGTGAATGACGTGTTTTTTTTTGTTTTTTGGTGATAAGAAACCCCAGGAAGGGCATAATGTGATCATATATATGATTATTGAAATTAAAATTCATAATTTTTTTAGTATCACAATTTTATAAGATTCTGTTATTCTATTTCAACTTCATGTAGATGTGGTGGATTTTGAGGAAGACTTCTGTGAGAATTCATTATGATTACATATGCATCGTGAGAATTACTTCTGACAATAGTTTCACCCAAGTACTAGACCAATACATATTCTTTTGTATTATATTGATCCCATAATTTTTGAGTGTAAAATATTTATTTTAATAATTTATAGTGGATGTGATCTGTCAGACCTTGTGTGTTTCCCTGGGTAGCTACAGTTTTATTCCCCAAGGAGGTGGATGGGAGCTTGAGGTTATGGGTGGATTAGGGTTACATGAACATGTAATGTTAAGAATAAGTATCCAATATCTCAAATAAATTGAATATTAAAATATGTTAAAGTAGAAATGTGATTCTCAAAGGTTGGCCTTAGGTTAGGATTTCACCATCATTGAGTTCGAGGAAAAGATATACAGAAGAAGGTGTTATATTACTTATATGGTCACTTTGAGTACATTGTGATGATTTTCAACATGAAAAATCTCCTATCAGTGATCATAAGATTTTTGAATTGAATATTTCAGACATAATAGTAGAGATATGTGGTAGTCTTCAATGAGTAAATTGTGGTGTATTCAGTGTCAGTAGAAGAGAATTTAAGACATTTGAGCATGATCATGGAAATACTCTAAGAGAAAAAACGTTTTGGGAATCCCACGATGTGTCAGTTATGAATTTGATAGGTCCAGTTCTTGGAATATTTCATCTATGAAGGGGGTGTAGTAGTGGACTTAGGAATGGTTGAGGAAACACTAGCATGAGATCTACATAAGAGTTTGTTTGATGTGTATAGATTCCTTGAGGGGGAAGTCTACTATCAGTGAATAAGGAAAAATTTCTCTAGGATATTATCAACCAAGAATAAATTAACCAAATGGTTCTATCCTTTTGATTTTTATGTATTAGTTCCAATGGGTTTTTCATATGTTTCATAGAGGTTGATGAGTTCCCCCATCGTGAGACTTACAAAGGAGGGTGTTGACTATGTGGTTTTTTATGATGCCTATGGATCTGGGAATAGAATATTATGATATGAAAGAATGATGTGATATAATATACCTCTTAACAATTGATAATGCATGATAACAACTACATGACCAATGATCTATAGTTGGTGACAGTGGTCTTCACCCTGAATATGTACTGGAACTACCTAATGTGTAAGTGGTTAATCATTTATTCTTACCACAGTCTCAAGTATATATTTAAAAATAAATATATAAACTTGAGACCAAGGATATGGTTATATTTTATCATGGAATATAAAATTTAAATAGTATATACTCTTAGAAAGGGTAATGTGTTTCTAGGTTTTTATAGTTGAAGATATTTTCCATTGTTTTCAGGGGAGTAATTGAATTAGATTACCTCATTATTTTTTTCATTATTGGAAGAGGGTGGTGAATATTACTTCCAATAAATGGTTGTTACCCCTCTACATGTTCATCATGTCATGTATAGTTAACTTGGGGGTATCAATATTGAGGCCTTGCGTGTTCAGATATCCACTAGACGATCTCCTTATGGAATTTCTAATTATACGAGAAAATCAATATTTTATTGTGATAGTTGATGATACCAGTAAAACAAAAAGAAGTGGTACTGGGGGGACTTTACTACATCTCCATTATAGGAACATCCAATTGTATAAAAGATACATCATGACCTTTAGCATTAGTTCTAGTGTCTAGGTATAAAGATGTGTGTAGCTATGATGGATTTTTAATTCCTCATTTTTTAGTAAGTGATGGAAACAAACAATGTTCCAGTGTGTTTCATTCAACCCATTGATATGGGAGAGTGGATTTGGGATAATATATCCATGGATGTTTTATGGGGCTTTCGTGATTAGATTGTGGTCATGATTTTTTCGAGGTGGTCGTAGATTGACCCAATAGGACAGTCCACTTCATAGGCAAACAATAGTGGAGCTCAATGGGGTGATTTGGATTACTTTATGTGTCGACGATATAAGTTCTTCATAGATATCCAATGAATATCATTTTAGACTTGGATTATTTCTTCCCATTATTATTATATATAGAATCAAATGTGGTCTTTGAGAATCATTTGTAGCAAAGCATGTCATTTCAGTCCCAATTTGATGGTCATATAGAAGAAATCATTTTTTTCAAGATTTAATGCTTTAGGATTTCATAATTGACAATTTATATATTTTTATGGATCACCATCCCATGGTAGAGTTTTTTATACCAATAGTTTCCACTCCACAATTGGTATGGAACCATTAAATACCTTGTATTGTAGAACCTACAAGTCAAAATTTTGTTAAAATAATCCATGGTAGTCAGTACTCATGGGCATAGATTTAGGGAGGCGAGTGATAGAGATTTTTATTTCATTAAGGAGTTGATAGAAGCTTCTATGAGTAATCATAAATCCTATGTGGACTGATGAAGGAGGTATTTTGAGATCGATGAGGGAGACCATTTGTTCTAGAAGGGCTCACCTATGTTAATATTGTAGATATTTCTTATGTGGAATGTTATATGAAATATTCATTGGACCATTCCATGAACAACATTGGGTTGGTGAGGTGGAATACCATGTAGCTGTTTCTCTGTAGTGAATAATTGTGCATGATTTCTTCCATGTATCGTAGTTAAGGATGTTTGTTCATAACCCATCACATGTTAGATAATTAATATATATTAAATTAAGGATATAGATAAATTCAATGAAAACATGGTGAATACTAGGGTTTGGGAAATAAAATCCATCAATGGAGAGGGTTTCCCTTACTATATGTCAAATTGAAGAAAATGAATGTTTATTAGAGAACATGGGAGTGGGAGAACAATATGAAAGTTCTATATATTCTTCATTTTTAGTATTAAATTTTGTTAATAGATAAAAACATATTTTATGTGGAGTATGTAATGACAAGGTTTTTCCTCGTAAAATATGTTAATAGTTTAAATGAAATTTTCCATGATAGGATTTGAGTCAGTGCAGGATTCTAAGGCCTGAGGAGCCTTATTTTTGATAAAATAAAAATATTTAATATATTATATCTAGTGTGATATTTTTTTGGAATCAATAGAATATATCTTGAATGAAACTTCAAATTGGAGAACTGATACCTCTATTAAATCATTAATGTTGTTTTTACACTTGTCGCAACATAACATTTTTGGGTGTTTGGTGTTTGGTTTGAGAGTAGTCATGTGAGGATTAATAAATAAATAAGTGATTTATTTTTTTATTTATTATGTTTTTGGACCAAATCCATCTCAATATAATACTTATTCTAATTCCCAATATTTATGCATATAATCTTTGAGATTTCATAAAATAAATGGAAGAGAGTTTTTGACAAATAGAAATTAATTGTAGATTGACGGTCCAATTTCAAAATCATTAATATTCAAAAAAGGTGTTCATGAGTATCACCGACCATAATGATGTATATTTATTCATTTTTTTCTATCCATACAATCTCAATGTTGGAACTTTTTATGTTGGATTAATCCTTATTTTGTTTATCCAATGTTGAATATGAAAAAATCATTCATAAAAATTGACACAGTAGTCGGTCATTGATTTATGTATATTGATATATCATTCAATAATTAGGAATATATAATGGTATTTATGATCCCTGAATATTCCCTTTACTGGAGGTTTTTAGCATAAATATATGGAGGCCAACCGAAATAATGTCCATGGTATGTTCCACAAGTTTATGGTTTTTTATTATAATCAATTTTTCTATATTTTTTTTATTAACTGTATTATTTTTGTGTTGTGGTTATACAAATTCATTGAATAAAAAACATTTTACAATTTATATTTATAACAAAAAATCAATTACCATAGTTTAGGATGGAGATCAAGAGCACGATAGAGGAATAATGACGTTTGAAAGGCGTTTGATGTTGGATATGTTACCTTGAGATCACATGGTTTACATCCACTGATATGATGTGACTGGATGTATTTCCAGTGTGATTGGTTGGTTTGAATCAGACCACCATTGATGAATTGAGATTATGTTATATGATATACATGTATCTTTTTATATTTTATAATATAAATAATATTCATTGGTGGTGTAGGTGAAGATTCATAAGTGATTCAATAGTTTCTAGAAAATCCCACCATGAATGACATATACCTAAGTAGAAAACATGCCTTGTGGTTCCTTTATTTAGTGAATTTTATTTCTGACAAAATAAAAATATCACACTCCATGTGGTCTTACCACATTCTGTGTAACCTGATGGGGGAAGCTATGAATGTATCCCTATGGTACATAGACATGGGAATGACCATGTACATGAGAATTGACATGGTAAATTTGCTTTTTCAGGCTACACAGGGAAGACCAAAGTACTCTAACAAGGCCATATACATATACACATCCCTGTACATGGAAATAACCAGTGTAAATGGACGTTTCTAGAGGACATGGGCATGGGCCAAAAGATATAGTCATAGGTTGGAGGATATTGAAAAACTTGGTATAGCTTGGACCTATCATTTAGTCCTTGTATATATAATGTAATTATTATAGGTTAGGTTGGGGATGTGGTACACATCATTATTTATAGTAATTATAGGCTAAATTCCTATGTTCCATCCCATTATGGGTATTTTAATGCATCCCTTCAAGATAATAAGATGAATTGTCTTTATATGGGTATGTCTTGGATAGTTATAGGCATTCATCCCTATGGATAAAAATTTCATAGTCTTTATTTATTCCTTAAAATAGTTCAATAATACCATTATAGACTCGTATGCTGTGTGATTGTTATCCTAGTGGACTACTGTATGTTGGGTTTTCAATCCCCCATAGACAGTTGGTCACATCCCCTATCTACATATTGACTTTATTAGAATTCTAGTGTATACTTCCTCATGATTGGGATTGACAAGAAAGGTGTCTTGGATGAGCTCCATCAACATTATCAAGAGCAAAGAAGTTATTTTCCCTAAAAAATCTTTACCATGATTCATTGAGTAGAAGACTAGGATATCAGTATGGGTGTCACATTACCATGTGACATGGTTTCTATATTGATTATATATTAGTTATTTATATATATCATCTTATTTTGACTGATATTTATTCATGATTATGAGTTGACATATCTATTATAATGATTTGTGATTGATGATTAAAAGGCATCCTACAATTTAAGATTATACTCAATAATGTAAGGGATTTTCCTGCACATGTAATGTGTTCATAAAACAACATAACTTATTATATAGTCCTCAAAATACATAGTTTAGGGGGATAATAATTGATATTGAAAACCTATAATTACTTCCAATAGTTTCATTTAACTACAATCCATTCCCTTCAGTAATTGTGGACTCTATTATAGTATTTTTTCGATGTATTTGAAATTTTATATTTCATTATACTTGTTTAATACATCAATGTATCAGTTTTATCTTTTTGTTCTACATTATATGGTTGTTTGGAGATATATGTGTGTTTATAGGTAACAATATATGGCCTTCCATGTGTCTGATATGTATAGTCGATAGTTTTTTTCTAGAACCTGGCCTATTAAAGGTGGGTTAGGGTGCTACATTTGGCATACCATTATCAAATAAATCCCCCAGTGGATTGGGATATGAATTGTAGGGTTTAATCAGAGTTTGGTTGTATAAGTTTCCAGAATTTCAGCCTTATTTACAACTTTTACATGGAAATGGAATTTTTTCCTATGATTTGCAATAATCATAGAATCTTCAATGAGCTATGGTAGTGTTTGACCATGGATCATGTGAATAGGACCCTAGAGAATGGATTTGAGTACAAGGAATTTTTCAATTCCATTATAGTTTTCCTTAGATGAGTCATTAAATACATATTATAAAGATTTACTATTGGTCGAGGTAGTTGAGACCCCAAATGCAGAACTATATGACCCATGGCATAGAATTGGGAGTAGTCATCTTTATCATAATGAAGTCAATGTATTACCTTCTAGTTGGGAATTTTTATTTTACTCAGACCAAAAGAGTCTCAATTATATATTAACCCAAATAGAACTCAACATGGGATATAGTAATTAATTATAGTTCATGTAGGAATATTATTTTTATATAGTTATATTATAGTGATGGGAAACTGGGTGGAAGATTCCCTTCGAATGAAATATTGTTCTCTCTTCATAGAGGATGAATTATAGTAGTTTTCATTTTATAGATAATTATGAGGGATAAGAGAGGTGTATATTTTTTTAGTCGATGTTAGGGGCTATGCTACTTCATTTAAGTGTGATGCACGAATAGTTTGTTGAGGTTGACTATAATGCTCTGTGTGAAAAAGATATCTTCCATAGATGAACCAGATGGATTTTCTGATGGTGCGGGTCACATAATCCTTGTCATGGGAAGGATAGTAATGGTAGTCATGTTTCATGAGGAGGTGTTGAGGTAGTTTTATACCCACCCATGGAGGTATATCCAGACGTAACATAGATGTAAAAAGATCATCGATGGTAGTTTTTGTTCGCTAGTATAAGTTAAAGTATTGTTCAATTTATTTCTTGATGCATAAAATGTTTGCAGGTAAAAATTGGAAATAGGTTTACTATATATCAGAATCAAAATACTAATTTCTCTAAATATAAGTGAGATGGAATATAAATGGATTTTTTGATAGGTACTCTATAGAAAATAAGAGGCCACAATTCTATTTTTTGATTTTTGGTTGAATTTTCATATCAAGACACTTCATTTATAAATGGTAATAGAATTTAGTTGAGATTTTAGAGAATATATTTGTGTAAAATATTGATTTTATCTATGGGGTACCCATGATGATTGTTTCTGAATGTGATTTTTAGTTTACATCACAATTCTGGTGATTTTTTCAAAAATATCTCACAAACCAATTACAGATGAGTATAATGATTTTCCCAAAGAATGATGGATAGATTGATAGGTCCATATAAGTTTAGAATATATACTGAGATCCTAAATATTGGATATGACTGAAGATAAGAGGAAAAAATTCAATTCATGGATTTGTACTATAATATTAGATATCTCTCATGTATCGGGATAGAACATTTCAAGGAACTATATGGGAGACTATGAAGGTCACTCTTGTGCTTGACTAATATTGATGATACACATATTTTTGGATCATAACATGTATGGGTAATGACTAATAATGTTTAGGTGTTCAATGATCATACACAGATGGCTCCGAGTCAAAAAATCATAGAAAAAACACCATCACAAGTCATTGTTTTTTGACTAGGGAGACCAAATTTTCATGATTTTCTAACCATGAATTGTATTGTGGATATTGGTATTGGGAAGAAAGCTATCATTGTGGTTCTTTGTTATGTTTAATATTTTGTGTATGGTTGGAAATGTTTCCAACAACTGGGACTTACCCTTGTTATGGACTTATTTCATATTGTCATCCATGTGTCACATCCAAGGAGATATATGAATGAATTATCAAATTTTATTGAATGGGGAGATGTGGACATTGAGGATGGATATACCTTATAAGAGTTCCCCATGGATAATGAAGATCGATAGGCGCATATCATGCATGGGGAGACCATTACACAAGTATGAGTTCTTTAACAATATGGAATCATCCATGAGAGATCCTAAGTTAATTGGAGCCAGGAAAATTCATTGTACCCTCACCATATTATGTAGATTCTACAATTCAGTTTTAAAATACATCTAGGTGTTGAGAATGTGACAGAACTATTTTTATGAAATTGATCCTCTGAATATATTATTTTGTATATACAAATATTTATACATTATTATCATAGTGTTTTCGGTATCACAAGGCCATAAAATTAATGTATTAAAAATATTGGTAATATTAATCACACACATGAATCTCATTATAATTAAAAGTCTTTCCACTGATTGGATCCTCAAATGGAAATTTTGATATTTTTTTTCCAAAACATGGATTTCAAACTAGAAAGGATATATTGTTGATATAAATTGGATATTATATAGAAGGAAGTAATTATATTGTTACCTAAATTTATTAAATTACTAATTCATTTAATTTATTTAATTCCAAAATATTTCCCCCTCCAATATAAATACACTGTAATAAAAAACCCCAGGGTTATATTTATAACCATTAGTGATTAGATATGAGTCGTAGGAGAGCCACCATTGTTGTTGAAAAACTATAGATCATCGATTGAAGATAAATGATTGATGATTTTTATGCTAAGAATGATGAATTTAGAATAATATATAATGGCCTTTTAGGAACACATTATCATATACCACAATAGATACTTTCTCAATGTAATGGTCGTTGTTTTTTGTATTTCCTTCCATGTATTCTTTCTTATTGATAATATATTAAATGTTTATAAATTAATTGAATTTGATCCTTCTGAGGAACTAATAATTTAATTAGTGTTACATATCCTAATTAACACTTATAATTATTCATTTGATTTCACTACTTTTTGTGTCAACAATTTTTATCATTGGTTTATATCAAAATAGGAAATGATAATCTCATTATTATATTGTACATATACCATCTTTTTTCATCTCATTCTTCATTGTTGGACCATGGGGTAAGTGATTCAACATTGTCAAGATAGATTCAGTGTTATCATACCCATAGAGGCATAAAAAATATTTGGACATCCTTGGAATCAATAGTTTTTATATAGATAATGGAAGAGTTATTGATTACATATATAGGTTTAGGGTGTCTAGAACGCATCATAGAGGTATTTGGAATGACTGATGATGTGATAGAAACTAAAATCCTAATTTTCATCAATCACATTTAATGAATAAATAATCAATGGTGTTTCCTACTAATTATAATCGATTTGGTGGGTCTATAGTTAGTTTTTTGATAAAATCATTGGATATGGTCCATCAATGGGTGGAATATATAGTATTTTTAAATTATGACCACACTTAATGTATTCTAAAGGAACTCATACCATGTTTTCTTGATCTCACACAGGGAATGGTTATGGAAAAGTACAAATCTCATTCCATGTGGATGGGACCACATTACCTATGGAAATTCCAAGGCTAAAGACCCATGTGTGGGGGGTACACGTACGGGAACACAGGTCAATAGACATGTCATGTCCCTGTAGAGATATTTCATGAGGTGGAATGATACGTTTTGGGTCCTAACCATAGAAGAAAATGAAATGGTCATCAGGTGGTTCCACACATAATATTCCATGAATCCCACATCATGTGATTTTCATTATAACCTTTGAACATTGGTATCAAAATTTATTGGACTTGGATTAAGGATTGTATGTAGGCCACTCTGAGTATAATTTCAATATTGGAATGGTGGTGACCTTTTTTGGCATCAGGTATCTGATGTGAGGTAGTATTAGTGGGATTATTCTTTTAGTGATGCTTCACTGATGGTATGATTAGGTTTGGTCATTGGGAAGATATTGGGGGTTTTAACCCCTTGACTCATTAGTGACTGAGTTCCGATATATACAATATATAAGTGTATTTGGTAATCCCTCAACCATATAGGGTGTTGGTCCTATATTGAAAAAGTTATTATTCTACATCATTATACTGTACTGTGGAGTTCTTCATCCAATAGAGATAGTTCTCCCTTGGCTATGGAGCACAATATTGAGAAGTGGACCATAAATTCTAATTGATGGGAGATTTCATGCCATTCTTTGCATCAGATATGTTACCTTTAGAGGTATCAATATAAAAATAATTATTAAATGGTTTTTCAATTATGATTACTCTCCTTTCTCGACTAGGTATCTGTATAAGAATATCTAATGATGGGATTAATTTCCCTCCTTAACATATTGGTTGAGATAAATATTTTATTTTATTACTTCCCCCATGCTTTTCAGGGAAGCATACTGATTATGTTTATACTCACACCTATACGTGAATTTTGTACACATTTCATTTCTTATAAAAATTATAGGAAGATCGATAATGAAATTGGTGGACATAGCATCAATGAATTATAATATTATATAATTAGGACTATCATGTTTGGTTTTCAGTTATGGAGTTTGTGATTAGTCACTCTTTATTTTTCCAATTTTTAAAATTTTTTATTATTTGGACATCAATTTCCTTCATGGTCGGGTGATTATTTTTATCCTTATATATTTTTATTACCATTTTTATCATTGACTTATTTCCTGTCGGTTATATCATACATTTATTACTCTCTAGATTTTTCATTTCTATTATATCACTACAATTTTTCATAAAGTTGGGGTGTGTGTGTATATTTAGAAACTTTAAGATAAGGCCTCCCAATATAGTGATATACAATCTAGATGATAGAATCTATCCCATGACTTATTGGATGTGGTATTAGGGTTTCATTCATAACTTACTACCATCATAGGAATAACCTCGACATGTCTAGCCATGATATTAAGATAAAAAAATTCATATTTGATACACATTGTAACATCCCACCTCCCTAGAAATATAATCAATTATCAAACTGGATGGTGTTTTATATCCTTAGTCATGCCTCCCCCTATACCATATGATTTTAAACAGTTTTGTGGGTCTAGGGTGTTTAAATGGGGAGACTGTAACTTCATATTTAAGTGATATTAGTAAAACAAATACCATAAAAACAACCAAATTCAATATACAGTCAACGGATAAAAAAGTCAGTAAACAATGTTCATGTTATATAGATTGAATACAATATAATATATTCATAAATACAATTGATCATAACAATATATATCTACTGATAACCTACTAGGACAATGACATATTTAATATAAGAAATATATTAAATAGAATATTCTTCATTACTATCCTCATGCCTCATCAAATTCCAATCCACATGCCCCATCTATGTTTTCACACTTGATCATTCAACATTGTGTATCATCCCCAACAAAACTTATGAATATTTATATATACTCAGTTACCCAAGATCCATCTCAACCCAAGAAATTTCTATGTAAAACTCAATTGGGAACCACCAATAGGATCCCTAATAGAACTCGTAAATATAATGTGAGAACACATATTGTTATCCATAGAAATAAAAATAAATAACTCTGAGAGAACCACAAAAAATCATTATCAGTCCTAGCGTTTTATGGTGACCCAAATGATCAGCCATACATACTTCAAGTAGTACTAGAGTGTGTCTGTGTATAAAATAAAATTAAGAGAAATAGTACCAACACCAACCACATAGTAACATGTTCATGCACAAAATCCATGGTAGAAACCAATTCCATCCATGTAGGAATAAAATATTTATAATAATTAATTTCCTATGTATTCCATTTATCAATGATAGAATTATAAAATTTAGTATCCCAGGAATTTCTGATATGCATGAAAAATGAATCCTAGGTATCAAATGAAGCCTTCCAGATAGGCATAAAATACCATTATAGATAAAATACTAAGAATATCATATTTTCATAAAATTATAATCCTAGGTAGTATGATGGTAATTCAATGTTGGCATGAATGTTGAATCCAAGGTAACAACCATGGAATTATATAATGGAATAAAATCCAAATTATTTAAAATATCCTCATCCTTCCATATAAACTGGAAACCAAAATCCTATGTAACAACCTAGGGATTATATATAGACATAAAATCTGAATCCTATGTGTTTTCCTAAGCATTTCATATATCCAGAAAATCTAAATCGATGGTAAAAACCTAGATATATCATACAAGCATGAAATTTGAATCCCATGTCTTCTCTATGGAATTCATTCATGAAAAAATGAAGTTAATGTGTCCTTTCCATTATAACTCACATCATTATCATCATCAGTCTAGACATATTGGGCTCACACCATTGACCTTTAGGTTATAAAGTTACATCTTATGTTGTAAAAACATACATTCTTGTTTCATCCATTAGAAAGGTTAACAAATCATTATGGGAAGCCCTAAGGTCCCATAGGCTGCACTCTAATAAAGGAACCATGCATGGGATAATCATTATAAATCTCATATCATGGGAAAATAATGTCACATAGAGGGAATGATGTCCTTCATCCACATCATAATCAAATCATGAACATAGTTTCCTCATTGAAAAATTTCATTCTAACAATACTCTAGAGAGAGATCAAATTTCACATCTATCTTCCGAAGGCCATCTTCTGTCGATCGACTCAACGAACCAATAAATAATCCACCAATGGTAAACCTACCTAATTCATAACAAGATAGTAGAGGAGGAATTGTCATACAACCCACTAATCAGATATCCCTATAGCTATAAAGAATCAAATTGTTTCATCATGACCAACTCCAATGAATAATCACAATTAATCACACATCCCAACATAAGGGAATTAGGGACACCTGTCGAATTTTGGTATGGTAACATTATTCATTTAATTTACTACCCTATTAGGTCATATTATCTCAGGGATCAAATTTGTAATCAAGGCATCTTTTGTGGATTTAATACAATTTCAAATTGTCTGTAGTGGCCCTTAACAATATTTTCCACCCATAGTAAGTAGTATTCATTCATTTTAAAATTAAAGGCCATTCCCTCAAAAGTTGTGTGAATAGATATCATAGGGAAAATATTAATATTTATATAAAAATTTGTATTTTAAGGGAAAACCTGCCTCATATAGAGTTATTTTAGTTTATGGAAGACTGAACACTGTCTCCCAATATCATATAGGTCAGACCATCCATCCCTCCACATCATAGGTTCCTTTACCGATAAAAAATATTTAAATAAATTAATATTTAAAATATATAATAAATTACTCAATTTATGTTAATATAATTTCTATTTTCATAATTTCATAGAAACCCTAGGAGCCACATATTCTCACCAACACACCATGTAATGAGGTGTGGTCCACTTACAACACACACCAAAACATAATACCAAAAACATCCCCATCACATGGCATTGATTAATCAATAAATTTCATTAATTTAAATTGAAACCCCTATTAAACATGATTGTAAAGGTACCAAAAATGAAATAGTTTGTGTCCATCATCTCAGGATGTCCTCTATCCACACCAATAAAAATTCATCATAACTAGATGATTCTACTAAAATCTTGAAGAATTTTCTGAAAATCCCTAATCGAAAAAAATAACTAGTTAAGAACAATGTAAATGAAAAATGTAAGGAAGATATTATATCCCATATTATAACAACTCCAAAATTGTCAAAAAATTTACACACAATCAAAGGTGACTAGTAGAACTGACGGAGGGTAGACCCCCTAGTAAGATGCATAATATAGGAAAAATAGGATGGGAGAGAGATTAAATTCATGATGCTGAGAAATGTAATTTGGAAAATTTAATGAAATTATTGGAATCCCCATGGTTTCCACACATTTTTAAATACCATGTGCTAACCATGGAATTAGAACATTCTTAGGACATCCCCTTGCATGGTAATGCAGAATAGCTTACCAATCCATCAGAAAATAATGAAATTCCATCTATAAAAATGATTTCAGTTTTTTAATTGTTTCCCTTGAACCATGAGCAAATATTGTGCAAAATTTCATTGAAAAATTCCATTTCATATTTTACCCAAAAAATTTCCATAACCATGTGCTAGCTTCTTGGCATTGGAATCCAAATTTTAATTTTTTAAATTCCACCATAAAATCTTTATCATCCCCCAATCAAAAATGAATCAATTTAAACCTTAGTCAATTAGAAAAAACATTTCCTCAAGATTCTAAAACTCTAAAAATTATATCATAAATAAAAATTATAAAAATGAACTTTTCATTGGAATTCAACATTAAATTTTCTTGTACAATTGAAGACTCATAAAAACATGGTGGTATGGATAAATGATACTTCATAAACCAAACATCACCGACCAAAATGCTCATTCCATTAACTATATCAAAAAATATGATGTGTCGACTAGTACTAGGGTACCTGAGTAGGCTATCAATACAATTCATTAGTCCACCAACTATGGTGTCTCTATAAAATTGAAAATATATATTTACATAACTGGTTTCATATGATATATTAGTAAAATATTAAAGAAACCATAAATAATATCATTTCATTTATTGCTTAGCTATCATCCTAGTGGGTGACCGTGACTACTTCAGCCAGTTCAGGGATATTACTGAACAAATCACAATAAAACATATGACCAATGGGGTAGTACATTTCGATGTGTATATGGATATCATCCTATATGGTGTCCTAGTCATAATTTTGACAATTTATAGACAACATGATATGAATCATCAAGAATGTATCATTCAAAGCCCTCAAACATATTGAATCAAACTCATCACAGTGTATAGAAAAATGGAATGTTTACCCCATGTACAAGTTAGTCTCAAATGATCTAAATATTAACCATAAAATAGTATTATGAGGTCAATGGGAATGGAATACAGAGCCTATAAGATCTTTTCAATAAGGAATCTCAATATTAACAAAATAAATACAAAATGTTATGTGTCAAATTTATATAATGATCTCATTCGATGTTATCTTGATCATTGAACATAAATATCAATGTATTGGGGAAAATTTACCCATATCTACGTGGAATCACCTATTATCATCTCATGCCATGATTATAAAAATAATATGACCAAATAGAAAGTTTCTTAAGTATAGAATGAACTCATCCCTTTGGATTCATAATCTTGTCTTTATATATTGTAATGGAAATGGTTAACTGGCTCATGCCTATTGTGGTCTTAGATCTCATGAATATTGGTCAGGATTATTATAATATAATGACCATTGGATAAGAACCGCCATGTACGTAATTATATCATCACTAAGGAATCATTATAAAAATAAATGAACGTAAATATAAAGGTAAATGTGATCATTTTTTATATCTATATCAACATATAGTTTAATCAAAACCACTTTTTGATAATCTATTTTCTAAAAAAAAATAATTTACAATTTAATTAGTCGTGCATAAAAATAAAAACCACTGCATTCAAAACTATGCCATTATTCTAATATGGAATATGATTCTTTAATTTTTACCCTAGGACTACACATTTCTTGAAAACATGGTAGATATCTTATAAATCATTAAAAATGTTATTTTTGATATCCACTGAGGTAAATAAACCACCAAATATCTATGAAGATTATTTGGAACCATAAAATACTCTTCCATCATAATATAATTTGAATCGATTCCATATTTTACACTTGAGTATAAGGCTGACACAGAATAGTTTATCCCCATGACTATCAAAAAAATTATGTTACAACCTAATATTTAGAGTGTCCATTATGTCCCGAGATATTCATACACTACTCATAGAAACAATGGTATTACAATTTAGATAAATATCTTCCAATCACAATAAGGTGATGAAACTGTATTTAACACAACACATGAAGTTAAGTATATAGTACTTCGAAAGTTAGAGAAGACATAGATCGTAACATTAATAGAATAATTATGATATTTATATTAATCAATATACCTCTTATAGAAGTAATTAAATAATATATATGAAGCAATAAATTAGTGCATAAATAGTAAAACATGATGATATCACAATAGAAATGAATAATGGAGGTATAATGAGTGATAATATTAATGCAAGTGGTTTAATATGACACAAAATACTCAAATATTATTACAAATGAGGGAGCCCATACCATGAGGAGGGATAGGAAATTAGGGAGATGAGAATGGGGAGGTTTTACCATGTAAAATAAATTAGGGGAATACTCTTAAAAAATATAATCATTTGAATTTTTTAAACCATTTAGGTGACCATCAAGTAGCTGATTACCTCCCACTAATGTCTCATTTCACTATCAGGTACCCACCCAAGGGTTTAGAACCATCTACTGTCCCACTAAAGGATAATTACCATCCATTATCCTCCCTAGATATCTAGTAGTAATACACTAATAGATGAATTATGTCTCTTAGAGAAATGATAATTACCATGTAAGGTCTGGCATCCCTAACACCATCCCTTTTCCACTGTATACTGCTTTAATTTTCCAAAATCATTAAAATACATTTTTTCCTAAAAATTTGTGGAATTATTTCCCAATTAAAATTGGAATTTATAATGTTACTAGAGGTACTAGATAAGAAAAAATTATGAAAACCCTATGATAATTTGATTAATAATGTCACCAAAACTGTTTGATCTTATAATAAAAGTTAATATGGGTGTAGATAATTTTTTGGATAATTTTTTAATATATTTAACAAGGAAAAATCTGGGGGATGATGTGAAGATTAATATTTATGATGACTTGCCATATGAGAAAATATTTCAAGGAGATTAACACAAATTTAATTAGTTTTATATTTTCGTTAATCATTTTTTAAAAAAATTTCATTCAAATTAATAAATAATTAACAATAGAATATATTCCTACCTAATTCAACTCATTAACTTGGGGATTTTTATTTATTATATATATAATGTGTATATGAAATTATTTTAGGATTTTTGATTGAGTATAAGGTGAATTATATTTTAGAAATATCACATTCCTCACCTATCAATGGAAAACATTTGAGTAATATAATAGTGACTAATATTTTGCATACTGTATTATTTTTTCCTAATCTCATTTATTATGTAAGGGTATATTATTGAGGACGAAATTAATTCAATATGATATAAAATATTTAATATCGAAATAAAATTATTCAACAACTAATTTATAACATCAATGTGGTCAATTCATGGAGATTTAATTTCTAGAACTCGTTTTAGAACTCTCTTGAAAAAACAATTATGTATGTAGTTTATTAATCTAAATAAGTTGATGGAATATAATATAATAAAGATTATGGTGATAAATGAAATTAAATTATTATAGGAAAAGCATAGCCTATTATTTAAACCCATAATCACTCACTATAGATTGAGGTAGTCCTTTTAAAAATCTTTAATTGAGAGGCCAAATAGAAAAATATGGATATTGATATAATAAGATAACCCCATATCAAACCAGAAAAGTTATGAAAATTAATGATTTAATCAAAGAGTTAATTAAATTAAATGGGATTAAATAGGCTCAAAATAAACCAAATGGGACCAGAATATTAACAATTCATTATGGATTTCCTAGAATGAACATAAAAAAATATCATTGGGTAATTCCCATATAAGAAAATATATGGGAATCCATACAATATTATGATAGTTCTAGTGAATATATCATAATGTACTTTGAAGAAAATAAACATGTATATATAACAATTTGGGAGGAAAAACTATTGCAGTTGGATAAATTAAGGGAAATTTGGAGGGATACTGATAAGTATTTGAGGATGTATAGAGATAATTCCATCATGTGGAATGACCTATGTATAATTTGATGAATATTTATTCCTAGAGAAATGATACCCTTTTTAAAAAAAATTGAAATTTATTTTTTGGAAATTGAAGTTGCATTTTTTGGAATCGTTGTTTTGATAACTACATTCCCTAATAAATCCATTGATGTTTAAAGAGAGAATAAACCTTAATTTATTGTTAATGAAAGTACTTAATAGAGAACATCAATGAACGTTTCCAACTATGAAATAATTTTATTTAAAAACAAAAGGTTTATCAATATTTAGATTTGAAATGAATTATTTTTTTGAATTATTTCCATGTTCATTCAAATAAAAAAATTATTTTTATAAATTTTCTATAGTTTTTTCTTTTTAAATTATAAAATGTTTTTAATGGTTAAACAAGGGATTATAGGGATAAATCCATTCAAACCCAAAATAATTGAATGATAAAATAGATATCACAGTGTCCAAATTAATTTAAACAAATGGTAAAAGTAAAGAAACATTCTTAAATAACAAAGAACAATTATGTAGTAAAAAAACCATGGCCTGATAAATTTTGACCAGCCCTCAAAATGAAGGAATTAATTTACTAGACCAACTAGGAATATTGTTTAACTCATTGTCTCAATACCCACAAAAACATGCGATGGAACAATAATATGGTCAATGTCCCAAATTTTACGAGACATTGGAGACACATTTAATAAATTATGAGAGTCTTCCCCTTGGTTTGGAATATTTTTCATTCGCATACCTAAATATAGAACTACACCCCACCAACTACACTATTTTCCCATGAATGGTGTATTTTACTATCCACTAAAATTTTCAATATTATAACTACTAATTTTTCTACCATTAATAAATATAATATACTACAATTTTTATAAAAACAATGATATTCATCAAGTGGTGGTCACATGGGATATCTCATATTACAAAAAAAATATCAATATCATTTATTAACATAATTTTACTTCTATTGTAACCCTAACTAACCTAACATTTTCATAGAAACCATTAATACAATTATATTCTCATTTTCATACCCACTTTACCAACTTTATAGTCCCTAAAAAATCATAAGAATTCATGTTTCACCATTGCTGATGGACATCAAAAATGTTATTTCCAACCATTATGTCCACCTAAATATGATTAATATCACCATAATATTTTCCCATAAATACACCCCAAAAACATCATTGGTGCAATAACCTATTTTTGACTAACTTTATTATAACAATGAATTAAAACCTGACACTAAACAATACATATATCAACCACATAGAGGTCCTAATCATTAACAGTTTTTTATAGAAATGTCTAAAAAACATTTATTTAATATCCAAACCACATCAGGTTCTACTCCACTCCAGGAAAATATATTGGAATTAAATTAACTATTATTATTTAATCCTAATAAATGGATCCCTATATCCCTTGAATATATCTCCAAAACCACATTCTTTTCCATAGTTCAACCCACCTAGCCTAAATTAATCCCTGAGTCACCATCCATAGAATTTAATAAATATATTTCCTTACCCAGAATCCCCAACATTTGTCTTAATACCAATGTAATTACCTATTAAGAATCCAAACCCATATTTGAACCTAAAACCAACCGTAAAAATAATTTTCCTATCATATTTATGTCTTTACATTGAATATTCTTAGAGATACTGTTTTATACGAATATTTATGAGGATAAAGGGTACCACAAACCATCTTCGATTATTGAAATTCAAATACTAAAAACCAATAACCCATAGACCACATAAAAATACCATTAAAATTAATGATTTCTTTTAATAAATCCCAAACCTATCACACAACATCTACCTATCCCCACCAACCTATCCCCAACCTATAAAATTTTCATCTTCATATGTAGTGTATGGGAAAATATATCCAATAGATTTTCCACTTCATATGTGTGTAAATTCCTGAAATTTATTAATGAATATAGAAAAAAGACATTATTTTAATGGAAATAATGAAGAAAAAATGGGGTATGTTTTTAATCCCACCATATTGGACAACATGAGTGTTGGTTTGGTAGTGATGGAGAACTTAAAGAAGACTTGTTTAGAACATATCATGGATGTATTATAGGGTATATTATGAGATATCATGGTTTATTTTACCAATATGTTCACATATTATACTTTATTGTCTCAAATGGTAGGTTTATTTTTTATATTTCATATAGATGATTGTTCATGGAATGTGTGAATATGTTTTGAATGTTTTAGTACTGCACTTGTATTGAAATTATTAATATATGAGACAAATATTATTGGTGTTTTTATACCTTGTAAAGAATGAAAGTATCATATAAGTGAATATAATAATTCTATAATTATATTTTATACTTGAAAAATTATCCACTAATATGGTCTCCCACTTACATATGGTCCGTATAAATATTTTATGAGCCCACTATTTAAAATATTTTGATTCTTATCAAAGTGGGAAAATTATAATTATTGAAATGAAATATCCCACCATATCCTACCAATAAATTTATTCATGTGAACCAATATTTGTGAAATAAAGGATATCTTATTTTCATTATCCGGACCATTTCTCAAAACTCCATTCATAGGAATTTATTTTTTAGCAATCATGATAAATATCTATCCCTATGAAATTGTGATACAATGATATTTGTGTATAAAATTTTAGTAGTGAAATCACTTATAATGAAGAGTGGAGTAATTATTCCTCAATATCCATACCCCTTCAACAACTACAACATGAGGATAACTATAGCCTTAAAAAAAACCACATGATTAAACTAAATAATATTTTCCCTTTTGAATCCCCCATCACATTCCCCTACTTTAAAAAACAATATATATCCATAATTATTCCTCCATATATTCCTTAAATATTTAACACCTATGGAGAATGTAAGAAATGATATAATATCAATGATTAAATGAAAAATGTGTATCATGCATCCAAAGAAATTTCCCATGCTAGTATTTTAACATCATCTACATTACCACCACACCCAATCTAGGAAAATGATACCTCTCTCAATTTATAGAAATGTTGGTAAAATGGATTGAAAGAAATAATAAAATAAATTCAAAATGATAAATATTGTAATATTTGGTGAAAATGAAATGTGAAAAATGTATGACTAATAATTTATACAAATAAAATCTAAATACAAGTGATTTGTTTGACGACACGACTAAGAAAATGAAATCCTATTTATCCATTAATAAATAAAATACATAGTTAACATCTACTTCACCACTCTTGAGGTTTTTGATACTTCACATATACCATCCCTAGTATATTAGTGGTAGTCCCCAACCATATATAATCTACACAAATAGATTTAGTGGTTACGCCAGTAAATTCATCCCAAAATCAATGTATGTTAGAATTGTTTTGGGACATGTATTCTACTCCAATAGGATAAGATGTTTTTTTCCACATCTCTTATTTGGATTATTCACAAACATTATTTTCCACAAACATTTTTTCCCAATATAAAGAAACCAAATCCTATTAACTATACTCATCTTAATAGAGACCTTCATAAAAAGTGACGTAAGGAGTCGTTGGAGTTTCAAGAGAATATCCTACTTGTTGAAAATCTCATTTCACCAATGAATTTTGATAATTATGATAATTAAGAGGGGTATGAATCCATGGATTTTCTAGAGAAATCATAAGAACATTGTTTCATATTGATGTTATTATATTGACAATTCCTTTCCCAGTTTTTTTATTTCCACACTTGAATTTTTATATATAGTGTGTATATTATAATGATGTAAAAAGGATTATTTTACTAAATATTATATATTATATATTATATATTTTAAAATTCTTTATCATTTAGAAATATATTAATTAATTCCATTCTAATTATAATATATTTTTTGTAAAATGACATAAATTCTTAACGAAAAAAAGATGAACAAATATTTACCAATATTTTAAGTAATAAGAAGTTTGAAAACATCAGAGAAGTCATTATTAATTACCTCCCATTCATTTTTAATTTGTACATGAATATTAAAATTGAACTCAAATATTCAAGATACTATATTATTTTATGAATAAGGGATGCTCTATTAGAACACACGTGTTTATCCTTAATTAATTTATTAAGAATATATTTTTCAATGATATATTATTTTGACTTTTGGAAAAATTAAATGGAACATAAAAATAAAATTGGAATATAGTTGTGTAAATTTTTTACTTATTCAATTTGCAGATTAAAAAAACATTATTATTGATTTTTTTGTTTTAATTTATTTAAAGTATCATTAATTTGTGGAATAGATAATATTTATACCATATGATTATTTTAAATCTCAAAAATACCATTATATAAAGGCATTATCAACCATTTGACATAATTTTTCCAATATCCTAGTTTTTGGGAGAACCATGGGATATTCGTCATTAATGGAAAATTATTTTCAATATTTATGAAAATATAGTAGCATTGAGCCACATTAAGATGATTAATTCCATTTATAATTCCCTATGCTAGTGACCCCACTGAGGGTAGGGGTGGGAAGTGGTTATCTTTTCTATTTAGTTTATATTTTTGTTTAATATATTTAACTTGATAGAGTTCTTGATCCACTCTGTGTAATATCACATCCTTGCCTCAGGTTCTATATTAATATAAGTGAGATATGTAGATATGAATTACAAGATTCATCTATATGTACCTACTCTTTTTTATGATTTTTAGGTTACAACCAGGATTATCAGCTATATGAAAAAGTGAAAAAATTGTAGGGTATACACCTCAATTGAATACATCTGGAAATTGGTTATACACAAAATTAAAAAACATCCTTTTATCATTTTTTATACTCTTCAATTGAAAATTTATGGGGAATGGTAATACACCCCATCAACAATATCCTTTTATTTTAGTCCAATAATAGTAATACCACCATTTTATTCAAGGCTACATATGTGCCTCCATATAATAGAATTTCTCAATGAGTGGATAATATATGGTTCAAACATGTTAAATATTTCTACGATATTCATTAATATCTAATTTTTCTCTTGAAACAAACCTTATATCTCGAATAATAAGAGTCCTTATCTTACATCTGAATACTCCAAAAACAATTTTATCTAATAAGATATTTCATTATTTCATACTACTATAATATTTTTGATCTCCCATGTGTCGATATACCTCAAAATATATTCACTGACTACCCTTTAGTGCTTTTATACATGTATTATTATATTCCCTATTACAAGTATTATGTATTAAAGGAATAACAAATTCTAGATTGATATAATGAATTCTTTTTTTCAATATAATTGTACACCATGATTCTCTACGATTCTTGAATTTATTTAATCTCACACAGGTACACCACGGTCTTTGGAATATTACTAAAAATTATAAATTATATAACACCTATATAATTACACAAATTCCCCATTGGATGGTTTATTACTTTAATAAAATATGTTCTTTTAAATTTTAATACATGTTATACATTCATTTAAAAACTAATTAATGTCACCCAAAGGATCATTTGTTTCCTTCAAATAAGTCATACATAAAATAAAATTCTTAAATTATTCAAATTCAAGATATACATTTCATTATAAATTTCTTTGACACAAACTAATTTTTCCATCATGGACCTCCTTTATAAGTCATTTGTCTATGAAGTTATCTAAAAATGATGTAAGTATTAAATACATTTGTTAATAAATTTTAAAAAATTATGATAGTCATATCAATGATCGATGATGAAAATAATTATGATAATGAACTGAAAAAACTTCATCTTATGCATTTTCTAGTTTTTTCCATTATCTTAAATGTATATGGTTGGTTATATGATTGATCAGAATCTTAAGATTCAACACAAAATTACACCCTATCTTTCTTGGACATAGAATCGAAAAAATACATACGACCATTGAAAATTATTTTGATCATCTCAATAAATTATGATAATGATCATATTATTATGTTATCATGAATACATGCAATTAGATTAATGACTCAGTTTCTTAATAAAATAATTATTATTAGATTCTCCCTTGATTATAACACCCACAATATTAAATCATCACCTCTAGTTTTATTCATTGATTCTATATATATTATATCACAATCATTCAATGGATAATTATATTAACTCCCTTAAGGAAATCATATATATTATATTATTTTTCCCCATTTTATTCTCTTCAATGGATAAAACACATATATTAGTTTGGATATACATCATTTCTTACTCTATATCATCCCTAAGATGAAACTGTAAATTTTTTAACTATATGAAGCAACCATATATCCGAATCTGATTTACTATACATTAACCAGTTGATCCAATTTTTGAGTTCAATCATGTGATTTCATGTCAAACCATCATATCCCCCCATGTTCAGATATTCTAGTAATTGTATGAACAAAATCATAAATCAGGATTCTATAGATGTGAGTTTATATATCTCACTTTCAGATGTAGATAGAATTTATCTTAGATCCTTATCAATCATCTCATATGAAATTATAGTATATTATAGTCCAACATTACTTTATCCATCTATATATATCATAATATATTTGAAAAAAACAATCATCACATTTCAATTTCAAATTAGTGTTGAACCTCTTCAGGTAAGGTTTTCAACTCATATCATCAAAACACAATTTTTTGTCTGAATACCTACTTACACACTGATAATAAATAGAATTAATCTCATAGTAACTTTAATATACCATTTTCATTTTATGTTCTATACCAGTTCAAAAAATTTATGACATTATATGTTGCTCTATTTCCTCCCTTATTGACAATAAATACAAAGGAAATGTTGTGGTTTTATAACCACATTTAAATGATTCTATAACCGAATGTATACACTGCTATTGAATAAAAATATTACTATTAAACTAATTATGCTATGGATGACACCACGTGGATTCCTTGTAAAAGATTATTTATTCAGTAAACTCAATTTTTATGCATCATAACTCTATATAGAAAACAAGAGTGTATGAACAAGGATTTTTAATGTTATCCAAAAATATCAAACATGTTATACTATGATCATGGAATCTAATTTAATGTATAATTAAATTATATTTATCAGTATTAATATATTAAATCATATAAAAATCTAAAATCCCATCAAAAATTCAAACATCAACCATGTAACTTCTACATTGTTTCATCCCTTCAACAACCAATATCCCCCCTTCATTAAGATATATGACACAATCATAAAATGGGTTGTAATTTTGATTATAATAATTAAACCTATTGATTTACTGGGTTTTTAAAAATTTTATAATATCAATATTCCAATTTATTGTGATATATTCAATTATTCTTCTCATTTTAGATTTCCCTCAAGGGATTCCCTTATATTCTCCTCTCCGTTGAAAATGAGATACAACCTGGGGAATGCATTCTATTTTGTACAGTATTGAAAGTTCCAATTATAAAACATTAACACTCTCTACGTTAATACAACTAAAAAATATTAATATGGAATCAAGAGTGAAATTCATTATTTTTTATAATATATATTCAAGAAGACTGTTTCCTCTCACCATGAGATTTTATTTTCACCTAAACTATGTAATTTCTTCTTTTTAAAAAACCCTAATTGGTATATTAATAATTTATTTAACACAAAAAATTTATTCATGTGTATAATATTTGTTCACTTTATAATTCAATGATACATCATTGATTTTTTCATTAATCATCATTTTCATATTCTTTTCATATATAAGAAGGATAATAATACAATTTCTCCCATTATACTCAGGTTAGACACATGTTTCACAAATATTTCTTAAATTTTAAAATATGTATTATTTGATAGATTCTTTTGATAATCATTAAATTTTTATAAAATAAACTTATTTCCTTTTTTAAATGAATTTAATTATTCTCCTTCCATTTTCTTGGTCATTTCTAATACATCTGGCCAGATTCCAATGCATTGTTTCTTAACCTTCACAAATTGTTTAGGTTTCTCACATTCCTTATTGAAACACTTAGTAGAGTATCACATTCCATATTTTTAAAAATTATATTCCTCTTTAGAGAATCTTTACATTCAATCCTCATCTTTGTGATTTTTCAATCCATAATTTCCACACACATCTTATAAAAATCAAAATCACTTTTTGTTTGATAAAATTGGTGTGGATCTGTTTATAAAACATTTTATTTGGTAATAATAATTAATAATAATTAATATGATACCCCTTATCCCTTATACTATTTCGGTAAAAGACATATTATAATAAAAATAATAGAATTTTAGTTCATACCATCCACAAAACTAGTAAAATTCGAAGAATGATTATTTTTGATAAATCTATCTATATTTTAAATATCTCTCTCTTACTAAAAATTCACTCATATTTTTTAGGGGGTTGTTGTATCTTTTGTGAGTTCTCCCATTACATTTATATGGTATAATTTATCATATTTTTCCTTTAAAGAAGATTCATCATATTTTCTGTCCACACCTCCACTATTAGAAATAATAGACCCACTGTATGACTAATTGAGGGTATTATTACCTTCATCTCTTATTCCTCTATTTAAACAAAATCGATACGATCTACAAAAATATAAAAGTAAATAATTACTCAATTAAAAAATATAGATTTTGAAACAATTGTTCTAATAAGGTTGAAAAATAACAGGATTATAACTTAACAATGGTAACCGGGTTGTGTGTTTTGGCTTATAGCTGTGGTTTATAGAAACCATGGTTATATTACATGATACATTAATTGTTATGTTAAATTATTGTAGTATGTAAATGAAAGAAACTCAATATTTAAATGGATATGTGGTGGTGAAGTTCCATATATAGGGTTTTCACTAAAAAATGGATTCAAAGAACATATATATAGGTAAGACCATGTGTTTATAAAAATAGTGGCAATAAAAATGCCTAAGAAATTGGTTCTCTAAATTAGTTTTCAAAAAACTTAGTTTTATCCCCATAAGTAATTTTTTATTATATCTAGTATATGATATATGGTCTATGTATAGGGTTTTTCAAAACCATGTCCATAGCTCTTATTTAGAACAATAATATACATTGTTACTCAAAACCATGGAAATATGTTCTTTCAAACATCACCTTTTACAGATTTTTTAATTTTTAATAAAAATATAAATTTATATATTTATAAATATATAAATTAATAAATACATGTATATATATATATATGTATATATATGAATGAATTATTAGATAAAAAAGGTCACATGTCAGTGGTATAGTTTGTTATATTCATTGTAACATTGTGTTGGATCAAAACACATTGTATCTTTTTCATATTTATTAAAATGATTTGGAATTATTGTAACAAAATTTAAAATACCATCATAGCAGGAGTTATGGTCCAAAGACCATGGTCTCAAACCATAGTCATAGTTTAGGGAACTATTCCAAAGTCTTATACTACCGTGGTGTCTAAAAAAATTTCCCTAGGATGAGACCGTATTTTTGGCACCTATTTCCATGGATTTGAATAATATAAATTGGATTGTTTTCTATTTCTACATCTTTTCTTTATATACACTTGGTGAATTATTATATATATATATTCAGATCATTTTGAGCAGCTACGAATATTATCTGTGTCTCCAATTGATTTTTTTTCCTTTTGACCTTACATATCCTCAAGGTCACATAAAATATTTTCTAGTTCTATCACCATAGACATGTTAAAATCATTATAATCAATATGGAATGTTTATTTTCAATCTTACTCATCATTATCATCATCTATATATAAATTTTAATTATTAGGTTTTCAATTTTCGTTATTGATATTTGAATTATTCTCAAGAGATCCTTCCAAATTCTTTATTAGTATCCATTATAATTCAGTTACTTCCTCAACATCATCACCACTACTTGATGAATCAAATACATTTTAAAAATTATCTAGGAAAGTAACCTAATAATTTAATTATATAATTCTATTAGTTTACTCAATTATCTATAATTCCCACTTCCCACTATCAAAATTATTATTTTTCTTCTTCACATTTCTTTGTTATTAATGTTATAATCTTCTTCATCTTTTTCATATTTATCAGTATTTAGTTGTGGAAACTCAATGTCATGATGTAATATTCCCACCCAGTTTCATCACCATGTAAATTGAATTCTTTTTCTATTCCACATTACCTTTCTAAAAATAGTTTATATAAGATCAATGATTGTAGTAATATATTCTTCACCCTCATATTCTAAATCACTTGGTTTAATATCCTTTTATTCATTCACTGTATATTTTATCATTTCCTTAATGTTCATCTAATATTTTTATTCATTTTAAATGTTTTATTTATCCTCATCTCAAAAGATATGATTATATTTTGTAGCCCATATATTGTAACATCTCCTCTTATTTAATAGTTTAGATTTTTTGAATCAAATCATTATGGAAGATTTCTCTTGAATATATTTACAATAATGATGTCATATATAACATTACAAAATAATCGAATATTTAAAACAATCTCACTCATTCGGGATAAATATTCATCAATTCCTTTATCCATAAACATTTTGATTTCCAAAAAAAACCTACGAACTTGTAATTTTTCATCATTGACATTGACATTATAATATAATCATCATCTCAATTTTTCCCATTTATCAATTTTTTAGGTCCCACAACAATTGTATTTATTTTCTCTAAAAGATACACTATAATGTAGTTTTTATCATGTATATAATTATCCATGTTTCTATTATTATAAAATGTCATATAATTTTCCTCAATGACTGGTGAAAACATAATTATTGTACCATCTCTCACAAATCGGCCAAGTGAGAAGGGGTATCAGAGTATCTCGTTCCTCTATCTGTGATAGTTTATACCACTAAAATTTGGAACACCACTAATTGGTATGTAATTTATATTATATGTTTTCTAGATACTCTTCTTGTATCATTAATAGGGGACCTTCACTTAGATACTGGTTGACATTACCTAGCATGATTATACCATTAAGGGGTGAAAAATGGCCCTCTTTTATTAAATAATTTCCATTATTTCAAAATCACAAACTTGTAATATTTCTTGATCCACTAAATATTATCTCACACTCAAAATTCATTTCTATTATAAATAAAAAACAGAACCACACATAATATTTACATGGTTTTAGCTGTAATAACAACTCATTGACATGCTGGATATACACCCTAGCATTGATTATATACTATATCCAAATTTTTATGCAATATAGGGAATTATACACCACAATAATATACCTATAGTGAACTGCTATACACTACATCAACAAAACTCTTTCAAAATTGGTTATAAAACCTACATGATATCATTTCTAATGTAGTAATACACCCCATCCACATTATCATTTTGTTTTGATCCAATGATTTAAATACAACCTTCTTCTTCATGGAAACCTTTCTTACTCTTTAGTAATATATTCCCCCAAATTAAACCAAAATCTAGGATACACTTGTACCAAACCTTATTAAGATTCACTAAAAAATGATGGCCCTAAAACTCACATGAAATATTTAATTATATGTGTCCTTTTATTCTTTTTAAATACTTGGGAAGAAATTCTTCGATTTTAGAATTGTATTTTATAGTTTGTAACTCCAATATTATTCTCAATCACTGTTGTTCTGATCTCCTAGAAAATCTTTGTTGTAACTACCCTTTCACGTTTAGATACCTATATTCTTAAATTCATTATTCATCAAACTAAATAATCTATGAATAATAAAATATAGCTAAATAATTTAGATTATTATTCTAAATTAAACTACAAACAATCAGTTTCCATTATTTTAACATTTGTTTAAGCATACACACATGCACCATGATCTATTTAATATTGCCAAATTTTAATAACTTCATGTATCTTAAAAAATTCTACAATTTTTGTAAACTCCTTCAGGACATAATAAAATGATATTCAAAATTCGTAAAATAGATGTTGTATTCTCAGTAAATAATTTATTAAAATAACCAAAATGATTGGGTATTTTGTTTCTTAAATATTTTTAAAATTCCACTTCTTAAATCATTTGAAATATCCAAGTGTGTTTGATTATGAATTTCATCAACAAAAAATAACTTTTTTGTGGATGTCCCCTCAGATTATTTTATCTACATAGTCATTTGAGATATCTCTATGTCATGATAAATTATGATTAATTATTTTGAAAATGGATTATAACCATCTCAAAGACTTATGATGCAATTCCTTATAATCATTATTTTAGAAGACTTACTCACCTTAAATTTTCTATTTTCAGGTTCAAATCATTGAATTATAATCCCATAATGTGAAGGTTAAAATTATAATGATTCAATAAAGACATATATTCAATCTTTTAAATATATATAATTAGAAAATAAATAGGTTTTATAACATAAATTCATGCATTCTCTCAAATAAAATAAATCGGATAAAATTTATATTATCGGATAAATGACATATGACAACTATAAATGTCTTACATTTACACAAAGACTTATGATAATATCAAATAATTATGTTCAGCGTAAAATACTAATGATGAAATTCCCCCTAGATTGAAACTCCTTCAATCTTAACACATCAACTATAGTTTGATGCTTTAATTATATATTACATAGAACATTATCATTCAGTTGAAAATGATATTTAATCATTGAAGAAAATCATAATTATTATCTTATTTAGTTTCTCATTTTTTTTCTAGTCAATGTTTTTACTCTATTTTTCATTCTATATTGACCAAATTTATTAATCTGGATCAACCGTGTAAAGAATCAATCACTTGATCGACCATATCCAGAAACTAGATGTCCAATCCCAGGAAACCATATGAAAAGAAGGATATCCTCTATATAAATATAGTTAGGTAGTCGTGTTACAATAATATATGACCATTAAATGTCGTTAATATAGTGATCATATGAAAAAAATAGACTGTGTGATCAAATAAGAAACCAAATATATCACACTTGTTGAAAAAACTTAGAATTCAAATCATTTCCTCCTAAGTAATCTAATATAAACATATAGCATAATGTAAACTAAAGTACCACCATCCACCTATACCAGTATTGATTTCAATTAATAAAAAAACATCAATCATCACATTCCAATTACTACATTGTATTGGACCTCAAAAAATAAGTTCTTTATGTTGTATTTTCAAAACAATACATCTTTAAAAAAATATTTACTCTATGAAAATAAATTAAATTGACCCTATGGTAACTTCACCAATGAATGTTATTTAATCCTAAATCCTTTAGATATAACTAATATTTCATCTTTTGTTATGCATTAAATATTTTTAGTGTTGAAAAAAAGTATTTGGAAATAAAATATGAATAATAATGATATATATGAAATTGATGGGGTACCAATGAAAATGGATGTTTACGAATAAATAATTACATTCATGTACATGCATAAAAAAATATTTATGCCAGATGGAAAGAAAATTATATGAGATCAAAGAAAAATAGATTCTAAAAGTAATAAAAATATATGTATCCACTATAAAAATCATGGATCATATAAAACAATCCCCAAAAATCCCTATCTCATGTGTCCACATACAAATTTTCATGAATAACCCCCAAAAAATCCCATTTTCTGATCATAATATATTGTAATCTATTGAAATTTCAAGCATGTATTGACTTCTTGGAATGAAATCTCATAAAACACCTCCATAACATCCAACCATAAATATATAATTTATGTCCTGCATACAAATATCAACACCCATGAATCACTACATATTATAAATATAAAGGCCATGAACCTAGAAACCTAGATAACGTGGTTACTTTATCCCATTTGAATAAGATACATGGAATCACTTTCTGAATAATGTAATAGATTTTTAGTATTTTTAAATTGGATATATACATGATCTATATATTATAATTGATAAAAAATAATATACATAGTGTTTTGATTGAGAATATCCTATTTCCCCATTGAATGTCCCTTCAAACCAGTCCTAAAACACTTCATGGTATCTTGGGAAAAATAAGACAAAATAATTTTTTGAGATCAGTTGCTAAGTTAATGTATGTATATAGTGGAAGATACAGTGAATAAATATTAATTATCAATATGAAAATGTAAAAAACTAAAACACATTTCATTAAATCAATTACTGTTGAGTCAATAAGGTTTTCCTTATGACCTTTCCATTCCTTCTGGTTTTGAAAATCACTAACACCTTATCTATAAGGAAAATTTCATTTATAAGGAAACTTTCTTCTATAAGGAAAATTTCTTTTATAAGGAAAATTGCTTTTATAAGGAAAATCGCTTTTATAATGAAAATCTCTTTTATAAGGAAAATTATTTTTATCATATTTTCATTATCTATATCCATATTTTTCATAGGTATAAGAATCAGATTCATTTCTATATTCTCAGAATCATTTGAATCTTTGATATGAAGCATTTTTTTTAGGCTCCGAATTCTGTATGAGAATTGTAATAAAGTTTCACTCTGAATTCTGGATGAGAAATGTAATAAAGTTCTACTCCGAATTCAGGATACTAATTCTCGTGAAGTTCGACATCGAAATCTAATGACGAATCCTAATTACGAATTCTTATTCCGAATTCACCTATTAACCTGAATATGATCATCATTGATTTATACACTCCAAATTTATTTAGACTCCAAATATTATTTTTTCATGGACTCTGAACATTCATTTTTCTTACACTTTTATAATTTGTCTACACTTTAATATTTTTCTTACACTCTGAATCTTCACTCTGAACTTTTGAGTTAGATTTAAAATAATGTCGTACCTTCTGTTACACTTGTTTTGTTACAAAACGATGTCGTCTATTCTGTTTTAAACTAACCGTTGGTTAAGTGACACATGTACAGGTCCCTCCGATTTTTAAGGAAGATATGACTGTTGGAAAGGAGGCCAAACAAGCCTATAAATAAGAGCTCATTTGAAAGAGATCAATACAATGAAGTTGAATCGATCTAGAGACCACATGCTGCTAAGGTGATTTCTAGAGAGAAAAAGCATTTTATGCCTTGTGGGTACTGAACCGCTCGTTCAGTTTTTGCTTCGCGCGACTCCGAATATTGGGGATTACATTCAAGGACTTCCGGGGATAGGAAGACATAGTTTCCAACTACCTTGAAGTTCAAGGGCTTCCTTGCTGAGGAAGATAGAAGTTGCCAATGACCTAGAAGTTTATGGCTTACGGGGATAGCAAGACAGAGACTCCGATCTTCGTATCGAGGACTAACCTAGTGTGGGTAAGACAGACTTTCTTAAAAGTATAAATCAAGGGACCTTTATCCAAGGTTGTTGGATACCCTTATCTTTCGGTTAAAAGACATATATCTTATTACATGTAGTTTTACTACCTATTTGTTTCTGCTGCATATTGTATTGTAAGGAAAGTATAACTTTCTTATACTTCCTTACTTGTACTTTGTTTCATTTAGATTCTATATTCTTTTTGGTAGAATCTCATATTGTAATCTTTAGTTAAGTTTCAACTTATGGAACCATATTTCCGAACCTACTTTCGGAATCACTTTCCAGTTTTAAGAAAGTACATAGAACTTGATATTTATAACTTCATTCCTTATCCGAGTTTTCAATTGGTGATAGAGGTGTTGTGAATTTGCTTAGGTTAACATTGTAAAACTTAGATCATTCCTTATCTAAGGAAAACTTAGTTATCTGTAACCAACTTTAAAGGTTTCAAATGAATTTTTTTAAGTTTACAATTCACCCCCCCCCCTCTTGTATATTGAGCATCTACATCATTATTTCGATCCTACAATTACTTGATATATATATTATATGGATAAAGGAAAATCAAATGATACCATAAAAATTATCCTAGAATCATTAGACATAACAATTGATATTATAACAATTATGATAATCCCATGTAACATGAATTACTATTGTTATAAAGAGTGAATGAATAATTTAATTCATAGTAACCATGAATTGAAATCCATATTCCAAGACCTCATGCATAAATTTGTAAGCCCTTATCCCAAAAACCCATGTTGGGTTTTCTTGAGAGTCCTATTGATATATCAACAAGCTATAAGGGGCCCTACCTATCACTTAATAAGTCCAATGAAATTACTAACATATAAGAGGTGAAACATAATCATCATAAACATTTTTACATTAAGAAACTAGAATATAGAAATTTAATACATTCCCTGATCAATAAACATAATAAGAAACTATTTAAATTAATATAGAGAATGGTATCACAATAGTACATCCCATTCAACTAATCATAGACCATAGATATATATATTAATTATGGTTTCATTAAAACTTATTAAAAATATATAATAAGGTAAAATGAGACTTTTTGTCATTGAAGAAATTAAATACTATAAAAATGACATTAAAAAAATACTTGATGTGGAATGACTAAGTCAGACCCATTGTTTCACCCAGGACAACCCCAATGATATTCCCTAAAATGGATGATGGGATCATGAGGTAATTTGTGTATTACCATTGTATAAAATAAATTATTTTAAATAACTATAATCCACTTTTGAGTATTGATGACCACTTTGCTCAATTGAGTGGGGCATGATGGTTTTCTAAGATTAACCACGTATTAGGGTATCAAAAACTGGGAGTAAAGATGATGATATACTGAAGATGGATTTATGATGTCGTTATCGTCACTATGAGTACATGGTGATTCCATTTGGTATGAATAATTCCCAAAAGTATTCATTGGACTCCTGAATCAATACTTTCATCCTTTCTTATATCAGATTGTGTTAGTCTTCATCAATGATATTCCAGTGTAATAGTCATCCTAGGAGGAACATGTGAGACACTTATGGATAGATCTGGACATACTCTTGCAGCACTAATTTTATGGTAAGATCCCAATGTACTAGTAATGGATTCAATATTTCCACTTCATCGATATTTAATCATAACAGATAGTGTAAATGTGGACTCGGCAAAGCACGATGAAATGTTCGAGTGGGATCCACCCAATTGCATAACAAAAGGTGTAGAGATTTCTTAGGTTGGTAGGTTACAATCATAGATTCATACATAATTTCTCTTTGATATCAACTCCCTTAATATCTTTGACCCATAAGGGGAATACTTTCCTATTGGCATATAGGTGCTATTAGTTTATCCAATTGTTGATTAAGAGATTTACGAGTTCTTCCATCTTAAAATTTTATAGGAGGGTGATGAGTATAAGGATTTATATGATACATCTAGGCCAAGAATTTGTTGTTTTTTATATCAAGATAAAAAGTTACTCCATACAGTTCTCATCCTTTGAGACCACAAGAGTAGAATAATGTGACCCATTATCTTGAGTTAGTAGTGATAGTCTTCTTACTGAAGATGGGGAAGCACTAACAAATGAGAAAATAATTTATTGTCTATTATAACAACAATAGTATCAAGTATCTATTCTCTCATAAGGATTATAAAATAAAATATAGTAAGTGAATATAATTATGCAAGTATTATGGCTTCGATATTTTTTTACTCTTATAAAGGGAAAAATGATAGGATATGCTCTCCTTATGGGATCATTTTCACAGGTGCGGAGTGAGGCATCAGAGTAGTTGGTCTCACTGTAGTAATACCTTTTGAATGAGGACTGTGAAAATTACCTCTAGTCAAATGTTTTTACACATCCAATTTTATGGTGAGTCATGAAGGAACAACTTGGGGATACTGACTGTAAGGCCCTACATACATATATATCCCCTAGACATTCTCATGATGGATTTTATGAAGGTGGAGATCATGTTGTTCTCTTCAGTAAACATAAGTTAGTTTAATTTTCTATGTGAAAGGAGTATTTGAGGGAGTTTCATATTTCACCCTAATAGTACATCCATGTGTGTTGAATATGTACCAGGGCCTTCAGTGACAGTTCTAGTGGAAAAATTTAAATAAGGGAATTGCATATTTTTTCCCCAATGTATTACATGACATCATGTGAATGTTAAGCACTAGGTTCTAGAATGTTTATCTCACCCCCTTAAGGTGATGATGTGAATGTGAGATTAGATATCAAGGGAATTTATGATGCAGTTACCATGTATGTCCAGGAGACATGATTGTATCTTGTTGATCACAGACCGACTCACCATTTTTTCCCACTTATTATCAATTCACGATAAAAGTTCACCATATATCATGGGACACCTATTTGTGAATGATATTTTCTAAATCCTCAGAGTTCCCTGGACAATATTTTATGACCATTATAACCATATCACATCTTGGTTACTTTAGGGATTTAAGGATATTTTGGGACTTATTTGGTTATTAGAATAGCGTTTCACCCTCAAAAATATTTTGAAAATGACAAGGCCATTCTAGAATTTAGGGTCATGTTGTAATAATGAATTTTTTACATGGCCATATTTTGTAGGATCACCTAAAACTAGTTGATTTTTCATATAATAACACATAACATTCCACCATCAGTATGGAACCATTCAAGGCTTGGTATGGGTAACCCTATAGGTCACCACTATGTTGGACCATCCCCAGAGAGTAAACAATTATGGGCCCAGAGTTCATGTGACCCACTACAAAGAAGGTTTAGTTCATTTAGGAGAAGATGATGACTAAAAAGATCCATCGGATGTCTTATGAGGACATATGTCAGAGTCCAATAGAGTATGAGGAGGGAGACAATGTGTTCATGAGGAGTCCACCTCAACCTAGATTGTTGATATTTGGATATGGTGGAAAAAGTCACTAAGATTAATCATCTATTTTTAGATATATTGTAGAGTTGGTGAGATGGTGTACCATCTAGAACTACCATTATAGTTTAACTGGGTTAATGTTGTATTCCACGTGTTGCGGTAGAGGAGCTACATCCTTGACATATTTCATGTTATCAACTAGGGAAAGATGAACGTCAAGGATGGAGCGACATTTTTGAATACATGGTCGAGATCAATTATTTTCATTAGAGGATCCTTCATGGTAAATCGATTCCCCAAGATAATGTCTGGTGGGATTATTGATGTTTTTAGAAAAGTTCCTAGGAGTGGGTGGCCAAATTCATGATAATCTCCCACATCTCTTGGTATATCATTTTTTTTGAATCCAATGATGTAAATAAATAAGTTGGGGAGAATATAATGAATCCATATTTTCTATGTATTTTCATGGAATAACTATTTTTAGATTTAGGTATAGAGATGACGTCAGAATACGAGGCTCGGTGTACCCAAAATTATTTTTTAAAATAATATAAATATATTTATTAAATGAACATGTGTTTTCTCTTAAAAAATGTAATAACATCTAAATAAAGACTCACATTTGAAATATAATTCTATAGTTGACTTACGAGAATGGGTTTTCTCCCAGGCATGATATAACCATAGAGATCATCTGATATTCTGGTTGGTCATGGTTAAGGGTGGATGTATAAAATAATTATATTAAACAAATTAAATTTTGTAACTAATTTCAATGAATAGGTTTTTTTCATATATAAAAATATATAGAAAAATTTCAGTGTTATCTGCATATACTTGGAGGACTGTGAGGGAAATTTGGAGGAGCTTTCATTAGTGAATGATGATTGGATCTTGGATCATCGAACTGTGTGTGATAGAACTCGAGTAACTCACAAAATTCAATGAAATAAATTCATTCTTCATTGGTCCTTTATTATATTTGAGGTAAGATGTTTATTTTATTAGGATTTTCCACATTTACTTATTCTATGATGAATGAAATATAATCAACCAATGGTTTGATTCACGGATCGATGATACTATGGATGTGGAATTTTTTTTGAATTTTTGGAAATTGTTTTATTTAATCTCCATTTTCTATTTTCATTATAGTAGTAACTGATTGATTCCAACTGAACATAGCTATGTTTGTTTCCCATTTTCTGTGTTTCATGGATTTCTCCCATTGTTCTTCACTTATCAAGGTAATTCTTTTGTCCTGAGGTTGAAAAAATATTTGATAAACAAACATTGTGCACTCATTTCATGCTAAAACGGATTGTTATCCTAGGTCCAAGTTCAAACCAAAAAATAGAACATTCTATGTTGATGATGAAAATTGATTGGGATCAGTCTGAGGATTACTATTAATTTGGGTTCAATGGAATGACTATGCGTGACGCATCATGGAGTTTCATATGTAGTTTCTAAGTTCGGATTCCAATGAGCTATGATAGAAGGTCTTTCCTCGATCAGATCCTTCCTTACCGACCAGATCCATAAAGAAACAAAAGGAAAAAATGACTCTGACATACAATGAGGAAGAACATTTTTTCTAAAAATTCTTGTAGAAAAGTGCAATATTTTTAAATTACACAATGTGGGGACCCCCCAATGTGGCACTAGGATTTCTGTGAAATGTAAAATATCAAATGGTATATGACCCCTGTCACATGGTGTTTGACTCTTACCTGGCGGCTCAACATGTACATTTAATGATGAACAAATATGGAATGTTGTTTATAGGATCAAACATCTTGTGTACTCGACCATGGGCATAGCTTGAGGGACACAAACATGGTAATGAGTAAATGGGCCTAGAAACACACCTTACAAAAAATGGTAGTTTAGCGACGTTTTTTAGTAATGTTTTCTATAAAGGGTTCCAATTTATTAATTTAGTGATGTTTTTATAAAATTCCAATATTTTTTCAATTTTTCCAGGAAAAAAAATGCTATGATAGAAACGATTCATGAAAAAATGTCACTCAATTAGTGACATTACATGAAAAAATTAATAACATAGTTACCTTTCCTAAAAATTGAACTAATTTAGCCACGTTTCAGGAAAAGCCTAACTAAATCAGTGAATTTTCCTGAAGAATGTCAATATTTTAGTCGTGCATTCATTAAATGTCCCTAACATAACTAGGATTTTATATATACATAACTAATATATGGAAATTTTTAAGGAAACATTTCTACTTTACTGATGTTTTTCAGGAAATGCCACTATGTTAGTGACATTTTTCACAAAAAGTCGTGAAAAAATTATATATTTATATAGCCCACATCCCCCCACATAAATGTAAATATATATATAGATATATGCATATATTTTGTTGATAATATATTTAATCACAATCACATATTTATAAAGGCACATATATTTATTTATTTATAAATATAAAAACATACACACACACACTGTATGTACATATCTTTATATATAAAAACAAATATATATTTTAAATGTAGTCTTTCTTTTATAATGTACATATTTTAGTGAAATTTTTACTAGGGTTTTAAAATGTTGTAAATTATATATATATATATATATATTATAATTATAATTATATTTCAGTATACATACATACAGGGATACATAGACACACACAGACATGTATATAATCACATATATATGTATATATATATACATATATATATACACAAATATATATAAATATATAATATATATTTAATATATACATATATATATATAATATAAATAGAAACACATATATATACGATATAAACATATAAATGAACATAAAATATAACCATATATATATATAATATATATAACCCTAAAACACAAACAAACACACACACAGATATATATATATATATATATATATATATATAACATAAAACATAAAAATACATATAATATGTATATTATCTATAAACCTAATATATAATTACAAAGACTTATATATTATATAAAAATATATATGTACATAATATATAATATAAACATATACATAAATATAATATAATATAAACATATATATATTTACATAGAATATAAACTATAAACACACACAGAGAGAGATATAAAATATATAATATTAACTTTTAATTATTGGAATTCTTATATATATATATATATAAACAATTAAATATTTTAAATACAGTTTGTTGTTTAAGAATACATGGCTATTTTAGTGACATGTGTACCAGCATTTTAAAACATGGCTAATTATACACGACACACCCACACATATAAACACATATATATATATATATATTAATGTAGACATGTAATTTATATATTATATAAAAATATATATATGTTTGTATATATATATATATTTCATATCAACATATGAATAAAAATAATATATATATGTATAATATAAAATAGGAAACATGCATATATATTTTATAAACCTATAGAAGTAGATATAAACTCACACACACATATATATTAATATATAATATAATCATATAAATATATAAAATATAAAATTTTAACCCAGGCACATATAAATATGTATATATTTTTTTAAACCTATATATATATATAAACATAAAATATAAAATATAAAAACATATATATATAATTTAATCACATATATTTATTTATATATTTTTATGTTAATATAAATATTTAATATAAATTTAAAAATATATTTTTTAATTTTTTAAATACTGAAATATAGTTATATATATAAATATAAATGGCACAATAATTAAATAATAAGTTAAATAGGTGGGTCTGATGCTTCTTAAGGTTTTAAGTGGTAGGTCAGTTATTCAACATTTATTGTCAACAAATTTATATGGGGAGGAGTGTCCGGGGTGAAGCTGCATTAAGCATAGAGATAGGGGTTGGATGGGGAAATATATGTGAGTGGGGTGTATGAGGAGGGGGGAGGGATGTGGGCGTACCTATAGGGGGACATGGGGAAATAGTTGAGTGGGGTATTATAGGAGCGGGACAGGAGATGCAATTATAGAACTGTGGGGTACATGAGGATGGGGTAGGGATGTGGGACGACCTGTGGGGGAATGCATGAGAAATAGTTGAGCAAGATATCAGAGGACAGGGCCAGGGATGAACATGTGGATGGGGTGTGTGCGGTATGTGGGAAATGGGAGTGGACTGGTGGGGGGGGGGGATTGGGTGGGGGTACCCTAGGAGGGGATGTGGATGTGGAGGGTACAATAGGTAATATGTAATGATGTGGTATAAAATAATGTCATTTTTAGAAAATGTCAGTAAATTCGGTGTGGTTAAATCCTGACCTATAAAATTTCAGTAAATTAGGGATGTTTACAAGAATCACTAATTTAAAAATGATTAAAAAATTTCTAATTTTTCATGTTGAATTATGATCATTTCTTAGAAACATTGGTAAAGGTGGTGTCGCTAAATATTGATGTTTACAAACCACTCAAAATTAACTACGTTTATAAACATATCAAATCTGACAATGTTTAAATACATCATTAATTGGAGACTTTTATAAATGTCACTAAATTTGAGACACCTCATTTATCGACATTTTTATGAAATATTTGTAAATGAATTTTTGACATCTTAAATGTTTCTAATTAGAATTTATTTGTAGTTCTTCTGTACTTGGACACATACATTGACACATTCATTGATATAAGGGAATGATCATGTTACAATGGTACATGTTGTGTATTATATACACACACAGTTTAATACTTCAAAAAGGGATTGGAGCCCTTTACCTCTTCATCATAGACAAGATTATTTATGATTCATACCCTTGATCTATTTCCTAAGGGATAGTATAGAATCATGTCCTATGTACAGGATGGTTACCCAACAGAGAGACATTACTCATTGACAGTGTTTTTGGAATCCATCCGTGAGGCCTAATGTGAGATCATATACCATCATAATTTTACTAGGTGGAGTTCTTGACATCTTCGTGGCCAAAACTATGAGATCATCGATCCTCTTATTATAATGTTATTCAAAATTGATTTGTATTTATAACCCATGTCATTGGGTATGATCTTTATGTGTTTACCATTCCATTTAGATTTCCATGAAATAATTATTATCAAGATACCCAAAGATCATGACATATTTGTGGGAGGCCATCTGTGCTACGTGACTCGTGCAGGATGTTCTCCTACAAGAGTTCATCATGGAACCTCTAAGTAGGATTCCTAGGATGGAATTACGGTTGTGACATTACCTTTAGATTTTTTGGATTTCATTAGTATATCAAGATATTCTTGTCATATTTTTTATATAAATATACCTATGAATAGATTACTATTATTCATGATGATATCTGTTTAGTAATTTATGGTTTTCATACTAGGTTTCCTTATGCTCACCACAGCATGGGTTTCATTGTACATGTGTGATTTCTTATGCAGATGATTTACCTTTTGTCAGAGTCCTAGAAAGACCAGGACCAGGACCAGGCATCCCCTAGTGAGATGGATTGAATAAGGTGTGTATCTGTGGTTAAATTGTCATGAATCCCCTTCTATAATTTCATGTAGTACTTTTTTAGTCTCTTTGTAGTAGGATTTTAGGTGGTAATTTTTATTTAAAGTAATATTTCATGTACTTTGATGGTTGGATTTATATGTATTCATGCATGGTTTATCATATTTTTTACATTTTAGTATTTTATGGTCTTGGATATGTGTCAATGTCTATAGGTATATTGGACAATGGCCTCCCAAGTGTGTGATATACCTACTCGAAGATCATCCCCAACCATTGGTATATTGTTGGGTGGCTAGAGGTAATCATGATAGAGGCCCTAATCTGATGGTTTGTGAATATATTGATAATTCCCTGACCAAGAAAATTCCCCCATCCTAGTGTTTGAGTAATTTCCATTTCTGTCAGGTTATTCCCAATATCCTCTTACCCATGGGAATTTAACAACTACGTGTGTATTTTCCCTACACTTATGGGGTATTTAGTGGCATGTGGATCAGTTAACATAGTCTCAACTAAAAAATCAAAATTTAATCATCATAAAACCATAATCTAATGAGAATATCATTATTTGTTTAAAAATAATAATCTTTATGGAATAATATTTCATTGTATGACCTTAAATTATAGTACACATAATAACTTATCACAATAATTTAAACTATATGATGTATCATTTCCCCAAATAACATAGAAAATATCTACAGTGGTACAAATATAAATAAATGTAATATTTTTAGATTGGTCCATCCCATACAACCTAATGTTATGACAGAACAACAATCCCTTTTAGAGTGAAGATTCTCTGTAAGTTTTATTTTCTATTATATTGGTATCTAGTGGTTATGTATATATTATCCATGGTTTTACGAGGTGACAAAATAATTATCACCTTCTTTGTTTAGAGTAAATATCCATATAGAAAATATAATCATATAAGAAATATGTCTAGAAATATTACTAATATTTTAGGATATATAGTGATGTCTAGATATCTGACCCATGTTAGGAGTCTAATCTTAAGTATTCCCCATTATTAATTGATGTAGGGACCATTTTCTTTTATTAGTGTGTTACATTCCCATTAATACCACTATGAAAGGGTCTTTAGCTTATAATATCAATGAGGTACTTGATTCACATTATTATTATATATGTAGTGATTTATAGGATATATATTATCAACATAGACACAAGTCATCATTAATATCCCAAATTTTTTTTAGGGATTCTTATTGCATAATTTTTTCAAAAATATGATAAACATTCCACCACCACAATTATAGAAAACATCCATCTCCAATAAATTATAGTTCACATCACTAGTAACATCAATCACCATAAAATCAAAAAAACATATTAGTAATATGTTTATTTGACTTGAAGGGAAACCTCATATTTGTAAGAATAATCGATGTATATATCTTCAAACCTTCCAATAATAGGCATTACGTCCTAAAGGAAGGTTCTACAATCCCCAAACACCCTTAAAAATATCACAAAGGAACCATAATTTCAAATGTGGCTAGTGTTCATCCCATGTGTACCTTATTTATATTACCACTACTAATCCAAAGACATTGTGTCATGATTTAAAAACTTATAAGACCATGTTATAAAAAAATTTAGGTGCACCCGATATAACTGATACCCATTCAGGTTTTTGTTTTCATCCTTTTGGTATAATCACAATGAAATTAAACTCTGTTCACTCTCCCATGAGATAGTCTATATTAGTTATGGTTCATTTACTGACATCATATTTCATATCCCTCTTGCTAGAGAGATGATATCACTTTTTTAGTCATTGATGACTCACCGAAACCATTTTCCTTACAATGGTCCCAACTACAGTACCTTAAACTGTAAAAAAGGGACATAAATCTTGTCAAGATAAAAACCCATAAATGGACATATATTAAAATTCATGTCCCTTCTCGTTATAAATTTTCTTATAAAAATATTATGAAAATGATTGAGTGTAAAAAAAAAGGAAAAAACCTTTACAACACACTATAGAGCCCCCTAATATGTGAGGATATGTTTTTTAGATCATCTTGTCTATGAAAAAGATGTATGAATTTCTTTAGATATCGTTTGACTGCAAATATTTGTTCATTACATAGTGGGATGACCATTAAGGCAACTAAACCCTCCATTAATATACATTTTTCTCTATAAACCTATTTTAATTCGCTTGTTTTTTAATACTTCCCATCCATCGTGTCTATCAGTAATGATCATATTTGAATCTAAGGGGAAAAAATTGGTAATGATCATTAGAGAAACAATATCCATCCCTTCCAATTAGAGGCATCTTCATCCTAAGGACCTTGACACCATTCTAGTGGAACCGTACATTTGGATGTGGTTAGCGGTTATCCCAAGAATGAATGTCTCATATCATCCCCTCTAATTCAAGCTTATTGAGTTTGGACTTACAAAATATAGAACCAAATATTTAATTGGATTAGTTAGACTTGATGTTTTGCACGCATTCATTGTAATTTCTTTCTGGGTGATGATATTCTACCACACCCGTAAGGTTTTAGAAGTGTGTAGTTATGTGACGTTAAACATCATGATGCAATGGTCAAGATTATTAACCCTATACTAAATTCCCCCTTATTTTTTAGGGTTGTTAGTATTATCCATTTTTCCTTCATCCATGTCACATTTTCCTTTCCTTCACCAATATATAGATTTCCCTATTAATTTTGTCAAAATTGACTAATTTAAAATATTAACATCGTTGGACCAAGTGTTATGGTAATAAAAAATACATCATTCCTCAATGATTACTGAAATTATAGAATTGGTTTATCTATTTAAAATATTCACATAATTGTTTCATTATTAGATCATATAATCAATCTTTATAACACTATCCTAGAGTGTAAGGTCATCATCACTGACAGTGATAGTTTATTTGACCAGGTCGGCTGAGTTTGCATCTTCAAACATGCACTATGAAAAACATTAAATATTGGTCCAAGCACCATGTAAAAAAAATGCATACATTTAATCATGGGGTATACTATAAATATAAAAATAGTATTTTTAAATTATCAACAGTTATATTGCATCCATTTTACTATATTAGACACATCACCCATTTGTTTCCAATGTTATATGTCCTAAAACCATAGTAATATTGGGTCAATGTAGCTAAAATTAATATATCAGCAAATTATGGGCCATTAACTCTTACTATAAACTACATGAACTATTCCTAAAGTCTGTATTCAATTTTTGGAGTTGGTATATACATTTAATTAGTTTTTTCTTCATCCATGTATATATATAGATATACACATATTTGGGTAAAATTTATAAGACCTTAAACACTATTCCCCATTAGACTGAGAACTATAAGCTTCAATTGTTAAAAATTTATCTCAAGGGTGTATGCATTCATGACATTGTACTCTCTATTCAATATTGGTTTAATAATCCTACAAATCCATGAAAACTCTTCATCTTTTCTATGTTATACTTTGTTCAAATTTAAACATTATCCCTGTTGGTTTCACATTCATGACTATAAACATCTCAATGAATGAGATACATAACGTGGAAGGACAAGAACCTATAAGGATAATCCTTGGAAAAAATTCTTTCTCTACTCATTAGACATTTATATTTCATGATCCTAGAAAAATTTAGCATTATAAATTTAAAATTCATAAAACATGTTAGCTTTAAACCCCAGAATGTAAAAAATGAATAAAAAAAATTGAGTTCCTACTTTCTATGATTCCCCAAATATCGTCATATTAAAATTTTAGGGAAATAAAAAAGGAAAATATCATGGGGTCTTCAATATAATTCCTATAAATGATAATATAATGTTTTTTCACTATTGAACTAGGAAACATATAGATTATTTATCCATCTAATCCAACAAGACTGCTGGGATACTCTAGGCCATATACATGATGTTTTAATTTTTGGGTTATTCAATATGATCCCTATAAATTAAAATATACAGTCATTAGACCATTAAACTATCAAGAATATATAGTAATTATCCATCCAATCCAAAATGACTGTTGGGATAGTCTAGTCCATATGCATGATGTTTTAATTTTTGGGTGTTCAAGACATCTTAAAATTTTGAATCATCATTTTTTATTCCACCCTGCTGAACCTCGTCACATTAATTAAACCCAAACAATCATATATAAATGTTACATATCTAGTGTTATGTTGATTTATTTTTGTCTATACACAAATGTGAGTAATTTCATAGAGGAAGTAATTCCATATCAAAATAGAACAACTATAGAGTAATGGTGATGTTCTTATACCTATTCCCATCCCTAAGTGACTCCTGAGATGAAATCATTCCTCATTCAAATGGAAAAACTCTATTGTTACTATAATCGTGTTATTCCTATACCAATACTTTAGATTTTAATAAAAGGAAACCATTCCATATTATAGTGTAAAAATGATGAAACAAACTATATGAGCATGAAACAATTCACAAAGGAAGAAAAATTAAATACGGGTATTATCTTCCCAATAAATAAAATGAAGAAGAAGGTTTCTAATATTATTTCGGTCTTGTGAACATCTAGGAGACATGAGATCAAATAACCTTGGAAAGATCCTACGAAAACCACTTTTACAATCCCTTATGATATTTTGAATGATCCTCAAATAGTCTATTATTCATGTGGTAGCAGTGGTACAAGAACTACCATGTCATAAAATTTTTTAATAAATGGATGACATAAAAACTATATAAAAATCCTTGGAAGATATGAGGAAAATATACAAAGGGAGGGTACCACTTATTTCCATAAATTTCATGTGACACATTATTTATATGTAGAGATATTTTCTACAACGACACTCATACAACCTCATGATATTGCAAACTATTTTAAAATAAGAAATGGAAATACAAGTAGGGAAAGGAAGATGCATCTTGTTGTTGAAATATTCTTACTACACCCCCATGATGTTTTCCAGTCACCACAGAAGCCTCAATGACATGTCCACGTTGCCAAAAAACCCCACTGGCATATTACCCTCACCACGAAAAAGTCCTCAAGCATGTCTAGGAAATCTTACGCCCCCCCCCCCTTTGGCTCCAAAATTTATTAGAAGAGTTTGTCCATGATAAATGCTCATGCATCACCAGAACATCATTTTTTTTCATGTGACGCATTATATATGGGATGATTAATTTTCCTTGACAACACTCAAGAAAACTAACATTACTTCAAACCCATTAAAAATAAATAAGAAAAATAAAGTAGGGAAAATGATTGTTTCTATTATGGTTGTAAAACTTATGTGACACGCCAGAACAGTCTCAGAAATCCCCTTTAAAATCCATCCATATCTCATAAGAAAGACTTAGATAATCTGCCTATGGTCAAACGAAGGCGTTTTGATAGGAATTCTGATCTCGCAAAGGCCCTTGGACATATCTACCAGACAATATGAATGTCCCTTAGGCATGTCTATATGGTTAAACATGACCCCATTAATTGGTTATAAAACAATAAGTGGGTAATTGATAGCATGGATGTTGGGTTTCTATAAATGACTTGACACACTCAAATAACCTATATTAAAACCTCATGATGATCTGTGATTCAAATTTTATCCACCGACTCCATCATGGATTTGCGTGATACATTCCACACAAATTGATGAATAACTAGGATGTAATGGCCTATAAAACCCCCACACCAACCTGAAAATGTATCATTAAACATAGGTACAATCTTCAGAACCACACATCGATACACATAAGAATCAAATAGTATTTCTTGGGGTGGCTAATCATTTGACCCAAAATGTTTTCCATCAGGTAATGTTCATAGAACAACAGAATAGATCACACCTTAAGAATAGTAATTTCATATGATCACTCATAGATCAAGTGAATCACTCTTTGTAAGTAACACAAATAAATCACACATACTTTCTAAAAAAATACAAGTCATAAAATAATCTAAAAATTAACAATTCTATGTCATTTTCAATCAAAAGAGTGAAAAAGACTAAAATATGGGAAACATACACATAAAAAATATATAATGATCCTCATGTGGGTTGTGTGATCAACTCATGGCATGAAACATCACCTAGAAATATCTGTAATGATATGGAATTTCCATGTATTGTTTTTAAATAAATGGGAATTTTACGATTCTGCAAAAATTGACTGCGCATGATTCTGAGGCCCGGTGTGCCCAGAGTCAATTTATGATGTTTTGTTCGGGAATGTTCAGTAAACATACGAGCGAGTTTTTCTATCTTTTGAATCGGTTCTCAAAATTGAAATCTAAGGGCTCCATTGAACTCGCATCACTAGTATTCTCTTAATAAGACTTTCAAATCGATGATAGTTAGTCGAGAGTGAATGTTAGTTTTTCGTTTTTTCATGGAAATAATAAAATAAAATAAACGCATGTTTTATTTTCTTTTATATAATATAATGTCCCATGAGGAAGTTAGAGTTAGGTACCACCACACCTTAACCTCCCATGAGAGGTTATGGTGGTGGGGCCCACCCAAAACTAACCTCCCATGAGAGGATATGGTGTGGGGACCACCCAGGAATAAACCCCGCCATTTAATTGAGGAAAACCTCTCATCTCCCTCATAAATGAGGGAGAGTCTCTTGACCTCCCTTACCTTTATGTTGCTACCACCCCCCATCATTAATGGTTTCAACCCTCCCCTTTAATTAATTGAGCCATCTCATTTAATTAAATGCTACAATTTGAATTTTAAACCCATCAAACTAATTAATTGATAATATATTATTTGCAGGGGATATTTATTTAGTGGTTTCAAAAATGTTGAAAAAAGGGGGATTATTGCTATTGGGAGAAAGCTCCCAGCGAAGAACGCTCCACCGACGAGGGATGCCTTCGACTATGAAGAATGATCTCCTTAGACCTTCTTCCTCGGACTCCTACCAATGTGGGACATCGTCGACGACCGACCTTCCCTCCACATCATCATAAATGAACCGATGCACGAGCTCAGGATTGGAAGTGTGCGGCGGACGCGACGAAGGAGGACTACTCCATCTTTTTCCCCACAACGTATTCGATGAATAATGAATAAGTAGGGTTCTCATTTGAATATGATTTTATACCCCATAATCATTCCTTATAAAACAAAGAACGCTGATCAACTTCTAACTAGTTGATCCACACATGTTTTACTTTGATGGGTTTTGGGATTAATCATTGTGGGTGGGTTTGTTGTGCTTCATTCATGTGAGCCAAATGAACCAACCCTAAATGTGGAGGGTACAGACCAATCTAACATGGACCAACCCCCCACCATCATTCTGCATTTTTATATTCCTCAAAATGGTTATGAGATGACGAAGGAAACGATGCTGCCACCAGTGAACTCCGCGACCAGTGTTACCCCTGCTGCATTCTGCCCCTCTGCCGACCAAACGGGTCATGCCCCTGTCGTGGCGCCCCATCCGAACCACCCTCGCGGTCGCCGCCCTTCCGGTTGACCTGCACCGGGTCGTGCCGAGCCGCCCTGGCAGCATCATCATCCGGCTGAACCAGCCCCGACCGTGCCTGCCCAGCCCCGACCGAGCTCTCCCCCGGCCACCACGGCCTCACCGCCCCCCGGCCGAGCCGGCCCCAGCAACCCCGACCTCACGGCACCCCGGTCGAGCAGGCCTCCCGCGCCCCTCATAGCACACCGGATGAACTGGCATGTTACCTCGTTGTTCCCTCCTGACCGAGTCACCCACGTGGAAGCCTCCGGGATGAACGACTATCATGGCAACTCGCAGCAGGTCCATGCCCTCGCGGTTGGTACGCGCCCTCTTGGCTCTCTGCGGCCCCTCGCGACCTGTTGGCGGGGCCTAGTGGGCCGGGATAAACCCAATAGGCTAGCCCACCCAACGGATTGGTCCATACCCAAAGGGTCATACTGGGTTGACCAAAACCAGGTCAGCCTAGGCTGGGTCGGGCCGGTTCTATCCATCCGAGTCGGACCGGACCCAGGCCCACTACAGCCCTTTACTTTATTTTGGCCATATCTTTGGAAACAGATGTCCATTTGACGAACCTTCTGCCACATTGGAAATATTGGAGTATGAAGGTCCCTTTTTGTATATCCCCTGGAGTTTGGGTATAGTTGAGATACGGTCAGGTTGGATCGTGCACGAATCCAACTGGGCCCCTGGGACTAAAAGGATAATAACTCACAGACCGGGCATCCGATTGATGTGTTGTCTGTTGCGTTGAGACCCCTATGACGTGGACGATCAAGGGATACTTCTTCATGATACTTCAATGAAGTTGGAGCATCCACTAGTAGCATTTAGATCATATCATTCAATGAAAATCGAACTTTTGTGCGGGAATGTAGTAGCTGGCTGAGATTAGACGACTTTTGACAGATTGAATCGGAGTGACTTGAATAGCACAGTGGGTAGCGCCTAGTTGTTGTGGAAGACCCATGTCGGTGAAATGACTTGATATGGCTGCAGACCCGCGGTACTCTACAGGAGGATTACCTTTGCAAACATTGAGGAGAAGCACCTGGTTGTGGTAGCAGACCCGCAGTGGGTAGCGCCTCTGTGTGACACAGAAGACACACATTACTCGAAAAGAGGAGTACCTCAGTATTCCAAGGTTAGTGGGAAGTGCTCTTAGGTTGGAAGCGGGACCACTTTACTCAATTGAGCAGGAGTTCTCCACCAGCTGAGGTTTCTATATTGTTAATAAAATCCTAGTTGAGATGAGTCTGTAACTTTTCTTTTTTCCTCATGATTGAGATGGACTACTTGATTACATAGCTATATGTATGGGAATATACCTAAGTGGGGTTATATGTTGATTTCATACATTTTGGTTTATCCTTGGTGGATTTTGTGAGACCATGAGGGTCTCGGGGTCCCTAATGAGTATCGTTATACTCACCCCTACAAAATCTATGCCCGAACCTAATTTTGTTGGATGCAGATGATATAAAACATTGACTTATGATAAGAGTACCTAGACAGGATGGTACATGGTGGTGGACACTATGACGTGTCAGTACATAGAAGAGACAGACAGATGTGGAGTGCTGAAGAGACGATCTGTTCCAACCCATCAGGTAGAAACCTCATAGGATGAACTAGTAGCTATCTTTTCTCTTTATTCAATTGTATTTTATTTTAGTTGTACATGTACCTTTACTATTGGGCTTGTATTTTTTCCATCTATTACATTTGGTACTCTTTTGGTTATACTGTTTTCTTAGGTTCGTAACTTTTCGTGTACATGGTTGCATGTGTTTATAGGTTATATGGAAAATGCCTTTCCAGTTTAAGGGAATAATTATTTGGTTTTAGTTGCCATCCCCTAGCCTATTAATGTTGGGCTTGGTCTTAGTCATGTCACAGGGCCTGGGGGATGGGTTATGACAAATTGGTATCATAGGAGTCAGTTCTACCGCAAATCATAGGACTCTGATATTTTCTGTGAAGCAATAGTGTTAAGTGTAGTGAGTGTGGTTTTCAATTCAGGGAGTCCAGTGTTGTTTTAACGGCCGACATATCCATAAAATAGGACCCTAACTTCTGATTTTCGACTCAGTTCACAAAAACAATGATTGCCCAAGTATTTTCAAAAGTTTTCTTTAAGTCAGCTCAACTAGGTGAGCTCACCAGGTATAACCTTTTTAACAGTAGAGAACCTGCTTCTTTTTAGGATGCATCTATGTAGACCAAAATCAAGGGTCCCGAGTGTTTAATGCACATATATCCCACCGAGCGATGAGGCCACGGTGCATGGCCCTTTTCCAGTGGATGCACTAGCGGTATCTTTACCCATTGGGCCACTGATGCCACCAGCCCCAGCAACAGACTGTGTACAAAGCATGAGCACGTTTCATGTGTTATATCACCAATGGTCACCCAGGTTCAGAGGAGAGACGGACCCACATGTGGCGAAGGAATGGATAGAGGCTATGGTGAGATTTTTCTTACTGGTTGGGGAACCAGCAGACCTCATGGTGATTCATGCTACCAGCCTTCCACAAGTAGCAATGGGAAGATGGTGGATCTTGATGCTCTAGGTCCATGAAGATATGAAGCTTCTCTGGGAAGTCTTCGAGAGAATGTTTCAAGTAGTGTTTATCCTAGAGACTCATTGGGTAGTGCGCATACAAGAGCTACATCATTAATTGCAGCGCAAAATGACTGCCGCTCAGTAATTAGTGTGGTTAACTGACATCTCACATTACACCACCGATATGGTGATAGACCCATTCTTCAGGGCCCAGACCATCGAGCAGGGGCTTAGGTGGGAGATCAGGGCTTCGGTGATCACATTCAGCATCCCGACGAAGGGAGGTGTGTAGAGAGAGCCATCTTTGTGGAGAGTTTCTTTGCTGAGCTGTCTCCATCAGTGAGATCCACCACCAATCGACATATAGCAGAGTGTTCTATAGCTAGAAGCCGGCAGATTTTGTAGAGTTCCAAAAGGATCAGACATATAGGTGGATGAACGTTTGACTTAGGATCAGTTGTTCTGGTCACTCGAAGTAGAGACAGACATGCGAAGAGCGGGTAGTGTTACTCATGCAATGGGAAGGGTCACATGGATCGTGACTGTCCAACCCGCCATTCTAATGATCAGAAGACGGTCGAAGGATCTCCCAAGAAGAGATATATATTTGATTGAGCTGGTCCACAGGGAGAAAGAAGACGTGGCAGAGGAGGTGGTCATACAGCTGGAGGTGGGTGACATTTCATGGAGTTACTGCCACTACCACCAATAGGTCCACCCCGACAGTAGGGAGAAGGTGGACAGGGGAAAGCTCTTCCCAAGGAATCTGAGGATTATGATCATGGAACTATGGAGATGATTCGAGGTATGATCTATGTCTATGCCACCATAGTTGTAGTACTTATAGACAAAGCTTGCAGTCACTCTTTCATTTACACAAACCTCATTCAGAGCTCAGAGATTCTGACAAAGTCATTGGCTCAATCATGATAGATAGATAATCTTATGGGAGTAGATTCGCTGATTACGAACTGGTGATAGCCATATGACCTTACACTATGAGGCAAAATCTTTTGTTGGGATCTCCTTGTAACAACATCGAGGACTTACGACATCATCTTGGGTATAGACTGGTTATTTACTCTCCATGCTCAGATTGACTGTATTAGGTGCAATGTGTGGTGTGTCTGCACATATGGGACCAGGTTTACCTTCACTTGTGATAAGGGAAGCTTTTTAGCATAGGATGGAATTTCTCGGAAGAGGGTGTGACCGATCAATCATCAGTTGGCCAGCCTTACCCTCGTAGCTGTAGATGTGTAGAGTCTGAACTATCCTCTGGTAGTAGACCAGTACAAGGATGTTTTCTCTGATGATGTCCCAGTTCCATCTCCTTATATAGAGGTATACTTTTATATTGACTTGTAACCAAATACGGCACTGATATCTACACCAGCATATCGGATGGATCCAGTGAAGCATCGCGATCTATGGGTATAGCTAGAGGATTTGTAGGGGAAGGGATTCATCCGTCATAGTGTTTCACCTTGGGTAGCCCCGATTCTATTCTCCAAGAAGGTGGATGGCTGTTTGATGATTTTTTTAGACTATAGGCACCGGAACCTAGTGACCGTGATGAAAAAGTACCCACATCAGAGTATTGATGACTTCATTGATCAGTTGAAAGGGGCACGTTGGTTCTCGAAGATAGAACTCAGATCAGGTTATCAACAGCTTAGAGTTTGAGAGGACGATGGGTAGAAGACAACTTTTAGATGTCAGTATGGACACTACGAGTTCTTGGTTATGCCATTTGGCGTATCCAAATATCCAACAGTGTTCATGGGACTCATGAATAGGATCTTCCAGCCATTCCTTGATCGCATCTTCATAGTCATCATTGATGACATTCTGATCTATTCGACTACTGAGGACGAGCATGCCTTCCATTTGTGGGTAGTACTGGATACACTCTGATTACACCAGCTTTAAGGTAAGCTCTCGAAGTGTCTGTTCTGGATCCGAGAGGTTCACATCATGGGATGTGTCATCTCAGAGGCTAGATTTTTAGTAAATCTACTGACGATTGATGTAGTACTTTCTTAGTAGACACCCAGTAGTGTGACGGAGGTACAAAGTTTACAGGATTTGGTAGGATACTACAAGAGCTTTGTGCCAGATTTCTATAGAGTTTAAGAACAAACATCATCTTTGATAATGAAGGGGAAACCATTTGTGTGGTCGGAGATATGCCAGTAGAGATTTCAAGAGCAGAGTCAGAGGCTGACTAGTGCCCCGTCTAGTGGCTTCCAGAGGAAGGCGTAGGGTACATAGTCTACTTTGAGGTATCAGGGACCAGACACGGATGTGTCCGGATGCAGGAACGAGAAGTGACCACTTATGGTTCTTGGAAGATGAGATAACATGAGCATAACTACGCCACCCATGAAATGGAGTTAGCAGCAGTGATCTTCGCCTTGAAGATGTGGTGACACTATCTGATGGTCGAACGTTTTACCGTGTACTCTGATTGTAATATTCTCAGGTATATATTCTCTCAGAAGGACTTGAACCTGAGACAATGATGTTGGCTTGATTTTTTCTAGGACTATGACATCAAGATAGTCTATACTCATGAGAAGGGGAACGTTGTTACAGATGCACTCAGTGTGAGAGCTGGGATTCAGCTTCTAGGTGAGGCGATGGAACAGCTGGCTTCTTTGCAGATATCCTTTGTAGATAGGGACAGAGTATCCATTCTACAGTCTCTTACAGTTACTGTCGCACTTCATTATTGGGTCCGGGAGGCGCAGCGTGGGGACACTGACTGCGAGATCGGACGCACTAAGATATCCACAGGGCAGGCACAATATTGTTTTTCTAATGGTGGGGAGCACGTCATCTTCTTTAGAAGACGTACCATGGTAACAGTGTCACTTCAGGAGGAAGTGTTGAGGGAGTACCACACATCCCCTCTAGCGGTACATACAGGAATGCAGAAGATGTACCAGGACCTCCAATGATAGCACTATTGTCCGGGAATAAAGAATGCAGTAGCAGAGTTTGTTTCTCGGTGACTCACTTTTCAGCAAGTGATGGCGGAGCCTCTAGAACCAGCAGGCTTGGTTCAGACTTTAGAGGTCCCATAGTGGATGTGATATGGGATATCCATGGATTTTGTGATAGGAATTCCATGTATATATAGAAGTAATAACTCAATCTGGGTGATCGTTGACTGACTCACCATGTTGGCCCACTTCCTGCCGATCAGAAACCAAGGTTCAGTAGAGAGTTTGGGACGCCTATATGAGCAGGAGATTGTGTGGATACATGGATAACCTTCGATGATTGTATCTGATCATGACACATGTTTTACTTCCCGGCTATGGAAGGGGTTATAGTAATCCTTCGAGATGCAGCTTCGTTTGACATCGCCTTCCATTCTAAGACAGATGGCCAGACCGAGTGGACCATCCAGACCCTCATGGACATGTTGTGTGCTTGTGTCCTCGACATCAGTCACAGTTCGGAGGATCACCCTCCTTTGGTGGAGTTTCTAAATAACAACAGCTATCACTCCACCATTGGGATGGCACCTTTTGACTCATTATACATGCGACCATACAGATCACCTTTGTGCTGGACTAACCTAGGGAAGTCAACAGCCATGGGACTAGAGATGGTACGAGCTACCATTGAGAAGGTTTAGATCATCCAACAGCGGATGAAGACTTCATGGAGTAGGAAGAAGTTGTATTCCGACAGAGGATGGAGACCTCTGAAGTTCGAGGATGGCGACCACGTCTTTTTAAAGGTCTCACCTCAACGAGGTTTGAGGAGATTTGGTTGAGGTGACAAGTTATCTCCAAGATTCATCAAGCCTTTTTAGGTCCTTAGTAGAGTTGGCGAGTTGGAATACTTCTTATCTTTTCCACAACATTTGAACCAGGCACACTATGTCTTCAACGTATCCCACCTAAGGAGATACGTGCATGACCCTTCCCACATCAAATACCATGGTGAGCTGGACGTCGACGATGGGGTGACTTTTATAGAGGTTCCAGTTGAGATTGAGGATTGACAAGATCATGTTATTTTTGGATGGTCGATCACTCTAGCATGCGTTCACTGGAAACACGAGAACCTCCAAGATATCACATGGGAGCGGGGGGTTCAGATGCGTTCTAAGAACCCCCAGTTTTTCCCTTAGTTATAAGTTGTGGATTATGGGGACTTAAAGCCCTGACGGTGGAGAATGTAAAGACCCATAATTTCCATGTAATTTTTTTTTAAAATAAATTGGAATTTTTTGTGTCCGCAAAAATTGATGGTGCGTGATTCGGAGGCCCGGTGTGAACGACATCAATTTATGAAGTTTTGTTTAGGTACGTTCAGTAAATGTACAATCGTCTTTTTCTATCTTTTGAATCAGTGCTCTAAATTGAAATCTGAGGGCAATGTTGAACTCACAGTGCCAATATTCACTTAAGAAGGCTTTCACCTTGACGACAGTTGGTCAAGGGTGGAAGTTTGTTTTTGGTTTTTATCTTGAATATAATAAAACAAAATAAAATCACATTATATTTTATTTTATCTAATATAACCACCCATGTAGAAGTTGGAGGTACGGACCACCACACCTTAACCTCCTATGAGATGTTATGGTGGTGGTGCCCACTCAACCCTATCCTCCCATGAGAGGTTATGCTGTGGGGACCACCCAGGACTAATCGCACCATTTAATTGAAGAAAACCTCTCAACTCCCTCATAAACGAGGGAGAGTCTCTTGAACTCCCTTAAAATAAGGTGCCACCACCACCCTCTTTTAATGATGTCAACCCTACCCCTTTAATTAATTGATCCATCTCACTTAATTATATTCTACAATTTGAATTTTAAACCCATCAAACTGTATAATAGATAATATATTATTTGAAGGGGATATCTATTCATTTTTTGGCAAAAGGTTGGAAAAGGATGATTAGAGATATTGGGAGAAATCTCCCACCGAAGAACGCTCCACCGATGAAGACCAGCGACGAGGGATGCCTTCAACTACGAAGAACGACCTCATTTGACATTATTACTTGGACTCCTACCGACGTGGGAGGTCGTTGACCACCAACAGACCCACCTCATCGTCATAAATGAACCGACGAACGATCTCATGATTTGAAGTGTGAGATGGATGTGACAAACAATGACAACTCCATCTTCTTCCCCGCAACTCCGTCGACTAACAACGAACAAGGAGGTTTTTCATTTGAATATGATTTTATTCTCGTGATTCATTCCTTCTAAAACAAATAATGTGGAAAAACGTCTAACTAGTTTATCCACACATGTTTTCCATTTTGGAGTTTTAGGATTATTCATTGTGGGAGGGTTTCTTGTGCTTCGTTCAGGTGAGGCAAATGAAACCTCCCAAAACACAGAGTGTGCAGACCAATATAACATGGCCCGACCCCCTCTGCTATTTTTCTTAATGATTTTATTTGGAATGGAGATGAGATGACGAAGGAGACGAAGGAAATGATGTCTCCACCCACATCCTCCATGACCGGCGCCACCCCCGCGGCTTTCCTCCCTACTTTCAGAAGAACCGGTCTTTCCCCCTTCACGGTGCCCTGCCCGAACCACCCCTTCTTTCTGTGTGCTTCCAGCCGGGCTACCCCAGGGTGGGCCGAGCCGCCCTAGTAGAATCATCTGCTGGTTGATCCGGCCCCAAGCGCTTCATCCTAGCCTAGACCGAGCTAGCCCCAGCCACCATTGCCTCACGAAGCCCTAGAAAATTATGCCCCGGCCATCCTGGCCTCACGACGCCCCAGCCTAGCTGGCCTCCCATGCCCATCGCGACACCCTAGCCGAGCCATCCACCAGCACCCCTCCGCACCCCCCGGCTAAGCCAGCCTATCGCGCCCCTCACGGCACCCCGGCCAAACTGGACCGCACCCTCGCAGTGCCCTCTAGGCCAAGTCACCCACATAGTTCCCTACGGGCTTTACCTCCCTCACGCAGACTCGTGGGCGGTCCGCGCCCTCACGGCTGGTATGTGCCCTCTCAGCTCTCTGCTACCCCACACGGCCAACTCGGCTAGGCTCAATTGGCCGGGCCAAACCCAATGGGCTGGCCCACCCAACGCGATGGGCCAAACCCAACGGCTGAGACCGGTTCAACCCAAATTGGGTCGGTCAGACTAGGTCGGACTGAACATGGGCCCACTAGGGCCCTTTACATTCCTTTGGCCATATCATTGGCACCAGATGTCCATTTGACGAACCTTATGTAGTGACAGTAATATTTGAGTATGACAGTCTCTTCGAGTATACCCCACTAGAGTTTGGGGTATTGTTTAGATATGGTCATGTTGGATTGTGCACAAATCCAAACAGGCCTCTGGGACTAAAAGGATAATAACTTATTGACCGAGCATCCGATTGATGCATTGTCTATTGCGTTGATACACCTATGATGCGTCAGACCTTATGAATACCTCGTCGTGAAACTTTGTGGAAGGTAGATCATTGACTAGTTTCTTGGGGAGACGATCTTCCGGAGACGAGAAAGCTTTTGTGTGGGAACATAGTAGCTGGATGAGACTTGAAGACTACTGATTGATTCACTCTGAGTTACTCGACTAGCCCAGTGGGGAGTGCTTGGCTGTGGCGGCAGACCCACGGTGGGGGAGAACCTGGCTGTGGTGGCAGACCCATGGTGGGGAGCGCCTCTGTTTGATGCAGCAGACTCACGGTACTCGACAGGAGGAGTACCTCAGCAGTCCATGGTTAATGGGAAGCTTACTTGGTGTTTCGTTAGGCCCACTGTACTCGATTGACTAGGAGTTCTCCAGCATCCATGGTTTCGATAATGTGAATAAAATCATTGTTGAGCTGAGTCATTAACTTTTGTGTTTTACTCATGATTGAGATGGATTACTTGAGAACTTTTGTATATTTATGGGCATACATCTATGTGGGGTTATCAGTTGATTAGATTCGTTTAGGTTTATCCTTGTTGGATTTGGTGTGACCTTGAGGATCTCGGGGTCCCTACTGGTTATCGTTATACTCACCCCTGAATGGGCTATTTCTGCACCTCATTGTCTTGGATGCAGATGACATTCAGTATTGATTGAGGTTGAGAGTACCAGGACTAGACTGTACCCAGTGGTGGACCATATGGCGTGTCGGTACACGGAGGAGATGGACGAACATGGAGTGTTGATAAGGCGATCTATACCTACCCTTCAGGTAGGAACCTCAGTGGAAGAACCAGTAGTTGTATTTTCTCATTATTTAGTTGTATTGTATTTCAGTTGTACTTGTACCTTTACTGTTGGGATTGTACTATGTCCCCCTTTTACATTCATTACTTTTTTGGTTATTAAGTTTGGTTATGTTTTTATCTTGTTGTGTACTTGGTTTCATGTGTTTACATGTTATAAAGGAAATGCCTTCTTAGTTTTAGGGAATACGTCTTTGGTGCTAGTCGGTAGCCCCTGGCCTATAGAAGGGAGGCTTGGGGTTAGTCATGGAATGGGCCCTGGGGGAAGAGTTGTGACAATATCACCCAGATATCATGATTCAACCTTATTATACTATTTATATCATGATAATTCCTATAGAAATGTCAAAAAAGTCACATAGAACCCCTGATCTTGCCACAAAAAGTCACGTAAAACCATCCAGGTTCACCATAAAATCCTCTCATTATCTTCCAAACATATTTCCAAAATCATATGGAGGTACCAGTACGAGTCATCTATGTATCACGGTAGCACCAGATTATGTCAATTGGCTCTTATGACGCTCTTCATAAATTTCAACCATGTTTTAAGATATAATATAGGCATGTTATCCAAGACAAGTGGCACCCTACGAGACTTGATGCACTGAATCTCATGACACCTTCAAGAGTGTCAACTAGCATTAATGGTTCCACTATAGAATGTTAGGTAGATCATGTGATACCTTTTATATAAGATAGATGAGACCATGTGATGGGTTCTCGTATAATCTGTGCAGGTCTTGCTATGTACATTGTAAAATTCATCCTTGATCACACAAAACCATCAAACATGCCATCTAGGGTTTTCAACATCCCTCAGAATAGTAAACTAGAACATGTGATTGTCATTGGACATGTCAGGAATACATCCTATGATATGTAAAGAAAGAAATAAAGGTATGTATGTCATATAATCAACGCATTTCATTAAGACAAGTTGGAGAGGTCAATCAAACTTACCTGGACTTGAAAACCTTGTCCAAAATTTGTAAATAAAACCTCAGTATGTAATTTCCAACTAATAAATCTATGATGACTATGATTCCCATAATAACCATGATATGTTGGGTGCCTTTGTAATGTCTTTTCTCTATATACAATATCCAAAGTGACTAGGCAAGTGCAGAAATCCCACATCAATGAGTAGCGAGACTAATTAGTTTCTATCCCTTGTTCATAAAATTATTCATAGATCATGTGTGATTAGAGATTTAAAATTATCATATCATTCAAATCATATGCCTCTATTAAGAAAATGGAATCCTCATTGTGTAAACTCAATCAGCAGCATAATATGATATGTCCCTCATATTATGGAAACATTAGTGTGTAACACCTAACCAACTGAACTCTGAAAACTCAGATTCCTCCAATAATTATGATATATTGAACACAATACTATGACCCAATATTCTGTAGGAATCCATTTTGGTTTAATACCCCCATGTCTTGGGAATTTCAACCATCATGACCCAATAATTCTCACTTGTTGACCATTATACATCGTACATTGCCTGACTAATAAGACAACTAAACAATGATGAATATGATTCATGCTATAACTAGGATATATATGACACATTCTTAATTCCTATCCTCCACATTAAATATTCCAAGGGATGTATCAGTTCATATGTCATGCATATGAATGGAGTGAGACAGATAACTTATTATCCACTATTTCTAACACTGATCAAGGATCATGTTGTCTTATGGAGTTGAAATATCCATACAATTAACATCATGAATCTCTATAACCTTGGGAAAATGTTTTTAAGTCCTATTGGGTGGAATAACATGATTTCCTCCATATAAGGAAATATACATTGCGCTAGTCCGAAGGCCATGAACGGACTATGATAACTCTAATTCCCACTATAAATTAGATATGATGGACATCTCCTTGAGACTCGAGAATGATTACAAGGTGATTATTTCATAAAAAATATTTCATTTCCACATGATGTTAAAATACATGATCATTAATGATCTATGATTATTATGATTTTTTCCACACATGGGATAGGTAGTACGTCTCCTTGTGACTTGAGTTTGAATAAGTAGTGGATATGTTCCCATACTTATTTCCTTTTCGCAAGACATTAATATACATATTCCTTAACAAGCTATGTTGGTTTTTAATCTATGGATAAATATAATACACAATACACCTCATAATGGCTCAACCCCCTCTTTGAATATTAACTACTTAGTATCATGGAATAATGTTTTCATGTTCCAGGTTATGCATCTTCAGCATATAATAATCCGCTCTTTAGTGGGAAATGGATGAAGAAACACAAATACATAGATATGAATTCAAAAAATGAGATCCCATTCTTCTTCACGTAATAGTTGGTGACATAGGATTATTTTGTTAGGGTATCCAGTCTCCTATTAGGATGAGGAGGAGATTCGTGAACATATAATAAATATAAAAGATTTTTTTGTAGTGGAAAAGATTCCCCCCCAAAGGGTTGGTATGAGCCCAAAATCCCATTCCATTGACCAATTTGAGTACACAAGAATCGTTGGGTTGGAAACCACTACTGAACATCTTTTTTTGGAATGTAGGTCTGTACCCAGTTATGGTTGTGGGAACCATTGGGAGTTTACATAAATAATGAAAATGGACACCCAATGTAAATTATTCTGAAATAAATTTAACCCCACACAATCAACCACTGGGAAAAACTGAATTCACCTTAATGAGTTTTCACGATCATATCTCTTTCTAATAAAAAACTATCCTGACATGAATATCTCAAATAACCTAATGATCAATAAATCATGTGTCTGATTATTTTTATTTTCATATTCTATGTAATAAAAAAATTAGCTTACCATGAAACCCTCAAATAGCTGGATGGATAGTTTTACATGTTTCAGGATACATTATTATAATATCAAAAAAATATGAAAAGCATAACATAAATCTTACAACACATCATATATAACAGGGGTTCCCTTTAAATAAGTCCAATGGTACATTGTCAAGTCCACTTGAATCGAACGATCAGATTAGGAGAAAAATGAAAATTATTTTTACCATGAAAATATAATTATAAACTTTTCCACCCTAAGATATTTCACTAATGGGTAACTGTGTTCCTTGTTTTATTCATGACTACAAATATTTCTCCCACCAATAGCATCTTGATCCTACAAAGTGCATTTGTCCAAAATATTTCTGAAAAAACCCACTATGGTTGCCACACCCGTGGGCAGAAAAATGTTCTCTCATTACTAACACTATTAATTATTGGTAGAGATCAACGTGGTATAGGAATACCATTTACATCATGAAATCCAGACCCTTGAAGCCACCTATGAGGGTGTCAGGGTTCTAAAAATGGCGAGTCCACATCATCCAAGTAATGTTGTAGCCAAGTCAGTGGTCGTCATTAACACAGCCGACTACTTTAAGAGATTTTCCCTAAAAGGACACAAACATAACCACTAAATAATATTGGATTAAGTTAATATTTCACATTTAGGATCTTTTCATGTTTAGAGTTTTAGAGAATTAGGCCATAACTATTACATTACATCTCAAATAATACAAATTAGAAACTTTTACTCAGTTTCCATTTTTTCAAAAAAAAATACTCTTGAAAAAAGAGCCATTTCTAGTTCTATGTTTTAGATAGCATGAATTTTCCATGATCTAATCCTTGACCCTATTCATCTTTATGTTCTCTGAAAAACTTTTCAAAAAAACCTGAGATGACCATAAAATTCTGAGTAAGGATTATAAAATAAAGAATGAAAAAATTAGTCCATCAATACATACCAATCATAAGTTCTTTAACATACCTCAATAAATCTTAATATTTATGAATAACACATTAATATCCTAAATCATAAATTCAACTTGTGGCATCCATAACATACTTACGTAGTTGCTTTCACAACTATGTAGGGAGTAACATTTGGAATACATATCACAATATATTCCCAAAATCTCTTAGGAGAAACAATTACATTTTCCTCTATCATGGTACCCAATGCATTGGAGAGCTATCTCAGGAACACCAACCCTAGGATTATCATGGAACCACCCATATATGTAAAAAATTCCCATGAACCATGAGATATTAATAACACATTAAACAAAAAAAGGAAAGAAAACATTTCCACGTATCAATCAGAAAATATCATTTAAATATATTGACATAAAAACCCTATTATAAAAAACATTTTCAATAACAAAATACGTAAAAGAGTATATGGTATTTATTTTCCATTTAAAAACTTTACAGCTTGTTAAGGAAGCCAAAAATCTAATAATGATCATGGCATGGGAAAGGTGGTTATCCCCACGTATGCTAAAAAAAGAAACATTCTCTTTTTTTTGTTAGGTAAAATGCTGCGTAGAAAAAAGATTCCATTTTAATGATATTAAAATTCCATGGGTTCTGTACACCGTATAAAATTAAGTCGTGTATAAATCAATATAAGCCGCAATGAAAGGTTATTGGGATGAAGTCACATACAAATAACATTTTGTAAATAAAATAGTTCAATTATGTGTATTCAATATATGTACATATAAATAATGTATAAATAAAATAAAATAATTCAAAATTCATTTCTCACATAATCATATCACTACATAAACAAGAAGTATATGATTAACCAAACGAATAAAAATTAAGTTGAGACGTTCCCTTACCTCATGTCTCACTTTACTTGTTCATTCATTAATCTCATAAATAATAAACTAAAGTTATTTTATACCTGATTGAGAACCTTTTACAAGTTTATTATTTCCTTTATATCACTTATTACTACATGATAAGCATTACATAATTAGTTAAGTTATTAACGGTCATTTTGTTAATATTTGGTACCTATAATTACAAGTTGTCCGTGTTGTCAAAATTCCATTATATAAAGAGTTATATTAATTATTTACATATCATATAAGTCATATATATCTAGTATATATTTATTTAAAATTGTCCATTTCATTTGGATATATGAAAATGAAATGCACCATTAATGGAGACGGTAATCCGTATGTACGCATGAACGCTACTTTCATTTATCTTTTTAATTATTGAAGGAATTAAAACCAAATGATACATATGTATATGATAATTATAGTATAATATCATATTATACATATATTACATAAGTTAACTAACACAATCCTTTATATGTTCCATGTATGTTATGAAAGAGTCATATCTCTTTGAGGGGGCGGTAGTCCGCAATTCTTCAAATGAAATTATCCTATCTACCCATTATGGAAACCATAAAAGAATAATATAAATGAAAAATATAGAAGAATTGAGAAAATATAAATATAATATATATCACATATAAATACAGTTCCATCATAATGTCCACCATTAGAGTCGGTAGGAGATAACCGAACAATCATCGTTTCGTGAGGCTGCAGTTCGCTGTACACAGAAATAGTATTTTTGTATCCATTAGATGGAGGAGTGTGTATGATTAGTTTTAATAATTATCATAACAAAAACCTATTATACAGAGGATAATGAAATTTTTATGTAAACATATAATAAGTAGTTCATATCGAGTGAATAAGTAAAATAAAAGAAGATAACTTGAGCGAAGACGTTACATTTAAATCAGGTATCTCTCTTTGGTTTGAACCAAAAGTAATTCTTACAGTGCATTGTGCCTAAGTTAAGGATTCTAGGAGAAATATATGGATATTTAGAGCATATTTGGGAAGATTATTGACAAGCCAAGGGGACTTGTGAGGCTTGAGTAAGGGTTAAAGGGTATGGGTTTTATAAGGGGGGGAGGGGCTCTTTAGGAATGTTTAGAAATATTATTTTATTATATAATTATCTCCTATTTATAAAGATCCAATACTTATTTAATTATAATATAATGTGTATATATGTTGAAATTATATCCTCCAATAATAATTTTACCGGTTTTGGATATTTTTTAATCCGTATCTTTTTTCTTTAACCAGTTGATAACTTATTTATCTTTTACCATGCCCGCTTATATATGCATACTATATGGTTAATATATATAATATAAAATTTAAAGTAACCCAAAATGGATCAATAATGAAATTTTTAGCATAATATATGTCATTTGATAAAATCAAATATTTTATGACTATTTTATCATTTCATAAAATATTGATTGACTTAAAAACTCTTTTTTGTCCATTTTAATAATATTCATATCATGGCGTTTTAAAAATTCCGAAACAACTTGATTATTTTGAAAAACATCATTAATTCAAAGATACCAAGAAATAATAATCTATTAAATTCTTGGATGGAATAAAAAAATTAAAAATTAATTTATTTTAATATTTATAACATCATTTATTTGATTCCATTACTAATGAAGCAATTACTCCATCACTATTGTGTCATAATTATGTTTATTTATTTACTGTATAAAATTTATAAATAAAATATCATGATATAGAAAATAATTTTAGATTTAAAATTTATATTTTTAGTCAATGATATCACTTATATAATCCCATATAAAATTGTTGTACTAAAAGATATATGTTTATGTTATTCTTGTCATTACTTTAAATTAGTTAATATGTAGTATAATTATCACTCCCAAGTGGATCCATGGGGTCCCAAAATAGACCCACGGATTCTAGTGGTCTTAAATGTATTATAAAATAGGGTTAGTATAAGTGTAAAGGTAATTTAATATTATTATAATATAATTTTCCCCATTATTTACCAGATTTACCATTTAACAATGGTAAATAAAACAATTGCTGTAGTAAATATTCATAATTTATAAAAATTAAAGATACACATTTAATCAATTTGGACCACTTGATTACAAATATGGAATCCATTTTTCCAAATTCAAAACATATAAGTTGCAGAAATTAATTTTAAATTAATTCCTATTGTCAAAACAAAAAAGAAAGTTTTTATGAAATAATAACTATCAAAAGATTTACCATTGTTTAGGTCGAAATTAAGAGTGAAATTACTTCCAATATTTTTTTGATAAAATGGTAAAATTATAATCCAATTAAATATTTAAACGAAATAAAAGAACAATCTAACTATATAAATAAATTATATTAAAAGTTATTGGGGAATTAAAATTCAGTATTTTTTCACCACTAAATAAAGAATAACATTATCAGAAAAATACCAAAATTTCATCCAAAGTAAATTTGGGTGTCTTGATTCTAAAGAAGAATATTATTTTGTCAAATAGAATATATAAAAGTGAAAAAAACTAGATTTAATAAGGGTTCTCCATTAAAAGGTAGTAAATTAAATGTTTGAAGAATATTAGTGTGTTTATGCTTAAAATTGGATTCATTCAAATTATAAGCTTATAAAATAATTTTGAAAAAACTAATAACATTTAACAAAAATTTATAATCATATTTTATTTGGTTTTTTCATTACCGCCAATACAATGGCTAGGCATTAATTACCATTTAAAATAATATTATATTATAATATATTTTTTTCAGAATGACTCAGCGTTGTGTGCGACATGAGATTTCTGAGAAACACATTGTTTTAGGTCTGGTACACCATCGAACATTCCATCCCCTTTAAAGTAAAATAAATATTCAATTCAAAAATATTAATAAATATGAAAATGTTATATTATTTATTTACCAGGGATGATAGAATCCTCGGTGTGAGACAATAACAACCTTCATTCTTTGATGAAGGTTGACAGTATAGTCAAATATGGCTCCCTAATAGGTCATGGTCCACCAATGAGGGATCAATCCAACTGATGTCACTAGAACCGTCCAACCGGTACCTACTAGTCGATTGCTGAGGACACAACACCACACACATTGACCTATGATTCCCAAGAACATGCAACAAGGAAGACAAGTATCAAAAAGAAGACTCTATATAACAATGAGTGGTCTCATATTCCCACTCTATTGAATTATGACCAACAATATTTTGTAGTATTAACCAGTGTGTAGGCTCATATCTCAGTTCACTTGGAACAAATCTGCAGGTGTATTCCTTCAACCATTATGAGGGTTGTGTGTATCCCTACTCTTACTCTTGAAGACCATCAACATATTCTAGTGGTTCAAGGAGGATAAAAGTTAGATATTATCCCCACTTCAACTAGATATATCTTCTAGTATATGGTGAAATCAAAAAATGTGTATCCTTTTATCCATGAAAAATATTTTCTCAAATAGAATTAAATTTTTCTACAACTAAAGAACTCATCTACCATATTCCATCACTTCTACAAATACAAGGACATGTGTATATTCCTAAACATTTATCCAAGGCATCTCAACACTATTATCATTCTAAACAAGTGGTTTCTCTGGAGCAAGAATACATTATTTAAATTATAAGGGAGGACTTTTTTTAAAGTTCTCGGTAAAGGATGGAGTGTTGAATTGGGATCATATTCCCATTCCAACTAGAGTTGACAAGTTGAGAGCATCACATACCTTAGGATAGGATAATATTCATTTCAAAAAGGTCTAGCAGTATATTCCAATTTGATAGGATTGAGTTTGTATCCTTATTCTGTATGAGTCTCAATAACTGAGTGAGGCATATTCCCAAGGAAAAAGATCATATTCTTGTCAAAAAAAATAAGTGGAAAATTACAAAGGCCCTTTATTGGTATAATATTCATATTAGGTATGGGGACTACCACTTTTGATGGGAACATTCCCTCTGATAGGCTCATATTCTTATCAATGAAAATTGGTGGAATAGTATAAAGGCCTCGGATTGTGATAATATCACCGTTATATTTGAGGATAACTATGTGAGAATAGAACATTCCTAAGAACATAGTTATATTCCAATTATTGAATCATCCTAGAATAATAAAAAAAATCAAAAATTCCATGCCAATATTGAAACATCCATTGATGAATGACGACAAAACCAAACATTGGAAGAAATACAGGATGGGGATCATACCCCGTCTAACATTCTTGAGGACCATCAGGATATTCTTGTAGAGAATGAATATTCAAATAGAGATCATATTCCTATTATAATTTTGACCACCATGTTTGAGTGAAATATTCCTTACTGTAGGGGAATATCACAACTTTAAAAGAATACTGACATATTACAAAGGCTCAGAATTGGGCTCATAATTCTGTTCTAACCAAGACTCAACAAGTGAGAAAGAAACTTGCCTCTGGATAGGTTTATATTCCTATCTACAGTGGGGAATATAATTTGCATATTATTTTAGTGGGATCATATTCCCACAACACAAAATGTTTATAAATATGTTATGGAAACCATCATACATCTTTCTCAAATCCCTTCATGATTCTAAAATGTAGGATAGAATATTCCTACAACAACGAATAACAAGGCTCATATCTAAAATTTTCTCAATTCTAGTGACTATGATAACTTTTGAGATACATTCTCAAAAAATACAGGGTATGTAAAACCTTTAATTAATGAATAGTATTATCAATACCAAGATATCCCTCCTCATGGTAGTATAGATATTGATCATAGGGACTCTACTCCATATATCCACTATGGTCAACATCCCCCTGGTGGTGTATCCCACAGAGAAGGAAATCCTCCCCTTTCCTAGAAACATTTATATTAAGAGGTTTCTAAAAATCAAACGCATTCATATAGAGATGTTCATGAAACATCTAGGTCAAGCACATATATTCCCCATCAATATCTAGAGGAAGTCTACTGTATTTAGAAAGAAACCTTAAGAAGAATCTTCTCGGGTCTGATCGGATGGAGGCATCTAATTATAATATATAGGTAGATGAAATTTTCATATGGATAAATTTATGAAGAAACAACCCCCCATCATGTTTTTCCCCTTTACACTTCTAAAAATGATATCCTAGATGATCTAAAATTAATTCCATGACTTACTTACACACAAATACATGGGATACACCTCAGTGACTTAATGATAGTCATCTCTTATATCTAGATTGAGGATATAACCTTCATCACATTAATACACTCTGTTTTAAGCTTGATATGGCCACCTCTTCCATATCTTGGATATAGAGAATGGAGGATCATGGAAAACCCCTACATTGTGTCTGTCTTTACACCACAAAAATTGTCTACCAAATAATTCTAAAATCATCCTTAGGGGTTTGTATCCATGGATGGGTGAAATTTTTATCATTACACTTCACTGTGTCCCTATAATAATAGAAACCTTTAGATAATGAATAATGTAATGTCATATCCTCAAATACAATCAAAGGATCAGGTCACATCTAAGCCAGATGGTCACTACAACCGAATGACCCTACTTAAATGAAATCATACATCTCTAAAAAAGGTAGGATATGCATTAGATATTTCATATGTACTCCTCAATTCAACAAGAATTTATTTCAGACAATGAAGATGAAGTTTCAACCAACCAGACAAAATATACTAATGAATGATTTTCTTTGTGGGAAGCTATTTCACTCAACCCTATAAGATCTCACATATGCCACATCAAATTTTCCACAGTAGCAACTAACATAGTAGACATCCAAGAGTGAATCCATACTATTTTTTTGGGGTAACTCCTACAACACCCTCCACCCATCGTATCATCAATTCATAAGGGGATTCAGGATATTTTGTCAGCAACTAGAAACAAAACCCATCACACTAGGGTATGTGAATTTATATCTCAATAACCATCACTAAGTATTTTTTTTCCTATGACAGGGTCTTGGGTATGTAAGTGGTGATTTCAGATCAACCCCACCCCATTGGGATGAGGGAATTTATATCTCAATTTCCATCTCAAGATTCATCAAATCTCTAGATAAGGGCATTAGATCCTCAAAAAATTAATCATTGTTAATTTATGTCATGAATAACCCCCATACCACATGCATGTGTTTATTTTTTATCAATATCATCACCACATAGAGAATTAGTATACTCTAGATTGGGAGGTAAATATCAATGGTCAGCACCCTTCTGTTCCTTGTCAAACAAGATTAAACTATTCTATTCTAGGACCATTCGAAAATCACAACTGGAAACTACCTCATGGTCATTTCACATAGGCTTGGGTAGGTGGTGAATAATCAAAATAAATCATTCATCATTGAGATCAAAATCCAAAAAGGATCAATTTGGTATGGGGTTTGAGAAATGACCCTGATGAACCCTATGTATAATTATCCTTTTTCATTGAATGTAATGTACCAACTTCCATTTCATAATACCCCTATGATAATCCCATCATAGTTGACTTGAAATATATTTTAGATCAGGACCCTAATTCAGAGAATCACAACATGGAAAACCTTACCTGAGATGATGGTGATCTAGATGCATCAATCATGGTTGCATGCACCAGAAACTAGAGGAGGCACTAAAACCCAGAACATCAGAATATCGAGTTACCACCTATACATAAAAAAAATGAGAAAAAAAATTGTGGGTAAGTTCTAATCACCACATCAGATAATATATTTCCTTTCATAGAGTATCCTTTATGAAAATATGATAATGAGATTCAACCACTAAGACAACTCAAGAAGGAGTTACTCAAGGTGAATATTCCCACTCAGTAACATCATCAAGCTAATAAATGTTCCTCCAATACATCTGAAAAAATTCGATGTGTGGAAAAGTCTAGAATTAGAGTGTCAAAATGCCTCCATATCTAGTAATATGGAATACATAAATGAGGAATTCATTTTTGTTTGTAAAATCCCTCTTTTTAGTGATATCCTCTCCCTCATCAGTTTGATCATTCGGCCATAGGAAGAATTGATAATATAAGAGATGCAATGAAAGGGAAGCATCGTCTACCCCCACCACACCTTATTGAAGGGGGGAGACATAGAAAATAGTACCCCTAGAGTTATTGATCTTCCTCAATTAGTTGGATACTTTAATGGAACCCATTAACCGACGATGTCCACATGCGTAACCAAAGAGGAAGCAATATCCCGAGTGGGTGGATAAAAAATTATACTAACCAAATTTCATCAATCATACCTTCTCTACATTTGATAGTGAAAGAGACACTGAACAGCTTCACACATACTTCATTTCCTAATGTTCATTGATGACATGCCCTTCATATCAACTAGAGGGAAAAACTTTGATGTATTGTTTGCTAACTATGATAGGTCTAACATTTGTTTATCACACTAGTCTTCCAATAGGATTAGTTTTTGGATTTGAAGACCTTTATAATAATTTGGTTTATAATTTAATATCCATGCTATGGAAAAAGAAAACAATTGACCTGAATAATATAGAACAATTAAAAAATGAGAGGTTTTCAGAATTAATAGCTAGATGGAAGTGTTTAACCTCTTAAATATGCATCGCTTTCTCAAAACAAAAATTTCTAGAACCTTACGTTCAAAAGAATCAGGATAAGTTTTACATACCTTTTATCCCAATGAAGTATCCAGGTGGGTTCCATGTATTCATAGAAATTGTACATCAATTGGATGACTTCATTCAGTAAACATGATCTAAATCATCTCTCATGCCCTCCACAAAGGGAAAAAGGACAGGCAATTAAAAAGCAGCAACTGTGACTCTCAATCCATTAGTGGTGGCCTTCTAGGAACCTAGGTAGGTCACTAAATTCTTAGAACCTCTGGCCGAGTAGCAACAACTAAAAAATATCCATCGATTAGAATCATAAATAAATTATAGTCAACTAGGATTTTTGTAATGGATTAATAGAGATTAATACTTTTAAAATGAAAATTTCCCTGGTTAATTCTTGGAATTCATGGGAAATAACTATCCCTGGATACCATATCCAAGGAACCCCAATGATATGAACATCACTTATCATTCAGACTACTTCCCATTCCATGGAAGGACAGTTCATAATATCCAGGACTACAATATCTTCATAGGTGATCTTCAAGGCATGTTCTATTCTAGAAAAGTGTTGTTAGATAACTCCTCAGAGAAATTGGAATATATTACCCCATACCATTCAGAAGAAGTGGTTTATTGGAAGGGTGCTATATCTAGGATTTGTTAGAATATCAAAAACTAGATCACTCAAAATCCAGTTAACTAATATCATTCCCTAATAAAAAAACAGCTGTGTAGACCCACCAATTCTCTATGCCCTAAGATGGTGACACAAGATATATCTCCGAAAATGGTTCATATCCATTGATACAAAAAGAGAAAAAAGAACCAGAGGAGTGGTATTCTAATCCAAAGTCATGATCAAACTCCTACATATTTATTTCCTATTATACCTGTATCATAGGGATTATCCTGTAAAATAAAACCCTCACCAGATGAAGTTCTCATCTGTGGTTATATCAACCCATTTCACATGACAGAACCCTTCCCCTATGTAGAATATGAATCTAAGTATGATTTCTCTATGCCAACTTGGGAACAGGAGAACACATGCATATGAACCATGGAATCAAAGGAAAACATCAGTGTGTTCAGACCGAATATTTAGGTAACATCCCCCAAATACATTAATGTTGATAAGACCCATGGTAAATCACTCCAGATATCCCAGTAAAGTTATGGAGGTGTCTATATATCATCCAAAGGTTTTACTGACCTAGTTGACCACCTATGGGGGTGCGGCTATCTAATCATCCTAGAAGTGGGGACAATCAGCACAACCCATTCAACATGCAGAATATTCTCCTACGAACATTGCACCAGAACTAGGCCCATCTATCTCAATGGGATCAATTTCCGAGACACATGTCATGGAGAAACCTCACATCAATAAACGGAATCCTCTAGAAAAAACTTATGACATTCTGAAATAGTTGTATGTTTTCCCATACAAAATCTTCAAACTGATTCATAATATATTTAAAAATAACTTAGGGAGAGACTCATTGACTCCCTCCAGAGGGCCTAGGTGTTCAACAAAGAAGTCACTACAGCTGATGGCAATCGAGCGGATACCATTCTAACATAATTTTATATTAACATCTCATTTATAGAATAAGGGCAGTAAATGGTCGTCAAAGACAAATTAGACAACTACATGTTTCAGGAATACATGATAATGTTTTCTTCTGAGCAAATTAGGAAGAAAATGGATTGGGGATCAATCTAATAATGATTCCAACACATCAAAATTTGGGATATAGATAAGGGAATTTCTCTCCCACAAAGAATAAATTTCATGGTTATGATAAGCCTCAGTAAAGACATATCATGATGATCAAACACAAATCTCAGTTTGAGGATATCTTATCTAACATTTATTATAAGGTAACTCAATAAGAAACCACAAAAAATTTCTTGCTCAGAAGTCTACAGTTCTATAGACATATGGATATGCCTTCATTATTCCATTAATGATTGGAATACCCCATCGATGAAATAGTCAGCATACTTGATGGGGATAGTGTCCCCTTCAATACATGTGAAGCCACATATGATTAAGTAGGTTTCTAAAAAATGATATTCTAACAACCGATGGTGGATAATGATATATATTTTTCAGCCCCTAATGTCTTGGGAACCACCCATAAAAATCACTGGTATACACATGACCATGACTATATGCTCCTCCAAAATCTAGTGAAGGTGATGGACCTGGTCATAGAGTCCCAAGCTTATCCTATACGTAGTGCCAGTGCAAAAAACATCCACCTCTGGAATTTCCACGAAATGAATCATGCATTAGGAGATTATAATCTCTCTTATCATGACCTCTCTAACTTCTCCATTGAAAAATATCCCCTATATCATCTTCTCTTCCAAAAACATTTCCATAGACTCATATTTGGATGAATAATATTGTGAACATTGGAATTCCCCTCCCAAATTTGTGGAAGGTGTCTCCACTACCATTGATGAACTCAGAAATGTAAATAAGGGAACAAAAGATGACATACAACCTACACTGATTAGTGATTACATTCCCCTTTAATTGAAAGATTTTTTCATTGCATTTATAATGGATAGTCGATATGTGTTCATTTAGAACTATATAGAAATGCCAGTAATGAATCCAAATGGGACTACACACCATCTCAGCTTTCCCAAAAATAATCAAGGCTTCAAATTGACTGAAACAAAGATACACCTCTCTCATTCAACCAATATAGAGGTATAAGTTGAAATATTAGTCATATTCATATTTTTATTAGAAGAAAAATATCGATTTTGATTTCCAATATCATAACTGTTAAGAAAAATTGGGTGGAATATGGTCTTCATTGATTTTAGGGACCATAATCCGCACTAACCAAGGGAAAATTTCCCATTTCTGATCAAAGAACACTTGATTGAAGAAATTAATGATTTCCATGAAATTTCATTTATAGATGGGTATTTAGTGCACAATCATAAAATGATATCCTTGGAAGATGAGGAGGCCACTATCTTCATATTACCTCAGGGGGTATTTTGTTATGAGGTGATTCCCTTGGTTTAAAAAAAACATTGGTTACACATATTAATTCACCGTGCATTATTTAATTAATTAGTTCTTAGGAATAATATATTACCACTATCTCCAAAACATTGTGTTGAAATTATAATAGAAAGTTGGAAACCTCAGGTATTTTCTAATGATCTTCCACAATCTATGAAATCACAATCTGAAGATAAATCTGCGTAGATTCAATTTTTGGGTAACACAAGGGGATGTTCCTTGGCATTCTGGTACACAGTTGTCAGATCGATGTTGACCCAGAAAATACTACTTCTATTTTATCAATGTCATCCCATAGGAATCTCACAAAACCAAGGGCACTATAAAGGCACCCCACCGACATTCAGTGTTTCATCTTCAACATGGAAGACAATGATCTCCCCTTCACAAAGATAATGAAGAAGGTAATCACTTATTAATGGGATGATGACTTACATTGATCATTTGGAAGTATCATGATGTATTTAATGAAACCACAAATCATAATGTCTCTAGTTGAAAGGATTACACTTTTATTTGGGTGGCCTCCATAGAAGACTAACTTGATGCCCTCTATTAATTAAAAATTGGTAGATAGATTGATAACAATCTATTCCATCCCTACCGAAAAATGATATGTTCTATGTCTCGATAATATTATTTCGATACGAACTTCCATGAACCGATATTCATTGTACAGAACTAGAGGCATTTAGTTCATCAATATGAAGTCCATATGGTGTCTTGTATTTATCCTCCCATGTACATCCTTAGTCATCCCAAGATGACTGGGTGTCTGGCCTAATGGGCAGTCATTCTACAATAATATGACATACAATTCATGTCATAGATTGCAATGATTGGGAAATACCTAGATTATTTACTTGAAACACATCCCTTAGTTGATAAATAGATCTTAATTATTAGGGTATTATATGCCCAAGGAACATCCAAGATATGGGCGAGGTAATATGTTGGAGTATCCCAAATATGTATCAATATATGGATGGAAAACCCAAAACTCAATAGGGTTGTCGTAGGAATTGTATTTGTCTCACCAAAAAATGGTGTTCTTCCATACCCATTGTCATTATCTAAAGGCTTCATGAGGATTAAGGTCGAATTCCAAGCTATCATTACTCAAATGGAAGTAACCCAATAGATGAAAATATTCTTCTTGAATATCAAATCATATTCGAAACTAGTGATAATGAAAATCAATGATAAATTTTTCATCAAAAATAAATAACTAGCCAATCTCACTAGCTATGTTAGAGGACTAGTGGTAGATTTCCCTTTGATCCAAAATTGTTTCATGTTCCCTGGTCATATAATTCTTGTGATGACGCGTTGGCTAATGTTGGCACAGTCCTGGCTGACCTGATCTGGGGGATGCAATCTTAGAAATCACACACTTAATAGTGATCTAGTCAATTTTTTTTCTAAGATACAGATGAAATCATTCAAATCAACACTTTCCTAGAGAATGATGAATAAATGTCAACCCATGGATGGATAGAACACATAATTGGATATTTTCTAAATGGAGCTCTCCTGAAACTCCAATACGGAGGGGAATTTATTTGGGTATGTGAAAATACCTTTTCCCTATTTGATTGTCCAAATGAACAAAAATTCCTCTACAAGAATTAATTTTACAAAATAAACCTCAAATTAATAGAATAAATATAAATTCATTCCATCATTGTAGAAGAACATGAAGGCTACTACGGCACTCCTCAGAATAGAAGTAGGCTCTTCCACCGAATCAAATGTTTGGATTATTACTGGAAAACCATTATATTGGACTATGTGGAATTCACTAGGAAATTTTGTCCATTGAAAATACATTAAAACATCATCCATCAATACCTAATTTTTTACATATAGCTAAATAATGAAAGCCATTTTCCATTTGGGGAATGGATATTGTGGGGGGCCATATCCCCAATCCAAAGTTAAGTAGTTCAAGTTAATCCTTAATTCTTCTGAATTTTTTCCAAATGGGATAAGGAAATAACCCTCAAGGAGGTCCGAAAGAAGGATATCATCAACTTCGTAAATCCCCATATCGTCTCCAAGATTGGTGTCCCTTATAAAATATTTTTGGACAAAAACCCAAAAAATTGAAAAACAATTTTGAAAACTTGTTAATGGAGTACAATATAAATATCAATGACTAGTATCACTATCATGTAGTGGAAAATTGACACAAATAGGCCTTTAATATGTTACTATAAAATATAATATAGAGGATAGTGAACATATATTAGATGTCTTGGCCTGACTAGATCCTCAATGCCTTATAGGCCTACCATACCTCCACGAGTACATCTACACAAGTAATGACATACCAATTATTTTATAGGACTGAGCCACTGTTACCCATAGAAGTACAGCTATCTTCACTCTGAATAGCTATTTGCTGAAAACACTCATAGTTTGAGAAATTGAAAAAATTGATCGATGAATTGGAGTAGATTATTGAAAATAGATTGGGTAAATTTCAAAACCGTGAATTCCATTATAATATTATCCTATAAAGATTCAATAAAAATTCATGCAATCATTTATTACTCAAAATAGAAGTGGTGTTGACTCTCAGTACCTCAAATATTCCTAGATATAAACCTCTGATGATGGATCCAAAATGGGAATGGCCTTGTGTCATGATTATGATATATCATAATGGATCCTACTCATAGGATATAATGTATGGGGTGGGTGTCACACCCCCCAACGATGTGATATTTATCAAGAAATACTTTTCCTAACTGTTAGTATGTTCCCCACATCCTAAAGGCAAGATGTTAAACTACCAACACCTAAAGACCTGGTAGTGTGATGTTAAACTACTCAAAATATCTTGTCTATATAGAAATAAGATAAACTACAAAACATATCATGTATTGGAAGCATGAACTTTTACACAACAACTTCTCATGTCATAACCCCATGATAGTAAACAATACGGAGCACATCCTCACTACATGATGTTAAACTAAACATACCATCCTATGGCCAATCTTCATTCAAATTAGTTGAACCCCATCTTGGAATCATGATGTTAAATGAAAATATAAATGTGATCTTGTAAAAAAGACCTTAAACTTCACATAATATCTCATCTTGGAAACAAGATGTTAAAATACAGAACATATCTCATTCGAGAACAAATAGGTTAAAATTCACAACACATCATGTCCGGATAAAAAGAAGTTAAACTGCACATTATCACTCATCTTGAAGAAATACATTAAACTGCACAACATCTCAGGTTATAGAATCCAGATATTAAACTTCACAATATCTTGTGTTCTTGACCAATAATGCTAAACTATACGAAGTATATCCTCTCCCATTGATGTTAAACTACATATATCCCCATATTTTTCATCTTCATTCCCATCTTTTGACACTAATCCTATTAAAAAAAATTTAAACAACACAACATCACTCATACTAGAAGCAACACATTTAATAACACAACATCACTCAGCTTAGAAGCAAGATGTTAAACTGAACAACATCTACCGTGCATGTTTAAGTACATTAAACAGTTCAAGAATCTCTCATCCAAGAATCAATACATCAAAATGCAAAACAACTTAAGTCCATGAAGAAATACAATAAATTGTACATTTTCTAATTTACTAACCACATGTTTCTAAAAAATAGATATCATGTCTTCACTGTATGATGTTAAACTACACAGATCTCTAATGGTCCACCTTTATTCATTGTAGGTGACTCTCATCATGTTAGTGATATTTTAAAACATCATATAATTTCATGTCCTGACCAAATAAAATTAAATTCTATGGAATATGTACTTATAAAACATCACAAACTATATGAAAAAAATAATTCTTGAATTATTTAAATCATTACGGATCCACAACATTCATTCAATTTTATATCGAGTCACATATTCCCTCATTACATGACAGTAAACTACATGAATATTTTCCTCGCCACACAACACTAAATTAAACAAGTTTCATGAACTATGTATGGATTTATTCTAATTTTAATGACATATTTAGGGATTCCATGATCTTATTTCAGGTTCCAACCACCACATGATAAAAAATACCATATCCTATCCATAAAATCTTATTCATTTTTGGAGGAACCCTCATCTATTTTTTGTTTTCTAAAATGATTATAGAACACATGACATTAAGAATTTTAGTATGGGCTTCCCCAGAAAAATAAGGTAAAAAATCTTGTGATAGGTTCAAAATGGTCCTAATTGAAAGCCCTCAATATCCATACCATGATACCTATCCAAAATGTTAATATTTAAGGTTTATGTCCCTTTCATGACATAAAGTAGTACATTCCTATGGACCTCACAAGAGAGAACCACTATTTTTTTTGTCTTGGTCTACTAATATTCATACACTAAAGAACTATGTTTGACTTGATTTCTGACATCATGGGATATGAAGTGACACCCAAATCTCTATCCATGGGCCCAGTCACAACATTTAAGCACAAAACTTCCCCCTATACGTATATAGGCTAGTCTGGAACAGGAAGGTCCTTCGCAAACAACTACATGTGTCTTGATTCCAATCATTACATGAGATGTAGTGACACCCTGAATCATCAATCTTAGGATCATCTACTGTAATTAATGGACACAATTCCAACCTCAACGTATGGGTCAGATCATTATAGAGGTTTTATTTTTCAAGAACTAATTTTGGATTGATTTGTATCATTGAATGATATGTAGTGACTTAAGGATCTCCAATACAAGGTCATGCTACAATAATTAATGAAAAATTTATCCTCATCTTTATAAGGTATGATTCATACATTCTTATTTTTCATAAATAGGATTTGGATATATCTATTACCTTCTTTTGCATGTAATTTATCATGCATAATCTTCCACATGGTTTCCCATATCTTTACCACTTGTCGTTAAACTAGAAGACAAAAATCCAGATCACATGACATTAAAAGTGAAAAATGAACCTACTTCCTTACCTCATCATGTTAAACTATAAGGAAAATATCATTAACATATAGAATTAAACTACATAGAGGAATGTATGTATCAAATACATAATGTTAAATAATGAAGACCATGAACCATTATCATCCCTTTTCCTATGACCACAATAGCCTTACCCAGATCAATAATATTATGGGGTGATTTTTTCCTTCTTTTAAGCACCAGAATCCATATAACTCACTTCATTTCATGATTTCATAAGGATGTTTCAAACCATTAATTGATATTATAAGGGAAAAATCTCTCTACATGACTAATATATTGACACATAAGGGTTGAAATCTACCAATAACAGAAATCATGGCCTAAAAAGGAGGTATATCAAATCTTCATGAGTCGGACATCACCAAAGAGAAACTAAACATGGGAGGGTGTTCTGTTCCATCCATGAAATGATTGTCCCATATCATTACCAATGACCTTAGAACCTCAAGATATGATTTTCAACCTTTTCAACTATCTCTCAGAACGTTCTTGAACTGCTCTTGAATTTGTTTATCTTAATTATGATCCTATATAACATCCCCCATAGTATGTCAATGTGCATCATGAACATAAACTTTCTCCACTTTGGTCTGTGTTGTATGAACAATTAATGATATTGAATAATGATCCAAATCGCATGACCTTTAACATATAGTGAATAATACATAATAATTTTTAGGTTGAGACCCTGAAAAGGGTGGCAAGAAAAATATCAAGTCATTGCTCGCTAAAATATTCATCTCTAGAGTTTAAAAAAAAGGACCCAAATATATTTGGACTAAAGCTCATTGTGAATATATTTTATACCTAGTAAAATCCATTCTATGCTCGCTCGACCCCCTTATCTAGGAAAAAGTGACAGTAATGGTTTTCACATATCCCTATTTGAGAACATGTTCTCTTGGAGGTGAAACAAATTTAAGGATTCTTAAACCATTCATGAGTATTTCAAATTTCATGAACCACCTTCATTTTGTTGAAGTTTGTGCTAATGAAACATCTCCATTGTAGACTTATAACAAGGGATTTCTCTTTTGATAAACCGATCAGATATCTAAAAGGCCCCCTTAAATCGTTGATTTATTGTCTTGAAAACATGGAATAGTTGAGTCTCATATCATCATCAATGGTTTACACGTACCCAGAAATTCTCATCCCTAGTTAACTAAGATATTCCTAGACCATTATTTACAATCCATGAAACCAGACTATGCATGAATATTTGATATCCTCAAGCAACGTCACCATGTATTATACCATTTATCAAGGCTTGAATTAATCACTCCATTATCGAACATTTTGATAGCCAATACCTTTTTATTTGAAAACACAGGTCGTAAGGCTCATGTTCCAAAAATTATGAGATAAATTTCACTACTGTACCATAACCATTGTTGGATATATATTCATCCACAACCAAATTCATTTATAAGATGCTTTCATTATCCCAAATCATCCATGTACCATATAAAAGAGGGGGGATAACCGTTTTTACCATGCTATCGACGCATAAATGGGATAGACCTACAAAAAAAGGAATCTTATTCTTATAGGATCAGATATCCAATCCCCGTGAACCCCGATGACCCCATAGTGGAACTTTAATCATTATTTTATGTTGAGTAATCCCTGGTAGGTATTCCTCATTCCATTATCCATCAATTCAAGGTCCTAGACACATGATTTATATCATCTACATTACAACTATCCAGGTTGACCTAACTTCTATATTATTTCAACCTCATCCAATATTATACCCAAAATATTCCATGTATATGGTAAAAGAATAGAGAAATATCTATTTGAAAATAATACTAATGCATAATATATTTTCCCTACCAACCATAGACATATCTTCCTTTAATGTATGTATCTCTGATCCTTGGGATCCTATGAAACACTATGGTAGAACTCATTATCCTTGTATGTTTTTGGTCATTAATGGATTGTATGCTCTATATTATTGGATCATTGATCAAGTCCTTGTCGAAAGGATTTAAACAACATGGATTCCCAAGTTCTAAGCTAAAAGACACTATACCAAATTGACAGAAGGTCATAGCTAAAAGACCCTAAACTACAGTGATTGGAGGTCCATGCTAAAATACCCTAAGCTCTAGAGCATGAAGTTCTAAGCTAAAGACCCTAAAATAAACAGATATATGGTCTGAAATAAATTCCCTGAAACACTAAGATAGAAGTTCCAAGATATAAGACCTTAAATTATAGTGATATATGGTCCAAGCTAAATGACCTTAAACTATAGAACATTGGTGATTTACTCTACAGGAATGGAAACTCTTGTAAGGACCACCTTATGACATTTGAAAAAATCAACCAATTATATACCAAACCATCAGCTACAGAAAAAATGTTCAATCTCCCTCTAAAACATATAATTTACCGAAATTATTCTTTTGTGACGCATATAATCTCAAGATAACAGGAATAGATACATCAATATGTAAAATAATGTTGGTGGAATATCATGAGAAATTCTCAAGACTAATTTGTTATAATTTTAATATTTGGATCCAGACATTATTGTTTACATGATATTATGAAAAGAAAGGGTATCTTTGTCGATTCATATAGAATTGAATCAGAAAAATGTAATGAAATCTTGAATAAAATAAAAAATTATTCAGCAAACTAAAATTTTCGTCAAATATATTAATTGATATCATGAAATAGGAGGAATCTCCCTATTTCATACTATCACTAGGAATACCATAAAAAAGTGCAAGGAAATGTTCAAAGTATAGTATGATTAACTCAATTGAGATGGCCAAATTGTAAAGAGTCATGAGAGAAGAATAATTTGACCTTTGAAGTGTCTGTCACCCAACCGCTTCTACTAATACGCCAGGAAATAGAGTATTTAATAATGTAGTCAACTACTTAACACCATTTTGAGCATTTTTCAATGAGGATGTTGATGTTGAGAGGTAAAAAATAGGTGATCTAGGATTTTCTCATATATCCATATCTGTATGGTTGATGCTTCCATATAGGATTTCAATGTATATAAAAACAGGCAACTCTTCTCTAGTGCATCCAATACCAATTTTATCTATTCAGAGAGGGGAGCATCATCATTAAGATCATGAAATCCTCCGTTATTTATTGAAATATATTTTTGATTTAGGATATCTTTTATAATGATTTCATATAGTGTTTTGTGATCAAAACCATCATCCCCAAATTCAAATTATATAGAAACTAGATTCTCTTCTCTAGTGACTCAAAGGCCTCCATATATTTAGAAAGGGGAGCATCATCATTAGGATAAAAAATTCCTCTATCATTAGTGGGAAAATATTTTTGAGTTAGGATAACACATCTCATGTTTTTCTATAGTGTTTTTTGATCAAAACCATTAAACTCAAATTCATTAAATATATAATGGAGATGTTTTCCCTGATCATTAAATATTTTCAATGGAGTTTCAGTTTTTATGGTTTGAAATTACATATTGATCATTCTATACCTTGTTTGATCTTCCATGATTGATGGTTTGGGTATGCCAAAAAGAGTAATAAAAAACTGAGCTAGAAATGAAAAAAGGGAGTAGGATCCACATATCATCCACTCAATAGAGACATCATTTATTTCTTCTTCTAGAGGGATAATTTCCATAAAAGATTCTATCCTACTATCTTATAGCACTTCTCTCAAACAAGGGAACTTCCTAGAAGTCTCTCACAAGCCATAAATCAACTCTATATTTTCTACGGATAGAGGGAATTGTAAGGCAATTGTCTTGTTTACATGACTTTCCAGTTTTATGCGAACACTACCTGGGTAGGTTACTCCCCATGCCCGAGCATAATCCATTGTAATAAAGGTTGTAGATTTCATAAAATGAAGAAGTATATTAGTATTGGTTTCTTTACATGACAATATTATCCAAAACTACTGGATAATTCCAGTCCATCACACTCCCCACATGCCAACAGAAAGTAGTGGGGAGACCTGTTTGGTTCATCCAAACTGAAATGAAAAATGATAAGGTGTATATGGATAAAAAATGATCAGCTTTTTCATTATGACTCCAAGACCCTGTCCTGAAGGGATATCTTTTATGATTTTTCAATGAGAGATATTTTTCCATTATCAATTATTGGCCCAGTCAATGTATGCTAAGTGGTCAAATAAATGTTACTTATTCGAATCAACACATTGGTAACCTCTCTAAAGCCTAATTAAATTTCCCCAAACTCATATATGTTTAGTATCTAGGGGTGAGATAATACATCAAGGATAATTCTGTTGTTTCAGAATTCATAGGATTGGAAAATTATACTCTTACTATCCAAAAACAAAAATGAAGGGATAAATGATTCTATAGGGGATTCATCCTTGCTAAATGTGGTCCAAAGATTTGATAAAGGAATGAAAGGTTTGACACTGCTAGATTAACGCATTGCCCCTCTTTTAGATGTGATACCATCTCCAGCGTATTGACCTGAATACTTAAACGTGCGTCCCAATATTGAAAAATCTACCCATCAAGAACATGTCCATGGTTCCTTATAGTTTAATGATAGGGTAAATAACTTTTATCACTTGATATCAGCATCATTAATGATACCTGGAATCCAAAATTTAACAATACGAAACAGCATGAGAACATTCTTGGAAGGGAACCGATGGCGGTGTATGGCAGTCAACATAGATCTGCTACAAAATTTTTATCCAATCATTGAAATTGATAAGAGATTTCATGGACAACTCATTTCGTAAATTTTTCATTTATACTGATTATTATTTCTCTTTCCAAGACTAGATTATGTATAGGTTCATCCCATAATTCTATGTCATAATGGAATTCATCACAAATCTCTCTAATATGGGGGATCCCATTATGATGGAAGATGTAAAATAGGTTTATTCCAACCTCACTGTTGAAGAAATAGAATGAGCTGGTTCCAGGACACCAACAGCTGACCAATTATCTAAGAAGATCAGAATGGTGGAAAAAATAAATTGGGAAACACATAATATTTCATAAATACAGATAGAAAATAATTTCTCCACAAACCATACACATCTTTTCCAAACCCAAAATGTCCATCCCCATTTAATGGAAAAGATACAACCAGAATTAATATCATATTTTGTGCACCATATGCAACCCATATTGTTAATATAAGAGATGAATATAATCGAGTTTATCTAATATATGGGATGATAAATGGAATTACACATTTCAGGACCCAAGGAAGAGTTTCCAAACATATATGAAATCCATTGGAATCATGATATGACCACTAAATGGTCCTCGAAAATTGTTGTTAGAATATAATGATTATAATTTAACATTGTGCAAGATGGACAATTGAATTTTGAAGGAGGAATGAAAAAATTATATAGAAACACACGCATATATAGAGGAATCATATTTGTTAAAGGAATATTTTAATAATCAAATAAAGGAATCAAATTCATAACGTAGTTACTAAAATTCATGTTGTAGCAAGGGTTAGCATTGTGATTTCTATAAATCATGGACCTTTGTTTAACTACAATTGAGGAGCTATGATGATGGACGGATTCCATATTGGAAGAAGTAATTGGAATATTTCATATAGACATAGTATATGATTTTTAAATGAAATAATTAAAATTCAAGTAGTGTCATACATATCCCTTGACTCAAATTGGTCATTCATGATCACATAAATCGATCATGAATCGCCTAACACTTAAAGATCTCATGGATTTTATAAACCCACAAGGTATCATCCAACTAAATTACCCCTCAATAGTCAATATCATGAGACCCTAACATGGTCATGTGAGATGAAAAAAATCCAATGGACATTTTATAAATCTAGAAGCTCCTATGAATCCCTCAACATAATCTCGCATCCCCAGAGCCAATGTCTAGAAAATTAACAAATATAATTTTTTTGTGGTTCATTTGAAAAGGAACCTGAAAAATGGTTGTCTTGTGATGGAATTGTTGTGAATGTGTCTCTCAAATAGATCTTCTAATTAGTTCTTACAATAGGTTCACACAATGAACTTTGGTCACATGAGATCCAAATAGTTGTGTATCTGGTGAATAAATCCATATCCCAGTCATTCCGAGGAACACCATATGTTGTTTGGAAGATCAATTATCTACCAAGACATAGATTGAAGATATCACTAAAGCCTCAGGTAGTCATTTAAATTTCTCAAAAACATTCCCATGTCCACATAGATATCCATTTTTGTATGAGGCATTTTTTGTCACCCTCTATATGAACATTGGAAAATTAAAAAAGGATGAAATACCTGAATATGGGTATTATTTTCACCTTGAAGAAAAGGATGAAAATTGTTGTCAAAATAATGTAGGTTGTGTGATCCTCTTCATAACACCTGATCCCACACCCTCCTAATGATCCCATAGATACCCCTTGGAATGTTCTTCTTCTCATTCAATGCCCCCTGAATATTCACTGATCATATAGAGGTAGGAAAACAACCTCTCTCAGATCATATGAATTTTCAATCAGTGATTTACTGAAAAACTATCCCAAAATTCATGAAAAATATGATAAAATCATCCAAAAGTTGGGATCCACTTTTTCCAAAAATATCAACTGATTCATCACAAATTAGTAGAGTGATTGTCTTTAAAAACACTCATATAACACCATGATACATCCATCCATTGTAAAATAAGAAAGGTAATTAAAAAAAGGGAAAGGTATATGCATATTGTGGTTGTAATAATCATGTGAAACATCCACTATATTTGTAAGAAACCATGGAATCCTTGGTGACATGTATGCCTAACCGTGAGAAAGCCAACTGGAATTTTTCCCTCATCAAGTGAAAGGCCTCATACATGTCATGGCAGTCGTGCACTCCACCTTTGGCTCCAAAAATTAAAAGAAGTTTTTATCCATGATAAGATCTTTTACATCACAAGAATACCGTTTATGGGTCATGAAACACATCATCAATTGGATGAATTATTTTCCTTGACAATACTCTTGAAAACTCACAATACCCTAGTTCCTTGAAAAATACACAAGGAAAATAAAATGGAACCATGGTGGGTGCCTCTTTCCATGTTAAAACATATGTGATTAACCATAATGGTATCGAAAAACATTTTTTAAATCTCTAATTATACATTTAAATTCCCCATACATGTTTCCTAAGGTCATGTGAATTCCTTTCAATAGGTTCCCTAATCTCGAATGGCTATTGGGCATACCTGCCTCACAATAAGAAAGTCCCTTAGGCATGTTCACAAGATTAAACATGACCCCATTAATTATATATAACCCAATAAATTGGGGTTTGAGGGGATGTCCTCATGGTCACTAAAAATCAATGTGTCACCCTTGAAATAACCTATATATGGACCTCGTGAAGATGTCTGATGACAAATCCCTCCAATGACTCTTGCTTGGATTTGTGTGATATGCACCTTGAAAAGCTGCGATTAACCGTGGTGGTGAGGTACATTAATCCAAAACGATAACATAAAAAATGAAACCATACATAGATTTAAAATCCTTATAACCTCACATTGGGACACCTATGCATTAGAAATGATTTCATAGATCTACTAATCTCATGGCTTGGAATGTCTTCTGTTATGTAATATATGGTGAAAAACTAGGAGATCATGAAACATTCATAGGCACTTCACATGATCATTCACAGATCATGTGATGGATTCATAGAGTTCAGATGAAGATCATAACTCACACTTTCTCAAAAAGTCAAGACATAAACAAACTAATAACCACCTAAATATGGAATTCTCAATAAAATAATGGAACAAATAGTAAAGGATGACCTACTTATGTTATGAATTTATAATTTGATCAAAATTCACATTGCGTGAACCACCTATTCCATGTGACAACACCTAACACGTCGACTAGATATCACAATCTCCTTTAGTGTACTATTTTGATCACGCAAATTATTTCAGACGTGTTTGGGAAAGTCTCATGGCGCACCCTAGGAATTCCATCTATGAGTCGCAAAACCCTCCATGTTTGTAATATAGACCATGAAATAACCTCTATAAATGTCACCCTGATCCTATGGAGGTACTTGTACATGTCCTATGAGACTTTCAGTAGCATCGGTTTATATCATCTTGGTCTTCTGACATCCCTAAAACACGTTAGCTAATATTGTGATGACACATGGACAAGTCTATCAGAACGCACGACACCCTCAAAAACATGTCACACTAAATCTCATGAAATACTCCATGAGTTTTATCCATCTTCAACTATGAAACCAAAAAACTATATCTGGATCATTTGATTCCTTCTAGAAAAAGCCTATAGAGACCATGTGATGAATTCCTAGACCATCTGGATGGGACTTTCGATGTCATCGTGACAAGTCAACCTTGATCATGAGACAACCTTCATAAATCACATCGAGGTTATGGGAAGTGACTCAAAAATGTCAACTAGATCATGAGATTGTCTTTGGACATGTCAAGAAGACATAATACAACATATCAAGTGTATAATGAAGTCTTATTGATAAGAAAATCAACACTTATTAGGTAGAAATGATGGCATGGGAAATCATGCATACTGAGACTCGATAACCTTTTATATCCTCTATAAGGGAACAATCAGTGCGTATTTATTGACCAATAAAACTATGATGAATATAATTCTATAAATAACCATGATACATAGGAAAACATTATAATAATTGTTCTACATATAAATATCCAATCAGGATGCCTTTGTGGATAATCCCTACAGCCATAAGTAGTGATATTATTTAATTTATATCCATAATTTCTCTCATGAAGCATACCTCCCATGGTATTCTGTAGTTCCAATGATCATATCATTCAGACCATAATCTTTTATCAAGATAATGGCAGTCTACACGTTAAGACCTTTATTAGTAGAATAATATGATATGTCCCACATATAAGGGCAACATTAGTGCATATGGTCCAACAAATAGATCTATGATATATTTCATTCATGAAATAACGTGGATATGTAAGATACCACTATAAGGATCGAGCCCAAATAGAATTCCACTTTGTTGTAATCCACACACGTCTTTTCTATTTCAACTGTCTGGACCTAATTATTATAGCATGATGATCATTCTACATTATACATTAGCAGACTAGGAATCCAATTGAACTATGAAAACTATGATTCCTACTATAACAAGGATACTTAGAGCATTTAATTATGTCTTGAGATCCATATTAAACCTTACAAGGGCTATCCCAATAAATAATTCTCACATTCATATTTAGTGAGACTGAATATATTTTCACCTTATTTTTCAAACTGATCATGGATCACATGGGATTAGGATGTTTCAATAGTCATATCATTCAAATCATGAATCTACAACAATCATGGTAACCTCTATGTATAAGCCGCTATGAGTGGCATGATATGAATTCCTCTGTATAAGGGCATTCAATTTCAGGCCTGTCCCAAGGGAATGAATTGACTATGATAACTCTAATACTGACCATAGATTAAATATGTAGGATGTCTCCTTGATACCGAGATATATTACTTGGTTCCTGTGTTCCCACACATGTATCCATTCCAAATGATGTTAAACTACATGGGATTTAATGAAATATGATATCTCTGATTCCTACATAAATGAGAATATATATGATGCCTCTGAAAGATTCATTCTTGAATAATGGATGCATATGTTCCCAAACATCTATCTTTTACTCATGATGTTAAATTTCATGATCATTAAAGAACTGTGTGGGTTTTGATTCTATATATAAACTAGAGATGTATTATGCCTCGTAATAGCTATGCCCCATCCAAGGTTTATTAGCTCCCTCCCTGTATGGATGAAAATAGAGAAGTTCCAGGTTATACGACTTTATCATATTAGTAGCTACTCATTACTGGGAAATGGATAAAGAACCACAGATTCATACATATGGATTCACTAATGAGATCCAACTATTATTCACCTAAAAAGGGTTATACTATGGTTATTTTATTGGGTTAACCGGACCTAAATTGAGAAGATAAGGATATTCACAAACATTTATTAAATCTATAAGAGAGTCCCAAAGTATGAAACAATCCACTGATAGGTTGAGATGAGCCCAACCTCCCTTAATATCAACCAATGTGAGTACATAAGTTTCATTAGGTATGAAACCCAAACCAACTGCATGCTTTTAGAAATTAGGTTTTTATCGAGTTATGGTTGTTAAAACCATTGAGATTTTATATTGAGAAAAATTATCGTAACCGTATATCAGTGATTCTGTACGAAATTGAACACCTCATAATCAACCACGAGACCAATGTAAATTAACCTCAACTAAGGTTCCTGGTCACCTCTCTATGCCATTGAAACAACTAGCTCTAGTGTTGTGATGATTGTGTTCTGCCTATACATTCCCATGATACACACCATGGAATAAATAATTACGTATTTGAATATACTAACTATAGTATTATTTTGATGTTTTCATACCTATACCTATCCATGACCCACACCCATGAGGTAAACATTCTGATGCATGTTATTGAAGGCCTAGAATTACCATGCCCTTTCCAGATTTATTAGTTATGAAGATTCAGTTTATCATGGTAGTACATTGCGGGCTCTCATGGATGACTGTAGAGTGATAAAAAATAATAAAATGAATTGAGATGATGAGATTTAATGGAGTTTTATTTTCATGTTTCAATGAAAATTTATAGTATAATTGAAAAATTGGAGTCTCACATCCCTGGTAGTGAGCTATTTCAAAAGCCCCTAAACAATTTATTGGGGATCAATGATGGATTATTGGTCATTATAAAAGATATATTTAAAATAAATTATTTTTGAAATCTCAACAAATTCAATAAGATGAAGACCTTTAACCTGGAAATTTACTTTGTTTTCTTTTCACCCCATTCATTTTCAAAAGGATTATGACAGCCCTTCAGTATTTCTTTAGTGAAATTTACCTCTTAATGGTGGTGTTTTATGTGGATACCCTCATCACTAGTAAGAATATATTACCATTTCTCCAATTACTCATAATGGGATTATTACTGTAGAACAATATGTAAAATTATTGAAGTTTAGGTATTAAATCTTGACTCTTGAATCCACCGATTAACTTCCCCTCCTCACTATTGCACCCGAATGATCACATTTATGATCGAGATAGTAGACTTGTAGTTAAATCCTGCACTATATTGAAGAATAAAATAAAATTTAATTATTTATATCATGGTGTTTAGATCATCCATTGGTGTATAAAAGAATAAAATCCATATGCATCTCCAATCATGTTCATCAGTAGTATAGTGGTAGTCAAGAGACACTAGGTCTGGTTTAGATTCTCTCATGAAATCTAGAATCTATTCGGTAAGAAATTCTCTTAGAGGATCGAACAATGACTCTCCCCATGTTTTTATTATTATGGAGGTAGGGGATTTCATAGTATTATCTCATACTTTAGGGTGAAAAGAATCGATATATGTAAAAAAGATAAATTTTAAGTGGATAAATATCATGTTCGATACAGATAAATATAGATACTCACAGTTTTTTGATGTATTAACATCTATTTTGGGAATAATTTAAGATTAAAGAATCATATGAAGGAATCCTCTAATAATAACATCCATACTTGTGAAAATGTGATTTTTAACCATTAATGTGTTCTCAACTATATATACCATGGGGTGTTCCCATAACCCATTGATGTTGGAAAGCCCATTTAGCATTGGCCACACTCTGCAATGGTCGCCTCCTCAGTATAGAGAGCTATAACAATTGAGAGGGAAAGGCCACTGGGATGAAGCTCCTGGATAGGCTCAAGAAGCTCCAACTCTGTGATAAATTTTCAATGCATGTTCAAATAAGGAATGGAATCAATGGCTACTATTATATTTTCCATCGGGTGTTCGGACAATTTTCAAATATAAAACTGTATTAAATTAAGTGGTAAATGGGTATTTTATAGCATATGAGTTTTTTTGTTCATTATAATTGAATTACATCCCCCAAATACTATATGGGTTTGAGAAACAACCAATTTTGTTGATAGATATATGGATAGAACAATTATATTAGTAATTGGTATTTGATACATTCTTGGGGTCCCCATTCAAATAACCTAAAGATTTTCCATACACCTTTTAGAATAGTGAGATCATGTAATACATAGGCCATGATGAAATCACATGGTTGTAAATATAAATAAATATACATATATTTTAATATAGTTAATTTTTATATTTAGTGTATCACTATTAGATTTGAAAAACAAAACTATGTTTGATAACGTATATGACACACAACATCCATCCAAAACAAACCATGAAATGTTATTATTTGAATATGACAATTATAAAATATCCATTACAATTGTGTTAATTAATATGATTAAATAATTTATAAAATATGTATAAATATCAAACTCTATAAATATTTATTGATAAATTCTATGAAAAAAACCACTAAATTTCCAACGAATACATTTTATTCTTAAAAAATAAATTTTCCCCGAAACAAATTTCCATGTCATTTAGTGAGAAGATATTATAATTATTTTATTGAAATTTAATAAATTTTATATAATAAAATATCATATTTTTTGAAATTATAATATCAAAATTACCTTAGGTTGAAAATATTTTATTTTTTCCTAAATGAACGATTCTTCCTTGAATAGTGAAAATAACCAATTTTTCAAATACTGTCATTTCTTTTCATTAAGTCCAAAAATTTTAAAGTACCATTATATTTTGGATTTTGTATATGATCTAATTTATTTATAATAATCTATTTTATTTTTTTAATACTAAATTTTCATGATTTTTGTTTGAGTATATTTTTATCCTTAGAAACATGATTTTCTATAATATTTTTAATGTTGGTAATGTTTATAAATTTTAATTAATTAAAATAACCCCTAGTAATTTTTTTTAATGAAATGTGTATATATATTTATTTATTTAAATCCATATAATTATTTTTTCTAGTCATCGTGTTAATAGAATATCTTCTATTTTCTAAACACACATTTTCCCGAAAACCTATTTTCGTCACCCTTAGTGGAATTAATTCTAAATAAAATTATACCAATTATTTGAATTGAATTTTATAAAATAGGTTCCATATTTAGAATTTAAGTAGTTACAATTTTCATATAATGTCCACTTAATTTTTTCTCATAATGAATAGTAAAACTATAGAAATTAATTACTATGCTTATGGGTAAAACACAATTAACTAGGGATAAGATTAATATATAAGTGAAATAATGATGGATATAAAAGTGTAATTATATTTAATTTAATTATTTCAACCATATATCATCTATTCATTTTAAATTTTATATTTTTTATTCAATTAAAATTTGAAGTGAAATTTATATTTTTTAGGTAATAAAAAATACAAAATGTCTCTCTCTTTATTATAAATATCTCTTATTTATTCCCATAAGGATAAAAATATCTATATAATTAAAATTAAAGATTATTTTCTATATATTGAACTAATTTTCGTAATTTTTTTTGTAGTTATGATCAAGTTACATTAAATTTAATACAATGATGACACAATGCTTTTGTATATAGTTTAAAACTGAAGGATAAAATTTTGAAAATATTAAATGTCATGTATTTGAGACGATTTATAGTTATAAAATAATTTTATAGTTCATAATGACGTATTATTTTTCTTGAAATTTACTAAATTAGAAATTAATTCAGATTTTCATTTCATTAAATAAAGCTTAAATAAATAGTGTGAAAATGACATTAATGGTATTCTATGTTATATAGTAGGTTGAAAAATTATTTAAAATTCCTAAAAATAAAAAAAGAGGAAAATTATGAGAAAAAATACTCCCAAATGTATTCCATTTTAGATTTATGATCAAATTTCATTCTTATAAGTCAATTTTTAACACTTTTAGTTTGAAAATGTTTTTTCCATTGTTAAAGCTAAACTAGGGGTTTGTTTATTACATGAATTTTGGAAATAGAAAATTTTCAACACACATAAGTTTTTTATTTTATAAATTATATTTCATATTTATAATTAGTGGGTCCAAATTCTATTAAATGTATAATTTTATTTAGGTTTATTTGATTAATTTTCATGGTAAAAACCCATATCTTGACGTGGAAACTAAAATTCTAAAAGTGAGTATCCTTATTTTTTTTTGAAAATAATTTTTTAAAATAATGAATCATCTTTTTTGAAGATGCGGATCAAAAATATATTAAATATTCTCAACTATTTTTCATTTTTGGAGTTATCTGGACTGAAAGTGACCTACCATTATTAAATCATTTGGGTATTTACAAATTTCCACTCTTTCAAACTTATAAAAGGGCACCCCTATCCTCTCATCTCCAAACATATAGCAGAATTTTATTTAGAAAATAAATCTCCTATTACCTTCATTACACCCTTCACCATGTATTGGATTTCTTTGTCTAATAATGAAACCATTATATTGGATTATTTTTTGTGTAAACCTTAAGTGGTTGTCTGAGGATTATGTATAGTTCTTAATAAATCATTTCTATTTTACTTAATTTTCCACCTCCATAAAATATTATTCAAACCATATGATATAATAAAATACATATTTTAAATATAATGAGATTTATTGTGTTAATGTAAAAACATATATATATTTCCTCTCCCATAAAATGGGAAGTGAAATCATCATTCATGTGTTTGGAAGAATAACACCTTTGGAACTAATGTAATTGGTTTTCTATTACTTAATCTAATTAATGGTCATAATGAATTATTGAATTTATATATATATATATATATTATATTACAAAAATTTTTATCATTATATAATGATTATTTATCATTTAATTTCATACCTTTTCATTAACTAAAAAACTATAACAACATTCGTTTGTACCTGTGAACTACCACCTCTACTAAGTGATGTGACTTTTTCTTCATCACCACATCACATGAATGATATATATATATATATATATATTAAAAGAAATAATTTTTTATAAATAATATAATTATAATTTTTAGAGTTAAAATTATAATTACCTTCTATCCATAAAGATCATTTAAAAATAGAAACGTTACTCATGTGTATGTTTGAATTACCATCTCCATGATTGTAACATAGTTCAGTTTTCCTAAAAATATTTCTCCATTAGATTTAGAAGTACTATTGATGTAAAAAATTGATAAATATTTCATGATTATTATTATAAAATGATGAAATAATTACCTCTTACACCATATTCGACATGTCGATATCATTTTTGACATATAGAGTGCATGTCATCCAAACATCCGACATAGACTTAATTTTTAAGTAATTAAATATGACATGGTAATAAATAAAATATAAAGAATAAAAAAATTTATATAGTAAATTATCATCATGAATTATTTATTTTGGAAGATAAATAACATACATGACGAGTCATATATAAGGTAAGGGATCTCAATTTTCTATTCATTGAGGCATATTTTGATGGTATACACAATTTTAATTATATTTTTTTGCACAACATATTTTACTTGCTATATCATGAATCCATAGAAATTCATTGTATTTTATGTGAATGTTCATCGTACTTCATCAATGATTATTTGATTCAAAAGATACCAAAGAAAGAATAGATTTATGTTACAATCTGAATTGTTTTTGATATTTTTTATTTTAAAGGTTTATTTTGGGAGAAATCATATATAATTTGTATCTTGAGAAAAATACATTTAATTATCATCTAGTTATAAATTTATTTTATATATTTGGTTTTCATTTTCTCCATTTTTTAATAATTAAACAGAAAATTGTTTTCTGTAAGTAATATCGATTGTATATTTTCTATTAGATTTGGAATCATTCTCTTCAATGTCTATGTATTCATTAACATTATACAAAGAGAATTTTCACTATTATAAAATGATTTTTAAATAAATTTTTACCTATTTTTTTATTATTTCTAATTTTTTATAAAATAATCTTTCAAATGTTATAGGAATATTTTTTTTAATTTTTTAGAAAAGTGATTGAAGAATTTTTTCTTTTGACTTATACATCTTAAAAACGATTTCCCACAATAATGAACACTAAATGTTTTTATTCATAATTTAAATTATTATATGATTTTTTTAAATAAGACTTCTCTAATGTTATATTGTAATAATTTATATTTTATAAAAGTTATGTAAAAGTTAAAATAGTATTTTTTTGAACAAATTATTCCATGTTATATTTTATAAAAAAACGCCATCGAAGACAACATTTAGTGATAGAGAATGAATATAACTTATATATATATATATACCTATTACATCTAAAACTATTTTAATCTATGTAACTTTAATGTGGTGATACATTCCTTTTTTTCATCTCTCAAAGGCCTTTGTTATGAAATTTCCTTTCATTATGATATAAGGGAGGATTATGCTACCCATTTTATTTCCATGGGTAATTCTTATGTTTATTCCATTTGATTGATTTTATTTTAGTGGAACACATAATCAAGAAAATTCTATGATGGTGTTTCCCATATTTTTTTCAATTTAATTAGATATATATTTTCATCATCATATGTTATGTATGATATTATAAAGTAAACATAATACATCATGGGACTTTTCCTAGTATGTAATTTTATCTAGGAAATTATGATGGAATATTTTTTGTTTTTTTATATTGTTTCCACTTTTCCAATGATTTGATGATATTATGATACTATTTTATTTAGGTTATAATTCAATTTTATTATAGAAGAGACTTAACTTTTATGAAATCATGCCATACCTTTGACTCATAAGTAATGTTTCCTTATCATCTATATTCCCTAACATGTATTTTTAGCTAACCCATTTCTTTTTTGTATTCCCTATGTTATCCTATATTTTTTTACGAGCATAAATTTGTTGATTATATAACTAATGAGAATAAAAATAATGATTTTTTATATTGTAATTCTTCCAAAGACACTATGATACAAGATCATTGAGTTATAATTAATGGATATTTAAGAAAAAAATCATGTAATAATTTTTTTAAAATACATGGGTCACAATATTTGGTATTAGAGAATGGTATATATATTTTTTGGGAATAATATTAGTTATATTTAGTATAAAATCATGGTGATAAGCTAATGTATAGTATAACATCCTAAGGATTCAGTGAGTAATAGATTATGTGGATTTCAAAGCAATACACCCATATCTAGATACTACCTGTGGAAGTGGTTTTGTAATATATATATCTTGGGATATTAATATTGAAAAGAGTTGATCCGATTTATATCCACCATTATTCTAGTGTTGCATGAGTCTTCATTTACAAAATATTATATTTGACATTTCCATGGGATGATCTTGGTTTAATATAATTTTTTCCTATGAAAAATAATGATGAATTAAACAAAAAAACATATGGAATCCTATGATTTTCCATAGTTATATGGGACAAACCTAATGTTTCATAGGATGATATTTCTATGGTTATTCATTATCTAAAAGATATAGGTATCCCTTTTTATGTTTTATGTTGTGGAATCCTATGATTTTATATAGTATATTGAGAAACATTTATGGGAATACATCTTATTTTTAATATATGTTCTATTGAAAATGATATCCGAGGAATACTGGTTTTTATTTTTCTGATATATGTTTTAATGTATTCATAAAATTTAGATATTATATTATATTTGATGATAAGGTAATTGTGGGTTATTAAATTTTTCGATTATTTGGTTTATTATATTGATCACCATGTTATTTAAAATTGACATGATGATTATAGTTATTTTTGGGGATGTTCATTGTATTTTTGGGAACATTGTTTGAATTATATTAATACATTTTTATATAAATGATATCCATAGGTCAGGCAATAACCTGTCACATCTAGAAATACGGTGGGGCTTGAACCCATTAATGAAGGGAAACATGGGTGAATTGCCTACAAATCGCCTTCATTAAGTTTTGGTTTGTATGAAAATATTTTTAAATAAATATTTTTATAGATAAACATTAGGATGATTTTTGAAAAAAATAATAGGATCAGATAATTCTAAATTATTATGATTTTTAATAGAATAAAATTATTTCAGGATACATTTTACAAGGTTGAGGTATATATTACCTTTAGGTTTAGCATAGGGGATTATTTGGGACGAATGAAATTACATTTGAAGACATTTTATTATATGGATTTGAGATAAATTTTGGGGATTACACCATTATTCATGTTGAGGTTATCTGAATATAAGGTTATTTATTTATGTAATTATATATGTTTAACTATTGGTTTGATTGTTAAATTTTATAGATTAATGTATTATTTCATCATGAAAAGGATTATTAATTTTGTTCATGGTATTTTTTTGTTTTAAAAATCTGGTTTTTATTAAATATATATTTTTTGTATTTATATTATTATATAGAATCATGTGATCCCTTAGAAGTTAAATTTAATTATTTAGGAATAAAAAATTCCTCATGTATATTCATTACATGGATTAAGAAATTATCTCTAAATTGATCAAAGGAAAACCACTGGATAAAGTTATTCTTTTATGATGATATCAAGTAACTGTATTTTTTGGTTTTATCTGTCTTGATATTGAATTAATTCCTCAACTATAAGAAACATATCAAGAAATAATCGTCATATTTCTTTTATTATTCATAAATCTATGTTCTTTTTCAAACCATATTGTTTTATTTTTATATGGTCATAAAATTTCTCATGATCATTAAATTTCATGTGATTAATGTTATCTATCACCTTCCACCATTACATTGGACATAAAATATCACATCCATGTATATAAATTCATTAAACACTTACATTCTCCAAAGTGAAGACCCAATTGTTTTTTTATCCTAGATAAACATTGCATTTCTCGTCCTTGTATTCAAGAGGATGTTTTATTGACTGTTTTTATGATGTGGGATTAAAAAAAGGATTTATGTTATTAAACCTTTAATTAAAATATCATGTTTAAATTTTGGGGAGAAAATTTATTTAAGGGAGGAGAATGTAACAATGTTATATTAAAAATACTATGTTTGATAGTGTATATGAGTCCCACCACCAAACAAAAATGAACATTGAAATATTATTATTTCAAAATGACTATTATATCCTAGTAATTTAATTGGAATATATGAGTACAAATTTCACGACCCATCCCTCGCGGCTCGTGCCTTGAGTTCCCAAAGCCTGCCTTCCATAGGTAAGGGGCTAGTGACTAGCAGCAAAAGCAAAAATCCCTAAAAGTGGGAAGACATTTCCTTTGTAAAGTGTAAAAAAACGCAACAAAGTACGAGCTGGAAGTAAAACACTAAGTGAAACTATATAGAAAGGAGTGATGAAAAGTAAAAGGGGCCTGAAATACATTCCCAACAGGAAAGTACAAGTACAACTGAATAAAAAGTACAACTGAAGAAAAGGTAAAGCAGCTACTGGGTCATCCTCTGGGGATTCCTACCTGAAGGGTAGGTATAGATAGCCTCCTCAACAATCCATGTTCACTAATCTCCTCCATTTACCGACTTGTCATAAGGTCCACCTCTGGGTACCACCAAGTCCTGCTACTCTGATCCTCAATCAGCACTGTCTGTTTTCTGCAACCAAAACAATGAGTTGAGGGCATAGCCTGTGCAGGGGTGAGTATAAAGATAATCATTAAGGACCCCGAGACCCTCATGGTCTCAAAACCTTCACCAAGGATAAACCCAAAAGTATGAAATCAATGGATATCCATTACTTAGGTATATTCGCATACATATACCAAAGTTATCAGGTAACCCATATCAATCATGAGTAAAACACATATTTCACTAAATCGTCTCACATAGGTCTACAACTTATGTCGAGTGATAGAGATGATTTGATGTAGTCACATATTCATCTAAGCTATCAGACCCACACAGGATCTAGGACCAGCAGTTGGAACTGTCAGACCCACACAGGATCCATGAACAGTAGTCTGAGGTGTCGAACCCACACAAGATCCAGGACCAGCTAAGCTGTCGGACCCACAGAGGATCTTGGACCAGCTATTCTGTTAGACACACACAAGATCCAGGAATAGAAGTCATAACTGTCGGACCCACACATGATCTAGTAATAGTCGTCAGAGCTGTCTGAAAAACACATCATCCAGGTATAACTATTCTGTCAGACCATTACATGATCCTAGAACAAATGTTAGAACTGTCAGACCAACTCATGATCCAGGAACATTCATTAGAACTGTTGGACCAATACAGGATCACAGAACAGTCAATAGTGCACAGCTAGTCGTAGGGTTTTCACAAAGCACGCTCGATTCCCAGAGGGTCCGCACCTCAAGCCAAGTGTCAACACATCAATTGCCACCATGTCCAATGAATAAGTGTCTCAAAGGTCCGCCTCATCAAAAAGGACTCAACGCAAAAGATTACATGTCAATCGGAAACTTGTTCTGTGAGTTATTGAATTTTTAGTCCCGAGGGCCCGGTTAGATTGGTGTATGATCCAACATGACCATATCTCATCTTAATCCTGAACCATAGTGGGATTTTTCCAAAGGGACCATCATGTTCCGAGATTACTAGCGCCGCTGACAGTTTGTCAAACGGACGTTCGGTGCCAATGATATGGCGAAAGAAAGTACAGGGGTCGGTAGTGGGCCTGGGTCCGGTCCGACCAGGTCAGGCCGACTCGGCCCAAACCAGCATGGTCCGACCCGGTCTGGGGCAACCCAGTCAGCCCACTATGATTGGCCCAGCCCTCTAGGCCGGGGCCAGTGGACTGCTGGGGTAATTCGGCCCAATGGTCGTTGCATAGGCGGCTCGGCCCGGAGGTCGGGGGCTGGGTTGGACAGCGCCATGAGTTGCGCGGTTCGGGCGGCACGGACTAGATGGTCGAGCCGTTTTGGCCAGTGAATCTGTGGAGGACATCACGGGTCAGCTCAGGTTGCTGCTGCGGCTCGGCTGGTTCGTCCGGAAGCCGAAGCGTGGGCAGGAAGGCGGGGCGCCTGGCATCATGCGGGCTGGTCGGCGGGGCGCACGTGGAGGTCGCAAGGCGCGCGAGCAATGCGAGGGAGGCCAACAGGGAACCAGCCAGTGTGCTGGATGGCGATAGGGATTCAGGCAGCCCGCGGGCTGGTCGTTGGGCGTTGGCATGCTGCAGGGTGCCAACAGGGTACTGGTAGGCCGGCGGGGCGCACATACAGCACACGGGAAAGGCGCGGGGTGCACGGGCAGCACGCGGGTCGGACTGCGGGGCGCATGGGCAACACACAGGTAGGCCGACGAGGTGCGCGGGCAGGCCGGTGGGGTGCGCATGGGCAACCCACAGGCAGGCCGACGGGGTGCGTGGGCAGGACGGCGGGGTGCGCAGGCATCACCTGGGTAGGCCGATGGGGTGCAGGCAGCGCACGAGCCGACGACTGGTGGCTACCAGGCTGGCCGGTTCAGCATGGCCTGGGTCGGCGCGGGTTGACGATGTTCGGATGGGAAAAACGGTGTGTTGTGGGGGTGGCGCAGTTCACGGGGGCCACGTGTTGCATGGCCTTTGTCGTTTCTGCCTCCGTCACCTCATTTCCTCTTCAAAGATCACCACAAGGAAGAAAACCGACGGAGAGTGTCAGGATATGTGAGGTTGGCCCGAACCCTCGGAGTTTAGGGATGTATCATTTGGATCATCATGAAAAGTATATGATCAATAACATGTCCTCAACAGTTTCTTTTTATCTGGTGAAGAAGATAAAAAAAGTTTATAATAATATCAAGCAATAAACCCCCTACCTTGCTCGTTGTTGGTTTACGTTGGTGCAAAAAGGAGGAAATCATTCGTTGACGGAGTCATGGAAGAAGTCATAGAGGATCTCCGTTCATCACGTCTTCCATGAACTTTCAAACCTGAGTTGCGTCGGCTTATTGATGACGCTCCACATCGGTAGGTATCTGAGAAAGAAGTCGAAGAAGGTCGGTGTTCTTCGATCTTCGTTGGAGAAGGCATAATCCTCTAAGGGTTGGGTGTCATGTCACTTTGAGAGCATTTCGTCACATGGTGAATCTGTCCCAATACCTCCCCCTAATCTTCCCGTAAATATGAGAGGGAGGTAGGTAGGTAATGATGGTTAGAATTTATGATGGTTCATTTTTTAGGAACCTTCACATATTCCAACGACGCGATTACTAAAAATTAAAAGGTGCAATCCTATTATGTTACGTTGGTGGAATTTAAGAGGTGTGTTGGATTTAGTTAATTGGAGGATTCCAAATTGTTCCCCCCCTCATTATGAATAGGAGTTGATTGGTTTTCCTCTCCTCCCATTAATAGGGTAGTTAAGCCCCATGTGGTCCCCACCTCATTTATCCTCACATGGGAGGTTGAGTTCGGGTGCCCCCCCTCCCACCATAACCTCTCATGGGAGGCTTAGGTGTGGCAGACCCACCTCCAACTCCCTTGAGGATTTTTTAACCACCCAACCTCCACATGGAGGCTAAAAATAAAATAAATTATTAGATCACTTTATTCAATTAATTTTTTTTATAAAAACCCAAAATCCAACTTTTACTCTCGACCAACTGCCGTCAAGGAGAAAGTCTCCTTTAGGTAATATCGGCGATGTGAGTTCAACTATGCCCTCAGATTTAAATTCCAAGCACCGGTTCAATAGTTATGAAATGCCGCTCACGCGTTTAATAAACGTACCCGAAAAAAAGTTCAGAAAATTTTTATCAGTCACCCACAACTCGCACCAGTTGAGATTAGGCTCTGCCTATTTGAAACACGCCCCAACAAACCCAAAGGCACTCTCTTATTTTCAATCTGAGTTACCATTTAGAAGTTATGAATTTTACAATAAAATAATGGTCACTTAATTATTTTACTTGCGCTCAAAAACAAAATTTCTTTTGGTGGCCCGCGTAGGCCAAAGTTTGTATCGTCTTAAAGAAATCATACACTCACGAGTTCAATGGTGGTCTCATATTTTTAATCCGAGTTACCATTTGTGAGTTATAAGAATTTGAAAAATAAAATAATTTATTTAATTATTTTATTTACGATTATGTCATTTTTAGGTTTTCTCACTGGTGGCCCGCACTGACAAATCTTATGTCGCGCCAAGGGTATACCCTCCATCCTGAGTGCAACTGTGCCCTCGTATTTCTCATCCGAGTTACCATTTAATATTTATTCCTATTTTTCTGGAAACCTTCTTGCACGCGTTAACTTAAGTTTAAAAAAAACTTTGACGGATCATTCCGGGCACTCCGGGCCTCAGAATCGCACTCCGTTAGATTTCACGGACCCATAAAATTTCCATTTAATTACAAAAAAAATAAATGGGAATTCTGGATCATTACATTCTCCCCACCTCAGGGCTCTACGTCCCCATAAGCAACCACTAACAACTAAGAGATTAAGTGGCAGTACTAAGCACGCATCTGAGCCTCCTGCTCCCTATGTGCCCTCTTGGAGATCCCGTGCTACCAGCGAACTCACACCTGAGGTATCAACCATCCACAATGAACCCAATCTTGTTGAACCTCAATCTCTACTAGAACCTCCTTAAATTTTGGCCCATAATCAACGTCCATCTCTCCATGGTCGATGATGTGGGAAGGGTCGTGCATGTATCTCCTCATCTAGGATATGTGGAAGACGTTGTGCACCTGGTGCAACTAAGGTGGAATAGCTAAGCGGTATTCCACCTCGCCAACTCTTTTGACGATCTGAAAAGGTCTGATGAATCTCGGAGATAACTTTCCTCCTTTTTAGAATCTCTGTAGACCTCATCAAGGTGAGACCCATAAAATACGTGGTTTCCATCCTCGAAATACAGAGGTCTCCATCTCCTATCAGTATATAACCAATGCCTGCTCTGTTGAGTCTTCATCCGCTCCTAGATGATCTGCACATTCTATGTGGTAGCCCGTACCATCTCTAGTCAATAGGAAGTGGGATGACATGGTGATTTGGTCTTTGATCACCAAAATAGTGTCATGTCCCCTAGATGTACGTAGAAGACCCCTCACAAAGTCCATGGATATATCATCCCTCTTCCACTTTAGGACCTCAAAAGTCTAAAATTAGCCTACTAGTACCTGATTCTTTTCCATCAATTGGTGAAAACAGAGGCATCAAGAGACAAACTCTACTACGGCCTTCATCATACCTGACCACCAGTGCTGTCGTCGACAGTCCTGGAACATCATCCCCACACTTGGATGTACCACTAGAGGGGATGTGTAAAACTCCCTCAAGACTTACTCCAAAAGTGAAAATTGCACCATAGTACATACTTTGAAGAGGATGAAGTGCTCCCCACCTTCAGAAAATCCATCAGGTGCCTGTCCTGTGGATATATGAGCACGTCATGTCTCGCAGTCAGCTTCCCCACACTATGCCTCCCTGACTCACTGAAGAAGTGGGGGAGTGACTGTAAGAGACTGAAGGAAGACAACTCTATCTCTATTCACAAAGGATATCTATAAAGTAGCATGTTGTTATGTTGCCTTGCCTATCAGCTATATACTAGATCTCCAACTGAGTGCATCTTCTACAACGTTCCCCTTCCCAGGAGTATAGATTATCTCGAAGTCATAGTCCTGGAGGAACTAAAGCCAACGTCACTGACTCAGTTTCATTTTCTTCAGAGAGAAGATATACCTCAGACTCTTGTGATCAGAGTATACTGTAAAACGTTCATACATAAGATAGTGCCTCCAGATATTCAAGGCGAAGAACACTACTACTAACTTTTGGTCATGCGTAGCATAGTTCTGCTAATGTTGTCTCATATTCCGAGAACCATATGTGATCACTACTCGCTCCGGTATCGGCACACATCTGAGTATGTTCCCTGATGTGCCACAATAAACTATGTACCTTATGTATTCCTCTAGATTCCTCATGATTAGGGCACTATTCAGCCTCTGCCTCAAGTCCATAAAGCTCTGCTGACATCTCTCCGACCACACGAAGGGTTTTCCCTTCTTCGCCAAAGTTGATTGTGGTGTTGCAACTCTGGAGAAGTCTGGTACAACGGTATGTATGGAAAACTCATGAGTGATCGACTACACCCTCTTATTCATGAGTCTGACCTGTGCTGCCTGGGTTATCCATTTCACCGACCATGGAAAACCTCATCCCAATGTTGTATATAATCCACAACCTCTTTTCCAAATATAGTCAATCTGACTCTGAACTGTGGATGTCAAGCCCAAACCCAAACTAACATCATAAGGCCTCGACACTGCCACCAAGAGGTTCCCACCGAAACTCATGCCTCAAGGGTCATATCACACTATCAGTATAAGTGTGATTATCGAGTCTCCTCCCAATGGTTTCTCCAGATGTGAGGGTCAATTAAATGGTTTAACTGGAAACTCTAGGACATGGACAGGATTCATAGAAGGAAGGGATGATTAGTACCAATCTTTATTGTTACATCATCTAGTAGTAGACATATACCGTACCTCCAATCATTCCCAGAGCCTTTGGGTCGCACTCCGTAACTGCATGCATCTAAACTCTTCCTTTGTCCTCTAGCTCCCTGAGCCTGGCGGGTTCCACATAAGGGGGTGGTTGTAACATGTCGAAATTCACACCACATCATGCTTCTCTCCTTGGTCTCCTTCAACATCTACATCCCTGCAAATTCATATATCCTTAACACTTACTTTTTTCGAAATATTTTTTACACACTCAATTCTCTAATACTGGCATTGGTTTCCTAATTTCCCACTGCTAACATTCACTGGACGTATCCGCTTAGTCAATGAACATTCAACCACAAAGGTTCTCTCTAGCACCCTAGCATAAGTTGGAATTTTATAGGAATAGTGATGTCTCGATGTCCTTTAAAAACACCTCGCTCGGATGTTCTAGTCCTGAAGCACTGATAGTATCGTATTAATCGAGTACTAGGAAATATCGGTATTCCTCTATGAATACTCAACTACCGACATGTCATGCTACCGAAGTTGTATAAGTTATAGAGAACTCTCATCAACCTCATCGAGGTAGCACTCAGCCGCCTGTGAGTTAGCCTCGCCTCATAACCTGAGGGGTATCTGATACTGAAACACGTGTAAGGAACTAAGTCTACATGGGTCCTCTACCGGTACCTCTAGTTGGAACTGCTGACCAATGGGTAGTGATATAGCTAGCACACTACCCGAGGTACTATCTCGGGCAACAGACCACATACCAATGCCTTGTCACTAAGCAGACCATCCTCATGGTCACTCCTAGAAAAATACTAGTAGCTAAGATCACCATCTGCTCTACTGGTGTCTCAAATAGGCATAAAACTCTAGTAATCGCCTCCATCCAGCCCTCAGCTGCATGGGAATCTATCTCGCCTCGAAACCTCAGAGGCCTCTTCTGCTGGAACATGTACAATCATGCTCTTTAGGCATGCATCATATGCTAGTGTGGATGGTGGTATCTGATGCCCTAAGGGTGGTGGTGATTCTGGTACACCACCCGATGGTGCCAACATATTAAAATGGCCCTGCACCGAAGCGTAATCGCTCGGTGGGCCATCATCTTGTACTCTATGAGGAACACTAGCATGATATCTACACAACGACATCATAATATGGAACAGGTAATCCACATTCAATATTTTATACCTGGTGAATTGAATCAATGTTTTCACAAAGAAGACTCTTTAAAACACATTCGCATTATGTGTTTTTGTGCACTGAGTCATAAATCAGACTTCAGGGTCCTGGTGTATGGATACTTCAGTCACCGCACCAACACTGGACTCCCTGGATGGAAAACCACACTAAGTACTCTTAAAATTGTTGCATCATAGAAACGAATGATCAGATTCCTAAGTTCTGTGGTAGACATGACTCTTATGATACCAATTTGTCATCACCTGTCCCTCAGGGCCCATGTCGTGACTACCCCAAGCCCGCCTTCCATAGGCCAGGGGCTGGTGACTAGAACCAAAGGATAAAATCCCTAAAATTGGGAATGTATTGCGTTTGTAAGGCGTAAACAGACATAATAGAGTACGAGCGAGAAGTAAAACACTAAGTAAAACTGTATACGATGGAGTGATGAAAGGTAAAAGGGTCCAAAAATACAAGCCCGATAGGAAAGTACAAGTACAACTGAATAAAAAGTACAACTGAAGAAAATGTCAATCAACTACTGGGCCATCCACCAAGGATTCCTACCAAAAGGGTAGGTACAAATTTCCTCCCCAACACACCACGCAAGTTAGTCACCTCCGTGTACCGACTCTTCATAAGGTCCACCTCTGAGTACCATCTAGTCCTGCTACTCTGATCCTCAGATAGCGATGCCCTTTTTCTACAACCAACACAACGAGGTGCGAGCATAGCCCGTGTAGGTGTGAGTATAACGGTACACATTAGGGTCCCCGAGACCCTCATGGTCTCAAAAAATCCAACAAGGATGAACCACAAAGTAAGAAATCATCTGATAGCCATTACTTAGGTATATTCCCATACATATACCTAAGTTATCATGTAACCCATATCTATCACGAGGAAACACATATGTCACTAACTTATCTAACACAGGTATATAACTTATTTTGAGTGATAGAGATGATCGGTTGTAGTCACAGATTCATCTAATCAGTCGGACCCCCACAAGATCCTGGACCAGCAGTTGGAAATATCAGACCCACACAGTATCCTGGAACAGTAGTTGGAGCAATCAGACCAACACAGGTTCTAGGACCAGCTAAGATGTCAGACCCACATAGGATCAAGGACCAGCTATTCTTTCAGACCCATGCAGGATCTATGAACAGAATTCAGAACTGTCGGACCCACACAGGATCCAAGAACAGTCGTCAGAGCCGTTGGACCAACACACGATCTAGGTCCATATATTCTTTCGGACCAACAAATGATCCAGGAACAGAAGATAGAATTGTCAGACCAACACATGATCCAGGAATAGCCAATAGTGCACAGCCAGCCACATGGTTTTCATAATGGACGCGCGATTCCGGGAGGGTCCACTTCTCAAGCCATTGTCGACATTTCAATTTCCACCAAGTCTGAAGAAGAAGTGTCTTAATGTCCTGCATCTTCAAAGTCATCACAACGCAAATGACAATGCGTCAATAGGACACCCGGTCTGTGAGTTATTAGCTTTTTAGTCTTGGGGCCCAGTTGGACTTGTGTATGATCCAAACTGACCGTATCTCAACATTTACCCAAACTCCACTGAGGTTTTTAAAGGGACCATCATGCTCCAAGATTTCCAGCACCACTGACGGTTCATCAAATGGACGTCTAGTGCCCAAGATATTGCCAATGGAAGTACAGGGGTCGGTAGTGGGCCTGGGTCTAGTCTGACCTGGTTAGACCGACTCGCCTCCAAGCAGTCTTGGCTGACCCAGTCTGGGTCAACCCAGTCAGACCCACTAGGTATGACCTGGCCCGTTGGGTGGGTTCGCCAACTCGGTTCGGCCATGTCTGCTGGGCACAGCCCATTAGACTGCGGGGGCGATTTAGCCAGGTGGTTGCCATGTAGGTGGCTCAGCCTGGAGGCTGGGGGCTAGTTCAGCCAGCACCGCAATCGGTTCTGCTCGGGCGACTCATCCCGGAAGGCCAAGCTAGTTTGGCCAGCAATGCCGCGAAGGACGCCGCAGGCTAGCTCGGGTGGCCGGCGCGGCCCAGCCGGTTCGGCCGGAATCCGGGGCATGGGCAGGCTGCGCGGGGCGGGGGTAGAACATAGGTAGGACAGTCGGGAAACGAGAAGCACGAGGGCAGGCCACAGGGTGCCGATAGGGCTCGGGCAGGCCGGCGTGGCGCGTGGGCAGCGCGTGAGAAGACTGCAGGGCGTCAGGAGGGCGCAGGCAGGCCGCTGGGCGTCGACAGGGAGAGAGCAGGCTGGCTGGTCAAGCAGACAGCGCGTGGGGAGGCTGGTTGGGTGCCCGGGCAGGCTGTCAGGGGGCACTGGCAGCATGCAGGCCGGTGGTCGGGGGTAGCCGGGCAGGCTGGTTCAGCGCGGGGCGAGTCGATGCGGGCCTGCGGTGTGTGGCCGAGAACATGGGTGTGTCATGGGGGAAGCGCGGTTCGCGGTGGCCGTGGGTTGTAAGGCCTCGGCCCTTGCTTCCTTCATCGCCTCGTTGCTGCTTCGAAGATAACTACAAGGAAGAAACCCGACGGAGGGTGTCAGGCCAAGTTAGGTTGGCCCACACCCTCCGTGTTTAGAGAGGTATCATTTGGCTCCTCAAGAAAAGTAGATGATCAATAACACATCCTCAAAAATCCCTTTTTATCCAATGAATAAGATAAGAAAAGGGTATAATAATATCAAGCAATCAAACCCCAACCTTGCTCATAGTTGGATGATGTTGGCGCAAAAAGGCGGATGACGTTCGTTGATGGAGTCATGGAAGAAGACGTAGAGGATCGTCATTCGTCATGTCGGCCAAGCACTTCCAAACCCAAGTTGTGTCGTCTCTTTCATCACGCTCCACATTAGTAGGTGTCTAAGGACGGATTCGAAGAAGGGTGGATTTCTTTGTTCTTCATTGGAAATGGCGTAATCCTCGAAGTGTTGACTGTCCCGTCACTTTGCCAGCATTCGTCGCTTGGGGAAGCCATCCCAAAACCTCCCCCAAGATTCTTTTAAATCGGAGAGGGAGGTAGGAAGGTAATAATAATTGAAATTTATGCAAATAATTAATTATAAAACATCCTAAATTCCAACGGCACAGTTACATAAAAATAAAATGAGCAGGCCAATAAAGTTACGCTGGTGAAATTTAAGAGGTGCATTAGCTTTAATTAATGAGAGGATTCCTAGAGCCCCCCCCCCCCTCGCATTAATGAGGGGAGATGAGAGGTTTTTCTCTCCTCCCATTAATAGGGGAGTTATGTTCCGTGTGGTCACCACCTCATTTATCCTCACATGGGAGGTTGAGTTCAGGTGGGCCTCACCACCATAACCTCTCATGGGAGGTAAAGGTGTGGTGTCCCCACCTCCAACTCCTTTGAGGAGGTTTTAACCAACCAACCTCCACATGTGGGCTAAAAATAAAATAAATTGTTAGCTCATTTTATTTTATTAATTTTATTATAAAATCCCAAAATCTAACTTTTACACTCGACCAACTTTCGTCGAGGTGAAAGTATACTTAAGCGAATATTGGTGCTGTGAGTTCAACTGTTCCCTCATATTACAATTTCAAGCACTGGTTCAAAAGTTACAATCCGCTCATGCATTTACTAAATGTACCCGAAAAAATGTTCGGAAAATTATTATCAGTCACCCCCAACTCGTGCTATTCGAGATTAGTCTCTGCCATGGTCAAAAATTCCCCAACGAACCCATCGGTACTCTCATATTTTAAATCCGAGTTGCCAATTATATTTTATGATTTTTACAATAAAATAATTGCCACTTAATTATTTTATTTGCAGCACAAAACTATCTTTCTCTGGTGGCCTGTACCGACATAATTTATTATCTTTTTAAAGAATGAATACACTCATGAGTTCAATGGTAGTCTCAGATATGTAATCCGAGTTACATTTTATGAGTTATAAGCTTTTGAAAAATAAAATAATTATTTTAATTATTTTATTTATGATTAATCCATTTTGGGTTTCCTCACAAGAGGCCCACGCTGACTAATCTTAAGATGCGGCAAGGGTAAAACTGCCATCCTAAGCGCAACGGTGCCCTCAGATTTCTGATCTGAGTTACCATTTAAGAGTTATTCCAATTTTACATGGAAACTACTTCCATGCATTAACATAGTCATAACAGAAACTTCGACAGATCATTCAGGGCATTCAGGGCCTTGAAATCGCATGCCGTCAGATTTTGTGGACCCGTAAAATTCCCATTTAATTAAAAAAAATTACATTGAAATTCCGGGTCTTTACAAAAAATAAATTATTTATTAATTATAATAAAGTTTCCTACTAAATAAAAATTTATTGATAAATTTTTTAGAAATAATTATATAATTTTTAATAATGGATCTTTATTATCAAAAAAAAATTCTATCCAATAATGATTTTGATTTATTTTAGTGATAAAAGAATTTAATTAATTTATTGAAATTTTATAAATTTTATTTGATAACATTATCATCATTTTTTATTGAAACATTAAAAATTACATAGGGTGATTTGTATAGACTTTTTCTAAAATGATTGATTTTTCAATGAACAATAAAAATTACAATTTTAAAATATTTTCACATGATACAATTAAATAGACTATTTAAAAAGTATTACTATATGTTTTATTTTTTATAATATTTATTATAATTATATAATTAATTTCATTTAGATAAGAAATTTTCATGATTCTGGAATAAGATTAATTTTAAACTTAAAATGTTGTTTTCTATAACCTATTATTTTCTACACAATGTTTATCCATTTTGATAAAGTATCATAATTCATATTAAATAATGATTTAAATGAAATTTATAGATTATATGTCTATTTTATCAAATTTAATTTCAAATATTGATCATTTTTAGTCATAGTGAGAATATAATATCATTTACATCCTGAAAATTTCATTTTCTCAAACCATTATTTTATCAAAGTTTTGTAGGTTTATTTTTAAATTAAATTCATAAAATTCAGTTAGTTTTATTTGATATTAAATATTCCATATTTTTAATATTTATAATTATTATTATTTAACATGTTTTAATAAATTTTATTTTCACAAGGAACAGTAAAAATGAAAAATATTTAATTATAATTCAGATGAGTCAAATGGGTTTACTAATGATAAAACAAAAGAGATAAAGTTTATAATCACCTGAAAAACATGTATAATTTCAATTTATTCCCATTTTGAATGATATATAATATAATGTTTTGATATTTTTAATTTCAGAGCTGTTTGAACAAGGTAGTAACATTTATATTATATTAAGTAATGAAAAAGAAAACATGTAACTCTGTTTCCATTAAATATAACTTATATGTTCACATAAGGGTAAAATTATGGTTTTGTACTATTAAAGATAATTTAGAGTAAAATAAAATTATTTTTATTTTTTTAATTTAATATTATGTTTAATTTATCGCATAATTACCTTAAACACTTGTACAATGTTTACACAACACTTAAACAAATAGTGGAGAACTCAAAGTAGATAACATTAGAACTATTTAAAGTAATGTTTTTTTATTGACTTATGTTTCAAAAGTCATTTTATCTTTAATAATTATGTATTATTGGTGGTTAAATAGAATTTATTACTAATTCATTATTATCATCATGTATTTAATGTCAAGTTATATAAACAGTGTCGGAATTGATATTTATGAAATACAATACTAAATATTATTTTTTTAAATTATTTAGAAACATAAAATGTCATAAAATTGTAAATTTATTACTATAAATAGTCTAAATCTTTATAATTTTCCAATTTATGATCTAATTGTTAACATTAAAGTAAATTTATAACCCTTTAATTTTTAAAAATTTGTTACTGCGGTTCAGATTGAATTTAGCCTTCTCAAATTACATGTGATTATGATAAAATAAATATTCCACACACATAAAATTTTTAAATTATAAAATTTATTTCATATTTAGAATTATTTTTTCTAAATTGTGTAGTAAAATCATTATATTTATGATTAAAGGATAATATTTCATTGTAAAAATTCAGGTTACTTTATGGAAAACTAAAATGGTAAAACTCATTAACCACCAAGGATAAGGGAATAACATGTTTAAAATATGATTATTTTTTTATTTTAGATGTTTTTATCAACCTTAAATTATAAAAAATTCAATATTTATCGATTTATAGCCACTTTCATTGACAATGACTTTCAAATAATAATTTTTTTTTAATTTTTTCAAATTTCGTTCCATCACAATTATAAAATATTTCCATGTCTTTTAATCTAAACATGTCTAAAACCATTTATATATTAAAAAACTATCAAAATCCATTTCATAATTCCCACCGCATGGCCTAGGGAGATTTTCTATATAAAAAAACTAACCTAGTGATTGTTTTGTTGTAAAATAATTAATGTTGTCTTAAAAAGAGGTATAGTACTTAATCATGAATTTTTTTATCTTTCTTCTTCCAAATTCTCATAAATATATTCAAATATTTTGATATAATATCATAAGTGTATTACGTATAGTAATATTTTTATATGTAATCATAATACCCTATATCAATCTCTTATTCCATCAAATGGGAAATCCACCAATCGTTCATATTTATGGATGAGTACCGCCATGAAAAAAGATATAATTCATTTTCCAGAACATCCTCTTATGGATGGTTGTAATGATGGATTTAATGAATATATATGTTATTCATTATTTTTTATCATTATTAAAATATAATTTATTATTTACTTTTCTACCATTCCAATCAATGAAATATGACCACATCATTCTTGTGTATGTGTGGACTACCACCTCCATGAAGATATGTGATTCATTCTTCATCTAAATGTCACTTGGATAATATATATAACTATATTAAAAGATATAATATGGTAAATATTATATAATGATAAATATGGAAACATAAAACATTACATACCTTCATTCCATAATGAACTTTGAAAAAAGGAAACATTGCTCATATGTATGTATGACTTCTCATCTCCATGACTATAATATAATTCATTTTTTCATAAATATATTTCATGGATGGTTTTGAAATTTTAATTTATGTATAAATATTAAAATTTTGTTATTATTTTTTTTATATGTATTATAATATAATGACCTCATGGGCCACATTCAGTATGTCTTGTCATTTTTTGACATATGAACCAAATCCCATCATAACATCTACCTGGATATTAAATGATTATTTAGTTGAATATAAAATTTTATTAAATAACATAAAAGGAATAATAAACTTCAAAAATGTTCTTAAGAAATTAAATAATTTTTAGATGTTTATTATTCTATAAGACAAAGAATTTATGTTGTGTGTGTGGTCTATGGTAGGGGTTTTTACCTTTATTTTCATTCATTGAGCAATGTTTTAATGTTATGAACCAATTTATATTATAGGGTGTAATAATTCCTATTTTAAATTTTATATCATGAATCATCTGTACTTAATGTTTTTTTTGTTGAATAATATTTTACATCCACCATGGGAATTTGATTCAATATTTATAGAAGTGGTAATGTCTTTCTATTAAACAACCTCTCTTTTGAGATTTCTTATGTTCGAGGTTAATTTTGGGAAATATTATACAATTATTGTCATGAAACAAACCTATTTAATTATAAGATATTCATGAATTTAAATTATATTTTGGGTTCACATTTCATCAATATTTTAATAATGAAACCTGAAGAATGAAATTTTTAAGTCATATTGATCATGTACATTTTTTTAGATATGGAATCATTCTCTTCCATGTATATATTTTCTTTAAAATATTGTTTAGAATGTTTTTACTATTTTATAATGATTTATTTGTTGATTTTTAACCATTTTCCCATTTAACAAAATGATTCAAAAATTTAATCATTCAACCATTTTTTGACCAAGGTTCTCTTTTAGTTATTTACAAAATTATGGATGGGATGCTTTATTTTAACTTATTAGGAATGAATGGAATGTCCCACCATCATGAATAATGAATTATTTTATTATTTATTTCATTTTTTCATGGTTATTTTCAAATATAATGTTTTCTATTATATATTTGTAAATTTTTATTTTAAGAAATTGATTACAAATTAAAAATGTTATTTTCCTAATGGAATATTCCATGTAATCTCTTAAAAACGTTTTCATAAATAATATTATAATGTATTGGTCAAAAATATTATAAAATATGTATATATATAAAATCATATACTTATATTATTATTACTTCTTTTGATGGGGTAATGCATTCCTTATAAAAAATTTTCAAAACCCTTCATTATGAAATTTCCACTGATTCTGATACAAGGAAAAATTAGTAATCCCGTTTATTTCCATGGGTAATTTCTATTTTTATTCCATATGATCGATATCCTTTTTTAGAACAAAAAATATTCAACATGTTTTGAATTTTCTTCCAATATATCCCAACAGTATAACGGCTAAATATTTTTCTCATGAAACATTATGTATGGGATTATGGAGTTAACATAAACCATTATAGGACTTTTCTAATGATGAAATATTTCCATGGAAGTTATAATTGACCCATGTTGATTTCATGATATATGCTTCAACCACATTTTAAATGTTTCAATGATATTATAATACAATGTTTTTTATGTAATTATTCTATATTGTTAAACATGATACTTCCCTTTTAGGATATCATGTTTCACCTTTGACTCAATAATTACGAGTCCTAATAATTTTTTACCCTTACTAGGATTCTTAGCTCACCCATTTATTTTTTATATTCCCTAGGTTATTATTTGATTTTTTAGAAGATAAAATAGATTTAGGATCTCATAATGGATAATTAATGTAAATATTTTTTTCTTTACATTATTTTTATGTTTTATATACCAAGTATTCCAAATGAATTGTCACTCATGATCCTTGGGTAGTAATTAATTGATATTAATGTTAAAACTATTGTAGTAATTTGTGTAAATGGAATGGGTAATTATAATTATGGTTAAATAATATCATCTAAATAATTCATCTAGCTAGTTTTATAGCTTTCCATTAATGGTTAATTTATAATAGGGTTGGGTTAGGATATATTATTAGCTATGTAATAATTTATGGAGGTAGAATATAAGAAATTCCATTATTTTTTACCCTATTAGTGATCTATTTATTAGGAAATATTTTCCCATACACTTCGACAGAAGCATATTATTTGAGCTTATAACCCAAATATGACATGAAAACATACTCTAGGAATTCAATTGCTTCTACATATGTTATAATTTCATATATTTAAAACATTATGATATCCATGGGGATGGATTCCATGATAAAAAGGCATAAATGTTGAAGAATTTATCTTACATCATCAGGATAAATTAATGGATCCAATTATTCGGCATGGGACTAGTTAATTATACCCTTAAAGGTTTTTTTATATTTCATATCTTATATCCATGGGGTTATGGGAAAAATTGAATTAGTATCCTAGTTAATAATCACTATGTTTAGAATATTATTTCATATATCCATGGGGTTGGTCTTGATGATGAATTCTTGGGGGGCCATTAACTCTCAAAATCCATGAACAAGAACACCAATTTATAGTAAGGCCTAAAAGTCATAGATAAATTCATGGGAGAACTCACTATTCTAATGCTCTATAAGATATAGGTATTATAAAGGGTTTCTAACTGGTTCTCCTATTTTATGAAGAGGATTTTAGATCTTTCTAATTTGACATATTCAAAGATATTTCAACTAAAAATGTGGCTCCTATAATTGCCTCTAGACAAACCTCATTTTAAATGTTTCTTGATATAAAAACTAAACCCTCAGTGGTGGAGAAACATGGAATTTAATCCAACTCAATGGCTCTGTAACCTCCCCTAGAACATGTTTTTTGATTGGAATATTTGTTTCATAAATCCCTCTATCTAGAGTGTAATCAATTTTGTCCATAGGGACATTCTTTTATAACATTCCTTGAGGTTACAATGATATATAGGAATTTTTGTAGTAAAAAGTATATCAAAAAATATATTCTTATATTGTAGCTTGAACACAATGTATGTAGTATCACGGGAGATCATGGCCTAGAGATGGTGTGCCAACATATTATATTTCCCACACATCATGTCCATAAGAGGTGTTAGAATCTTATACTGAAGGAATGAAAATTGTAAGGAGAATCAACAAGTATATAAATCAATAAAAATGATCTCAAAATTGACCTGGGAGGCTAATATGTTTCCCCATAGAGCAATCATGTATGACAACATCTCATAGGTGTCTTCATAATCATTAGTAATCGTCCTGATGGTAGGCATCTCATATGAAATTTTTTTGAATACTACGAATATACTGAGAATTGTAAAGACCTGAAAATTTCATGGAATTTTTTTTCTTAATTTCTTTGGAATTTTACGAGCGCATAGTTTCTAACGGCACCTGATTCTGAGGCCCGGTGTGCCTGGAATATTTTTATGAAGTTTATCTTAGGTACGTTCAGTGAATGAACGAGCTGGTTTTTCTATATTTTGAACAGGTACTCAGAATTGAAATCTGAGGGCACTGATGAACTCGCAACGCCAGTAATTGCTTAAGGGGACCTTTACGGCAATTGTGTTTGTGCGGGATGAGAAGTTAAATTTTGTGGATTAATAAAAAGAAGTGAATAAAATTGTAGGAGATTTTTAACTTTTTATGTAAAGTGGTTATATCCTACATGGGGGAGTTTGTATGGGACCCACATTCTCTTAACTACACATGTGAGTATAATTGTGGGGTGGGGCCCTCAAGAGCCCCAACATTTTCTCATTCCATAACCCCCTTTGATCTCCCTTGTTAATTACATGACATCTTCCCTTCTTAAAGGGGAGACTCTCCCCCTCCCAACCTTAATGAGAAAACTAAGGTTATTAATAACCTTATTAATTATTTTTGTCACAACTCTTGACTTATTTATAATTGCATGGAGATCTTTTAAAAGAAGGAGACTTAATGAAATATTTTCTTGGAAAATATTTTGGGATAATTTGAGGATAGCTTTCTTCATCCACGAACAATGACTTCCTCCCTCGATGAAGAACGGTCGACGTACTCCTTTTTCTTTTCTCCATGACAAGAGGGTAGAGAACACATCTTCAGATACACCCCAGCATCACCAACGAATCTTTTCCCCGCGATGTCCGACGTGCGACATTAATTATTCGAGCTCAGGGTTGTTATGTTCATGTCTTAATACCGTTCAGCAATATTCTACAATTATTGAGTTTCGTTGGGCCGCTTGATAACATATTGACGAGGAAGGGCTCGGACCGCAAGAACATGGTCCGACCCTTCCCCTTTCGTTTGTTGATTATGGATGATGGATCCAGATTGCGAAGAACCGGCCGGCGTCTGGATGTTCACGGGCGGATCGTCAACGCTTGGTTCTCGAATCACCGCAAAGGTGTGACACCATCGTGCTGCATAGAGTAGAGCCGGACCACGGCCTTGCCGAGCCGCGGTGGAGGGGAACGGTGCCGTCGCGTCATGCCAGAGCTACAGGAGACGCATTCGGGGTGGGCCGCAAGGGAGGGGTGCAGCGCCGTCACGCCGCGCCAGAGCTACAAGGGGTCGCAGCCGGGGCAGTGGGGCGCAGCGCCGTTGTGCAACAACAGTCGAATAGAGCTGCGGCCTAAGGCTGCGTCATACTTCAAAGGGGCGGTCGGCTATGCCGGCCTCTGACGCCACCTAGAGGTGGGACCCGAGGGGGTCCCGCGGTTACACAAAGGCTGGCCATCACGACCGGGAATTTCAAAGAAACCAGGTGATGTAACCCCCCCCCCCCCCCCCGACTTGATGCTACGGAGGACCCCACTGGGTCCGCCGTTTCCAGAAAAAGGGGGTCGTGCCCCTTTGCGTCCTGCTCAGCCAGCGCTAAGCCGCGGCCGGCTTCCGTGCTGGGCCGCAGGCCACACGGGTTTGGATGGCCACGCCCTGCCGGGCTGGTCCGCGCCCAACCAGGTCGGACCCGGACCTGGGTCTGGACGACTCAGTTCGGGCCGACCCGAGGGGTATTGGGCCGGGCCGGACCGGGCCCAGACCCCCTATTTTCGGACCGTTTTATGTTAAACGACCATATCTTGAGCTTCAGAACTCTGATAGACTCACCGTCAGTTTCATAGGATTCCTTGAATCGAGACGGTCGTTTCAGTGTATTAAACTCAAGGTATAAGTGATGTTTGGGTATGATCGGGTTGGTTCTAACCCGAAACTAACCGGGCCCTCAGAGCAGAAATGCTTATATCTTGAGCTCCATAAATCCAATTAGCATACAGTCAACTTTGTTGGATTCCTCTTAAAGATACGGTTCATATGGTGTTCTTCACTTGAGTTTTGAACCCAGTTGGAGTATGGTCGGGTTGGATTGTACCTGAAATCCAACCGGGCCCTGGGAACAGAAAAACCAATTTCTCTCAGACCGGACGTCCGTTGGACGAATCATCAGGGGTGTTGGTAATCTCGTTTAGAAGTGGTTACTTTGAGTATACCTCATGGTAGTTTGGGTTATAGATGAGATACGATCAGGTTGCTTCGTACACGAAACCAACCGGGACCCCGGGAATAAAAGGATTATAACTCATAGACCGGGCATCCGATTGACGCATCGTCTACTGCGTTAGGACACCTTCGACGAGGCGGTCCATTGAAATATATATTCATGGGACTTTTTCATACTCATAGTATCGACCAGTGGCTCGTGGAGGAGACCCTTCTAGAGACGAGCGTACGGAGTGCATAGACCTAGTAGTTGTAGACCTGATGACTTCTTGACCGATTCGAGTCGGAGTGACTTGATTAGACCAGTGGACGGAGCACCTGGTATTTGGCGGCATAGCCATGGTAGATAGAGCGCCTTGTAGTTGGCAGCAGACCCGCGGTACATGATAGGAGGAGTACCTCTGTAGGCTAATAGGGGGAGAGCCCAGAATTTGGCGGCATACCCACAGTGGAAGTAGCGCCTGGTATTTGGAAGCAGACCCGCGGTACTCAACAGAATGAGTACTTCAGCAGTTCAAGGTTAGTGAGTAGCACCACAGAGTCGTGATAGGGCTACTGTACTCGACAGAGGAGGATTAATCCTGTCATTGTGGTTTCGATAATGAAAATTCTAGTTTGATCTCAGTCAATGACCTTTGCGTTTCCTCATGGTTGAGATGGGTTACATGATAACTTAGGTAAAAGTATGGTATTATACCTAAGTAAGGGCTATCTGTTGATATCCTTCATTGTGGTTATCCTTGTTGGATTTTTTGAGACCTTGAGGGTCTCGGAGTCCCTACTGAGTATCGTTATACTCACCCCTACATGGGTTATGCCCGCGTGTTGGTTGCAGACGATGGACACCACTAATCGTGGTTGAGGCTTGTAGATCATGACGGTACCCAGAGGTGGATCTCACAACGAGTCGGTACCCGGAGGAGACGGATGGATGTGGAGTGCTGAGGAGGACATTTGTACGTACCCTTCAGGTAGGAACCCGGAGGACGATCCAGGAGCTGCATCACCATTCAGCTGTTTGTCTTTTCAGTTGTACATTCGTTCATTTGTAGCGGTACTTTTCAATTGGTTTTTTATTCGAGACCATTTACTTTTCAGCACTTTCTTTTGTACATAGTGTATTACTTTTGCTTGTACTGTCATTGTATGTGTTTATGTTTTATAAAGGAAATGCCTTCCCAGTTAATGAGATTTACGCCTTAGGTGCTAGTCGCCAGCCCCTGGCCTATGGAAGGCGGTCTTGGGGTAGTCACGACACAGACCATGACGACGGGTCGTGAAAAATTGGTATCAGGGGAGTCAGTTCTTCCGTAGAACATAGGTCTCTGATATTTTCTTGTTGTGAATCAATAGTGTTTAGGGTACTAAGGGTGGTTTTTAGTTCATGGAGTCCAGTGTTGGTGCGGGCGGCCGACGTATCCATACACCAGGACCATGACTTCTGATTTCCAACTCAGTATACAAAATCACTGATTGTGTGTGTGTTTCCAAAAATTTTCTTTTAAAACAGCTCAATCCATGTCAGATCAACAGGTATAATTGTTTGACCGTGACACATCTATTTCTTTTAGGATGTCTTCACCCAGTCAGTCAGCGTGGGTACAGAGTGGGCAGCGCGCTGATAGCCCACCGAGCAGCAAGGCCTCAGTACAGGGCCCTCCAATAGTTAAGACACCAAAAAGAGTGCACGTCTCTTGAGTGTGTTGCATGAGTTCCACTGACAGGGGCCTCCAAGGTTTCGAGGAGAGACGGATTTTCAGACGGTTGGGTACAGGTTGTAGTTTGTAGCACGAGATTTTCACATAGCTGGGACACCCGCTCACTTGATGGTGTACCTAGCTGTTAGCCTCTTTCATGGAGAAACTGAGAGGTGGTGGAGCCAGATGCTTCAGTTTTGCGATGAGATTACCTTCACCTAGGGAGACTTAGAGAACATCTTCAGGGTGGATTTTATAACAGCGACTCTACACTCTGAGCATGCTCAAGAGCTGCTTCCCTTGCCTCAGGGTTATTCGTCAGTCGCTGAGTCATCTGTAGGAATGATATAGATGATGTAGAGGTCCAAGAGTTCCAAGAAAATAGGTGGGAGACCTCAGGATATAGGTTCAGTTTTGTGAGGAAAACGAAGCAGAGCTAGCCATACGTGGAGCAAGAAGTGCTCTGCATGCGGCAAGAATGGTCACTTGCCCCAAGACTGCCTGACCTGTCTAGTAGATGAGCAGTAGGCAGTAGATGAAGGACCTCCCAGGTAGAGGCTGAGGTCCACCCTAACCACATGGAATTGGTGGATATGGGAGAGCACAAATTCATGCAGCTGAATCATACGACAATGGAGCTTCAGAAGCAGGTGGACAGGAGAGAGACTAGTTTCAGGCATGGAGACCTTTGTTATTGGTTCTTCTAGCTTCCATTTTTGTTGTTGTTGTGGTTGTATGTGTCTTTGTAATTTGATCTGTAGTAATAAAAGACACCTTTCTTTGTGACTTTTACTTTCTTGTCCACTCTATATGGTTGACAGTAAGAGGTTCCAGTTTAAAACAGTTGACTTGATCCTCACTTTTGAGATACCTAATAGAGGAGACCCTGTGACCACACACTGCTACTGACAGTGTGACTCGACCCTTGGAGGTGAGAGTAACAGTTGGATCTCTTGGTAGTAGCGTCGAGGCCTTACGACGTCATCCATGGCATGAAATAGTACCATTTATGTTAGGATTTATTGTATTATGCAAATAATGTGGTTCATACAGGGGATGAGACCAGATTTATCTTTTCGGCAGAGGAGAAATCCCAGCAGATCTTTTGTGGAACGTAGATGAAGAAGGGGTAGATGAGTTCTTACAATTGGCTAGTCTCACCCATTGTTCGTTGAGCGAATGGTTTACAGTTCTCTCCATCTCAATAATCTCAGATGTATCTTCTCTCAGAAGGACATGAACCTGGGATAGTGGTGATGGATTGAATTCCTCCAAGACTATGTCTTCGAGATAGTTTATACTCTATGACTTCGAGATAGTTTATACTCCTGGAGAGGGGGATGTTGTTAGAGATGATTTTAGTAGGAGATCGGGCATTCAGCTGTTAAGAGAGGCGAGACAGCAGCCGAACGCGTTTCAGATATCCTTTGTGGATAGTGATAAAGTCAGTACGTGTAGAACCAGAGATGGTTTAGGTTACGATGAAAAAGGTGCAGATCATCCAAGAGAGAATGAATATTGCACAGAGAAGATTGATGTCCTATGCTGGTAGGAGACGAGACAACTGGAGTTCGTGGGTGACAACCAAGACTTATGGAGATTTGGTCGGGTAGTATGTTATCTCCGCATTTCTTCGGACCTTTTCATATCCCTAGCAGAGTAGTAAAGGTGGATAACTTCCTGACTGTTCCACCTCTATTGCACCGGGTGCACCACTTCATTCTCGTATCTCAGCTGAGAAGATGTGTGCACGACCTATCTATCATCATCAACCACGGAGATCTAGACATCAATGATGGGGTGACTTTCACGGGGTTCCCGTAGAGGTTGAGGATCGACATGAGTGGGTCTTACGGGGATGGTCGATTCCTCTAGTGTGCTTTCTTTGACAACATAGGATCCTCCAGGAGAGTACATGGGAGAGGGAGGCTCAGATACGTGCTTGGATCCTCATTTAGTTCCCCTAGTTGTGTTGTGTCTTTATGGGGACTTAAAGCCGAGAGGTCGGATTAATGTAAAGACATGAAAATTTCATGGGAATTTTTTATATTAATTTTTTTTGGAAATTTAGGAGTGCACAGTTTCTGACGGCACCTGATTCTGAGGCTTGGTGTGCCCTGAATATTTTTCTGAAGTTTAGCTCGTGTAAATTCATTGAACGAACAAGAGGGTTTTTCTATCTTTTGAACCGGTTCTCGTAATTGAAATCCGAGAGAACCCATGAACTCGCAACGCTGGTAATTTCTTAAGGGGACGTTTACCGCAATTGCATTTGTGTGGGATGAGAAGTTAAATTCTGTGGAATAAAAAAAAGAAGTGAATAAAATTTTATGAAAATTTTATATTTTTATGTAAATATGTTATATCCTACATTGGGGGGTTGGGATGGGACCCACAAGCTCCTAACTACCCTTGTGAGGATAATTGTGTGGTGGAGCCCTCACGATCCCCAACCTTTTCACATTCCATAACCCCCTATGATCTCCCTTGTTAATTTCTTGACAACTTCCCTTCTTAAAGGGGAGCCTCTCCACCTCCTAAGTTTAATGAGCCAACTAAGGTGACTAATAACCTTATTAATTATTTTTTTCACACCTATTGACTTATTTTTAATTGCATGGAGACATTTTAAAATAAGGAGACTTAATGAAATATTTTCTTGGAAAATATTTTGGGAGAATTTGAGGAGAGCTTTATTCATTCGAAAAAATGAATTCCTCCCTTGACGAAGAACGGTCGACATGCTCCTTTTTCATTTCCCCATGATAAGAGAAAAGCCAACACATCTTTGTAAACACTTCAGCATCGCCAACGAATCTTCTCACCACGAATCCATCTTCCGTGATGCCCAACGTGGGACGATAATTATTCAAGGTAGGGGTTGTTATGTTCAAGTTTTAACACCGTTCAGCAACCTTCTACAATTCTTGAGTTTCTTTGGGCCGCTTGATACCATCTTGATGAGGAAGGGCTCAGACCGCACGAACATGGTCTGACCCTTCCCCTTTCAGTTGTTGATTATGGATGATGGAGTTGGACTGCGAAGAACCGGTCGGCGTCGGGCCGATCATGGGCGGATCATCAACGGTTGGTTCTCGGATCACCACAAAGGCGCGACACCGTCGTGCCATGTGGAATAGTGCCGGACCGCGCCCTTGTCGAGCCGCGGTGGAGGGGAACGATGTCGTCGAACCATGCTAGAGTTACAGGAGCAGCAGCCGGGGCGGGCCACGGTGGAGGGGTGCGGCGCCGTCGCGCCCCACTGGAGATACAAGGGCCCACTCCCGAGGTGGGGCGCGATGCCGTCGTGCCGCGCTGGTTGAACAGAGTCACGACCTAAGGTCGCGGCAGACTTCAAATGGGCGGTCGAGTGTGTCGGCCTTTGACGCCACCTAGAGGCTGGACCCGAGGGGGTCCCACTGTTACACAAAGGTCAGCCATCATGGTCAGTCATTTCGAAGAAACCGAGGGGCGTAACCCCGTCAGACCTGCTACTAGGGCAGACCCCACTAGGTCCGTCATTTCCAGAAAAAGGGGGTCGCGCCCCTTTGTGTTTGACTCAGCCATCGCTGAGCCACCGCCGACTTCTGAGCCGGGCCGCAGGCCGCACGAGCAGGGCCAGCCGTGCCCCGCCGGGCTGGGCCGGCTGTGCCCCGCCGGGTGGGACTTGGACCCGGATCGGGTTGACCCGGTTCGGGGCAACCCGGGGGTATTGAGTCGTGTCAGACCGGGCCTAGACCCCCTATTTTCGGACCGTTTTTGGTTAAAAAGACATATCTTGAGCTTCAGACCTCGGATCGACACACTGTCAGTTGCATAGGATTTCTTGGATCGATATGATCGTTTTGGTATATTAAACTCAAGTTATTGGAGATTTTTGGGTATGGTTGGGTTGGTTCGAAACCAAAACCAACCGGGCCCTCAAAGCAGAAACGCTTATAACTTGAGCTCCGGACGTCCGATTGGTGTACCGTCGATTCTGTTGGATTCCTCTTGAACAGATGGTTCTTATTGTATACTTCGCCCAATTTTCGGACCCAGTTGGACTATGGTTGGGTTGGATTGTACCCGAAATCCAACTTGGCCCTAGGAATGGAAAATCCAATATCTCTCAGACCGGATGTCGGTTTGACGAACCGTCAGCGGCATTGGTAATCTCATTGAGAAGCGGTTACTTTGAGTATACCTCATTGGAGTTCTGTGTATAGATGAGATACGGTTTGGTTGGTTCATACACAAAACCAACCGGGCCCCTGGGACTAAAAGGCTTATAACTCACAGACCGAGCGTCCGATTGATGCAACGTCTGTTGCGTTGAGACCCCTTAGACGAGGCGGTCCATTGAGATACATCTCCGTGGGACTTTGTGATACTCGTAGTCTCGACCAGTGGCTAATGAAGAAGACCCTCTAGGAGACGACCGTACGAAGTACAGAGACCTAGTAGCTGTAGACCTGATTACTGCTTAACCGATTCTAGTAGGAGTGATTCGATTATCCCAGTGGACGGAGCGCCCGGTATTTGGCAGTAGACCCGCAGTAATCGAGAGGAGGAGTACCTCCATAGGCTAATCGAGGGAGTGCTCGGTATTTGGTGGCAGACCCAGAGCGGACGGAGCGCCCAATATTTGGATACAGACCCGCGGTACTCAATAGGTGGAGTACTTCAACAGTCTAAGTATAGTGAGTAGCGCCTCAGAGTCGTGATAGGGCTACTGTACTCGAAATAGGAGGCATTATCTAAGAGTTTTTGTTTCGATAATGAAAATTATGGTTTCAGCTGAGTCAATGACTTTTGTGTTTCTTCATGATTGAGATGGGTTACTTGATAACTTTGGTTTAAGTATGGGATTATACCTAAGTAAGGGTTATCTGTTGAGGTCCTTATTTGTGGTTATCCATGTTGGATTTAGTGAGACCTTGAGGGTCTCGGGGTCTCTTTTAGAGTATTGTTATACTCACCCCTACATGGGCTCTGCCCGCATCTTGTTGTGTTGGTTTTAGATGATGGACAACACTGATCGTGGTTGAGTCTTGTAGAGTTGGACGGTACCCGGAGGTGGATCTCACGATGAGTTGGTACCCGGAGGATACAGACGGGTGTGGAGTGTTGAGGAGGACATATGTACCTACCCTTTAGGTAGGAATTTGGGGGAAGATCCAAGAGCTGCTTCACCATTCAACTTTTTGTCTTTTCAGTTGTACTTTCATTCAGTTGTAGATGTACTTTTCAGTTAGGTTTGTATGCCAATTTACTTTTCAGAACAATTTTTTGTACAAAGTGTATTACATCCTCTTGTACTCTGGTTGGATGTGTTTATGTTTTATAAAGCAATGCCATCCTAGTTAACTGGATTTACGCCTTAGGTGTTAGTCACCAGCCCCTTGCCTATGGAAGGCGGGCTTGGGGTAGTCACGGAACGGGCCCCGAGGATGGGACATGACAAGAATCATGAGGCTGGAATTTCTTTTTTGTGATATTGTATTGACTCTTTAAATAGTCTAGATGGACTGTCTGAATCTATATTCATGGATTTTTACTTCATTTATTAGGTTATATCCATTGAAGTGAGCCACCAACTTTGACTATATAATATTTTATGTACCCTATATATATATTAAAAGGGACCCCATATATATATACAATAGAAAATAACAAATCTCTATTACCAGAGTGACTAATCCCATTTTAGATCCTTATTGTAACTTCAAAGACATGAAAAATGTTCTCGAACAGACATTGTTGTGATATTTTTGTACCATGAGAAGGTACCCACTCATCCACTTGGCCAGGAACCCAACCTGACATGTTTTAGTGGGACTTTTTGGGTTTACCTTTTACTAAAACATCTCATATTATCCTCTATCATGCTAAATCTAGTTAATTTTTATTATCCCTCTCATCTGTATGGATGCACCTCCCATTGGACATTTTCATATGATTTGATCTCCTCAGGGGACTAGAAATATCTTCATCCATGTCTCAAAGTTACATTGGTCAGGGTACCTGGTCATTTATCTATCAAATTCATTATATCATTCAATAATTACAAGGCCAAGTATGGATCCATAAAAAGGCATCCCTATGTAGTATGTGGTGTAATAAACTATACACCCAAATCCTTGAAGTATTGTTCGTATAAATATCTTGTAAATTTCCCATCTAATTAATCCCATGTCACTACAGGTGAGGTGAAATATGTTGATGAATCCAATGAATCTGAATATTTGGAATGAAATAATTTTTTGTAAACATATGTTTGATAAATTTATATAACATCATGTATGGATGCCTCTTTGATGTGGGTATTTAATTATTCAAACATTTCTCAATCCCAATAGGTCCAAATCCATTCATTTTTAAAACCTCCCATGGGGCATAAGTCTATCTTATATTTCTAACCGTAAGTTTGATCTATGATAGTATTCTAAAAACTAGTGGAATAGTAGTGTCTCTAAAATTAAGATATGTTCTTTAAATTATTTTGGGGTATTATTGATATGATTAATTAGGTCATATAGATTGTTGGTTTCTATATTATTGTAGACTCTTTTTGATGAAATGTTCATGACAAATAGGCTTTAATATTCCAAAAAAAATGAAATCAGTAGATAGAAATATGGGAAAGGGACAGTGATTTTAATTAGTCTTTCATGACTGTAAATATTGAAGATGTATGATATTATGTGTTACCAATTATTTCTCTTCATGAAGTTTTAAGCACCATCAAGGATGGTTCATACTGACCAATGTACCCCTACTGGATGTCTACAATCAGATATTTAATCTAAGTAGTTTCCAAAATAGTTTATACAAAACTCTAGGATCTATACATTATAAAACTTCAATATAACTATATAGTTTTTCAGTACATAAATATGATTAATAAAATAGTGGAAATGATGAATGGATAATATGAGCTACATGAAAAGGTAATAAGGTAGCAATTTGACAAATTAATTTCCTTTCCCCAGGTGGTCGCACGCAAGTCACTTCACATAGCTCACCTTTCCAAATAATATTCTCCACGGTGACTAACTAATACCCTATTCTATGGTTCCTCCCTTGGAAACCTAACTAAGGTGCATCACTAAGACCATAATCCATGGTCCCCCAATAATTACCATCAATATTGGGCCTCACCTAGCCCAATGATAAGGTGAATCCCTAACTAATACCCTACTCTAAGGTTCCTCCATTATCACCCATTCCATGATGTCTTCAAAATCCCCATTCTCCCTACTGGAATGTGGAATGTAAATTTCACTAATGTGAGTCGTGGTTATTATTCATACCTTGCGGTACAGTGAAGAAAAAGGGACAATGTAGAGTGAAAAGATATTTATCCCACTCAAGTGGATATTTGTAAATATATTTGTTAGCTGTAGGAGGGATAAATTCTATATTTATATTAGATCTGATCCATTTTATCAAATCAATTCATATAGATCACCCAATCCACAAGAATGAACAACCTATTTACACCCTAGTTTATTATCATATTATAGTCACATCCTCCTCACAATATGTAATGTCCCAATTGCTTTAAATGAAATTTTTTTCCTAAATAAATGTTTGTTAAATATTAGATAATATTATACACATAAAATATAAATAGATACCAACAATATTTTATCTCATTAAAAATGATCATTACATTAGTCAGATATATACCAAATTAAAATTCTAAACATCACATATAGACAAAAAAGTTAAAATGGAATAGCTAATATTGGAAATGTTCGATCACCCCATTCTACTAGAATCATTGGTCCCACATAAAATTCTATATAAATGAAAGAATTAGTAAAACAATAAAAATTTTATTAAATTAAATTATAACCTTATAGATAAAATTGTATTGAATTTTGAGGGAAATGATGAAGTTGAATTTAAAAGGTATAGAGGGAAATTTCATTGTAAAGATTTGACTGTTATATGACCAATGCTCAATATGACCATAGGAAAACTATACCCTTGTTTTATAATAAAACTATTATAACCTTTTTATAATTACTAATTAAAAATTATTATTGATACATAAATGAGAATTGATGGCCTCAACTAGTAGAGTCAAGTCATTTGAATACCATTTGTTAAAAATATGGAGGAAGGTATCATGAATAGGGTTTTCCCTTCACCAATCCCATGTTGATCTTCAAAAATAAATGGTTGAATGAAATAACATATTATAGCAGGTCAAATTAGTAGAGATTACCACTTCATCACTGTTAACCATGCCACCCCAATAAACTACCATCATCGCACACCTTACCATTAGTGCGTATACACATGTAATAAAGAGTTACATGTCCCGACCATAGTTATATAATTTTTGGATTCTTTATATAAATAAATTTTTTATTATATAAATTACTCTTAAGATGTATTTTCTTACTAGAGTATATATTTAAATGTGAAAAATTTAGTAATTCAATTTTTAAATGTAAATAACACATAATTTTATTTTTCTAGAGCATGTATCACCATATAATTTAAAATCAAGTTTTTTGAATTATATATTTTTAATAAAATTGTGCTTTTAATCACATTTATCATAATATAATTGATTATATAATTTTATAATATCTTAGTAAAATTATAAAAGTGTTAGAAATTTGATCAATCCATAAAAAATTGTTTTTAATATAAATAAGGATTATTATATTTAGAAGTTTAAATTGTTATATTTAGATAAATTTTACAATAAGATAGACATTTTATTTGAAATATTCACATTGAAATTATGTTCGTGTGAATTTATTAGAATATTCTAAATTATTCTATTTTTTTAGGAATAGTAAAAATTCAGGTTTGGGTTTTCGGTATATGTAATGACATCATATTTATTTCAAAATTATTTTACAATTAATTAAATAGATTACAGAACCAAAAAAATATTATTTTTTAATATTAAGTATTGTAATATATTTTAATAAATTACGAAAAACTATAAGTGACTTTCCAAAGTATAAAATGAAAACTTTGACTTTAAAAACATTACATTTTCGAAACATTACTTTTCTATTCATTTTAACTTAGTAAATTAGGACGATCATTTATTTTGGGTTAAAATATAATAAAATGTAACCCAAATGTCCAAAACCATGTAAAAATACCATGGGGTAAGCCATTATTTTTTCATTTTCAACAAAATAGTTTTCAACGACCTATAGTCTGTAATCATTAAACATTTCCTCATCATTCCTTATAATTGCCCACCCCTTTCACACTTTTTTCACTCATAATAAATACTCCATTAGGTTATGGTGGTTTTACCTCCCATTTTTCCAACATGTGGTCCTCAAGTCCCCATGATTCCAATCCTCATGATCTATGAGTAACTCTACAAGGAAATGAATTATCATTCATTTCTCTGCCATTCAGTAATGTATTTTGGTATATTTCTTCTAAATGTTTTTTAATCTCTTTCATTACACTTTTTACCATACCATTACGTCTTAATTAATTTAATATCAAAGGTATAACCTTGTCCCATCTAATTTTCCATCTTCTAAAATAATGTTTTATAACAGTTATGTTGTGAAATTTAATAAACATTTTCTATCTCTACTTAAAAATTATCTTTTATTTTCCTTTTATGAATACCCAAGACTATTTATTTTCCAGAGTTATTCACCTAGATGTAAAAATTATTTAATTTATTTGGGTATTTACAAATAATAATCCCACATTTCCTTTTCATGGGACATAAATGATATAATGATTATATTATTAAGCTCTTTTGTATGACAAGATTTTTTTATAAACTTAATCATTATTATACCTGCATTATTAATGAAATAATTGTAAATGATCTCAGTGGATTATAATAATTTAATATATATGAATGGTGTTCCCTGATATAGATCTAATTAATTGGGTAAATAATTTAATACCTAGAAATGAAATGCTTTACAAAACTGTGGTGAATAACATCGGTAATTTTCATTTATGAAGTCTTCATGATATTATTATGAATATGTTATTTAAATGATGTATCCATATTTTTTATGGTATGATTCATGTTCTTATTATTATGAGGTTATTCTTTTTCACTCCTTCTGGTAAGTCCTTGAGTGATATTTGATATTTTCATTGATCACATGTTATATGTCTCTCTATCTTATTCCGTTACTGAGAATCATGAACACCACCTTCCATTGATATATGTCCCCATTATATGAGATTTAGTAAAATTATCTTAGGGTAAACCGATGAAGGTAACATCATGTTTAATTTGATGAATATTTTTTGTTTTATTTTATAATAGATTTATTTTCATGAAATTGAACATGAAAATATCTTTTATTTTTACCATGTAATGGAATGTTGTGTAATAAAAATATGTGATTCCATACTTGGTACTAAATCATTTTTTAGTTATTTTAGGGAATTAGGACATGAAAACGTTTTTATGAACACTAGAGAAATATTTAGATATAGTAAAACATCCTATAATTTTGGTAAGTATTATGTCAGTGGTTTCAAAAAAATACATCCATCTTTAGATACTACAAGTGGATGTACTCTCAAAAAGATGTACCCTAGGGTAGGACCCAAAAAGTTCTCTTTGAGATAGACTCAAACAAGAACTAGGGCTTGACAATGGGTCTTACTACACACATGGTTTTGCACTCCCTAGGGATATTATTAGTAAATCAAAATGATTCTATAAAACATTATTAAATATATATTGAAATGATAATAGTTACTGGTGGAGAATAATAATATATTTAATCATGTTGTTTTATGACATAAAATCCATTTAGAATTATAATATTTATAAAAGTAACTTTTTTCTCACTGAGGTTTTCTTATTTTAAAAAAATGGTGGGAAATTAGAGAAACCACATTTGACGATGCACGTAAAACATTCCAATGTATGATGGAATAGTAAACATCCAATGGATGTTGAATCAACTAACATCAATTATGATCAAAAAAATGAATCATGACGAGGGACCAGATTTACCTTGAATATAAGAAAATTACTTTCATACATTCATGAATCAACAACCTCCTTCATCAAGTGGATATATATATACATTTATTGTTGAACAATGGATAAGATCTGTTGAAAATTTCTTCTTTTTACTTCATAGTCTAAAGAAAGGATAAGTCGCCCTATAATTATACTTATTTGAATGAGAATCTGATCACTAGTGGGAACTAATTAAAAAAAGAATGTAAATAATTGGTATTGATTCTATGGAGTGGGAATAGTTTATAGGAATAATTTTCAATATATATTTTCCCCATATGATTTAAACAAAAATAGATAATGAATTCCTAGAGATGAAGAACAAGGAAAATGAATTTATGGGACTATATGAGATGAAAATTATCGAAAATTCTTGATACATATCAATATTTTTTATGGATCCTTCACGAATTTTTGATAGATTATTCAAATGGACTGAAACCATATATGTGCAGGAATCTAGAATATTGTGTTTGTGAAAGCTATGATGAGAGAGTGTGGAGTTATTTGAAGGATTAATTGTATTTTATAGAGATGTATTTATCACGTTGATCAATTCAAAAGAAGAGAGAAATAATGTAAAACTAGATTAAGTGGTTTGATTATTGAAGAGTATGAAATAATGTGAAACATACTACAATTTTTTTTGGTATAATGCATATGGTTAACAACTTTATATTCATTGGAATATTCAAAATATTTGTAAGAGATGTTAATATTTCCTAAACCGTTCATGGTGTGGTGAGGCCTCAAATCCATAACACAAATAATAAAGAGAATTTCATTCATTCTAGTAGGAAGTTCAATGATTCAAGTGTAGATAGATTGGGAACTTTTGAAATCAATATCCATTTCAAATGATAATGTAAGGAAACCACAAGTATCCTCAAAATACCGTAAGATAATTTTTTATACTTTTCTATCATGAAGGATGAATTAGAGGCTTCAAATGATAAAGTGATAGGTACTCTAATTGTGATCCCAAATCTAAGAATTACTTTTCTTGATTTTGGTTCAATGCATTCCTTTATATCATCCATGTTTCCAAAGAATATGGAATCAATCACTAAACTTCTCGAAATAGATTTATCAGTCAATAATCTATGAAGTATTATCCCAGGATCATTAGTGTATAGATGCTCTAGTATTGACATTATAGGGTATATTCTCATATAAAATATTTTATTCATTCCCATGGGGGAATTTGAAACAATAATAAGGATGAATTGGATCTCATAGTATAATGATAATATGAAATGAAGAAGAAAATATATATAAGTAGTATTCAATTTAAAACAAACATTTATTCTCCAAGGATATATATTCCAGCCTGATAATTTTCTAAAATAATTTCCTATATAATTCATTATGGCGATGATCAATGAATAGGGATAAGGAAATGAAATTATAAAGATAGCAAATGTCCCCATTGTTCTAGAATAAATTATTGTAATTCCTGAAGGGTTACCTTGACCTCCCCTAGAAAGAGAGGTAGCGTTCTCCATAAATCTCATATAAGGATCCAATCTAATATCAAGGACCCAAAAATGAATCAAAAAATATGGAATTAGGAGAATTAATGAATCAACTTCAGGATCATTTTGAGAAGGTACTTATCTGATCAATTGTGTCTCCTTTGGTGGGAACTTGTTCCCTTTTTCAAGAAGAAGAATGAATTAATGAGGCAAGGCATATATTGTAGAGAACATAATGGGATCATAATTAATGAAAATTACCTTATCCCAAGGATTTAAAAATTATTTTATTAGCTTCACGGTGCTCAATTCTTCAATAGGATTGACCTTATATATGGGTATCATCAATTATGGGTAAAGAAAGAATATATTGAAAATAATTCATTTTGAATGAATTTAGGCATTATGAGTTTGTATTTATAGTCACTGGCTTGACCAATTATCCTACTATATTTTTTAATTTTATAAATAGTGTTTTAAATAAAACAATGATAAATTCATGGTAGTTTTACTAATGATAATTTCAAGTATTAAAAAAGTATATAGGAGCATGAGGATAACCTAAGGGTGGTATTTGGAACTTCGGGGAAGTAGAACCTATTTAGAAAATTCAGAAATTGGGAATTATTGTTTTAAGAAGTTTAATTATTTGGGCACATTGTATCAAATGAAGGAATCTTAGTTTACCTTATGAAGAAATGGGCTATAGAGGTGTGGAATCATCCTAAAATTGTAATAGAGAATCATATTTTTGTTAGTACAACATGACACAATAAGATATTTGTGAATAAAATCACGAATTTCTAATCCATTAACCATGTTAATTCGAAATGGGGTAATTTCATATAGAAAAAGGATTGACATGAAGGATTCCATGATATGAAGAATATTTTATAAACTTCAATTGTGGTAAATATAACCTTAATCTGAGAGGATTTGTTAATTATAATGATGTATATATTAATTGTCTTTGGTGTGTCTTTATGAAAAAATAAAAGGAGATTTCATATGTATCTCAATAGTTAAATCCTCATTATAAAACCTATCTTGTGCATGACATGGAGATACCGCCAGTTGTTTTCCCTAAAAATATAGAGGTACAATCTTATTGGAGATAACATTAATATATACATAGACCACCAAAGATTGAATTATATTTCCACAAAATAATTAATTGAACAAGAGATAAAGGATATTTTTGGAAATTTTTGATGACTATGAATGTTCAATTAATTAAAACCCTAGAAGAGAAAACAATTTTTCTGATGCATTAAGTGAGAAATACCTTGTTTTTTAGGAAATGATAAGGACATTAGGATATAATTTGATGAAGGACCTTGTAAAACTGGGCACGATAGTCATAATGGAAGGGACATCATCTACCCTATCCCAAATGATTTCTCAAAAATAATTACTATAAAAGAAAAATAATTCTCAAAGGGAAGATCCTTTGATTCAAAAGTAGATAGAGTTTTTTAAGAATTTTAAGCTTACTAAGTTCAATATTTATTAAGAAGGGGTATTAAAATTTCAAACATGCCTTTTCCTGCCATCTATCCAATGATAAAGAATAATCTGATGGAAGCTACTAATAGATTTGTATTCTCGATAAATCCTGGAAGCACTAAAATGTATAGAATCATTAATGATCATTATTGTTGGGATAATATGAAAATTGTTATTGATGACTACAGTACAAGGTGCTAGGAATGTTAGAAGGTTAAATCAGAGTGACAACTTTCGAGTAGGGTATTACAACCAGTACCCATACCAAAATAGATGTGGGACAATATCCCATTAGAATTCATCTCTACAAACCCATGAACATACCAATGGAACAATGCAATATGGGTTATAGTGAATCAACTCACCAATACGTCCCATTTAATTGTTATTTGAGAAGATATCTCTCTTGACCAACTTATGTTGAATTATTTTAATGTTGTCAAGAGGTTTCCTAGGGTGCCACTTTCTATCATTTCAAATCACGATCCAATTTTTACATATAAATTCTAGGGAATTATTTAATATTCTATAGATAGTAAATTTAATTTCAATATGTCCTATCACCCATAAACTAATGGATAATATGAAAGGACTTGTCCTACACATGAGGACATGAGGAGAATATTTCCAATGTAATTTTTAGGTGTATTTGATAAAAATCATACTATTAGTTGAGTTATCATGCAATTATTACTTCCAATCAAATATTCTTATGTCACTATATAAACCTAAACATGGGAAGTATTGTAGATCTCCAGCATGTTGTAAAATATTTGGTGAGATAAAGATACTTGGGACAAATCTTGTATAAGAGATAATAGTAATAGATCATGTCATCGAACACCGTATAATGGAATCTCAGATTTGGTTGAATATATATGGTTAAAATCATAAAATTGACATATATTTTCATGTTGGGGATAAGCTATTCCTTTGGATATCACCATGGAATATTTCCTTCTGATTTGGGAATAATGGGAAGTAGAGACCTAGGTACATTGCCCCATTTGAAATCCATGATCTTATAAGAGTATTGTATTATTAGTTACAACATCCACCAAATCAATCTTGTGTTCATTATTTGTTACATGTATCTACATTGGGGAATAAAATACACGATCCCTCAGATTTACTAAGCCTAGATGTGTTATAAATAGAACATGACCTCTCTAATGAGGAGATACCGTTGGAGATCTTGGACCATATAGAAAAATTGTTACAAAATAAGACTAACCACCTCATGAATGTGCTTATTATTATTTATATATATACGAATAATTTATGTGGGAACAAGAAGAGACATTGACGAAGAAGTACCCAATCTTTTTCTCAACTGAGATATTGAGTTGAAATTTCTGAGAAGTTGTTTCTTAAGGGGGAAGAATGGAATGGGCCAGTTTTTTTAAATGATATTTTTTTATAAATAACTATTTTTACAAATTATATTATATTTTAGAACTAAAAAATTAATAGAATCCAATAATATTTTATTTGATTACAAATTATCATTACAATATTCATCTATAAAACAAATTATATTTCTAAACATTGGATTTAGAAAAAATGAAATATGTAAAATGGGAATGTACTGATTTCTCCAGTCTACAATAATCATCATCCCAACTAAAAATTCTAAATAAATTAAACAAAATGTTTGTAAAAAATCATAATATAATGAAGCTAAAATAAATTATAAAGTGGGAAATTTTATTGAGTTTTGATTGAAATAATTAAGTGGTTTTTATATAGTATAAATAGAAAGGTGACCATTGATATTTCACCATTACATGACCATTGCAAAATATGAACATTGGAAACTATACCATTTTTTGACAATTTTTCCATTATAATTAGTGTTTATATAATGTAATTAAAAAGGAAAATTATTATAGATAAATAATTTATGGCCTTAACTAATAGAGTCATGACGTTTGAATCCCATTTGTTAGAACCAGGGATGGTGAATTCATCACTTGGGTATTACCTTGACCATGTACATGTTTAGAATCACAAAGTGAATCTTGAATGAAATCTCCAATGAAAGAAGTTTAAATTAGTAGATATTACCACTTGGTCTATGTTAACTATCACACCCCATGAAACTACCATCATCCCACACCGTACACTTTGGGAATATGCTGGTGTAATTAGGTGTTCAGTAACCCAAATATAGATACATTAAGTGTAAATGCATTCATATAAACAAAATTTTTATGCCATAAATTCCTATAAATATTTGTTTTCTCACTATATTATATATTTACATAAGATTAATTTGATAATTTAAATTTAGGACATAAATAAAACAAAATATTATTTTTTAGGAAATATATACACTTATATTATAAAATAGGATATTCCAAAAATATTTATTTTAATAAAATATTCTTTCAAAATATAATTATCCAAATATAAATGATAAAATAAATAGATAATGTCCCATAAAATGTTTTTTATGTGTTATAAATTTTACGGTTCCATAAAAACTATTATTTAAAAAATAAAGTTTTTTATATTTGAAATGAAAAATATTCATATATAGAGAATTTTGTAATAAAAACCCACATATTTAAAATCTTCACATCTAAATTATGTTAGTGTGAATTTATTATAATTATCCACAATACTATAATTTTTTCATGAATATGAAAATAGTGTTTTGTGTTTTTTGGTATATTTAATGAGTTTATAATTATGTCTAAATTCTTTAAATTTTCTTACTACAATCAAATACTTAAAATATTTTATTTTATTAATATTACTTATTTTAATATGTTTGAAAAATTTTCAAAAAAAGATAAGTGAAATTCCAAATCATAAAATGGAAACATTGAACTTAATATGATTAATTGTTTCAAAGATTATTTTTCCATGACGAGACATGTAATAAAAGAGAGATTTACACCCATGTATTTTTTTTGGTTATTTGTATCCAATAGTGGGAAAATATTAATATAATAAGTGATAAGGTCAAAATATGGCCATCCAATCGGTTTTGGACAGGTTTTGGGTCTTTTGTGACACCATATGATTTGAGTTTTACCACTAGTTAATCATGTTTTAGCTTAATCTCGGTAATTAATTTTAATTGTTTTCACTAATTACATTTGTCAGCAAATAAGATAATATTATTAGAAATTATATATTATTGTTATTAAAATTATGGAAACAATTTTTCAAATTCATATCACATAATTAGAAAAAACAAATTTCAAATTAATCTCTTAAACGCGATTGGAATGCGAGTTTTCAAAGAAAAATGTTCAAATGTTAACGATGTTTTTTATATCCAATTTTAGTATTAATTAATTAAATTAGAATAAATTCTATAAATATATGTCTAACATAACTAAATATACTTTATAACTGACTATGAAATATAATTTAACATCATAAATAAATTAAACATCTAGGTTTTTAGATTAAGTTTCTCTATTTTTCATTATACATAAAAAATGAAACATTTATGAAAAATAATGAGAATTCACCCAAAGTTAATTTTTAAATTATGAATTCAAAAATGGTTTTTATTTTATCTAATTAATTTTATAAAATTTTCCTGAATTAATTTTATTATTCTTCAAATAACACATAAAAATAGTTTTATTATAAAATAGTTATTTCAAATCATATAATTACGTTATCAAAATTGTGTATTTTATTATAAATATATTTTATTTATATAAAAATATTAAATAATATTTATATTTTTTATTTCATATTTATATTGATATGTTTAATTCTGAGGTTATAAAAATCATGTTTATAAACATATATTATCCATATAACATTGTTTTGTTAAAAACTTGTGACTCACGTAACATAAGCTAAACTGGTGTTATGTGTACCTCAATATTGGCATGGTATATGTTTAAGAACATTACATTTATGAAATTTAATTTATTCAATAAATTTCATGACAACCTGAGGTGTTATTATATGATACAAATCTACATGGATAAATTGGTAATGGATTAGAGTATCCTCCCAACAAAGTTAAATATATGATACCCTTATTGTTGTAAAAACGATGTCTGTCTTCTTATTGAAGAAAATAGTTATGAAAATTCAATGTATAATCCCCAACATCATTGGATTGAAATAGAAAATCGTCATTTAAAAAAAATTATATTGAGTTCAAGGGTTTTTTCTACTATATATGGTATAAATAAATAAAATAGACAATGAGATGGTTGTAGGGAAAAATTAAGTAAGATGTCACTATTAGTGTTAAATAATAGTTTATTAGGGAGTTTGAAGAAAAATTTTCCTATAGAAACTATCCTAAGTGAAACCGGTCATGGTGTATACTAAATATATGAATAAATTAAAATTAGATGGTGGTTTAAAAAGAATAAAGTTATAATGGAGATATTTGTATTGAGGAATTAATATAAATACTAAAATATAAGTATTAATTTGATTTATGAGATATATGGAATTATGTTCATGTGTATATGTAATTTTTATAATTTAGCAAAGTGAATTTAATTATTGGAGAAGGACTAAAATGATTTAAAGAGTAATTTTAATTTATTGAAGTCAATATGATGTAATTTGTAGAAATTAATATTTATAAAGTTGATACTGAAATATGGTTAAGATATTTTTATGAAATAATAATATTTTTTGTGTGTTGTAATATCTTTAATTCTATGTAAGCTTCAATTGGAAATTTACATATGCATAACTTTGATGTAATGTAAATCCTTATAATATCCAATTAAACATTTATGTGGATAATCCAATGGTGGTGTAAGAGTTAATTATATATATAATCATAACTTAGGATATACATTACCTTCAATTTATGTTTTGTAGACAATAAAAGTTGTTATATAAGATTCATTACCTGTATGCATTACCAAAAAGACCTATTGAAAATTTAATATTCGTTCATATTAATAATTTAGTTTCTAGAATTATTTTTTGAGTAAATAATTTATTTGGATGATTATAAAAATTTATTTATTAAATCAATATGTCACTAATTAAATGTTATAAATACATTTAATTAATGATAAAATCATCTTCAAGGCTGATTAAAATGATGATCAATGTTGATAAATATTCATTAGAAATATTATATTTCTATTATTGTATAATTATAATGAATAATATTTTATTTAATGCAGGATTCCTTCTAAAATGATATAAAAATCATGAATATTTGAAGAGATATAGTCAAATATTTATTTAATAAAAATTAAATTAGGCTAATAGTTATATAAGATCACTATTATTTATTAAATAATTTATAATGATAATATTTTATATTATTTTTGTGATAATAATTAAAAATCATTTGAAAGAATGATAGTGCTCATGTAAATTAATGGATACATCACGAGAAATTTTTTATTCTAGATGATTATACAATAATGAAGAAGAAAATTATATTATTAATTTATGATAAATAAAATAATATTTTTTTGTTCTTAAAGAATAATATATTATATATAAATGAAGTGGAAATTTTATGATGCTCATGTTTTTATAAACCATTTGAAATATCTCAAATGAATATAATTTAAGATTATTATAAGCTAGATTGGTTATAGATAATATATATTCTAATATTTATAGAATAATGATGAATTTATACATAGTTAATGATAATATCTCATGTATTTATGTGAAGATGATTCATAACTAAAATTCAATATGAATTATAAATATTAATGTAAAATGTTTTTGTTATATATCTATGTGGAATTTTTAAGAATAATAACTTTACCTTATTTTAGATTTAATAAAATTATCTAATAACCATGAATGGGTTGGTTAGTGATTCTACAAGTATATGATGATGCATTCAAGCTAGTTCAGGGAGAATGATTATAATGGTATTTTCGAAAAAAGGGAAGGAAGAATGGAAGTTAGTCGAAACCTATTAATGGAAGAATGTAGAAGTTTCTGTTGGATGAGATAAAATAGAATGGTACTCCTGTAAATTTACATGATACAACCATTGTGAGATAAAAGTACTTTTGAGATCATGGATGAGAAAGGTAAAATGATATCATGAGAACAATATTTTTCCATGATATTATTTATTCAAAATATAATAAATGTATTTTATGGTGAAATAAATAAATAAATATATATATTTATAATGTGAAGGAATAAGTGAGATGAATGTATTCCAATATTGAAAATCTAATAGATTTAAATTCCATAACTCTTAAGGATGAAGGGAACCTGATATCACTAATTTAAGAGGAGATCATTTATCTATCAAATACTAAAAATGATAAGAAGTATAACATCATTATATTGAGATTATTTCAGAATGTCAATTAGGTCTAATGAAATAATAACTGAAGAGAAACCAATATTTTTTTATTATTCTAATCCTTAATGTAAAACATTTTATGATTGATAAACATCATGATAGTTTATGGTCACAAGATCCCTAACTGTGTTTGAAATACAATTAATAAGCCTTGGAATATATTTATGATGAAAACATCATCTAGATTCTCATTTTTTTGAGTATAAATGAAGTGTTTTTATAATTTAATGAATCTAAGATCAAGAGGAAGGATTTTTGACCTTTTATATATAAAAATACATCCAATACTGACTTTTTGATCATCTTCAATATAGGATACAGAAGATAGTAATTATATATTAGAGGAGGGTATCTGTTGAACATATGTGACATAGGGTAAAATAGGGAACCATGGTGTGAAAATATGATTTTGGGGATGTTTATTTTATGGAAGTCATGTGATATTCAAGAAACTGTATGAATGGTGGTACTTTAATAATATATGACAACCCCCAAACCATTACATTCCTTGATTGAGTATAGTTTAAAATCCATGATTGAGGGTAATAACCATTCAAGGAAAGGATAAAGCCTATGATCCCAACCTTGTAAAAACGATGGATGCATATTTTAATTCCATGATATAAATTTCATTTGGTATTGATTTCAAGTTTGAATATTAAATGATAAAACGATTATAAGCTACAAAAAATTTTCAAATTTGATGCTGGTAAAAGGTTCCTCGAGTATGTGTATTTTTTATTAAAATATAGTCAACACTTGATTCACATCACCACCTATCATGTGTCTAAATTGATCCTTATCGAACATTTTAATTGTCATCAATGAAATAGTTTTCATGGTTTGGATATATATTTAAAGACACACTAATTTTAAACTATCTTAGGAAGTTTATATTTGATATGTTTATAGAAGCACCTTAGATGAAAATATCAAATTATATTAATGTTCTTACTCTTTTTGAAGTAAATTCAAAATCTATTGGAAATAAGGAAAATAATGAATTCAAGGAGATTATAAAAACGTAAATAATGAATTTTTAATAAGAAAAAAAATGAATTTTATGAGATTGGTAAGTGTTCAATGTGATCTTATCTGACTAATTCATCATATGAGTTGAGTTCATGTTTTTATGAGACTGAATGTATTAAATATGTGGATACACTCTACTATGAGTTTAGGAGTAACATGAAGAATGTACCTTTTGAAAAATATTATTATATATTTGAATTTAATGATGATATATATGTTAAAAGAACTATTATATTAGATAATTCTAATTCAATAAAAAATGCATTAGAAGGAAAATTTTAGAAATTTAAACTCTCATCAATAAATTAAAGTCCATAGATAAATACATATAGACTAGTAGTGGTATGTTTAAAATGAATGAAGGTAACATATGGTGTTATATATAAAGGATAATAATGGTTAAAAAATTAATTGAAGGTAGGTTCTACAATATGTAACGATATCACAAGCCTAAAATTGATGTAATGGATGGTCAACTATTGGTGTAAAAAAGAGTTAATTACCCAAACACCACTCTAACGTAATATAATAAAAATAATGAGTATGTAATAATAATGGAAAGGGAATATTTTATATAAAATTTCATGTATCTATAATACTATAAATATATACTAAATAAAAATTATTTGTTGATTGGTGTGAAACTGAAAACTCTAGAAATCAACCAAATAGGAACTTGAAAAGTTATTAGAAAGAGTATTTGTTAAACAAAAAATATAGAGATTGTTCATTAACTTATGATGACAGTGAATGGTGAAAACAAGAAAAATTAAAACATTCAATTATAAACCCACAACCATCTATTGTACGAAATTATCCCATAATACAGTTAAATATATGTTCAATGTTTCTATTTCTATAACTAGTGTATGAGAAAATGGGATGTATATAAAAATATGGAAGTCTAAAATAATTTAGAAACCCAAATATGTTTCAAATTAGTAATTGAAAATTCCCAAGAAAATAATCACTCTATATGGATCCAAAAATATTGGGATTCTAAAGCAAAATCAACATGATTCTCAAGCAGAAAATTTATGATAGACTAAACCGTCAAGAAAAAAAGAGAGTTTTTGGACATTTTTGATGATGTTGGATATTTTATAATATCTACATATATTATTATAAGAACATTTCTGCATACAAAACTTATGAATGGTGTAAATATAGGGCATCATTATTAAAAAAAGGGGAAATAAGATGATTTGAAACTAGATTCATACAATAATATAAACATTTATTCTGATAATACATTATATTTTCTAGATATTTTATTTCATTATTCCTCTTATTAATGTGATTAAGATTGTTTATATGTTACAAACTAATATAAATCTTATGTTCGTAGAAGTATAAGACCAGAATAGTATATAAAAAAATTAAAATAAAATATAGTTTACCTTTTAGAGTGAATAAGTGAATAAAGTTATTTAGAGGGACACTCTCAAAAGGGAAATGATGAGTAACTATAAATATGATGAAGTGGTGTTTAGAAGGTATGATTTGGCTATAAACAATCCTATCATGTGAATGACTATACTAACTATTCATATGTTTTTGGATAGGAATAAAGTAAAATAATCAATTATGCCTAACATCAAATTGATATTGTAAAGTGGGTGTTTACACAAAAGACAAAGTTAGAGAATCTAGATAAATAGTTTCTGGTAATTCAGCTTGGTTATATTGAAAAATAAATGTAGTTATAGAAATAAAATATGAGTGGATGTTCTTTTCTAGCTGAATAAAATAAATCTATTCTATTAAAAAATAAATATTCAAATGAAGAGAAAAAAATGAATCCCCGAAGTGAATGGAGTAGGAAAATTAAAGGTGAAGCAAGCATGAATAATCACTTCTATATTAGAGTTTCATTGAAATGTGATTTTGTTTTTAGGATTAAATATAGTACTTTATTATTAATTAAATATATGGGAAGACCCATTATATTCCCCTTATTTGATGGTTATGCATCCATGGAAAAATTGTATTTAAAGTGGTAGATGTCAATATGATTTTGATGTTTCAGTTAATTATAGAGTCAAATAATATATATTATGGTGAATTGAAAATTCAACTAGTATTCATTTTCGGTTGGTTTCAACTTTCTACTAATATCATAATTCGTTAATTATTGTATTCCCCACAACAAAACTGATTTATGTGGTATACTATTAACTCTCTTATCCCTATTTTGGTTAATGATTTTTCTAATAAACATGATGTAGTGATTATATAAAAATTGGACGTTACCCCATAGGGAGATAAAATTGAATAGTCACCCTATTTAGAAATGTATATGAAAAACATTGATTTTTTTTGAAAAATCATTCATGTTTTCTTCACTGATTTAGCCCAAGGATACTAATAGATAAATAACTCAAGGCGCACAACTATGAAACATGTGGTACTATCTTTTGCATAAAAAATTTATTAATTAAAGGTGATAAAAAGTTTTTTAAATTTAAATGAGTATTGGGAATATGAATTTTCCATTAGAAGTCCTCTCATATTATCAATGGTATGAACATTGGGGGGGGAGAAAAACCATTTCCTCATTTTATGTACTTTTATTAAGTGTAATAGGAAAATTTAACTTCTAATAGAGTAAGGAAGTGGATATCTTGTGTTTATAAGTTCTATGTATTGAGGAAAAATCCAAATTGGGGTTTAAGTATCCTTTTTTATGTGATGGTATTTATTTTCAATGAATAATTATAATATATATTTTTGTAAATTACCATTACCTAATGGGTTATAGACTGGATTATACACCCACAAAAGCTGAAGTGGTGATGGACATATTTTTGGGAAAAGGATATAGGCATCAAACTTGATGTGTATAGATAGAAAAAATTAATATAGTATCCCCCACATTATATTATTTGATGAATTCATCCTCACAAAAAATATATGTTTTATCTCAATCGATATTGTTTCATAATAAAGTTCCTAAATTTTTGAAATTATAGATGTATTTTTTCATGATAATAAACTTTAATAATTTTTTATTTTCAGTTTGAAAGGATATGTGATTGTGTAGTTTTAAGTCCCATGATATTATAGAAGACATATTATGTCCATATGAACATGGTTTCTATTTAATCTATTACCAACTAACACTTTGATGAGATTTTATAAATATTGGATTGATGGTTGTGATATAATTGGAGGTATGTTCATAAAAATTCATTAAATTTATTATAAACATGTAACATGATACATATGTAATTATGCTAATGTGCTTGATGAAGATTTATAATTTCCCAAGGTTATTGAAATGATTATATATGTACTAAAATGAATGAAATTGGATATGTAATTAATTGATGTCAATATGATGTATGTGGGAGAAATATAGATTTCTGAGGTTGAATTCAATAATTAAAAAAGGAATATTTTAGTAAGAAACATATTTTATGTTCATAAAAATCATAATTTATGTGTATAAGAAAAATAGTTTATCTGAATATTTATAATTTTTACATAATTTAATCATTATTTATACATCTGCTTATTCATTATTTTAAGGCCCAAGCATTCCTAGTATGCATCAACTAATCCTTTTTTGTGTGATCTTCTTGCTATGTATGTATGATTTATCCCTATATCAATTATTTCAGATCTATATAAGACATAAATTTAAGGTATTTAAGAATGTCCATCGTCTACATAAGGGTTTTTAATATTCTATATAACCATAATGACTTATAGAATATTCACAATTCATGATGATTTAGGATTGATTTTGTAGAATCTTTTTCTCAAGAACGAATTGATTAAGATTATTGAAAAGTAAATTTTTATAAGTAAAAATATAAATAATTAAATTCTCTTTAAGAATTTTATTATGTTGAAAATCATCATAATTTATATTTAAAAATAATATCAATGTGGTGGAATATATTTGAGAATTATGAGATTTATAGAATTGTCTAATTCTGATGAAAAATATTTGAGTTGATTCTTGGGTTGTTATAACTGGACAAAAAAATCATGAATATTAGAATAATCATAATTATATATTGATTTTAAAAATATTATTTGAGACGAAGAGAGAAAGATAATTATTATTTATCTTTTAATTTCAAATGCTAAAATTTTAAATTATATATTTATTTTAAAAATTGAGAATTAATTTTTATGATTATTTTGTTGGTCTGAATTTTTTGAAACATAAAACAAGTGTTGTCATTCATGTATGTTATTTGAGAATATATATATACAAATAATGATTAATTAAGAGTAAATAAATAATTCTTGAATATAAGATTCTAGATGAATATAATATGAAAATGAATAAAATATATGGAGATTTTATAGTTGTAGAAAAATATTCTAAATATCACAAGTGAATTTGATTAATGTTAAGAGTGATTGAGAGTTAGAGTTACATTATCATATAGCATTTTCATATGCAATAATAGTCTATTGATTCTAAATTAAAATATTTCAAATTACAATGAGATTTTGATTTATATAAAAAAGTTTATATATTTTATAAAAACATTTTAAATTCTTGCATTAAGATCTTATTGGAAGTTAGAAAAATATTAATCATAGCATGTTGTTGAATAATTTAAAATATATAATGACTGATAATTATCTGGTATGTTATTATAAAAGTTAAATTTGTTGATCATAATCTGGTTCAATGATAAATATGAGAAGGGTATTTTGAGAAGAATATATGTAAAATTATACTAAATCATGACATGCTATTAGAAGAATCTATAACACAAAGTTGGTTGAGAAAAAATAGAAGGTTACTCCTAAACATTTATATGTGAAAACTACGGTGAGACAAAAGGAATTGTGATATTGTGGGAGAAACCCACATACAAAAAGTGGAGAATAATAAAATGTGATCATTGGAGTTAATTTTTTTCTTCTATTTTTTATATTATATATATAGGAAATGTATTTAATAAAATTATAATTAAAAAAAGAAAATGAATAAGTATGTTGAATGTGATTGATTATTCAGAATCAATAAAATGTGAAATAAATAACACTTGAGAAGTAAGAGAATCTGAATCTACTAATTGAATAGACGAGTATTTTTTATCAATATTGATAGAGGAAAATAGTCCCCCCATTGATCAAGGATTAAATTAGTGATCCAAATCATTGATAGGAAGTAAAATCTAATGAGAAACAAACCTGTTGTGTATGTTTCATATCATTAGTGATAATACATTTAGGATTGATGATATTTTGGATAGATAATGGTCATAGTTTCTTATGAATGAGTGTGGAAGCCATTGAAAAAGTTCAAAATAACATTCATGAAAAGAGTTCCATGTAGAGACTAAAATGTTGATTATCCATGAAATTTTTTTATCATTCAATGAATATTCTATTAAGATGATTGAGATATGAACTTGTGGAAATTGAGACATAATGTACTAAATTTGTGTTATATATAAAATAAGGATATGAATCACCAAACTTATTTATACATTGTGGGGAGCTATGGATCTTTTTTGTCTTTTGGTAGACAGATAAAACATAGTATGATGTAATTTTAGTAATAAGATGGGTTTATGGAATTTATTCGAGATGCAATAAAGTGTATGAAAAGTGATATTTTATACCAATAAGAGAAGAACAAAATAATTATAATTAGTGGTTATTTTTGTGGATAATCCTTCACAAGGGAGAATAAAAAATCAATGCATGGAGTAGGCCTTCACACCTAACCCTAAAAAATTGTTACACAAATCTATTTCATTCATTACAATTGTATCATGTGGGTTTGATAGTTATGTTTCACATAAAATTATTGTATATTCATCAATATATATAGACGGTAAAATTCCATGGAGGAAAGTTCTTACAATTGATTTAGAATTTGAAAAAAAACATGTGACACCTAAATCACCCCCATGTGTTTTCACCAATACATATTCATTATTTTACATAACACTGAATAATTATTTATCCACCCAATCATAGATATTATATTCTTGATAATTTAATAGGGAATCCCTAAAACAACACATTGAAGTCATAATACATATAAATGTCTTTTAATTGTATTAATAAGAGTCAATCACATTAATTGATGTACACAAAGTTTATAGTTTAATAGTAGTTTAATAAACCTTCACTACCAAAAAATACAGAAATTAGTTAATGTTTTTAAATAAATGTTTCTAAATTTAATCCATTTATTAAAACATAAACATTACACCTAATCCCCCATATTCCCCAAATCACCCATTACCCTTCTCCCTATATCAACCTCAATCTCTACCTCAGTCCCTCTCCCACTCTACAACTCCCACCTCATTGGCGCTGGAGCCTCCAATGAGTCCCCTGAGACATTATTAGTTTTCCAGTTTCCCCCCGAGCCCTCATCTTCACTCTGGTTTCCTCTAAATCCAGTGAGATCGTGGCCTCACCCTCTCTGACATCAGATATGGTCCAATGGTTTTTCATGATACCCCTTTATCCTTACCCACTTCATCATTCTTGTTCCCCATCATCCCCTTCAGACCTCACCATATCCCTCACCGCCTATAGCCTCTTATCCCATAAGACATCCCCACCATCGCACTTATCCCTTGAACCCATTTTCTTTTTTATTTAAAACTATTTTATTCCATAATTTCTTCTTATTTTCTTCTTCTCAAGCCCCCTATATCAATTTTCGTAATCATATAAACCCAAAACCAATGTTTGGGTTTGGATAAAGGTTTAGAGATGTTCTAATGATGTGGATTTGTTTTTCATAGAAGATGAAATTTTTTATGAGCCTGATTATTTATTCTATTTCAATGGAGACATGCTTTAGAGGTTTCCTCTTAACGTAGGTAAGTAGTTTCTTTTGAATTCCCTTGAAAATCCATGTCTTCCTCATTGAGAATTTTTTTGTTATATGGTATAAAAAAGGAAATTTATTGATGCGTGATCTAGTTTTTCAATATTTTTGTCAATATAAATTGATCAATATATCCAATTAAAATTCAATTCAAGTTATGAAAATAAGATAACAATGGGATGTAATATTATTCCTTTAGTAGAATACCTTCATTAAGTGTATGATGCTTTTTCACCATCATTATCTTTACAAATATTACTTTTTATTGTTATTAAAAAATATCATACTTGAAAAAATTTATAATAAATGTAATAATTTAATAAATACTATTAAATTTTTTCAAAAAATATTATTTAATATTAAATAAGAAACAATAAATTATATTCATCATGGTTTTATTTATGTTGACAAATTTTTATTAATGAATCAGTTTTTAAAAAAATAAATAATTGTGAGGATTTTTTTAAGAAAAAACATCCCCTTATATTTATATTCATTGTAACATTTTTATATAAGGTTATTCATTCAATTAGTATGTATTTTTTATGGCCTATACAATATATCGTACTTTCATGGTTCTCCATAATTGTGAATTTTTTGTTTCTTAACAATTTCTTATGTTTCATTTGGAATTATGCAAGTATGAATTAAGAATTTTCTATGATATTTCTTATCCATTGTTTATTTTTCTACTAGTTTATTAATTTGTGTAATTTTATATAACTTATATTCTTTTTTCATACTATTTGTTTGAATTAGTTGCATCATATTCCATATCATATTCATTAATTAAATTATTATTAATGAAAAATAAATTGTTCCCCATTTCACCTCTATTACATTACATATCATAATATATGTATGGATAGGTTTTTGATACTCGATTCCAAATACATTTGTAATATTCTAATTAATATGACTTAGTAGTAAGTTATATCATGTCATGGGTAATTTTTAATATCTTATTGTATTCAAATATTTTTATTTTCTTCGTACCTTATACAAGGAATGAAACTATGAATATGAATACATTCCAATTTTGGTCAGTAAATGGATTGAAATGGTTTATTGACTTTCTATAGAACTATATAAAATTCCATGTGGTTGTAAAAGAATTTTGTGGCTTTTTTAATGGTAATTAACAATTTAATGAAGGTCCCTAGTCCACCCAGAGAGGGGTGTGAATCAAGGTGTCAAATTTTAATCTTTATTAGTACATATTGTTCACACGTTGGTAGGATCCATTTTTAAAACATGTATTATGGATATGTGCAGTAATTAAAACATTCACATGTAGAAGGAAAACACAACACTCTTTACTTGGTTCCCCAATAAGGGCTACGTCCAAGGAGTGTACCCCAACAGGTTGTCGGTCATTGAAAATTCTACTAATCATCACTGGATATTGATTACGAATGTTTGCGAACAATAACTCTATCCTGGACTGAATAACATTACAAAGGTTTATGTATAGCTCAATTCTTCCCTCAAATCATTTTTGTAGACCCCCCTGCCTCACTGACATAGAGAGGTCTTCACTGAGTTTATCGAGTTGAAGGTCACTTCAACAGATAGGAAAAAAATTCATTATCTCATATTCATCATGAGACACTACATACATCAAAGTCATGAATTGATTCTATTTTATATTCATTTTCTCCTTTAGTGAAAGTACTAAATTCACATGAACATCTTCCCCATTTTGTCACTACAATCCCAAACTACGTTTATGTTGTTTTTCGTTTCATGGAACTATACCTGATTCTACAAACTATCTTTGATCTACATACCACGACTGCAATGTATACCACACCTAGCCCATGTAATGTGCCTGGTTCACGAACTGTGTCTGCTTAGCATACCCCACCTACTCCGCATACCACCTCTTATACATAGACCACCTCTACTTAGTGAATCATGCCCTCTCCGCACAATACAACTTCTCCATACTCTAGACCTGCTCCACAGACCTCCATCACATACCCCCTCCATGTATTACCTATGCATACCACCTCTGTGTACTGCCTTTCTGTACTGCCTTTGCATATCACCTTTGAGTACCACCTCTACTTAACACCGTGTCATACTATTTCTTCTTTACACGGACTACTTTTTCAAATTATACAAATTATTTCTTCTCCCTCATACCATTTTTTCTTACACAAAATCCTTCCCATGGACTTATCCTTCCCATTTTGCGAACCATTTAGTCTTTTTCATACCAGTTATTCCTATGTAGAATCTATCATGCATACCACTTTCAGACATTTCCAAGTTCTTCCAAAGGGATGATATTTTATAATGAAATTTTCTATCTCTTAATTATGAGATTAGTACTTCTTATATATCAAAATAATTCCGAATATTTCACTAATCCATTTTTCCCAAATTTAAAATGTGGGATAAAATTAATCGCATACATAACTTTATTTGTGTACTATATGCCTCCACCATGTTCTGCTCCTATTTAGCGAACTGAATCAATCTGGTGAACCTTCAATTGTGTACTATTAACCTTCCATCTACCATAAGTCTGTCGGCCCATGTTCTACATCCTTCTCTAAATATAGTGATATCCCATGTACTACAACTCCTGATGTAAACCATCATCGAAAACCATTTTTGGTTCATCGAAATGCTCTGCGTACTGTTCCTGATTTCAGGTATGTAGTCTTGAACTATAATTGGAACATGGTACGTGGTTTAGTTTTTAGGTATGGGGTTTTCATCCTTTGCTGATTTCCTTCGTCGTTCCACATCCCGTAACAAAATCTGGATTTTGATGTCCAATAATTTGGAAAAAACTAGGATAATACACAACCATAAATATCTTCTTTGGAAAGAAAACCCATGTTAAATCATTTTCATTTTCTTCTTCAATATCCCTATTCTTTCATCACAAAAATTATCTGTTATGATATATAGTCTTTGATAGATAACATTTAGCATTGTCAGATTTTTCTAGGGATTACACTGCAACTTCTCTATATTCTTGCAACATCAGTCTTTCCAGTCAACACTGAATATGATGGGAATAATCTTATTAGCATTGTATAATAATTCTTAAATATTCAAATCTTTACATGATCCCTCATGAAATTATTCATGTTTCATTAGGTAGGCTCTTTCTTGATCTATTTGAATGGTGAGGTGTTTCCTGATCACTTTATAACTTGAATCCCTTCAACACACTTTGAGATGGTTTCATTGTTTTAGACATTGTATCACCTTTTATACATTTACTTTGAATGTAAGATCAGTTAAAAAATAATATGAATTTATCACTCTCAACAACTTTGGAGTTCTCCTTTATCTCATTCTTCATTTTGATATTTATTGACTACTATTTACAATAAATAAAAACTTATATACAAAGTGGTCCTAAAATTTAATAGAGAGTTCAACAAAAATTTTTTCCATAAAATGTGTGTGTGTGGTTTTAGAGGAATGTTTTCAAAATTAATGGTAGTTTTGATTTAATATTTTTTAATTTTTTTTTGAGACCATATGTATCATGGGGCCATAAAATGTACTAAAAGGTGAATGTTTCATCATTCTGTTAAATATTGGTTTATAAAAATAGTTAGATTTCTAAATTGGTATTCAATTTTCAATTTGATAAATAATTTTAATAAAATAATTGAATTTTTTTCTTAATGACTCTATGATTTTTCTCATGCTTATATTTTACATAACAATGTCTATGATCAATTTTCTTTTTTTACTGTGACATTTTTAGTACTTATATGTGTTTTAATATAACTATGTGTGTTTTGTTATGTTAACATCCATTTATCTATTTTCCTTCATATTATTACTTATGTGTTTTAATTTTTTGATCATTGTGTATACGCATTTTGATATATATGGATAGAACATGGATCAAATTACCTAGGAACACTGCTTAGTATGATAAGGGTTTGGAAATGTTTTTAGATATTATAATTTCAGAATGATTTTTTATGATTTAATAAGATATCATTATCACAAATGTAAATTTATAATAACGTTTAAGAGGCATGAAGTTTATTAAAACTTCATTCTAATGAAATTTCTTGCTCTATATTTTTGTCAGAATAGGCATGGAGAATAAAATATTGATTTTTTTTTACAAATTATTTCAATCAAAAAAATGATCTCCAAAATTATTAGACATCGGTAAATGAAATGAAAACATTTATAAATTATGCCTTCAACATTTCCATTCTAAAAAACCATCATAAAAACATATTAGAACAAATAGTTGATAGTGCTATAAATATTAACATGACAAGTGGTGTTTCTAGTACTTCAAAACAACCTACTTATGATTGTAACATATCATTGGATTCTCATATTGATTACATGGGGACTAATATAACAAAGAACATCACTAATCATACAAATGTGTTTCATAATTTAGATGATGATGGAAATCACGATAAATATGGTGGATATATAAAATATTCAAAACATTAGTTTCTAATAATTTTGTACATTATCGAATGTCTATATTGAATTACAAATAAGAAGATGTACATGATATTGGAATTTTTACTTGATGTATTTACTGAATTTAAGATTCATATGTTATTTACGATATGAACATTATTGTTAACAAATTTTTTTAGAATAAAACAAAAATACAAACTTTTTATAGCGATTGTATTATTTATTGGTGATATGATTCAAGAAAAAAGAATTGAAAAAAAGGTTATTCTTCTAGAAGGAAATAAATTGTTGATGTTGGAATTATGGATCAACATACTACTATGAAAAAGAAGAAAAATATCACACAAGGAATGGTTTTTCATTACATCCCATTAAAACCATGATTATAAAGATTATTCATGTCATCGTCAAACACCTAGCACATGAAGTGGAATTCTATAGATAATAAAAATGATGAGATAATGTTACATTAAAAAGATTCAATGTCATGGAAGAAATTTGTTTCATTACAAATAGATTTTTCATCTGATCCTTGGAATATGTGATTGGGTTGGCTGGTGAAGGAATAAACCCACTTTGGATTTTGTTCAATAGTTATTACATTTGAAAAGTTTTTACTGTAATGGCCCAGACCCGTCCGACTCATTCCTTTGTCAAAAAGAAGCTCAAGAAGTGGGTAAAATGGAATTTTCCCACACTTTCTAGAATTTTGAAACTACACGTCGTGTAGTTTGGGTACACGCCGTGTGTCCAGTACTACATGTCGTGTAGTCCTTACCTGCGTATGCGTTGCCAGTCAGTGGCCGTGTGCCATGTTGGAGTCGTGTCCTTTCCATGTGAAATAAATGGGTACACGCCGTGTGCCCAAACTACACGATTTGTAGTCCTTCCCCGCATATGTGTTACCCTCAAACCGTGTGTTGACCAGTCAACGGCCACGGAGCCGTGTTGGAAGCCGCGTGGAGACCGTGTGAAATTACCGAGTACACGCCGTGTACCATAAAGTACACAGGATGTACTTAGGCTTTTCTTGACTATAAAAGGAGGGGTCCCCTCCTCCTTTTCAACTCACCCCCTCCTCCCCTTTCCTCTGAGCAGAGTTCTCCTAAGAGACTCGAAGGCTCTTTCTTCCATAACGTCTTCTTCTGAGCACTGATTTACGTTCCGTCAGCAGCCACGGGATCATAACAAAGAGTCGGAACTTCTATGCTTAGATCTGTTGTCTTTCCTCGACCTTTCCTTTCCCACTTCCACCCGATGAGGTTTTTCCAGGACTCGATAGAAGTGACGGATGTCGACGGACGTCTTCTAAAGATTATTCGGGGGAGCGTTGCGATCAGAACCTGTTGAGGTAGGGATCTTACCTTCTTCAATCTAGTTTTTCCATCATGCGGGGAGGGTGATCTCTTGTTTATGTGAAACACTTTTGAACCAGTTTAATAAAGATAATAACAGGCTTATATAACATGGTTGGGAAGTTGTGATTGTTGTTACGTTATATCTTGTGATATTATGTTGTGAATTTAATGAGCTTCTACCTACTAAAAATCACAGTAGTTTGGGGCCTTTGCTTACGCAATTAAATATTGCCCTCTTTTTATATATTTTCTTATGTATGGAAACTTTTTGGAATGTGGAAATTGGTTAATCACGTAAAGTTGGCTATTTAAAATCTAGAACCCTTGGGTGATCACCCCGGTTAAAAAAATGGATTAATGAACATGTGGGTGTTGGCTTGGATACGTGGCATGTGATGGGGGTGTTTTGTGGGTTGTTGTGTATTGGGTGAGCAGTGGGGCTGCGGTAGACTTGGTTGTGGGTTGGTGTGAATGTTGTGTTGGTAACGGGCAGCAGGGTTGCGATAAATGGTATTAAAGGGATAATGATGTATGGTGCAGTTTTTATTATGGCAGTTTCCAGTGGGGCTACAGGGTTGGGTTTGAATGTGAACAGATAGTGAGTTGTGAATAATAAATAAAAAGTGGAAGAGTAAATAAATGGTGGGTCATGGTACTGGAACGGGATTCATAATCAATGGGGTTGGTTGGTTGATAAGAAGGGCTTGGTTGTGCTGCTTGTGTTTTCCTAACTTGATTTGTGGATGGCAGGGATATGTTTTATGAATGATCTATGTGGTTGGTTGTGGATAGTTTCCCAGTAGTTAAGGAACTAAATAAACTAATTCTGCTGAAACGTGAAAACCTAAATGGGGTTGGGGCTGTTTTTTGTTTGCATGCTTCGTAGTAGTGGTGTCGAGGCATGTGCTCAGTTTATTTATTTAGATACCATAGTATGGGCTGTGTGTTTGGTATACATATACATATCTGTATCTTTTGTGTTTTATTGAACCCCACCCATGATGAGCACTTAGTTTCGAACAATCCCATTTCATGGGAGAGGGTGTTTTTCCCTTAGTTACTAGCTCCTTCATGCTCCTTCTCCCCTAGGTTGTGATGTCTTGAGGTGAACTTACACCTAAGACACTTCGGGTAGGTTTCTATTGGGGTGGCATTAGCCCAAGAATCTTCGGGGTAGGTTCTACTATTTTCCAAGAATCTTGGGGATGAGCCCCAGGTGTGTGCGGGCGGGATACGCGGTTGTGAGGCCTAGGTTTGTGCGGGCGGGGATACAGGGTTGTGAGGCCCAGGTTTGTGTGGGCGGGGATACGCGGTTGTGAGACCCAGGTGTGTGCGGGCGGGGATACGTGGTGGTGAGGCCCAGGTGCGTGCGGGTGGGGAGAGTGTGGCAGTGTTAGGACATTATCCATTAGGAAGAGTAGCTAACTACTGGGAAATGGTGCGGGGTACCCAATACACTTGTTCTTATATACTACTACTTATTGTGATTGTGTTTTTGGTGAGTTTGGTTGGTGAGGTTGGGTGGATAGAAGTCCTTTCTAGGTTTCTTTTGTTGTTCTCACGGGACATTAAAATGTCTCTCCACATGTCCACGAGAGCTTTAGGTTTCCCAACTGAGTATACTTGTATGCTCACCCTACGTTTACTTTTAGGTTTTCAGGAGGACTACCAGGGCTGTGTGGGACTCTAATAGTCGAAGATTTGGAGTTGTTGTTGTTGTTGTACTCTGGTTTTCTTTCGGTATTGTACTTTGAGCTTTCTTGTACTTGCACCATGTTATAAAATTGTTAAACATGCATGTGGCCTTGGTTTCTATTTATTTCTATACACTTGTTCATTTCCTTTTTTGGTGGTTGACTTGCCCTATTTCCCAATCCTAAATAATAAAAATGGTGATGCCTCCTATATTTGTGAAAACCCATACCCTTGGTGCTAGTCGCCACCCTATGGCCAACTGGAGGTGGGACTTGGGGGTCATTATCTCCCTTTAACCATTGCCAGCTCGGGAGGGGCATATTTGGTGGGAGGGGGTCATGACTGAATGGTATCAGAGGTGATGGTTTAGATATAGGATAAAGTATGGAGTTAGGCACAGTGAGGATTGCATGGTATGGTAGGGCGACAATGTTATTTAATCATGGTACGTGACATAGGCCAGGGAAGACTGGCTAGGACGCGGGATTTTAGCCCCCCCCCCCCCCCCCCGTGATCCGATGCAAGGACTCTGAGCCTAACAAATGACCATGTGAGACTACTTTGATTGCAGGGTAGAGACCCTAGGAAAGGTACATGCATCATCATGATTGTGTTTTACTTGATTTAGGTGTTCTGGGAAAGAAATTGAAATAAAATGATAAAATAAAACCTTGAGTTTTTCCTTTATACTTGAGCTTACGTGATATTTGTTAACCGTACATCTATGGCACCTAGACGTCATCCCTAGGTGGCTCAGACTGCCGTGGCCCAGCAGATCCAGGCGGTCGATCAGTTGAGGATTGATCGAGAGGAGGAAGATAGCCAGTGGCAGAATACTCTCCGCTCTTTCCAACAGAAGCCCCTCAGGAAGTATGAGGGTAGTACTTCAGATATGGAGACGGAGGGGTGGCTTGAGGAGCTAGGGATCAGTTTTACCTTGATCCGTGCTCCGAGGGAGTACTGGGTTCCCCTAGCAGTCATTCAGCTGAGAGGTGGGGCGCGACAGTGGTGGACGCTATACCTCGAAGAGAGGATATCGGCAGAGGTTCCATTGGCTGACTTTGAGAAGGAATCTGAGAGGAATTTATTTCTTCCATGATCAAGGTGGAGAAGCGGCAGTAGTTACTCTCCCTTTATTTGGGGAGTATGTTGGTACGAGAGCTGGGGATCAAGTTCAAGGATCTCATGCGCTTTGCTCCGGATCTCTTTATGGATGAGGAGTCTCGAGCGAGACGTTTGGCGGAGGCACTTCGTCCTTCGCTCCAGTTTGCTCTCACCCCCTTCACCCTTACGACATACATGGAGGTACAGAAGAAGGAAGAGGTTGTAGAGAGGATTAAATCGCTGGTAGGTGCACCCCGAGAGGGGATCCAGCCGGGCTCGTCGAAGGAGAAGGCAGTCAGTAGCAAGTCTCCTATAATGGGACCTTCCAGGTTCAGGCCAGTGGGGAGCAGACCCCATCAGTTTCTTTTCAGATATTTGGGTCCTCGCCCATTTTTCACGAGCCTAGGACCAAAGTTTTTTTATTGTGGATGTTTCAGACACGTTCAAAGTCAGTGCCCAACCCAAGCTCAGTACGGTGGAGGTGGGTAGGTTCAATGACCACCTCAGCAGCACCAGTTGCCGGCGAGGCCCTTCCAGCAGCTGCAGGACCATGCTCCTCCAAGGGAATACTTTTCAGGAGGAGGCCGACCTCAGGGTGCTCCTCAGGGACCTCTACTGGGGCGTGGTCGGGGAGGTGGGCGACATCAGAGAGGCAGAGGAGCTGGGCGTGGACAGTTGCACATAGCAGAGTTGACACCTCCGGCAGGACCATAGGTGGTGCGAGGTATGATTTGTTTTTTCAGCAATCTCTTTTCTGCTTTGTTTGATTCTGGAGCTTCACACTACTTTGTTGCACCTGGTCTAGCCTATTCTTTTGGAATAGACGTATAGAGACTTTCCATACCACTGGTACGGAGTACACCAGTTGGAGGCCAGACCAGCATATCATGTGTTTGGCTATGATGTGGGCTGATGTTGGGACCACATTGATCTACTGGGGACCTTCTTCTGTTACAGATGCAGCCATACGATGTCATCCTAGGCATTGACTGGTTGTTTTCTATTAGTTCCATTATCGACTACTTCCGAAGAAGAGTCGTGTTCTCCGACGTGGATGGGTAGCACATATCTTTTGTTGGCGAGAGGAGCTATCAGGTGGGAATCCGACATGTGAATCCTCTCTTTTCCATGTTAGGCGGTTTATCAGTGGTTCCAACTGATACAGAGATGATGGATGTCTCCGAGGTTGTTGGTGAGTTCTTCAACGTTTTTCCTGAGGAGGATGTGACTCTACCCCCCTGACGTGACATTGAGTTCAGGATAGACTTACAGCCTGATGCCCGTCCGATTTGGATGGACCCTTATCGGATGGCACCTTCGGAGTTGGGAGAGTTGCAGATTCAGATTGAAGATCTGATAGAGAATGGTTTTGTTTGACCCATCATATCATGATGGGGTGCTCCAGTTTTGTTCGTGAAGAAAGAATATAGTGGTATCAGGTTATGCATAGACTACCGAAAGTTAAACCAGATAATGATCAAGAACCGTTACCCCCTTTCAAGGATAGATGATCTCTTTGACCAATTGAGGGGAGAAAGTTGGTTTTCCAAGATTGATCTAAGATATGGATATCATCAGTTGAGGGTAAAGGACAATGACATATCGAAGACGGCTTTCAGGTGAAGGTATGCGCAATTCGAGTTTGTAGTGATGCCGTTTGGAGTTACGAATGCACCAGCTGTGTTCAGGGGATTTATGAACATTGTCTTCCAAGATTTTCTGGACAGGTTCGTCGTTGTGTTTAACGATGACATCTTGATCTACTCAAGATCATAGGAGGAGCACATTGAGCATCTTAGGGAAGTCTTATAATTCCTTCAACACCACCATCTTTATAGGAAATTGTCAAAGTGTAAGTTCTTGAATCAAGAAGTACACTTCCTTGGGCACGTGGTTTCTCAGCATGGAGTGTAAGTGGACCCGTTAAAGGTGGATGCAGTTGTTTCTTGGGAATCACCCAAGAGCGTGGCAGAAGTTCGTAGTTTCCTAGTGTTAGCAGGTTACTATCGTAGGTTCCTTTTAGACTTCTCTTGAGTTGCATCTTTATTGACATCTTTGACTGGGAAGAACCAGGTCTTCTTATGGAGCGAGTAATACTAGAAGCCTTTCAACTACCTGAAGGAGAAGTCGGTCATTTCTCCCATACTCAGGTTTCTAGTGGAAGGGTTGTTGTATGAAGTGTTTTGTGATGCTTCTAGCCTTGGTCAGGGGTGTGTGTTGATGCAGAAGAAGGGAGTGATCTGTTATGGGTCTAGGCTGTTACACCCTCACGAGCGTAACTATTCCACCCATGACCTATAACTTTCAGCAGTAGTGTTCGAACTGAATTTGTGGCGACATTACCTCTTTGGGGAGCGCTTTGTGGTTTTCTTAGATCACAAGAGCCTGCGTTATATCTTCTCCCAGCATGACCTGAACCTGCGGCAGCGAAGATGTAGAGACCCGAAGCTTGACGTACATGGAAATTACATTACTTTTGCGGAATACTTAGTAAAAAACAAAAAAACACACACACAAATATCGTAATAGTTTAGTGTCTTTGGATACTCGGAATATAATCTTCTAATCGTTGTGAAAGATCATCAACATCTCCCATAAAGATCTTCCTTTTTTTTACCTAAAACCTATCATTATATCCCTGGGAAAAGAAAACATAAAATGGTGAGATCAAATTCTCAGTAAGGGTAAACAAAAGAAATATCAATCACATCATTTTCATAAGAACATAACATTTTGGAAATCATAACCTGCAAAAGAGAGCATAATTTCATAAAATGGGATATATCATAGTAGTGAAATGAAAGCCCAATAATCATAACGTAAAACACGAAACATTGTGGCATTCACACATAATCATATAGAATCATATCTTATTAGTCAAGACTCATTGCCAAGACTATCTTAGTGGACAAAGTCCATTTTTGAACCGAGTCACCGTCGTTTTAGTCCTGTTTCACTGAACCTCTATAACCTACCCTTCCAGCCATGTCTATCTCATGAGATATAAAATCGTTACCCAATTCATTGGAGGGATATATAGGTCCCACCCATCTCATAATGATACCATTCTTATGTGTGCCACAAAATCATAAACCATACATCATAACATAACCCATGTAATAAAAATGGGAATCTTAAACATCATGACATCATAAAACAATTCATATAGGATAAAGGAATTCATAAAAATATTTCCATCACAACATAATCAAATCCATGTAACAATACGGATTGAAACAGAACTCTTTGTTATCTTAGATGGAAAATAATTTTGATAAAACACTTGAACACCATTCTTGAGGAAAATATCCTTTCTACTTCAAAAACACTTTTCTTTCTTAAAATGTTATACAATTCTAAACTAAAATAAGTTGATTAAAAATAAACGTGAAAACTTGTAAAGGAAGATTCTTGGAAATAATGTTTTAAAAATCCATTCATGTCATATAGGTTAAAAAAACATTCTTCGTACTTTTGTAGGAAAAGTCAAAAAGTACCTCGTACGAAAAAAGACAAAAGATTCCATTCATATCTTTACTAAAAACTCACCAAAGGGTAAAATTGGATTTAAACAGTTTTAGGTGAATTTAAATAATATTACATATTGAGGAAATATGGATGTGGATGATAAAATACACCCCAGTAAATTTCAAAGTATAAACAATCTCGGATAAAAATGAGATTGTGATATTTCCCTTACCTTTGGTCCGATATGCTTTGTACGTGTCCGAACCTCCTGTATAATGATTTAAATAATGTTATTGACTTATTAAAGAATCATAATTTTTTTATGATATCATATATGGTCATATTATTAGCTTATTATTAGTAATATTTCATTACTACTTGTTATTCGGGTGTTTATTACTTTTTGTTCTTATGCGTGTTTTGTCGAATAAATTCTTATTCTTATATTTAAGTTATATATACCTCATTTCCATAATGGTATTAGTGTAATATATATCATGTTCATTCATTCAATTCATTTATATAATCATTATGAAATTAAGATAATCTAGAACAATTCGCGTCACATCGTGGAGACGGTATTCCGTACGTACGCACGAGTGATGATATCGTTCCTGTGATCATGGAATTGTATTGGAGTGTATGTATACTCTTTCAGAATAAATATCACTTTATAATAGTCATATATAGTCATTATTTACACCATTATACCCATCCATGTAAGGTGGTGGTGGAAAATAGATTACACCACGGCGTGGAGACTATATTCCGTATGTACGCACGCGTGGTGATTTCATTATCCGTAGGATGGATAGATGGTTAAATAAGGTTGTTTCATACTTATAATAACATATCAGTATATGAGTTATAATGATGTTATTACTTCATAATGAAACAACTAAAGAATATGATGTTGAAGAAGAAAGAAATTGGAAAGGATCGGTAATGGATATTACCTCTTCTTTGAAGTGCTTCTTTGAGACCTCCTTTTAGGGCACTAAAATAGGTCTTATAAGATTAAAAGAACCTCTAGGATATTTATAGGGAAGTGGAGAGAAGAAATTGGTAGGGGTTGGCCGATCTTGAAGGCTGAAAGTGGTGTGAGGAAGAGGGGAAGGAGGTGCCCTTTTATAAGGGAGGAGAGGGGCACCTTTGGAATAACTAAAAATATTAATTTATTATAAAGTCAAGTTCGGTTTTAAATAGCTCCAAATTGAGTTATTTCTAAGATAAGGTGGGTATGGGTCTCAATCCTCTCATCCAATATAATTTAGACAAGTTTTGGTCATTATATTAACCTTATCTTTCAGTTTTAACTCTTTGTTAATTAGATTGACATTTACCATGTCACTTTGTATTTTTATATTATATAGTTAATAAACATACCATATAAATCCAAAAGACCCCCAAGTTGTGTTTTATTAATATATATAACCTTATCTAAGTCATTTGGCCGGACCTTAGATTTTTAGGAATAAAATAACAATTAATAATATAATATTTGTTTTAAAAACTATTTTATGTCAATTTTGACACTATTCAATAGTTGATTTTTTTGAAACTCATAACAGAATGATTACTTCGACCAAAGTTAATTAAATAAATCCTAATATGTCATATTAACCTATAAAATTAGTTTAATTCATAAAAAGTCTCAAATTATACTTATTTAGGTATTTATAATATCAATTATTCTAATTTTTCACTATTATGGTAATTACTGCATCATTATTGTGTCATAAATAAATTAAATTATTTAAAGTCTAAAAATTACAAATAAAATATCATTATGTAGGAAATCTTATTATATTTCTAATGAATATTTTCAATAGAATTTATCTTATGTATAACACTATATAAAAATGTTTTAGTAAATAAACATTGATTTTAACTCTATTATCTCTTCTTTGAATTAAATAATAATAAATGTCCTAATCTAATCCAAGTGGGCCTAAATGGTCATATTTTATTCCTAAGGTTGTTTTTTGTCTAATTACACTTATCCAATAGAATTAGGACATCTGTTAGGGTAATAATAATATCATTTTGACCCATAATTACCCTATTTACTTTTAACCGTGGTAAAAAGAAGTAAAAAGTTACTATTCACCAAAAATTATTTTCATCTCATTGAACAACATTTTACTTACTGACATCAATTGTGTCTCTCGGATTTTTGAAATTCCACTCACGGAAGCAGTAAAATTATGTTTTATGAAAAATTCATTTTTCTTAACTACCACTTAGTGGTTTCACTATTCATCAAAAAATGAATGTTTCCAGAAAAATACCAAAAATTAGGTCTAAGATATATTTGATATTATAAACTCAAAAATGATGTCAATTTTACCAAATTAAAATCATATTAGTTGCATTAATTAATTTAAAAATTAATTCCCGTCGTCAAAACAAATAGCGTGTTCTTAAGAGATAATAACTATCAAAAGATTGACACTTGTTTATGTCTGGTTTAAATGTGAAATTACATACAATGAGCAAAATTTTATTAAATTGTAAAAATATATTCTAAATATAATTTAATACCACTCAAATTAATAATTTATCACTATTAATTATTTCGATTAAAAAGGTTGTTTTTAATTAAAATTTAGTAATTTTCACTATTCATCAGAAAATAAAAGTTATCTGAAAAGTACCAAAATTTCACCCTAAGCTAATTTCGATATTCTGAATCCAAAAATTAAGTCCATCTTGAAAAATAAAATTTTCCAAAAGTAGTTATTACTATTCATAACGGCCAGTTTTAATAATATTTTAATAGCATATCATTGTTTAGCGAAACTCGGTATTGCGTACAACACACGCTATCGCGGAAGGTCGAGCATACGTGTAATGGAAGGAAAGTCAAGGATGTGTGTTGGGAAAGATTCTTTTGGTGTAGCGTACAACACAAGACATTAATGAAATTAAAAAGAATATTTTTCATAAAACTTCGGGGTGTTACATTCTACCCCCCTTAAAATGAATTTCGCCCTCGAAATTCGTCGGGGTTATAAATGGTTTACCACCCGAAAGTTTCTTTAATAGAAACCCACATCATAAAAAGGAATACCAAAACAAATCTTTATAAAAAAAGTATAAAATGTAATGGTTACCCAAATAAACTAATCAATGGGTTACCACCTAGGTGAAAATATGGATATGGAAGAGAAATCTAACCATCATGTTCTGATGGAGAGTGGTAGAGAACATGGATATGGAAAAGCCAACAATCACAAATCCATAAATTTGTGATGATATAAGATACCATCTGACTCATCAGATATAAGAGCACTAGGACAACATTTATGGTTTTCAAGATCATTTCCCTAAAGTTCATGAAATTGGAATTAGAAGAAATACTTTCGTGATTTTGGTATAGTCTCACCGTTTGTCGTTCTTTGGAAAATTTTCACTCATCTCTTAAAGAAATGAAGTTGAATTTGTCATTCATTAGGTGTTAGCAGATCATGTGATAGAATTATGGGTCATTCCATCTGTCTCAATCAAAAGGTTAGAAAAGTTATCAAAAAATACATAAGTCCATCTGTAGTGAGATTAATCATATATAGTTCCTAAAATGGACTTATACAACATATATCATACTGCTTAATATAATTAAACTAGTTTCTACTAAACAGGGACATCCTGTAGGCCAGTGGTAGGCGATAAAGGCCAGTCGCGCTTTGGTTGTGGGTTCGATTCCTACAGCCTTGTCCGATGCGATGGGTTGTCGCCCGTCCTGCAGGTTGTCCTTTTTCTAAAGATATATTACTATAACATCCCATCAACAATATCAAAAAAATGTTTTATCCTTAAACAATACTAACTTATGTTCAACATAATCCATTCCTATCTTTAGGATTATCTAAAATACTTCGGTCCAAGATCATAGTATAAAGAAAATGATCACGTGATCGCTATCATTTATCCCCCATATATCATAAGATATATATTGTTGGTCAAATTACAAACATGTGAATACCTTAATCATGTATTCTCTTGATGAATGAATATCCATTGAACCTTAGTGAAAACATGAATGCAGTTACAGGTTAACACTTTCCACATACCAAAATCCTCAAAATTCTATATCCTCAAACCATGATTTCACTTAGTCCTTATATCAATCATGAGCTCATGAATACTATCAAAAATATTATATTCTCTTGATCCCTTCATTATGTGCATATCATCTTCTTTCCAAAAATATTTCAATCACATTTCATGGTTACCGATGCCATAAAATTATTGAAAACCACAATAGACCAAAACATAAATATTCCAATATTCCACGATACTATATACAACATTATTCTGGAATCCCATTACATAAACACTTAATCATTCCACCACATCGTTGTCATATTCAACATCGCCAATGGTGATCGCATGTGACTTCACATTGTCCTTTGCCTTATGTGGTTGATCATGTCGATCATCACTAACCCTTGGGTTAGGGCATTTATTAGCATAATGCCCCATTTCCTTGCACTTGAAGCATTGAAGTGTAGTAGGTTCATGCTGTGTATCCCTTCCTTTGTTTTCATCATTAGACATCTTCTTCCCATCATTGCTGCATTCAAATGCCCGATGACCTTCCTTTCCACATTTGAAACATTTACTTGTCCCTTTAAGACAATCTCCACCATGCTTCTTTCCACACATTGAGCATAAGGAAACATTCATCTTCTTTTCACCATTATTCTGAGATTTATCCTTGAACTCTATCTTTTGTTTCTTGTCAAAACTTTGAGATGGATAAGTAACACCAACTTCCATTTCTACCTTGATAACACAACGCACAATTTCTTTATATCTACTAAAGTCTCTTATAGCTAATGCCCTTTGAAGATTTGGTTTTAAGCCACTGAAGAATCGAACAACTTTACTTTAAGGTTGGATGATAAATGCATATGCATAACTTGAAAGCCTTGTAAAATTCGCTTCGTATATACCAACAGATTCATCATCCTTTTGCTTTAGTTCAAGAAACTCCTTCTCCATCTTTGTTCAAAGAATACGAGGGAAGTACTTATTGAAATATAAGTTCTTGAATTCGTCCCATTCCATGGACTCAATTTCATCTCTTTGCCTCGTATTCTTAATAAGATTCCACCATTGATCAGCATCACCTTCCAAATGATACACTGCTAAGATGACTTTATCATGTTCAGAACATTGAAGAACTGAAAATATCTTTTCAGTAGTACTGATCCATTGTTTGGCAACAAGTGGATCAGAAGACCCACTGAAAGAAGGTGGACGTTGCCTCATGAAGGACTCAATAGAATATTGTTCCCCTCTCTGCTCATTTGGAAGTCCAGAATGATTCATAGCTTTTGTAAGTATAACAATAATATTTTTCACTCCATCTCCCATAAAATTTGTTTATTCAGGAGGACAATCATTGCATTGTCCGTTACACTGATCAACACGGTTCCTTCGGGTTCCATCCATCGTCTAAAACCCAAAAAGAATAGTGTGAGAGGCAAAAATCATGCTAGGGAAAACAACATAATAAAGGGGGAGTATCCTCAATATCTAACATCATAGGTTTAATTCTATGATCGTTAGCGTAATTCTAGTACTATAACCAATATGTATACTTACCCTTAGGGACATCCCTCAACATACCTTAGAAATATCTCTAGGGATCTCACTAAAGTTCTCGCATCCTAGTTTCCAAAGCTTAACTAAACCTTTCCTCTGATACCAACTGTAGAGACCCAAAGCTTGACGTACATGGATATTACATTACTTTTTCGGAATACTTAGTACAAAACAAAAACACACACACAAGGATCATAATAGTTTAGTGTCTTTGGATGCTCGGAATATAATCTTCTAATCGCGGTGAATGATCTTCAACATCTCCCATAAAGATCTTCCTTTTTTACCTAAAACCTTTATCTATATCCTGGGGAAAAGAAAACATAAAATGGTGAGCTCAAATTCTCAGTAAGGGTAAAAAAAAGAAATATCAATCACATCATTTTCATAAGAACATAACATTTTAGAAATCTTAACCTAAAAAATAGAGCATAATTTCATAATATGGGATAAATCATAGTAGTGAAATGAAATCCCAATAATCATAACTTAAAATATGAAACTTTGTGGCATACACACATAATCATAGATAATCATATCTTATTAGTCAAGACTCATTGCCAAGACTATCTTAGTGGACAATGTCCATTTCTGAACCGAGTCACCCTCATTTCAGTCCTGTTTCACTGAACCTGTATAACCTACCATTCCATCCATGTTTATCTAATGAGGTATAAAATCTTTACCCAATGCATTGGAGGGAGATATAGGTCCCACCCATCTCATAATGATACCATTCTTATGTGTTCCACAAAATCATAAACCATATATCATAACATAACCCATGTAATAAAAATGGGAATCATAAACATCATGACTTCATAAAACAATTCATATAGGATAAAGGAATTAATAAAAATATTTACCTCAAAACATAATCATATCCATGTAATAATAAGTATAGAAATATAACCCTTTAATATCTTAGATGGAAAATAATTTTGATAAAACACTTGAACTCCATTCTTGAGAAAAATATCCTTTCTACTTAAAAACACTATTCCTTTCTTAACATGTCATAAAATTATAAACTAAAGGAAGTTGATTAAAAATAAACTTGAAAAATTGTAAAGGAATATTCTTGGAAATAATGTTTTAAAAATCCATTCATGTCGTATAGGTTAACAACAACATTCTTCTTACTTTTGTCGGAAAAGTCAGAAAGTACCTCATACGAAAAAAGACAAAAGATTACTTTCATATATTTTACTAAAAACATTCCAAAGGGTAAAATTGGATTTAAACAATTGTAGGTTAATTGAAATAATATTACATATTGAGAAAATATGGATTTGGAAAATAAAATACACCCCAGTAAATTTCAAAGTATAAACAATATCGGATAAAAATGAGATTGTGATATTTCCCTTACCTTTGGTCCGATATGCTTTGTACGAGTCCGAAACACCTGTATAATGATTTAAATAATGTTATTGACTTATTACAGAATCATACTTATTTTTATGATATCATATATGGTCATATTCTTAGCTTATTATTAGAATATTTTATTACTACTTGTTATTCGGGTGTTTATTACTTTTTGTTCTTATGCGTGTTTTGTCGAATAAATTCTTATTCTTCTCTTTAGGTTATAGATAACTCATTTCAAGAATGGTATTAGTGTAATATATATCATATTCATTCATTAAATTCATTTATATAATCATCATGAAATGAAGATCATGTAGAACGAGTCGCATCACATCGTGGAGACGGTATTCCGTACGTACGCATGAGTGATGATATCATTCCTATGATCGTGGAATTGTATTGGACAGTATATATACTATTTCAGAATTAATATCACTTTATAATAGTCATATATAGTCATTATTTACACCATTATACCCATCCATGTAAGGTGGTGGTGAAAAATAGATTGCACCACAGCGTGGGGACGGTATTTCGTACATACGCACGCGTGATGATTTCATTTTCCATAGGATGGATAGATGGTTAAATAAGGTTGTTTAATACTTATAATAAAATAACATTATATGAGTGATACTGATGTTATTACTTAATAATGAAACAACTAAAGAAGAAGAAGTTGACGAAGAAAGAAATTGGAAAGGATCGGTAATGGATATTACCTCTTCTTTGAAGTTCTTCTTTGAGACCTCCTTTTAGGACACTAAAATAGGTCTTTGAAGAAACCAAAACCTCTAGGGTGTTTCTAGGGAAGTGTAGAGAAGAAATTGTCAGGGGTTGGCCGAGCTTGAAGGCTCAAAGTGGTGTGGGGAAGAGGGGTAGGATGTGCCCTTTTATAAGGGAGGAGAGGGGCACCTTTGGAATAACTAAAAATATTATTTTATTATAAAGCCATGTTCGGTTTTAAATATCTCAAAATTGATTTATTTCAAAGATAAGGTGGGTATGGGTCGAAATCATCTCATACAATATAATTTAGACTTGTTTAGGTCATTATATTAACCTTATCTTTTAGTTTTAACTCTTAGTTAATTAGATTGACATTTACCATGTCACTTTGTATTTTTATATTATAGAGTTAACAAACATACCATATACATCCAAGCGACCCACAAGTTGTCTTTTATTAATATATATAACCGTATCTAAGTCATTTGGCCGAACCATAGATTTTTAGGAATAAAATAACAAGAAATAATATAATATTTCTTTTAAAAACTATTTTATGTCAATTTTAACACTACTCAATAGTTGATTTTTTTGAAACTCATAATAGAATCATTACTTCGACAAAAGTTACTTAAATCTATCATAACATTTCATATTAACCAATAAAATTATTTTAATTCATAAAAAGTCTCAAATTATACTTATTTAGGTATTTATAATATCAATTATTCTAATTTTTCACTATTATGGTAATTACTGCATAATCATTGTGTCATAAATAAATTAAAATATTTAAAGTCTAATAATTACAAATAAAATATAATTATGTAGGAAATATTATTAGCTTTCTAATTAATATTTAAAATCTAATTTATCTTATTTATATCCATATATTAAAAATGTTTTAGTAAATAAACATTGATTTTAACTCTTTTAACTCTTCTTTGAATTAAATAATAATAAATGTCCTAATCTAATCCAAGTGGGCCTAAATGGTCATATTTTATTCCTAAGGTTGTTTTTGGTCAAATAACACTTATCCAATAGAATTAGGACATGTGTTAGGGTAATAATAATATCATTTTTACCCTTAATTACCCTATTAACTTTTAACTGTGGTAAAAAAAAGTAAAAAGTTACTATTCACCAAAAAATATTTTCAACTCATTGAATCACATTTTACTTACTGACATCAACCGTGTCTCTCGGATTTTTGAAATTACACTCACAGAAGCGGTAAAATTGTGTTTTCTGAAAAAATCATTTTTCTTAACTACCACTTAGTGGTTTCACTATTCATCAAAAAATGAATGTTTCCAGAAAAATACAAAAAATTAGGCCTAAGCTATATTTGATATTATGAACTCAAAAATTATGTCTATTTTACCAAATTCAAAACATATTAGTTGCATTAATCAATTTAATAATTAATTCCTGTCATCAAAACAAATAGCGTGTTCTTAAGAGATAATAACCATCAAAAGATTGACACTTGTTTATGTCTGGTTTAAATGTAAAATTACATACAATGACCAACATTCTATTAAATTGTAAAAATATATTCTAAATATACTTTAAAACCACTCAAATTAATAATTTATCACTATTAATTATTTCCATTAAAAAGGTTGTTTTTAATTAAAATTCAGTAATTTTCACTATTCATCAAAAAATGAAAGTTATCCGAAAAATACCAAAATTTCACCCTAAGCTAATTTCGATATTCCGAATCCAAAAATGAAGTCCATTTTGAAAAATAAAATTTTCAAAAAGTGGTTATTACTATTCATAACGGCTAGTTTTAATAATATTTTAATAGCTTATTTTTGTTTAGCGAAACTCAGTATTGCGTACAACATACGCTATCACGGAAGGTCGTGCTTGCGTGTAATGCAAGGAAAGTCAAGGATGCGTGTTGTGCAAGGTTATTTTGGTGTAGCGTACAACAGAAGACATTAATGAAATTAAAAAGAATACTTTTCATAAAATCTCGGGGTGTTACAAGAGATGGGTCGAGTTTCACCAAGACTATGACTTTGAGATCTCTTACATTGAAGGTAAGGGCATCGTTGTGACTGATTCCCTGAGCAGGAAGTCACATCAGGAAGTAGTTCGGGAATCCACTGACACTTGGAAGGCGATGGGAGAGTTGGTTTCCATGCACTTGGATGCTAGTGTAGAAGGTGTTAGTGGCTATTTGTTTCAGATGATGGTGCAGTCCTCCTTGTTGCAGTTGGTGGAAGAGTCTCAGTGGGGGGACTCCGAGGCGGAAGTGATGCGGGATCTTGTCGATCAGGCGAATGCTCCATACGGATGGTCAGAGGACAACCGACATCGGATGCTTCTCCATGAGATTTTGTTTGTCCCAGAGACAATGCGTGAGGGAGTTCTCTATGACTTCCATAGCTCAGCCTTGGCGGTACATCAAGGAGTTTCAAAAATGTACCAAGGCCTGAGGGATCAATTTTGGTGGCCCAGGGCAAAACAGGCAGTGGCGGAGTTTGTGGAAAAATTCCTAGTGTGTCAGCAAGTGAAGGCTGGACATCGGGTTCTCATTGGTTTGTTTCATCCTTTAGATATCCTCGAGTAGAAGTGGGATGACATCTCAATGGACTTCGTCACAGGACTACCTAGATCTCAGGGTGGTTATGATTCTATCTCGGTGGTGGTGGATCGACTGATGAAATCAGCTCACTTCTTATCAATTAAGGAGTCAAGCCTGGTGAGTACCTTATCACAGAGGTACGTAGATGATGTTATGCAGTTACATGGAGTCTCGAAGACTATCGTCTTATATCGAGACACTAGGTTTACCTCACGAGTCTGGAGGGGGTTACAACATGATTTTGGCACCCAGATATGCCATAGCACTGATTTCCACCCCCAGGCTGATGGGAAGACAGAGCGGACTATCCAGACGCTGGAGGACATGCTGCGAGCATGCGTTCTGAATTTCGAAGGATCATGGGTACGACACTTTCCTTTAGTATAGTTATCCTAAAAAACAGCTTCCACTCTACTATTGGGCACCGTTTGAGGCTTTGTATGGGAGACCATGTGGTTCACCCATTTTCTAGGCAGTGGTGGGTGAGACAGGTGCTCTTGGGCCAGAGGTAGTGCAGAGCACGACGGAAAAAGTCCAGCTTGTACGTGAGAGGATGAATGCAGCTCAGGACTGACAGAAGTCTTATACCGATCATCGGAGGAGGCCCTTGGAGTTCAAGGTGGGAGATAATGTTTTCTTGAAGGTTTCCCCTCGATGGGGGCAGCGGAGGTTTGGGAAAGGGAGCAACCACTCACCTAGGTTCATCGGACCTTTTGAGGTGCTGATGCTAGTCGGCGAGGTGGCATATCAGCTGGCCCTGCCACCTTAGTTGGAGAAGGTTCATGATGCCTTCTACATCTCCTATATTCGTCGGTACTTACACAGCAACTCTCACATTATCGACTGGGGAGATCTAGATATGGGAGATGACGTGACCTTCGAGGAACGACCAGTCAGAATCGAGGATTGAAAAGAGAAGCGGCTCCGTGGATGAACCATTCTGTTGGTTCGTGTGTTGTTGAGGCATGGGGGCCTCGAGGAGAGCACTTGGTAGCGGGAGACCCAGATGCACGCTCAATACCCGGAGTTGTTTTTGACTTGTGTTTTCCTTTTTTCTTCTGAGCATTGTGTTGATGTTGTACTCTGTACCTTTGATATTTGTGGAATGCTTGGATTTTCAGTTGTGAGACCTTTTGTTTCCTTGTTCCCTGGTAATGTGTGACATGTCCGGATGTGTGGGGAATGGGAAAAACCTTACCCTTAATCGCGACGCATTAATGCGGATGCGATTGAACCCGTGCAGGCGATTCAGTGCTGCCTAAAGCGGATAATAACTCGACATAGGAGAAGGAATTTCCCAAAAACCATGTGTTTGGGTAGTGAGTTAGATGTGTGGTGTCGGTGGTAGTACGAGATGAAAAATAAATCCTAATTTATAAAAGTGGGAAGAATCAATTCTTAATCGAGACGCATTAATGAGGATGAGATTGAACCCGTGCAGGCGAGTCAGTGCCGCCTAAAGCAGATAATATCTCTACATAGGAGAAAGAATTCCTAACACATATGATTATGGTTGTTGGTTGGGTTCCTGTTTTAACGAGAACCCTAAGAGGTATCTTGTTGGGTTTCTTATAGGGTGGTTTTTGAATTCTAGGGGACGAGAATGTTTTAAGAGGTATCTGATGTAATGTATTGGACCCCTCTGGCCCATTCCTTTGTCAAAAAGAAGGTCAAGATTTGTTCTGAAGGGTAAAATGGTCTTTTCCAATGCATTCCAGAATTTTGAAACTACACGGCAAGTATTTTGCCTACACGACGTGTGTCCAGTACTACATGCCGTGTAGTCCTTCCCCACATACACGTTTCCAGTGAATGGTCGTGTGTCGTGATGGATCCGGGTCCTTGCCTTGTGAAAGAAATGGGTACACCCCGTGTGCCCAAACTACTCGATGTGTAGTCCTTCCCCGAGTATGTGTTACCCTCAAACAGTGTGTTGACCAGTCAACGGCCGCAGAGCCGTGTTGGAAGCCGCGTGGAGGCCGTGTGAAATAACCAAGTACACGTCGTGTACCATAAAGTACACGCCGTGTACTTTTGCTTTTCTCGCCTATAAAAGGAGGGGTCCCCTCCTCCTTTTCAACTCACCCCCCTCCCCTTTCCTCTGAGCAGAGTTCTCCCAAGAGACTTGAAGGCTCTTTCTTCCATAACTTCTTCGTCCGAGCTCCGATTTACGATCCGTCAGTGGCTACAAGGTCGTAACGAAGAGGCGTAACATATAAGATTGGATCCGTTGTCTTTCCTTCGGCCTTTCCTTTACAACTTCCACCCAATGTGGTTTTTCTGGGACTCGACGGAAGGGACGGACGCCGACCGACGTCTTCTAAAGTTGATCTGGGGGAGCGTTGCGATCGGAACCTGTTGAGGTAGGGATCTTACCTTCGTCTCTCTAGTTTGTGCATCATGCGGGGTGGGTGTTCTCTTGTTTATGTGAAACACTTTTTAACCGGATTAATAGAGATAATAACTGGCTTATATAACATGGATTGGAAGTTGTGATTGTTGTTACTTTATATCCTATGATATTATGTTGTGAATTTAAAGAGCTTCTACCTACTGAAAATCATGGTCGTTGGGGGCCTTTTCTTACGCAATTAAATGTTTTCCTCTCCTTTTGGATTTTCTTATGAATGGAAACATTGTGGAATGAGGAAGTTGGTTAATCACGTAATGTTGGCTGTTTAAAATCTGCAACCCTTGTGTGATCACCCAGGTTAAACAAAATGGATTAATGAACATGTGGGTGTTGGCTTGGATACGTGGCATGTGATGGGAGTGTTTTGTGGGTTGTTGTGGATAGGGTGAGCAGAGTGGCTGCGATTGACTTGGTAGTGGGTTGGTTTGAATGTTGTGATGGTAACAGGCAGTGGGGCTGCGATAAATGGTATTAAAGGAGTAATGATGTATGGTGCAGTTGTGGTTATGGCAGTTGGAAGCGGGGCTATAGGGTTGGGTTTGAATGTGAATGGACAGTTGGTTGTGAATAATAAATAAAAAGTTGAAGAGTAAATAAATGGTGGGTCATGGTAATGGAACAAGATTCATAGTCAATGGGGTTGGCTGGTTGATAAGATGGGCTTGGTTGTGCTGCTTCTATTTTCCTATCTTGATTTGTGGATGGCCCGGCTATGTTTTATGAACGATCAATGAGGTTGGTTCTGGATAGTTTCCCAATAGTTAAGGAACTAAATGAACTAATTCTGCTGAAACGTGAAAACCTAAATTGGGTTGGGGTTGTTTGTTGTATGCATGCTTCGTAGTAGGCGTGTCAAGGCACGTTCTCGGTTTCACTGTGTAGAAGCCATAGGTTGGGCTGTGTGTTTGGTATACATATATATATTTTTATCTTTTCTGTTTTATCGAACCCAACACATGTTGAGAACATAGTGCCAAACACTCCCATTTCATGGGAGAGGGTGTTTTTCCCTTAGTTACTAGCTTTTTCCTGCTCCTTCTCCCCTAGGATGTGATGGCTTGAGGCGACCTTACACCTAAGACTCTTTGGGTAGGTTTTTATTTGGGTAGATTTAGCCCAAGACTCTTAAGGCAGGTTCTACTGTTTCCCAAAAACCTTCGGGATGAGGCCCAGGTTTGTGCAGGTGGGATACGTTGTTGTCAGGCCCAGGTGTGTGTGGGCGGGGATACGTGGTTGTGAGGCCCAGGTGTGTGTAGGCAGGGATACGCTGTTGTGAGGCACAGGTGTGTGCGGGCGGGGATACGTGGTGGTGAGCCCCAGGTGTGTGCGGGCGGGGAGATTGTGGCAGCGTCAGAACGTTCGATGTTAGGAAGAAAAACTATCTACTGGGAAATGGTGTGGGGTAGCCAATACTCTTGTTCTTATATACAACTACATATTATGATTTTTTTAGTGAGTGTGGGTGGTGAGGATGGGTAGATAGAATTCCATTCTAGGTTTCTTTCGTTGTTCTCACGAGACATTAGGATGTCTACCCACTTGTGCACGAGAGATTTAGGTTTCCTAACTGATTATACTTGTATGCTCACCCTACGTTTACTTTCAGGTTTCTAGGAGGACTACCAGGGCTTTGCAGGACCCTACTAGTCGGAGAGTTGGAGATGTTGCTGTTGTTGTACTCTTGTTTTCTTTTGGTATTGCACTTTGAGAATTTTTTTACTTGCACCTTGTTATAAAATTGTTAAACATGCATGTGGGCTTGGTTTGGGTTTATTTCTATACCCATGTTCTTTTCCTTTTTTGGTGGTTGACTTGTCCTATTTCTTGATCCTAAATAATAAAAAGGGTAATGCCTCCCATATTTCTGAAAACTCATACCCTTAGTTCTAGTCACCACCCCGGGGCCTACTGGAGGAGGGACTCGGGGGTCATTGTCTCCCTTTCACCATTTCCAGCTTAGGAGGGGCATCTTTGGTGGGAGGGGGTCATGACATTTACATACCTTAAAATCTACCTTCTAGGATTTCTATGAAATAAACATATTTTATCATATCAATTAATATTCCTAAAAAAATTCTGAATATAATTTTGATGTATACTTTTAACCCTTAATTGAAGTATTATATGAGTCATGGAGTAGTGGTTTTGAGACATCTAAAGCATCTTATAGAAAAATGTTTAAAATTAACACTACTCTAATGTTGACCATGAGTGACTTCCCTATAATTGGGAAAATATCATGTTGGAACACATACATAATTATTTATTTTTTAAAATTTAACATTAATTTTGACCTAGAATGACTAACTTATATTAAATAATGGTTCTTATTTTGTCATCGAATATTTCATGATGCATCTCATTGATTTCGGTTGAATAAGTTAAAATTCAATGGATCTATTGATCATACACCACCTAAAACTTATTTATAGTTTCTAAAATAATATAATATCATGGAAAGGTTGGAACAGATTTTATAAAGGTTCATCATTTTAATTATTGTGGGAAATGAGTCCGAAGTCTATCTTCAGGTGAAATTGAAATGAAAAAATAAAAAAAAAATTGTCAAGAATCCATGTTTGGAATTTAATTTTTTGGCCATAATATTGATGATATTCATATTGAGAGGATTTTGTTACAATATTACGTTCAAATGGATTAATGATGATATAAAAAAATGACAATCTCAATACTCGGAAGGATATAGAAATAATGAATGCAAAGTGTGATCTCTTTACATATTAGAATGCAAGATACACTACGAAAAAAATTTACAATGAAAAATAGGGACAATGATTCATTTCATAAAATTTTAAAACATGTGGAGGTATATAATGGGTTGTAAGGTAACTTCACAATGTGCGTTGAGTTAATGAAAAATAGGATTCATTGATTGAGAATTCATTATTGAAAAAAAAAATTATGGCAGTTACCAGCATTAGAATTGTGAATATTAGTTCCTAAAAGGTATAACATAGTTGAACTGAAAATTTTCATATTCTTCATAAAACTATGATAAAGACACTATAAATAGTAGAACATGAAATCCTTCAAGAGTAAATTTATTGACACCTCGTGCAATGGAGAAGATCATTGCTTTTAAACATTTTATTGGGATTATATATTTAATTTTGAATATGGACAAGGAAAATCAATTAGGTTCCCAAATACATTATCGATGGATGTATCTAATTAATATATACATTATTTTAATGTTTTTCATCTTAATTAATCAATTCTTAGAAATTCATTAAATACATAATCTTGTTCTAATTATTTTATATCATGTGTATAATGGTTATTTGAAATCATAATTCAGAAATAATGCTCAAACTGAAGGCTCTATTTTTGAATGATATTTAGCAGAGTATTCTCTTACCAATTTTATAGATACATGGGTGATATTAACACAAAATTCAATTGAGATGGATATTTTGACAGCATGTCAAATCAATCTCAACTACAAGGTGAATAAAAAATCATTCCTACTATGGTAAAATCAGTTGGGAGGATCTCAAATGTTAAACTAACAGAAATATAATTATTACACTCTTGTACATATATGTTTTTAAATGGTAAAATTACATATCCATTTATTAAAGTGTGAAGGATTGAAAAAATAGAGGGGAATGAGAATCCATCCATGAAATGATAAATATATATTAACAGAACCTAATAAAAAGATAGTATAATAGTTTTCACATATTGTAAGTTCATAAATATTCTAATAAATTCAGAAAATAGGTAGGCATATATTTTTTAAATATAAAAATGTATATTACTTTTTCTAGATCCTGAATACTGATAGTCGGATGAGTTTTCACAATATTTTATATTTTTTGATTGATGTCCTCTAAAACAGGCCTGAAAATTTGATGCTTATAATGTGAATGGATTTAAATTTGATACACATTATAGGGAATATGGTTTGAAAACATAGAATAATGGTACATTTATAGTTTTTAGATTAGGATACTATGGAAATTTTAATATTATTATCAAATTAAACTATGAAGGGAATTTTTTAGTCATATTATTCAAAAATAAGTGGGCTGAAGTTTCCATAGGTATTAAAAGAGATTACATACAATTTACTTCTATTAACATCTCTCACTTGATGTATTATCAGTATATGGAATTACATGTTCTATATAACTTCTCATCGTAAGAGAAAATAGTATGTTTGGTGAATGATTTCATAGATGAAATGTATAGTTTTGTTCCCCCCCCAAAAGACAGAGACATGTCTGATATTTATGATGAAGTGTAAGAATTGACCATTGATATTGAAATCCTTCAAGGGAATGAAAGGTCCCTATTTTTTCATCATGATTTTGAATATATAATTATTATAACGATGGATGAAGTAGATGAAGTAATAATGGTAAAGACAAATGAAATGATTGAAAGACCTAATGATGGTATATTCAGTCATCCATTAATTTATCAACCACTTATGTTATATGTGAAATCATTCATTATCATAGATATGTATAATTGGTTGTCAGTACTATTCATTAGTTTTCATTTATAACGAAAATTCTGTATAAATATTTTTAAATATACGTTTTGAAGTTAATTTTATTTGATTAAAAGAATGTAATTAAAAGGAAAGAGAATTTAACTAATATTAGGTGACACATAGAATGTTGAGATGGTATGTTAGTATGATATACACTATAATACCAAATATAGGATCAAAATAATAGATATATTGTATGAATTATCTAATGATGCTCAATATACAAGAGGGGGAGGGGTGAATTGTTCACTTTAAAAAATTCCTTTGGAACTTTTAAAAATGGTTATGTTTAACAATGTCAAACAATGTAATTCACAAAACCTCTAAGTTCTTCACTCTTTCATGATTCTAGAAATATGATTTCGAGAAATTGAATCCGAAAAGTTGGTTCTGGAAAATGGAACGTAATGAAAGTTTACAAAGATAAATATTTTACCTTAAAGCATGTAAAATATCAATATATCAGAGTAAACGTATAAGGATGTATAAGATAGTTATACTTTCTCAAAAATAAAATGCAACAAAAAACTTGTAACAAAACAAGTAACATGTAGTAAATCATTTTACCCAGATAAGAGGTTTTCCATCATACATAGAAAAAGGTCCCATGATTTATACTTTCATGAAAGTCTGTCTTACCCAATATCGGGTAAGCCCTCGGTACGAAGATCATAGTATGTCTGACTATCCATGAAGTCCCTCAACATCAAGGTAGTCGGCACCTCTTTCTTCCTCAGCAAGGAAGCCCTCAACTTCAAGGTAGTCAGCACCTCTGTCTTTCTATCCCCGAAAGACCTCAATTTTACATAGATACAATCAGATTCACACAAAGAAAATCTGAACAAGAAGTTCAGTTCGTAGAAAGCAATGAGAGTCGCTCTCTAGAAATCACTTCAGCAGCACGTAATCTCTAGAGTCATAGAACAATGTTTATCTCTTTTTAGATGAGCTCTAATTTATATTCATGGCTTCACCAGTCGGCTCCCTCCTCCAACGGTCATATTTTTTCTTGAATTTCGGAGGGACCCGTACACGTGTCACTCAAACAATAGTTAATTAGTATCTAAAATCACAACATCGTTTCATAGCGAAAACATGTGTAAGTAAAAACATGGTTACATAACCAAAATCTAATATTCAGAATGTAAGGAAATATGAATGTTCGGAGTCTGGCCAAAAATGGATTCGGAGTCAGTAACACAAGGGTATTCGAATTCTGTTTTCTAGGAATTCAAAACCTGATCTCTATAGAATTCTGGAGTCTGCATTTCATGGAAGAAGAATTTAACTGATCCTAGTTGACACTATGTTTGTTGAGATGGTATGTGAGTATGACATACTCAACAATAACAAATGTATAATAGTAATAATAGAGATATTGTATGAAGTATCTAATTATTCCCAATATACAAGAAGGGGTGAATTGTACACATTAAAAAAGTCCTTTGGAACTTTTAAAAATGGTTATGTTTAGTAAGGCTAAACAAGGTAATTCACAAAACCTCTAAGTTATTCACAGTTTCTTGATTCTAGAAATATGATTTTGAGAAAGTAAATAAGTGAACATGGTTCTAGAAAATGAAACTCAATGAATTTTTAGAAAGATAAATATTCTACCTTAAAGCATGTAGAATCTTACTATATTAAATTACAAGTATAAGGAATTATAAGATAGTTATACTTTCCTCAACAAATAAAATGCAGCGAAAAACTTGTAACAAAACAGGTAACAAGTAGTAAATATTTTAACCCAAAGAGAGGGGTATCCAACAACCTTTGATAAAGGTCCCATGATTTATACTTTCAAGAAAGTCTATCTTACCCACACCAGGGTAAGCCCTAGATACGATGATCAGAGTCTGTATTACTATCCCCTAAATACCTCAACATCAAGGTAGTTGGAACCTCTGTATTTTCAACAAGGAAGCCCTAAACCTCAAGGTAGTCAGCACCTCTATCTTCCTATCCCCAAAATCCCTTGATTGTACACAAAAAAATCGGAGTCACTCAAAGAAAATATGAACAAGAAGTTCAGTACGCAAAAAGCAATGAGAGTCTCTCTCTAGAAATCACTTCAACAACATGTAATCTCTAGAGTTATAGAACAGTGTTTTTCTCTTTCCGAATGAGATCCTATTTATAGTCACAACTTCAACGGTCATCTCCCCCCTCCAACGGTCAAATATTCCTTTAATTTTGGAGGGACATATACATATTTCACTCAAACAACGGTTAGTTAATAACTGAAAGAACAAAATTGTTTTATAGTAGAATCATGTGTTAGAAAAAACATGGTTACATTACCAAAATCCAATATTCGGAATGTAAGGAAATATTAAAGTTCAGATTCTTACCAAAAATTAATTCAGATTCTATAATACATGTATATTTAGATTCTCTTTTCTAGGAATTCAGAATCTAAACTCTCTAGAATTCTGGAGTCTGAATTTCTAGGAAATTCAAAATCTAGATTCACAAAAATTTGGAACCGGAACATACAATGATTAGAGTAATAGTTTCATGAGAATTTTGAGTCTGAACATATAATGTTCGGTGTCAGAATTCATGAAATTTTAGATATTGAACATACAATGTTCGGTGCACTCAGAAGAGTTGGGAGTCAGAATTCATAGAACTCGGAGTCAGAACTCAGAAGAGTTCGGAGTCAGAAATCAGAGAACTCAGAACCTGAATTCGGATCTTAATAACAGAATGCTCTATATCTAAGTATTATATGATTCCATGGTTTTGGATATGAAACCTAATTTTATACTTAGACAAAATGAAAAATAAAAAACATGGTAAGGATAAATTTCCATGGGGAAGGAAAATTTTCCTTATGAATGTAAAACATAGGGTAAAAAGAGATTTTCCTTGAGATAAGGTGTTTGTGATTTTCAAAAAAAGAATAAATGGTAATGTTATAAGGATACCTTATTGACTCAACAATCTCCCCAAACATGATGGAATTGAAAAATCATAAGTAAAACCTTATTGACTCAACATAGTTGACATTAGCTCAACCACATAGATAACTGATCATATATCAGCCTCCCTCCCTACATCATCTAAGGCACCCTTCGTCTGCCCCTCTTCAACTTCTCTCACACCCTACCCCATTATTCTTGTATCTATCACACACTCCTTCTCCATCCCATCATCATCTGGGAAATTTTACCCCCATTTAGTAGGTTAAACAGTGATGTAATAGGTCATCACTCCTATTTCTTCATTAAGATATTAGGCGGTGAATGTTATAGGTAAAAATGTTAATGTGGATAAAGTTATTGAAATATTTTTATACTAATTACTATTTTTTCATAACATATAAAAACAATGTTACTAAGAAGAAAAATATTAATATTGTAGATATTTAAAGTATGGAACGATTAAATATTGAACTCACATTTAACTATTATTGGGTCCTCAAGGATGATTTCATGGGATTATTTGGGTATATTCTAGGCCAGTAGGTTTTGGATCTTGTAAACCCTATTATTTACAATTCGGATTTTAGGTGCATACGTCAACTGTGAATGAATGATGTCTTTGATTAAAATATAATATATTTCAAAAATTATGGTGTAATTTAATTTCAATACATTATTAATTTATAATATTTTAAAAATTAATCTCTATGTACATTTTTTATTCCGCTTTTCTATATCTTATATTATCGCTTGAATGTGGAAGTTGAAAAACATTGGTAAGAAATGGATTAATTTTTAATAATGATTATCAAATGAATTCAATGATATATTGTTGATCACTCAGAAGTACTATGATATTGTAACTAAATGGGTACCTAGAGAGTAGTGGTAGGTGTTTGTTGATTAACATCATCATGAGACTCACTTGGTAATGAAATATATATTACTATATTAATCGTATTATTTATATATATACATTTTACAAGGAGATGGTATTACATAGATCAGTATATAATAAAATTGCATTTATTTTAGGATGTATCAAGGAATAATACTATAAGTAAACCAAAACAAATCATCCCCTCTAGTGTTGGGTGAAAACATTTTTCCAAAAACAGATACTCTCTGGTAATATTTTCATTAGTTTAAATATTTATAAGACAAAAATATTTGTTTTAAATATTATTTTTTGATTTGTCTTTGTTTAATGTAGTAAAATAATTTATGGAACCATGTCTTCGAAACAAAAATGTGATTGGGTTTTCATAAAAAAAGACGATAGTAATATGAATGATCACTTTGTTATTAAGAATTTCCTTAAATATGAATAATATTTGATTTATCTATAAAAATAAAAAACATATGGATTTTCAATCCCGCACAGAACAACTATATCTCCTTGGATTATTTAATAAATAAAGTCATTGGGAAGGATAATCTTGGTCATGTGCGTGGGATGGTTTTATGACAAATTATAGGTGAGTTCATTAGCATGCCATAAGGGATTTCATTAAAATCTACTCTTGGATATATTTACTTCATGCCTCGATATAATCAATGTGATTTTGCTTCAATGAGAAGCATAATTCATGAATTGTGGGATCATATAAATATAGAAGATGTAAATATATTTTCTCAACTAAAAGGATTGATTGAATTACATTAGAAGATTATTGGATGTTTCTTCGATTATATTCTGTTATTGGATGTTTTGAGTGAGAAGATGAATCCCAAAACTTCATAATTATTTAGCACACAAAATTTTCTTGGTTTTATTTTTAAATTTAAATATACTTAATTTTTTAATATTCATGAAAATTTTTATGTGGGATATAGTAGTTAGGACAGGTGGTAGAGAAAGAGATGGTGTTGATTAAATTTCATCAGGCATTGATTAGGGTTCACTTTGGATTTTGTAGTGATGTGTAGTTAAAAATATTAGTGACCAATACTAATATAGTTATTAATATAACATGGCGTCTCTTATGGTAGGGTTCATCTATATTTCCCTATAATTTCATGAAAATATATATGCTTTGTTCATTTGATAGGTTTTATTCTGAATATTATCTTATACTAATAGCTCTGAGGCTCATTATTTGTTTTCATTTTTTACTAGTCCTGTATGTTTCAAATCATATTTTCCTATTCAAAATTTATATTCTGTTTCAGAATTTTAGGAACATTATTCAGTTATGAATTCCACTTGGTAATTAATAAAGTACCACACAGGTAACTAAATATGATGGTTATCTAGCATCTGGACATCCCTCTTGTAATTTTGTTTTCTGTTTAATATATAGACTGTTAGCTTCACTCTCCCATGAAGAAATTGATCTTGGAACTATTTTTTCAGATAAATAACAATTATATAAATTTATTTACTACAAAAAACTATTATCTAATTTTAATATTACCATAAAAGTACGTTAATTCAATAATGTACAATAATAGTACTGCATAATGGATATCTTTAATATGTTGATTATATAATTTGAAATATATATATCATATTTATATAAATTTTTCAAATTATTATTCATCATGTTGTATTATTATTGGAGGAAACTTATTTAGTCATATCAACTGTTGTTTAGTATGGATAACCCACGAGAAAACATACAACTATATTCTGATCAACATTATTGGGAAATCCAAACTTCTTCACATATGTAATGAAAAATTCATATTGAGTTCATCTCTATTAACTTATTCTTTATTGATTAAAAATATAAAAAAACCAACTTTGTTCAATATTTATACTAGATGAATTACCACCATAAGCTATGAAATTGTTTTATCCCACCGATAGAGCTATTGTGAAGGTATTTCGGGGGATTTTATGTACACAATAATGAGTTATAAATATATAAATTTTAATGTTATGAATGAAATTTAAAATATATTGGAACCATTTCAAATAAGTGTTTTGGTGATGGAATTCATGGAAGTTATTTATCATTTGATTGTTTTTGTGTCACTTAATATATAAAATTATAATCCTTATAGACCACAGAATATGTGTTTTTGGAAATTCCAGTAATTATAATCTATAATAAGGGAATTATTATAAATATTGAATGAAAAACAATACATTCAGTTGCTTAGAATTTTATTTTCTATATTCTATACCTAAAAAGTAATTCTAATGCTTGGAATCCCCTTATTTTAAGATGAAATTGTATGTCCTCAATATAAGTATGGTTTGGAAGAGGGAACTTGAATTTGTTTTTATAGGTAATAAATCGTTTCTCATATTTATGTTTTATCTTCACATCATTATTCATATTAGATATAATTTACCCCTTCTAAAATATTAAAATAATATCACAATACTTATATGAAATTGATTTTATAGTGGAATCACATAATATTCATTCACACCCACTATAAATGTGCATCCTAATATTACATGATATATAAATCACATCCATGGTTTTCATGATTTCCCATCACTTTTTATATAACCCATTCCATCATAACGTTTAAATCCATGGTTTTAATGAATAAAGAAACAAAAAAAAATTAATATGTTTCCTAACATCTCACATGTCATTGTTTAGCGTGAACCACCAACCCATATTTCGATCACATATCACAATATAATTGGAATAATTAGCCTACTAAATCCACATAACCATTATATAAAATCACATTCCTATCGTTGGCATGATCACTGAACACATTTAATAAGGAAACCATATAAAATACAAACATACATAATCTTAAGACACAATTAACAACTCACAATTATAAATGATAATATTATTCATGGAAAGAAAAAGTATAAATGGTCAAGGGATATCATTGGTTAAGAAAGCACCCAACCCTAAATGATACACATGCTTGGGTAGGTAAAGTCACCCACCTGTTCACTTTCAAAATTTCTACAAATTCATAAAGCTTCTACAAATTTTTCCATACCATAGAATTCTATAATTTATCATCAATGGATCAAAGTTTTGTAACATAGTTCACTAGTCCATTAAATAATTTAAACACCAATCACAGATCCCTTATATCATATATGTGGCATTATGGTCAATGAATAGTAATATGTATCCCATCCATCAAAATAAACTCAATAAGAACATTAACTAACACTATTCATGATAATTAATATTTTTATTATTCTTATTATATTATGGATTTTTTATTATAGATATGTGTAAATTGAAATTGACAGGTTCTGATTAGGTTTTTTCTACAATTGAATTATTTATTGTTTTGGCTATTTTTATAATGAAATATCTATTTTTCCTATTTCAGGGATGCAGTATCGATTGATATATATATTTTTTATGAATAGTGCAATATAGGGATGGTTTTATCAACCTTTATGTAAAAGAAAATATTTCATAGTGGTCGTTTAAACTTCCTCTATATAAGGATAAAAAATATTTACTAGAAATTCAAATTTTCTTAGATTTTTTCATGATTAATTGTGGTTTAAGAAGCCACTATCACCTCGGAATTTTTGAGATGAAAAATCCCTTATAAAAATGAATCAAAAACAATAACTAATCCAATGTATCATGATGATTACAAGAAACAACTGATAAATTGATAGAACTTGAGTGAGTTGGATTCTTACATTGACTTAGCAGTGATTTTTGGAGACTATCATTAAACTATATTGGGTTAGTTTTAACCACCCAAAAAAAGATTTCTACTAGGTGATTTTGTTGAACTGATCGGGGTTTTAGAAGTGAAATAACTAAAATTTTACCTAATACATAGTTTGGTTATAATAATTTCAAAAATTTGCACTTGACTATATATTAATCACTTTACTAACTTTAGATCATATATGTGTATTCTCACAATTCATTCATCCATGAACCCAACCATGTGTATGCCATAACATTTAAATCATTATTCATTATAAACTTTCATGATTGGAATATTTATACACCATATCATGGTTTAGTGAAAAAGGATACAATAAAATTAATTCAGAATTCACAAGTCACAATGTTCAAAAGTGAAATAACCTACTAGCTATAGGGTGTCACAAAGTCCATTCAAACATGCATGATTGTAAAATTTTTACTCTTAAACCATCATTATGGATCAAATAATATCATCTTCATTTATGAATTAAGAAATTCTAATAGAATTCATTCCCATGAAATGTAACACCTGAGGTTTTAGGAAACATATTCATTACATTAAATTTATTTATATCCTTCATTAAAAAATTATATTATTTCAATATAATTTAACATGAGAATAATATAAATCATATAAGATATGAGTCAAAATTATATGTTTATAATACTTGAAAACATATAATGAGTTAAGAATTATCGATAGATAATTATTATAAAAAAAATTATTTAGTTAAATATATAAATTTATTATAAATGACTTTTTTGAGTTAAAATAAATGATTTTTTAATAATAAAAATTAGATTGAAATAATATAAAATAACATGAATTCATTTATAAAAATTATTTTATTTTAAAAGAAGATAGTTTTTTAAATTGTATATTTTTATTATACTTATTTATTGTAATAAATTATTTTAAAAAATAATCATAGTAATAATGTTGTGATTAATTTAATAAATTAATCTAATCTAATAAATATTTAAAATTTTAAAATCACTTCAAGTTTAATTATACATTTCTAAACCAAATAGTATTATTTATAAAAATTGTTTTATAGAGTATTATAATGTTTTACTATGAAGTAAAATGAATAATATTTCTAGTAAAACAATTTACATATAATTTATAAAAATATCACATGGATTAATGTTGTGTAAATGAAATATACTTGTTTATAAAAAAATTATAAAATCATTTAATGTTAAAAAGTCCCTTTATTAATGTTTTTTATTTAATCACATTATTTTTATCCTGGTGAAAGAAATTATTCACTACTAAGGAATTATTTTTTGTAAAATTTATTGATAATATATAAAACAAAATAAATTGAAATTTATCTAATGGTTTTAATAGGAATTGAATAAGAATAAATAATTTTTTTAGGATTAAATATACATGTTTTTGAAAAACTATTTTGGTTTTTGTTATGAATAATTATATTAAAATTAAAAATTATAACTTATAATAATTGAATCATGTAAAATATACTACAAATTTGGAAAAATTATGTAAAAATTTGATAATAATTTTCATTCCAATTTTTCTTATATAAAATAAATTACCAATGTAATGTTAATCACCATTGCGAGGGTTAAAATACAGAAAAAATGTTAAATCAAGATTTTAAATCTCAATATAAAATAATAAATCATCTCTAATTAGTTGTATAATGGATTTATTTAATATTTACTTCCTTTTACCCTGAAATTATCATTCATGGTGCCACATTCCATGAAAACTATACTCTTTTTGTATTATGAAATTATAATTACAAAATTTCCACCCCTCCTCGCTTATAAATGTACCATTCACTACCCAAATTCTCCACACACCAAAATCCTCTTATCTAAAAATCTATCTATAGAAAACCCTTCTCAACTCTCTTTCACATGTTCTAATAGTTCTGGTCTCACTAATAGATCTATCTAACCATGCATAATGGGTATTATTAGAGAGAATATCAATTAAATATGAAAGTAGCTTCTCCATGTTATTTCTAGTTTATTTTTTCGGTCATCACTAAAACACTATTATAATAATAATATTATTATTCTGTTAATATCATTTTTAAAATTAATTTTTATTATGTTTATAGAATAACCCTTATCTACCTTAATCCCATTCATTTGAAAATGAAAATGCCGCTCATATTATGTGTAGTCCACCTCTTCCATGAATGATATAAATACTTTTTCATAAACACATTACATGGAAGGTTAGAAAAAAATATAAATTAATAAATACTGAATATATTAAAGTATTATGTTTATATCATGATACAATAATAATTCAATTTTCAATATTAAGAAAAAAAGTCATTGTAAAAATTACACACTTAACACGACTATATTTAGACACATTTTGTAATTTGAATATATTTTTACATCCTATTAAAAATTTTAAATTTTATTAAATTATAATAATAAATAACATCTATATATTCAAATTTGGGGATTAAAAAAATATCTTACTACCCATTTGGCCACATTCAGTGTACTGAAGTAGTCTTGAAGGAATTCACTGAAAAACTACAAGTGGATGAGGAGATAAAATAATTTACAATACATGAATGAAATATTTTAATAAATTGGCCATAAAAAGATAAATATACTAAAAAAATTTCCCAAATCAAGTATTTTATTATGTTATATTGGTTATTCATATGTTTAAGTTGCCTTCATGGATGCTAGGAGAATCAATAAGGGTTATTTGTCTTATTTTCCATTTGTGATACAAATTTACAATTAAGACATAATTTGTAATTAAAATTATGTAGACATTTTCCATTGAATAGTTTTATCATATATCAACTTTTTCATATGATGGAAATGTCTATTTAATCTTATCCTTCTAATTTGTTTGGATTTATACATTACTGATGTTCGTAAGGGATTCTCATCTCAAATATTTTTCATTGAGATGTGATTTTCAATGTAAACATATTTTCATATTTATGTTGAATATAATACATATTGATGAATTATATAATTATTATCACATTATGATTTATAATTATAGATCAAGTTAAATTTTTATATTTCACGTTGTTCTATGTAGAGACTATATTTTTTCAATATAGTACATGTGGATATATTTATCAATGTTTTCGGTGCCCGGAAATGTGACAACATGAGATTCTTAAGATCAGGGAGCCCAATATTTATATTTTAAAAATAATTAATATTTTACTATTATGTATTCATTGTTATCCTTAAATGTTGATATAAATCAAAAATTGAGTTTTAGATTGAAAATTTGAGAATATGCTTTTTTCTTAAATTTGTGGTTTACCATGGGCACAAGCTATGGTTGGTTGGCCCCAGATGTGTGATTGAGGTATATTTTGGAGCGTTGATTAAAGAAAATGAAAAAATTAATATTTCATTTTATGAAATTTCCAAACATAATGAAAATTGATTAACTACCACCTAAATAAGAATCACTATGGATAGGCACATAACCCTGTGATGATTTGAGTGGAGCTCTATCCATTCTTCATTGGTGGATCACATTAGAGGATAATGGGTGAATGGATAGAGGTGGATCGAGAGGTAGAATACATAGAAGGAATTATCCTTAATTTGTAAACACATTCATGATCAAAGTTATATCCAAATTGATGTAGGATTATTCAATTGGGTGTTTTCCAACTTGATTAAATATTTACGGAATGAATTATTATCGGATTTTGGTATTCGATTATTTGATCCTTCACATGATCCTCATATAAAAATTATTATTTTTTAATTAAATTTATTTATTCTATTCAATGTTATCACCTCAGGTATTATTTTTTCATGATTTTTGGATGAGATCTATTGTGAAATACTAGTTAAAATAATTATATTGTTTTTCCCATCTCATTCATTGTGTTCTTCATCATTAGAGCGTGAGGCCATGATTTGATATTGCTTGGGTGGATTTGAGTGAAATTAAAACCCTATATTCATGGTGGTTGTGTGAATACTGAATGTATTAATTCCATTCAAATTGAATGGGATGGATTTAAAATTATACATCCTAGATGTTGGATCAAAAAGGGGTGTTCGTTGAAGGGTTTTCCATTGGATGAACAACAAATTCATTTAATGATCATATTTTGTTTTCAAGAAACTCAAGGACAAGAAAATGGCCAAAGGTGTTTCTCTATTTATTTTTTGTGATAAAATATAAGGATCGTCATTTTAATGTTTCTATCTAGAAAATCCATAATAAGAATTCAGGATATGGTGAATTCCTAACAACACACATTGTTCATAAGAAAACACATTGTGTATAGGCCTTGTGGCTATGGTGGTTGGATTTGAGGACATTTTAATGATCAAATGTTGTGTGTCTAGTACGATACACCTTTTGGACCTCCTTGGGTGGCCAAACCAAGTGATATTTGGAACACACCCATGATCCTACGGAGTTGGACACAGGTTGTAATTTGGGAGTATATGGTCGTGGGATAGTACCTATGAATGACTAGGAACACATAACGGTTCAAATGTACATCCCAACATGAATAGGTTGACAAGGAGGGAATGGGAAAGATCCAAGTGGATGAAACTAAATTTTTACCTCCTCTACATTCTATGTATGATTACATAACATCCAATCTATGCCCAGAGAAGAACACAACTAGGTAATGAGATTGGCCCATATTCCATGTGTACCCAATACATGTCATGTATTCTCTCCAAACACTTCTTCCTATCATAACTCATTTATCTAGAATAGTATTTTGAACATCGAGTATCATATCCCTAGTTATATTTTGCATATAACATTGTAGAGGAAATCACATTATCATACGAGATGTGATGTAACGTTTTATGAGGATGAAAATTCTTTAGGATTCAATTTATGGTGGATCGGATTGTATAAGATAATTGAAGATTTTTTCGGGTTATTAATCCCCTATCATAGTAGTTCTCGAGATGCCCATAATATTTATGCAGATAGAGACATTATTCCCCCTATATTGTTCAAAACTCCTATATATATAAAGTGGTACTCACTTTTTTTTGATCTCCAGTAGCATGTGTGTCCTCCTCTATGGTGAGTGAAACATCACTTATTAAGTAAATTATTGAGTACAAATCCCATCCACAGATATTTTTATGAGGTTTCTTTTTATATTATTCATTGAGAAGGGACTTATGGTGCCACAAGAAGAATAATTGACTAGGGATTAGTTTTTAAGATGGAGATATCCTTTCTCTATTGTCAGGGATACATTAAGGGAATATGTATATGACTGGTTTCATTTCCCTTTGTTATGAATTGAGATGACTTTTTATTTATCCTTATATTTTCCCCATTTCAGTTTATGGGGTGTTATTTCATATATATAAACTGAAAACATCAAGTAATTATCTATCACTTTTGAGGTATTATGTAGGCAATGAAAAGAATGGAGGTTACATTGGTTGAGAATTGGTGTATTTGAGGAAATTTATTAAATATGGTGTTCCAGACTCAGAGCTTATAAGATGCTAATCCTCAAATTTCATTTATTCTAGTTTATTTCTTATTGGGACATGATTTCTCAATGCACATGATTTGTTGTTATCGGTTTTTCATTATATTTTCGTACTCTAATGCAATACATATAAATTATTTCATTCATGGTTTTACTTTAGATGATACTGTATTTTTTATATTCTTAAGTACCATATCAATAATATGGTTGGGTGAGTGCGCACTAGTATATTAGGAAATGGTCTTCCATATAATATTATTCCTTATAGGTATTTGTTGATAGCTCCAAGCCATTCGGAGGTAGGTGTGGGACTTTCAAAACATGGCCATCCACTGCACATTATTTCCCCAATGATTCAAGTTGTAATAGAGATTTAGCAAAGTATTTGGTTGCATCATTTTTGGGGTATTCCCTTTGGTATGAATCAGTTGAGGGATAAAATAGACTTGAGAATGGGAACTGGTTATTTTCAAATTGGTGATGGTGATGAATTGAAAATCTAAATATGCAATTGATAATGTGCTTGTTTGATCTAGAATGGGATTTCTCCTTCAAGGGTGATTTTTGATCCTCTCCCTAAATATAGGAAAACATTGCGGTTCTCATTTGAGAAAGTATGATGTCTCCTTTTTGGTGGCTTTGTTTGGTTTCCAGGATCTGAATAAGGAATTTGTTTTTAGATCCTCTCATATTATAAATCTTAAAGTGGTGGATTCTCAGTAGTGGTGGATCTAGATACTCATCAAGGGATTTTTAATCTCTTAAAGTTATTTGTTGTTGGTCTCCTGATTTTTTCAATGGCGGATAAGCCCTATGATTATGTTGATCTATAAACTACATCTCTCATTAATGAAGCAATACTATTTGGAAAATAACCATGATTGGGTGGATATGTTTTCATATTGTCTTTAAAAATGTTGAGGATTTTTGTGTGCCTCATAATCTTAGAAATATTGAACATAAGATTGGAAAATTTAGGATCTCTTAATGGGAATACAACTTATATCATCTCACACAGAATAAATACAATACTCAAATTTACATTATATTTTGGGGTTTGAATTGGTTCTATTTGAATCCTAAAATCCTCAAGGGTCTTACTTCTTATATTGGTACTCCCATCATGATGGACTAGTGCATAATTGAATTGGATATTGGTTTTTTCTTTAATTTTGGTGGATGTTAATTTGACCTCTAAGAGTCTACACTCTATCATCCTACTTTCCAATGAAAATTAAATTGAATAAAAGATTGAATATAAATGAATTCCTCTATTCCATTTTTTTGAATGATAGTAGTGAATTATATTGAAATATACAATTTTATTTAACGTATTTCTAGGGGTGATCCTATGCCCAAGGATTGAAAGTAATTTGATGGAATTATAAAAAACCAATGCATAGTTCATTAAAAAAGTGATGACTATATGGATATAGTTGAAAACCAACATATTGGACCTTTATATCAATGTTTAATTTGAATTTTTCATGGGAAGGAATTATAGAGGAGAGGAAACATGTTCCACTATTCCCTGTTTACCCAATATAATAGTGCCTATAATTGTTTATGATGATGATAGATTAGATAAGGATGTTTTAGACTTATAAATCTAAAAATAAATTAATGAATTGGTTTATAGGATGAACCCCAATATAGAAGAGAAAGATTCGACCACTAATTTGAAACATTATATTAATGAATTTGTTGGTATGTTGCATTCAGAGTTGGTTGTTCCATCTATAATTGTGGACGATGGCATCATGTTTAATTTTAACTACACTATTAGGAATACTACATTGGTTTATTATTAATTTTTTAATTCCATCCTAGTTCTTGGGATCACCCTTCATGGGATCACATTGATATTTCATGCGGTTGGGACTGTTGCAAGAGATGATCCTCAAATCAACGTGACTAAATAAATGGAGTAGACGGTCTCAGATGGTATTTGGATTCTTGAAAGGCTAATATTTCTACAATAGTTCCTATCAAAGATTATACTATAATTTACTATATTAATTCAGTGAATCTTCACCTAATCATGACTATTTTCCGATTTATTGCTTGTAGTCTACTACTATGAAGTTGAATGTTGTGAATGAAATGTCTATTGATGATTAATGTGCGGATCATTGACAACGTATTTATGATAGTAAAGAACCTAATAAGGGATCTTAATATGATGGAATTGTCCCTATTAATGTTGTTAAATTAGATTTTTGTTAATATATGTTTTCCATATAGGTTTTAGAAGATTAATGACAAGGTGACACTTCATAAGGGATATGAAAATGAGGGGAATAGAGTCACCATTATTATAGTTATGTTTAAAGCCACTTTGGATCACCAAAATAAGGCAATAGGGACACCAAAATTTATTAAAAACAATGATGGAGAGGATAATAAGATGTAATTATCCCCAGATCAAGATCCAAATGAGGATGATCTTATGGAACTGCCATGGGATGGCCAACTATGACACTGCCTGATCACTTAGGTTTTACATTCAGAAATGTGGGACTATTATTATTTTCTTAGATGAACCCATGAAGATTTTATTCAATTATATTTTCCATTCATGATGGCATGGGTTTTCACTAGTTGGATAATAATAATAGATTTATAGAGGATAAAAATTTATTGTTTTTGGGAACCCGTTACTTTGATTGATCCATCTAAGGAAGGTTCAAGTAATCTACATGTCACTTGTGCCTTTGATGTTATGGTAATTCATCACTTTATGTCCTTCATCTATTTTCAAAATATTTATTAGGACCATAGATTGCATTGGTGTGATGTTGATTCAATTAGGAATATAAATTATGGTCCTTGTATTTCCCTGGGAGACATTAACTCAATTTTGAATCCAGTTGAGAAAATTGGTGTTTTGAAGAATTTCATTTCATCATGGGAGTTCAGAGCCTATATTAATCATAGTTATTTGATTGAGGTCGATATAGTAGGTTCAAAATACACATTTTATATAAGACATGTCACTTTAATGGTGGAAAGGAATCTTGTCAGAGATATTGTTAATTCATATGCATTAAATTATTAGGATTATATCTTTGGTATGACCTAGACAATGATCAGTTGTGATCATATTTTAATCACGGTTTGTATTTTTGGAATGTAATCCAAAACTCCCTTTCAATTTAGTTTTAATAATGTAGGGGTAACTCATCTGGAATATGGGAATCTTGTGCAGGATGTTTGGGGCATGGTTAATTACAAGGATAATTATTTTTCTTTCATCCTCAAATTAAAAATATCTAAAATTGAATTAAAAGAGGTAGTGAAAGGATAGATTCAGTCATCATTAGTAGGAAAAATCCAATCTTAAGGTCTCCTTTCATCAAAGTCAAAAACCTTACACATTCAATAAATATTATGATAGAATTTGAGAAAATGTGATTTTCCATTAAAGATTAATAATCTCTATAACTTGAAAGATTCCATGTAAAGAGATCTTATCAATGATAAATGGATTAATGATTGGGATTGAATCCTTAGGTTTTTAATTATATTTAATGAGATATAAATAGTCTCATACCTTATATTTACCATGAAGTGGGGATAAATTCATGGATAATATACATGCTATCTTAGATCATGTTATTTCTAACTACATGGATCGTTTTAATGGCATAGAAACTATTTCTGACACTGTGGATGGTATTATTCTGAGGCTGGTTAATCCAAAGGAAAACACAAGATATAAATCTATTCCATTCTCTCTAGTGTTCAAGGAGGATGTTTTTAGACTCAATCCTAATAGTTCTTGAAGCTTGTATTTCTTTAGAAACATTTTCTGTTAGACTTGTTGGAAGATCATTCGAAATGATATTTACGGGAACATTCACTATTCCATATAAGTTGGTTCTCTTCCTTAGTGGTTGAATTATTAGTTTTTTTTTCTTTTGAAAATAGAGTATAATTTCAATGAGATCCATTTGTTTATTCATATTTATTTGGTAAATATCACATACAAGATAATAAACAAAATCCTTTCAAACATATTTTATCCCATTACTGGTTAAATTGATTCTTCAAATCAATTTGGTTTTATAAAAAGAATTTCCATTTAGTATTTCAATATCCCTGCCTCAGAAGTTATTAATATTCTCAATAAACTCCTTTAATGAGGGAATAATTTTCTTAAAAATTATTTCACAAAGGCTTTGGGATGATGGATTGGACATTTATTTTTAAGATTCTTACAATGATTGGTATTGATGGTGATTTCATTAATTAGATTAAAACCATATCATTTTATACTCATATATATCTTCTTTTTAATCATTCCCCAAATGGTTTCTTTACTTGTTCTAGAGTAGTCAGGCAGAGTGACCCTATATCTTTTATTATTTTCTCTTTTGTTGAGGATTCTCTCAATAGACTATTATTTATCATGGATGCAAATGGGAAGTTGAAATATATATGTGTTGGTAGAGGGATTTCTACTCCTTTTCAACATCGTTATGATGATGACATTTTTCACTTCATGAATGGTGAAAAATAAAACAATATAAATATTAAGAAATTCCATTTCATTATGAGAAGGTTTCAGGTTAGTAGGTCATCTAGAATAATTATTATTTTTATTTTTGAAGGAACATTATTGAGGTCTTAAAATATGATATTATAAAATATTTGGGTGTTATAGATCAAATTTCCCCTTCTTTTAACGTTGATGTTACTTATTTTGGGGATTTCAAAAATCTTTTCACATTTTTGGAATTATTAGTCGTACTATAAGGAAATTATCCTCTTGGAAAGGAAATTCTCACTCCATGGAAGGTTGATTTTTTTGGTTAAATATGTAATCATTTCAGAATATATTTTTTATTTAATGGTGTATGAATGGAATGTGTCTCTAATTAAGTGTATTAATGTTTCTATCAATAATTTCATTTAGAGTGGAATCATCTTAGAGGGGATAATTACTACTATTCTGTGGAACACTAGTAGCATGACTTTTTAGGAGGGGTTCTGGGAATAAAAAATCCTCGAATTTGTAATCAGTTCATGTAAGATTATTTTTTTTGGAAAATTTTAATTATAAATTTATAATACCTTGTATTTTTTCATGCTAGGATCATGGGAATAATCAAATCTATAAATTGAAGATAATTTGAAAATATAGTGTATCCTTTCTTCAATTCAATTTTTTCAATAATTGCTTCCCAATATAGAAGTTTAGTCTCTAGAGACCCTTCTATTTATATCTAGTCTACTAACTAGTGTGGTGTTACTTTATTGTATTACCTTACTCATGATTATTGGAATGTTGATCTGGATATCTAGATCAAAGACCAAATTAACGACATAGAGTATCTTCTAGGAAACATCATGTATGCAGTACACGATTACTACTTCTCTTATCATGGTGACTTCTAGAAATAAGAGATTACTATGAATAGATTTATTACATCAAAATTATTCTATTTCCATGGAATTGGATCTATAGTGGGTATGAAATGGATCGGTAATCTTTGTAGTAAGGTGATTATTACTTCTTGATTTAGTCTCATTAGATGGCCAGATCAATAAAATATGCAAAATAATAATTTGTTTACAGGTCCACAATATTTAATTATTCTGGGTTTATTATATTTTCCATCAATATATGGAGGATTTAGATTTTCTATTTTTGGGTTGTGTTATAGCTTTGAACATGTATAATTTTATTGTCAATATTTTTTAAATTAAACATCATTTTACCATCTTCATTCAATATTTCATTTATATTTGGAAATACCAATCACATTATCCCCAACTATCTTTTCTCTTTTACGTATCTGCAACATAAATGGTTTCCATTATATGGAGGTGAAGAGTAAATAGAAACATGATGGGGTTTTATTCACTCCTCATGTTTCCCTGAATCATGTGTTGACTATGTAAAATGTGATAATATCTACCCAAAGGCTTATTTTTGTAATTAAATATTTGGTCATTCTATTCTTAGATGAATTTGATTTAAATAAAAATTATTTCATCCCTTTTGGTACGATGATGGTTTTTTGGAAATATCTTTCTACATATTGTACAAAAATTCACATTTATGGGTCCTCATGGGTAACTCCATGATTATTGGGCTATGGGGTTATTTTGAAGGATATTCATTGATATGTATTATGGAGTCTTCATGGATCATGTAGAGTTGATTCTTCCCTTTAAAATGAGATGTTTGGCATTATCATTGAAATTTTGAAATCCATATATAGAGGATAGAACAATATTTGTCTGGAATATGTCTCTGCCATTTTTATGCTATTAGAATAGGATCTAATCATATCATTGGGAAGTTTAGAATTCAATGGAAAAATTTTGTGGATTTTCTTCAATCCATTAATTACATAATTAAACATATCTAAATATTATAAAATCTCTGGAAGATAGACTTTCCAATATAGGTGTTGATGGTAGGAATATAATTGGGTTTTATCATATTAATATATATCCTATTCCCGTTCTTCAAATTGAAAATTGTAATTTTCCTCCATTCAAACTCATGTTCACCTGATTTATTTTTATTAATTAAGGAGTCCTTCTCTTCAAGGAATGTTCTCATCATACCATCAAATAAATTAGTGGGACATTAAGAAAATGTTTTGAAGTGTCTCCTGTGTAAATTTTTGGCTTGGGAATTGAGTGTTTGTGCATCGGCTATTGTATCCATACAAAAGGACTCTTACTTCTTACTTTTCAACATAAAATACTGACACATTTTTGTTGGATCAATGATATATGTATTATATAGGATTTAGTCTATTGACTATCTTTAGTGAGTCTTATCACCATCTTTATATGCTAATTTGATCGTGGTACATCTTGATTACTATTAGGAAGCCTATGAAAAGTTGATTATCAATGATTCTGATTCAATATCATGCTGAAGATATGATGAGTTATCAGGAACTAGTTTAGGGTCCATATCAAGAGGTGTTTCCCCTCAATGGGAAGAAAATAATGACACCACCTTTTAGGCTGAATTTCTTAGCAGCCAACTAGGCCGAGGATACCTGAAGGCTTAGAAAACATAATAATTGCAGGCATCAAATAGCACTGTTATTTCATGACGAGAAAAAAAACCAATAGGAGGATCATTTATTTGAGTCAATGATATGACTCATTTGGATATTTTGGACCCCAGTAAATTATATGATTTCACTAGAATCCAATATTTTCCATGGAGAAACTGGCCACTGGTTCATTTTAGTGATGTAGACTCATAGTGAGATAATTATCTCATGAAAATACATCCAAAAACTACTTTCTCAAGAGTATTACCATTCCTTATTCCACTCAATTTTGATATTATAGATTCTTAAGCTGCATGAGGGTGATATAACCATTGAGAATTATGATGTGAGGTTCATTGTCCATACGTGATACTCCATCAACAATATTCTAGATGGTTCTTCTAGTCATAGAAGTATGAGAAGAGAATCCAATAATACATTTGAGTCAGTGTAGTTTCCTTGTGTCTCTTAACCTATGCTGTTATACTTGATAAATGTTCATTCATGGTGATATTCTTGTAAGAGAGTTTCTAGGTGGATAATTTTGGGAGTGGATATCACAGGGATGGATCATATTCATTTTATAATATGTGACAGACATTGAGGTCTTGGAGATGGAGGCATACTCATTCTTGGATTTAGATACAAGTTTCTTTGGCTTACAGAATATATTGAGTATCTAGTCATACCATAGTGGGGAAATTATATTCTAGTTATGGGTGAGGTCACTTGGATCATGATTTCTTATCCCATAATGCTAAGAATTGAAGAAAAATAGTTTATGTTCCTCTAAGTTTTAGTCAAAAGAGTGACCAAGTTTCTTGTAGACATGGACAAGGAACCCCTCATGGAGTTGGTACAGGTAGATAGGAAGGAGATTCTATGAATAGAGTTTCAATTGTTGAAGTATAATGTTACGAGTTGTTACCACAAACAAAAATAGGTGGACCATGTCATGTTCATGGAGTATCCAATCAAATCTATGGGTAGTTGTAGTCCATGTGGTGGTATTACAAGGATTCACATTATTTGATACAAGGTGTGATCTATGATTATTCTCCACTTTATTATATATTATTTGACATAGGTGTGAGTATTTCCATCGTCACCTTATTAATTGTTTGAGAGATAAAAATTAAAGTTGATAAATTTCCCCATTTTCTATGGCTAGAGGTACCTATGGGTAATTACTATTCATTATCACATATCTACCAGTAGTGTGAGCTATTTTTTGATGGATAGTGTTTCGTGTGGTACCACATATTCATCATAATGATATCTTATAAAAGTATCATTTCTATGGAGTTCTTATCTATATTCTAGTATTAGATATCAATTCAACACAAATGAATTAGATTTCTGAAGATATATAGGATGAGATTATATATAGTTAGTGAGAGAGATCTCATAGTGGATAGATCAGGACATGCGATTTAAAAGCTAAAAAACATCACCCTTTGGTTTGTGATTTAGTACCATGATGTAGTGGGGTATTTAGAAAGGTATAATCCTTCAATAATGGACAATTATATGAATTTTTTTTCTAAAGATGTTCTATGACCACCTCTATGGTTGTAGATTTATTTCTTCATAACGTTTCACCCTATGACTACACAGATATCTTTAGTGGAATATTGGATAGACCCTATTGAGAATAAAGGGGTGTTGGATTTTTTAAGGAACCATTAAGAGAAAGTATTTATCAAACCTACTGTGTCCCCCTAGGAATCTCTTGTTTCATTCATGGAGAAGGTGGATAGATCATGGGGATTATTTATGATTATCATCACCTGAACTTAGTAACGATAAAGAACATGTACCCATTTTGAAGGATTGACTACCAACTGAAGAGTAATGAGATAAACCTTAGTTCTTGAATTGTGATCTTAGGTCCAGGTACCACATGTTTATGGTTCATGAGGCTATATGACGTAGATTCTATTTCAATATCTTTATTAATACAATGAGTATCTAGAGATTCCATTTGGTGTGATGAATTCACCTATAATGTTTCTGACAATGATGAATGAGATATTTTAGCCATACATGGATAAATTTTTGTTGTCTTAATAGATTAAATACTCATTTTCTCTATGTTATAGGAGGATCATGGAGAGAATTTTTGGATGGTCCTAGACATACTCTGGTAGCACCATTTTTATGGTAACCTCTTGAAGTGTCAGTTTCAGATTCAAGTGGTTCACATTCCGAGGAATTTCATTTATACGAATGGTTTATCAAGGGAACCAGAGAAGATTAATGATCCATGTACTTAGGATCCACCTAATGGAGTGTCATAGAAACACAGTTTTCATGTCCTGGGGATGTATTAAAAGTTGTTTGTGCATAAACTTTCTATAGTATAGAAACTTTTGACCACCCTGATGTCAAAAGGGAATCTGTTTATATGGACTGAGTATTTTAAAGGGCACTTAAATCTATTGAGGCTACGGTTGACTAGTACTCCTATTTTGATAATTATAAAGGATGGTTTGGAGTACATAATATTGTTTATGAATTTAGATATGGTCTATGTTTTTGTTGATGAAGTGGTTGGTAGTGATCAAAAATGGGATGAGTCATTTGAGATCCTAGGAATAGAACTATAAACTCAAAATCTAGAGTTTGAGATAGTAAACATCACTATGATGATGTACAGGTACTATCTTATGGGAGAGTGTTTTATTATATACTGATACTACTATTGTCTCAGGTACATCTTCACATAGTGAAATATTAAATCATGAAAGAGGACCAAGTTTGAGTTCCTATAGGACTATGGATTTGAGAAAATTTATACCAGTGGAATGTAAAATTTTCTGGTTGATTCCCTAATAATGAAGTCTTGATCATATGTGGTAGAGGAGGAATCTATGAAATTTCATTCATTGCAGTTGAACCTGGTGGAGAATTAGGGTGTTATTTTTCATTAATATATGGTGTTAACTTTTCCATATATTATTTGTGTGAGGGAGGCTCAGTTGGGAGACATCAATTGTGAGGTTATTTATGACTATATATCATCAAGTGATGTTCTATTTAGATTCTCTAAAGAATGGGGGAATGTCATCCTTTTCTTTGGACAGTTTTTGGTTCTTGTATAGATGTATTTGGTTGTAAGGAGTTAGTTTTATACTTCTCATTTGGATATACACATCATAGTGGTGAAGTGGTATATAGAGATTCAACATTTGTTTTGGAGGGTTGGTAAGAGATGGAGTGTTATTGAATTTTTCTGACAGCTTCCCACATGTTAGAAGGTAAATGATTGTCGCAAGGTTATAGAAGGTTTCATTAATTTTTTTAATATCCTATAGTGGAAATGGGAAGGAATATAAATGGGATTTTTGAATGGGATTCCATATATAACAAGAGGAGACAATTCCATCTATGTGATAGCTGACCAAATTACATGTCAGTGTACATACATTTTATGAGAGAGAATTTTTCAATATATAATTTAGGGAAAATTTATGTGTGTGAAATAATTTGAATCTATTGGGTACCCTTTACTGTTGTCCTCGACCATGGTACACAGTTTACATCATGATTCTTGAAACTATTGTAAGAACCCTTCGGTACCCAGTTATGGATGAATATATTGTTTCACCCCAATATAGATTTGAATAATATAAATACTATCTAGTTTTTGGGGGCTATATTGATATATTGGGTGTTGTACATCAATCAATTCAGAGAGGTTCACTTACCGTTACTATATTTTCATATAATCACAATTATCAATCTACTATTGGAATTTCATCTTTCATGGCTTGGTATGGGGGATCCTATTTCTCTTCCTTATACTGGTATAAGGTTGGTGATAATTATATTGTTGGACCATAGATTGTTTAGGTGGTGATGGGTAGGGTTTATGTGGTCCATGATGATATTAGGATATCTCAGACCTTATTGAAATCACAAAATGATTCATTTCAATGGAAATTGGAGATCATGTAGGGAGTCAATGTTTTCTTGACAGTCTCCTCATGATAAAGATTGTGGAGGTTTGCTCAGGAAGGAAACCTGTCTCTGAGGTTCATCAATATATTTAGGATCATGCTGAGATTTATTGTGGTCGCTTAATGGTGGGACATTCGAACATAGTTGGACATTCCAACATAGTTGGACATTCCAACATAGTTGGACAGGGTGCATGACATCTTCCACTTATCATTGTTGAAAATATATGGGCATGATCATATATATGTTTTTGACTATGGCGAGTTGGACATATATGAAGGAACCACTGTCATAGATAACCCTGTGAGAGTTGATTATTATTAGGATATGATATAGTGGGGATTGACCAAACCCTTGGGCCATGTTTTGTGGAAACATGGGAACATGTTGGAGATATTTGGGACAAATAGAGCTATAAGAGGTCCTACTATCTCCAACATTTTTGTAGATTGTTTTTTTGGGGAATTCTCATAAAGGATGGTATATATATGATCATGACTATTTTCAAAATCCAGGGTTTAACCTATATGCAACATATGGTTAGTTGGAACCAAATGTATGATTTAAGAATACATTTCCGTGTGTGATTAATAAAATAGATAAATTATAAATTTATTTATATCATAAAAGCACATAACCTAGTTGATCCACTATATATAAACACTTCTAATATATGTCTAGGGCGATCTGTATAACCCTCATAGGATCTTAGAGCAGCTTTTGGTGTTCTTTGATATCAGATCACATTAGAGGGCGATAGGTGATCTGATAAGGGTGAATCAATAGGTTGTGAATGTAGCATGACTTATCCTAATTCATAAAATTTATTAATCATTAATGATCAACACACATTTAGGAAGGGATCATCAATTTTCATTTCAACCCTATTGATTTAAATTTAAAATCATTTATTATTTTCTACATTGGATCTATGATTATTTGATCTATCACATGATCCCAATATAAGAATTAATTTACTTAATAAAATCTATTCCTCTTATTCCATGTTATCACCCAAGTTATTCCATTTTCATGAATTTAAGTAATGTTATATTGTCCAATGATGTTTAAAAAATTATTATTCTTTTCTCCCACTCATTCTTTTTATATTTCATCATTAAACCATGGGGTGATTATTAAAATTTTATGGGGTGGGTTTGAGGTTGATCCAACCCCAGATTCACAGTGGTTTTGAGTAAAACAAACGTATTAGTGTTTTATGGATGTATCAAGATGGATTACTGTAGATTCTTTATATATATGGGATCTAGATGTAGAAAAGGCAACTAAAGGTGAATGGGATGTGTGATGGCTTCATTGGATGATGAGATACTGATTTTCGACCATTGAATGTCTATAAATAGTGGTTGGAGGTGTTTAAAGTATATTTTTGGTGTTAAAATGATGAGATAATTGGTGAAATGTATGGGTCATTAAAACTTTTGAAGGGATGTTTAGATCTTAAAAATTTATGACTATACACCATGTATCTTGAACAAACATGTGGCATGTAGATCCTACCTATGGAGAATGTGTTCTAGGAAATGTTAAGGATCCCACACCATTTGGGAATTCCCAATCATCACATGGACTTCATAATGGCCCATTTTTGTGGCATATGGCACACATCATGGAACCCATTCAGGTAGATATGTTATTTACTACAGGGGTACATAGGCCAAAGATTGTTCCTTGGTTTGAGCAATTACATGGACACCACCCAATGTTAATGAGTATGGACAGAAGCACGTGGGAATTCCCTTAATATGTTATAAATTTTGTGTGACACCTATACATTTCCTATATGATGACATGGATTACAATTAATTTACATCAGATATCATTTCTAGGTAAGGTTTCTGGGAAACACACCATGTGGACCCCACACACACATTGTGTTCCCTCCCACAAACTCTTCATAACATCCATCCATCATTTGGACTTGTATTTTGTCTTGTGAGTATAATATCATGAGATTTAATCATGTATAAAGTGATGGTGACCTTATTTGTGTCTTTCTAGAAGCGATGAGAGGTGTTTAGAGAATATTACCTCTTTATGAGATGCTTGATGATGATAGTGATCTAGCCAGATCGTCATAGTGTTTCTAAGGATGATAGTCCCCTATCGCACTAGGTTGCATGTTCCACATACACATTATATTGATAGATATCGTACTCCCCTACACTGGATGTTGGTCCTCTATCTATGTACTCTTCAGACATTGAGATCAGTAATTATGCACTTCCACCACATGAGTGACTTCTCCCTCAGTCATGGAGCTTATTAGCGAGGATTGAGACCCTCCACACATATTCTTATGGCATACAGTTGATGATGGTAATTAGAGATGGAATTTTGAAGCTTCAAGAATATTCAATGACTATGGATTGGGCTATGAGATAGAGATCACATTTCCCTTTTATATGTCTCTCTTTATGTGTATATGTATATTATGGTTTTCTTTTCCTTCTATTATGGATTCTCCAAATTTTTATTGTATCAATCTATTTCCCACTCTTGTATTTATTGGGATACCTAATGTGTATGAATATAAACACCCATGTTTTGGATTTTCCCACATGTTTCTTGTATTATGTTGAAAATGGAAATATTGATGGTTACATTCATGGAGCATGGGGATACTTTTTTGCATTGACCACATATGGTGGTTGTGACTCGGGGATCAAGACATGGGCGTTCTCAGATTTCATTTATTCCCATTGTTGTCACGTAGGGAGTTTATTTCGGGTTGAGTGTGTATTTTTCCCATCTCACATTGGCTTTATATATTCATAATTTGATGTATTCCCTATATATTATTTCATGAATGGGTTATCTATAGGTGTTATATTCTTTATTATATTACACTATATTATTTCATTAAGAAGGTTGAGTGTGTGTATTATGGTAAAATAGAGAAAGTCATCCCATTTTATATTATTTATTTTCACTACTAGTCGCTATCCCTATTCCTATTATAGATGGCCATGGGATTATTACAACTCGGATATTTTCTTTCCAGACAGGCACTTTTGGTTTAGTTGATGAGAATTTTCTTCAGTTTTTATAAAGGTTGTTTGGATTTTATCAACATAATAACCTTTTCCATAGGTTGTAAACGTTCATCCCAAACTACACACTTTAATTGTCTTATTAATGATTTCATTAATTTATTTTATAATGTATTTTATATTTATCCATTGGAAAATATCATAATTATATAAAATTTTTCTTTAATGATGGATTTTATTCTTTATAAAAATAATGCATTGTTATAAAAAAACTATTTCTTTTTTAATGGATATTTCTTCTCCAAGTCCATATTATTTATTACTAAAAATGTATCTTTTTATTATTATGACATAAAAGATGTATTATATTATATATTACACATGCTTTAAGTAATGGGGATGAGAATATGTAATTAATAATATGGGAATGAAATGCACAAAGCATCACAAAGCGTCAATGGAACAATGGGATCATGGTGGTCTAAAGAAGTGAAGGCCAAGAGCATATCCATGAGCGACGTCCATGCCATTTTGGGCAGGTATTCAAGGAAGCTAAAGGTCAAGAGGGGAGATTCATGGGTCACCCTGGAAGCTACGAAGTCTTCCAGCCTGTTACCCTCATGCCGCATGTGGGGGATCCTGGTATCATGGTGCATGAGAGACTAACTCTTGGGAATGATATAAGTGATGTTCCAAGGTGGGGGTGTCACCTTAAAGGGATCTCAAGATGATTATTTATTCCATTTTCACAATTTTGAAAGGGATATCCCTAAATAGGTTGCGATCTAATCTGATGCGCATGGCCCTGGCTTCAGCCGCTAGAGATTCACATGTCCCAAGGTATTCATTGACCGTGAGGATGACAGAGCCCACAGTGGACCTAAGGACCATGCCTCCCCCCATTATTCCCTAGCAGCAACCCACATCTGTGCTGAGTTCGATACAATCATAAGGGGGGAACCATCTACCCCATGACCAAGAACATGTGTGGGTAGGAGGGTTAGGATTTCATATCTTTGAAGTTAAAAGTCTAAGGGAAGGTGCCAACTCATGTTGATTATAGAGGTGACCCTGATTGGAGGCGGTAAACCTAGTCCTAACCGCCAGCACACGTAGAGAGGGGCGACACTCATGGTGTATTTTATGATTGAGTGCTTACACATGTTTCTATTTTTACGTTATTATAAATAATTTTATGAACAGTTTCATCGATATGGGTTCTTATAAAAACCACCTAAAAACTAAAAAATGCATTTTATTAAAAGATCTTACATATTTATCTCAAACTACAAATATATTTACATAAATTTAGTTTATTTTTATGTTTTTATTGTAATGTTACATTCTAATGTGATGTTTCATGTGTTCTCCAATTTAGTTTCTTGAAAAATGATTTCAATTGAATTTGGATCATATATTTGACCTTAATAGAAATGATTAACTTATATTCAAAGAAATTTTTTTAATGAATTAAATTCAATTTCATAGTATATATATAAAATTTATATACCTTATATATATAAATGTTCAGTATAATTCTTTAAATAAGCTTATATTCCTTTTTTGGGAATTGATTTTTTTATCATTTGATCTAATGATGATTCAATATTATGTGACACCAATTGAAAATTATATGGAACCCATTTTTCCTAGGTTTCGTTCATGAGATGTTGAATGATTAAATTCATGTGTTAAAAATATGTATGTTATATAATTATGTGATGTTTTAACACAATATATCCCTCTAATTCATTAGGTAGTGATTTATATCTCATTAGATAATGTAGTGTTATACTCCTAGTTAACCATAGAACAATTAGGTACATGGGTGGTTTTCTGAAGGCTATTTTGTTATGGAAAGGTGGTTAACCTAATCAATTAGGTTATAAATGTCTCATTTGATAACCTTGATGGATGTTTTATGCTGAAATGTTTTCTATATTCTTATTTTAATCAATATACCTATGTCAGGTTTTCAGTACTCGTGATTTTTATTTAATATTTCCAATATCCTATAACTAATGTATTATTATATAATAAATGTACTATTCCATGAATCATGATTTATAATTTTTGTTTTATTGGGTATGATTATATAATGGTATGACTATGAACTGTTATTTATTCTCATATGCATATGCTCATCTAGTGATCACTTATAATCATAGATTATTGTCTGTTACATTTACCCTTACTAAGCATATGATATCACCAATTTCTTGTGATTCCATTCCCACTATAAGATATAATACCTATATACATGGTTGATAAATGAGTCTATGGGAATATCATTTGTGTCTATAGGATATAGAAATCATTGGTCCAATTGATGAGGCTGCTATCATTTTAATAGCCACTGTCACTATTACCATAATTGAAGAAAAATGTAAAAAAATATATGACCACTAATATGTGAGGTGTCCAAAAAGTAACTATTTCCATGATCTATATCGATGGTTGTCGACTATACCTATATAGTTTTTTTTAAAAGGATGATTTCAGGATTCAAACATTCTTCTCTAATGTGTTAGTATCAATACCCTACCACTCCACTAACACTATTCTATGTATATGTAAACACACACACACACACATATATATATATATATTACTTTATAAATATATTTCGTTGTTATTATATTATATTTCCAAGGAAAACAGTTGAAAGATGATCCATTTTAGAATGCATACAACCATGGTTATAAGAAACATTGGCTATAGGCCCTTACCTGCCTCAATATTTCTATTGTCACTGGCTTCATGAGGCTACAGGTCCTTCACTATCCCTGTTCGATCCCTTGAACATAGGTATCAGTATTTTCTACAACCATTTAATGGGAAAACGTTTTCCCACACTCGCAAGGGAAACCCCTATAGCCATGGTCATTCAAATGAGCCTGGATATAAGTGGATTATATCCATGGTCATTCATGTACATCTCTATTTTTTTGTGGTCATACCATAAATTTAAACTATTATCACTACATTATAAAGAATATTATAGAATATGATATTTCTCGAACATTGTTTAGAGTGGTGACACAATAGATAAATGTTCACAATATGATAACATTAATTTTTTATATATCCGATATTCAAATAAATAAAACAATAAAGTCCTTGGATTATTTATAAATTTGTTAAAAGAAATATATAATGATGTAAAAATATATATGTTCTAGTGAGGCCATCTCAAATGGAATCAAATCATATCAATAATGATTGTAATGAATATTTTTTTAGCACATGGTCTTTGAGTATATGTCTAGGGTGTCTTAGTTGGTATCATAGTGAGGTTTAGTTTTTTTATGTTTATGAAGTTGATATTAATAGGATTGAACTAACAAAGACCAAGTTTGAATGAAGAGATTTATATGTTGAACCAATATTGTGTTATATGATGAAATAAAGGTTTCATGGATAAGACATGTTTGGAATGATTTTTTATATCCATATAAATGTTTACTCAAATTTGATTATTTTTTATCATGTCCATTTTGTTTATAATATTTGGTGGGAAACATGGTCATGGAAATAAATATATGAAATTAATTTCTTTAAAAATTCATAATACATAGATCCATATATGGATTCATACCTGGAATAAATGGCTGATAATCTTAAAATATTCCTTGTATAAGGAAAATGGTGAATTTCCAAGCCTAAACTAAGATAATCGTGTTGATATATCTTTAGAATGTATATCTTTGTTAATATATAATTAACTAATTTCATTATCTATTTTCATTATAAAGTGATAATTAAAATTATGATTATGTAATTTATTTAATGGGAAAATTTCACACCCCGGGTTTTAAGAAACATATTATTTCCATAAACTACATAAATATATTTTCTCAATATATTTTATATAATTGGAAAAAATTAAACATGAGTAATAATTAAATCATAAAATATATGAATGAAAATTTAATACCAAGATACATGTTACGAGTTCAGAAATATCAATACGTGGTTAATAATAATGTTATATTTTTAATTAAAAATATAAATATTATGAATAAGCTAGTTTGAATTCAAAAAACAATTATCCAGTACAAATTACATTGTAAAAGAATACAATTATTCAAATTCATTTATGAAAACAACATTAATTATTTAAATGATTAAATTTAATAATTAATTATTTTTAGTAGATTAATTAGTTATAATAAATGCTTTCAACAAAATTTATTAATTGAAATAAATTTATGCTCACTAGAATAAATTAGAAAATTTTATGAAATAATTTTGGAACTACATGCGGTGTTAGTTTAATAATTCACGGCTAAGAAAAATTGTTTTATTTATAGAGATTCTATTAGTATAAATTATATTTTTTATTATAAAGTTTATTTTCTAAAATTTTTAGTATAAAACTAAATTAAAAGTATTTTCCAATTTGAATTAAAAAAAATAATCAATTAAAATATTATTATTTTGGTTGAAATATAAAGAAAAATATTTAATGTTAAAAAAACATATTTTTTTAAGAATTGTTTTTATTTTTTTAAGGAATTATTATGATAATAAATTTAATAAATTTTTACAGAATAATAATTTTAATAATATTTATTGATAATATATATAATAAAATAATTTAACATTATTCTATTTTTTTTAATAATCATTCAAAAAAAAGTAAATTTATTTTTAGTATTAATAATATTTGTTTTCAAAAATTATTATTTTTTTATTTATGAATAATTATATAAATATTAATTTTTAAAAATTATATAAGTTAAATTATTTAAACTGAATTAAATATTTTTAATCTTTATATGAAAATTATATTAATGGCCTATTTCATATTTGATTATATGAAACGAAATTAAGGTAAAAAGTAATAACCACTATAAATGCTAAAATGAGGAACAAATGATAAATGAATTTCTAAAATCTAATAATCTAAAAATATATTTTTTCAAAATGGGTGGTTGATGGACTTATTATCCTAAATGTATCCATTTCATTATAATTATCAATCTTTGATACACTTTCCTTGAATTTTACATCGCTATTCTATTTTATAAAATTATATTACAAATCTTCCTCTCCTCCCACCATTAAATGAATCTCTTAACCACCCCATGTATAGTCACAAAAAAAGAATCTTAGAAAGAACATGATTTTCCAAAACCCTTCCGACCCCTATTTCACATATCATATAGGTTTTTGTCTCAGAAAATGAATAATCTAATTTGTCATAAAGATCATTATAAAGGGTGATATTAAAGGAAGAGGTAATTTTCGTCACATATTTCTATCATGTTTAATTATTATTCCACCACATAGAAAGATATTATCATCATCCTAATAGAATGAAATAATTGTTATTTATAAATTTTAATTTTATTATTTTTAGGGAATAACTATTTCTTACCATTCTCCCATTCATTATAAATAAAAACACTGCATCTGTTATCTGCATACTACCACATCCATTAATAATGTAATTTATTTTTCATTTCCTCCATATATTGATGGTTTGAAAAATGAATTAAATTAATTAAATGAATAAATATTTAATATCAGAAATGATTAATTTTTTAAAGGATAATATAGAAACTCTATGAATAATATTAATAATAAATGGTCATTGTAAATATAATCCTCTTTCATTGATCATACAAAGACACTTTTCTTAACATTAATATATTTTTGAAAACTATTGAAATAATTATGTTTTATATCACTATAATTAAAAATAACACACACAAATATATATATATATATATATATATATCTTAAATTATCGATATTGTGAAACTATTTTATAACCCCTTTGAACATGAAAAATTTTAAAATTTAATTTTGGATGAATTAACTGAAAACACCCTCAATGGATAAGGAGTGAAAAATACTATACAATAATTTGACAATAAATAATATAAATAAAAATGATATAAACCTTGTCTTTAATAAACATAACATGGTTATATAGGATGATAAATAACCATCGTTGACATTGTGTCTAATTGTAAAGGTTATTTTTTACAATTTATATTTCTTGAGTAAAATAAAAAATTATGAATAAATCCTTCATTAACATGATATACTTATATCACATTTCGATACATTTTAGTAAATATTATTTTCTTATGTGATTTAAAATAATTTTCCATGTTCTCTTTCCATGTGATATATATATATATATTTATATTACAGATTATTATAAGGGTTTCTCATCTCATATTTCCATATATGAAACATATTTCATAATATGCACCTATTTTTATTTATATGGTGTATATACTACTTATTTTAAATATTATATCACTATTATATAATTATTAATAATATTTTATATTCCAATTCATGTTATATCATTCAATAGTATTTTCAAGAAATGTTAAAAATTCCATATGGTTTTTATCGACATAACATCCTCTTCATTGGGTCATAAATTTCATTCCTTACATAATCTATTCAATGATTCACATATTATTCAATTAAATTATTTTATATGTAATTTTATATTCATAACTAGGGGACTTATATAATGACATCCAGTTCTTCTTCCATGATTTATTTCATCCTTTATAAAAATAAAATTTTGTTAATAATAGTTTCAAACTTTTTAATGGATATTTATCCACCATTTTCATTTTATATATTACTAAAAAAATTTATTATTTTTTTTATGAATGGAAAATATGTATCATATTATTTATTCTACATATGCATAATTTTATCTTTCCTAAAATTAATATTCCCATGCCTCCATCAATGTCTACTTTTATTGAAAACTTCTTCCAATCTAAATGGGCATTTCATTTCCTGCTCGAACATATTATTATTCAATTCCATATTTATTTACATAAAATGAAATAATTTTCAAATTTATTGTATAAGGGCTTATTAAAAATTTAATTTTAACCAATTCATCATTATAATTTCTTATAGTTTTTTTTATATTGAGTGGTAACAATCACATTAATGTAAATGACAGAAGTAGTTTATAAAAATTATCATCTTGACTTAAATCCATTACAACACTATTACAAAAAAATATATTATTTACTGGGAAAATTCCATGATCATTATATAAATTCCTTTATAAAAAATTTTGGTGAATTATTTTTTTGTGTTAATTTATTTTCATGTGAATTCATGTTATAAGATACCCTTTAGAAATTATACTGAACCCATTTTTTCATCATTGGTTTTTTTATGATATGATTACTAGTTGATTTAATGTGTTACAAACATTTCTAAAATATAATAATATAATATTTGGGATTTTCATAGACCTCTAATTCCTAATTTAAATCTTTATATCTCATGATATGAGGTTATAATACTTGGTTGGCCTATCAAGACCAAAAGTTGTATAGTAAACATGTAGTTATTCAAAGCCCAGATGGTTTTGGTACAATGGTGATTAGCCGATGCCCATATAAGTACAAGACTATTTAGCCCAATTCTTATATTTTATGTGATGATGGTTATCCTAATCAAGTATTTTGGTGAATGTGTCAGTGGGTAACCATGATTTATGTTTTATGGTTATATTTTTAATATATAATTATGTTATGTTCTCTTTGATCATGATTATTATCCCATGTTTCCACTCTCCTGTGACTCATGTCTTATGTTATGCTGAAATAATTATATTATGAATCATTATTTATGTTATATATTTTTATTGGTTATTATTCACTTATATTATGACTATAAAAATTGATTTTGCCTCATACCAACATACTCATTATATGAAAACTTAAGATCATTTATTTTTATCTATTATTTTTACCCTTACTAAGAATTAGAAATCTCCCCATTCTAATGTTTCTATTAATTAAACAATGAAGAAGAATATGATATATGATATGTCTATATGGGGGTTTAGTGTGGAATGATTGTAGATAAATGTTCAAAGCATTATATAATAAAATTTTTATTTATCTAATCTCATAATACACTAAACATTTGGGTTTTAGGAATTTCTGTTCATTCATGAGATTAAATATTTGATGATGTAAAAATATTTGTGTTATCGTTGGTTCATGACACATGATATCAAATCATATCTATAAAAAATATAGATAATATATTTTAATCAATATATTCAAGAGCGTGAGTCTGGGGAATCTTGGTAATTGACTAGATGTTCTGGGCATATTGGAATTTATTTTGGTTAAAAAATTATATAGGTGAGTGGGGGATAATTTATAATATACTTATTAGTATGATATAGTAGGATAATTAAATGGTTCTTATAATGAAAACTCAATGAGAACCATGAGATAATATAATTGGTACATGATGGATTTGTAGCACCCCTATTTGAGTTATTTTGGATTTTTTATGTTTTTTATGTTTTTAAAGTGCATGGGATGAGTTGAGAAAAGGTTGTGAGATTATGGATTGGTTTTGAATAAGTTTGGAGGATTTTCTTAGGGAGCACAGTTTGAGCACGGTGAGGGGAAACCGTGCGGGTTCTCCAAGAAACTATGCAGGGTGGGCCAGTAGGCTTCATATATCCTACGTACGGTTTTCCAAACCATGTGAGGAAACCATGTATACCCCTCCCCTCGATACAGTCATGTGAGCACGGTTATCACATGGTTTGTAAAACCGTGCAGACTAACTGTGTGACCACTTAAAAGAAGGGTTTTTAAATTCAGGCTCTTTTGGGAATGACTTAATCACCCTCAATATTCTCCCACTTGAGCCTCAATATGGATTTTGGTTTCCCAGAGGTTTAAGGTGCTCTTTCACTCTTTGGATGCAATTAAAAGGGGTCTTTTTGTGTTTTAAGGTGGTTTCTCCCGGTTAAGTCTCTCCTCTTGGTTTCTTTGTGGTTTCCTGAAGATCTTCATCTCCCTCTCTCTCTCTTGGTTTTTTATATCAACATATGTTGCATGTATATCTAGTTTTGGGGTTTCCTTGGGTGTTGATTTTAAGGCATCTGGATGATAAGGAAGGAGATCTAGAGTGACTTTCATGAAGTGTTTTCCCAGATTGGAGTGTGGTTTCTTGTGGGTCAATTTCACCGAAACCCTAAAGGTAGGTGAGTTCTCTTTCAACTCCACTTGGTTAGAACGAGTGGTTTTTTGTTACAATTAAATTTTTTTCTTGAAATTAATGGTGATAATGATGTGAAAATACTATTGGAAATCCATTTGTTGATGATTTGGGGGATTTTGGGGAAAATGGGTTATTGTTGATATTGGGGATTTATTATGTGTGTTTAAAATGTTGGTTTTAATATCATTATTGGATAATTATAAGAAAAAAGGTTGATGAAAAATGGTTTTAAATTAATATTTTTAATTGAAATGTTTCTTGGAATTGAAAACAATTAAAGTGTGTTTTCAAAAAATGTGTGATTTATTGATGTGAATTGGCATGTGTGGAAAATGGTTATGTGCTTATGGTATGGCCTTGGGTCTTTATGTTGGTTGGTTGGTTGAGTGTTATGGATTGTGTTGGTTTTGTGGAAGTGGGTGGGAAGTATCACTTTATATGGTGATGGATAGTAGTCGTACGAACCACCATTATGGGTAGTGGTCAGGATGTACTGCTAGTTGAGAATCGGGTGAATAGGATGGGTCGATGTCCTGCCATTTTGGTCGTCCTGTTGTGCATTGCATTGAAATATAGAAATTTTTGTCATAATGTTAAATGTTGAGATAGCTCAAGGCTTGATTTTTTGGATTTCCCTTTGATTCTATGATTGGGTTAGGGGGCTTGGTTAGAGTATGTTCTGCTCTTGGTATTGGTTGCACTTCTGATTATTTTATATAAACTACTTTATATAAATCTGCTAACAATTTAATCCTAGTGGCGTGTGTAGGGATGTCATTTGGGGAAAAACTACTGATTATTAGTACTCACCCCCTACTTTGGCACTTTGGTTCTTTTTCATATGTCGTATTCCGAGATAGAGGTAAAGGTAAAACATCTCATTACTATTGGTTCGTGGTGATGCTTGTGATATGTGGTGGTTCATGGAACATGGAGCTTGGTGTAGAGTCGTGGAGTGTGTCTTTTCTTATTTTGGGTTTTTTGTTGGGTCTTCTAAATTGTACTCTAATATTTTGTTTGATGTATTGGATTTTGGGTTGCATTGTGGAATATTGTAGTTCCCTTTTGGTAATGTATGAGTTGGTTTGTTTTTATGACATTCATAAGGTATGTTGATGATAGTGGATCATTTGTTTGGTTGGTTTTATCTCAAGGAAATGTTGTTCCCCAATCATTTATCAAAGCCCTCTTCATTTATTTCCAGCCTTTGGCACCTTGGTAATGCCAATTAAGGCCAATTAACCTTCACCGCCTCCTCAAGACATTATGGTAGGGGCGGGGTGTTACAGGAGTACCTTCTTCAATAATTCATGGACATCAATAACAGCCAATAGAAGTGAAAATTTACAATATCCGTAGCAGGTACATTAGGTAAATAATTAATTGAGTAATTGAATCTAAAATTACTGTTAATTTTTGGATTTTATTATCTTTATTTGAACCATATATGGTTTTCATAGATTATAACTTTTTTAAAAGAATCAAATATCATAAGGAAAAAATTTTCATTGAAATTTAAATTTAATATTTTCTTTCAATAAATTCAATTTATTGATTTTTTAAATTTGGTTGGAAAATTTTTATCTTGAAAAATTATAAAATTTGTTGAAATAATTAAATGAACAAATATTATTAATCAACCCAACTACAACTACATATGAGTGGAAAATTAATCTGTAAGAAAGAATTTAATCATCTCGATGGAGCCTTCCTAAGAAAATATATACAACATTATTTCATAATAACACTAACTGAAACATAAACTCATTATCTTTGATAAACATATTCACTGATGATAATAAAGAACGAAATCCCTTACTAATTTATAATAAAATTATATTTAATTAAATTATTCAACTATTTAATATTTATTAAATATTTAGTCATTTTTAAATTAAACTAATTCATGATTCATATATATATATAAACATTTAGTACAATGATTTCATAATAAAAAAATCATTATGTGATTGTTTCAAATATTTTATAGTATTACTAAGAAATTAGAATCACACTTATAATTATAATTAATATAATTCTTTATGTGATCTAATCCATTGATTTATACAATGATTATTTTCTACTTTTTTCCTTAGATCACATGTATTAGTACAAAATAAGAATAATAACAATCTTATAAATTTATATCACATGTTCATAGAGAATAGAATCCATGAGTATTTTAATTATTTTTTATTATTTTGTAACACCATGAGATATTACGATGCATTTCTCTATTAAGAAAATGTAATTTCATTTTTAGTTTTCATAACAAGAAACACTCCGTTTAAACAAAATGTGATATACTTTTAAAATATTATTATTTTTTGTGGTTTTTATTTCCTATGAATTTGATTAGTCGTAATTAATATGACTACATAAATTATGGAAAATTATTTCTAAAATTTTTATTAAATGGCTTCATTTTTTTAATTAGATGTATATTTAAATAAAAGAATTTAATGTTAAGAATATTTTTTTCTAAATATCTTTTTATGAATGTGATATGTTTATATCCTAATAAATTAAATTTAAAAATTATTGATGTATTTTTTAAATTAAATTTTCATTAAATATATTCAATATAACATTTATATATTTATCTAATGGTTTTATCGTGGAAATAAATAAAGGTAAACTGAAATTTAGGTTTAAAATGTACTTTCTCAAAAATGTTTTTGTTTCTTTGTACAAATATATTTTAAAATGAATTTATTCTAGTTATAGACAGTTAATATTCATAAATTGGATTTCATATTTGTAATCATCATAATTAATATTTTTTAATATTGTAAAATTAATTTTTATGCTTAATGAAAACTAAACATAGTAAACAAAACTAAACCATAGGTATAGTTAAAACAGGTTGACCATGGGGTTTATCAAATAATAAGGTTTATATTATAACATAAGAATGATTTAATTTCCATGGATGATGTAATATCAACCTTATCCTTATTATCATTGAATATTTGGTATTTTTTATTCCACTATTCCTGTGTAATAGATTAATATTTTTTAAAATATTGAAAAAGTCCATGTGTGTTTTCTCCCTCCCCTATAAATTGATACCACTTATCCTCTATTCCTAATAAATCATGAGCCCAATATATTGAACAATAAATACCCTAGTTCCTACAAAACATTACTACCCAAGTCCTATATGTTATTTTTTATCATAATACCATACTTCAAGGATTTATGTGATCATAATACCATACTTCAAGGATTTATGTGAAAAAAAAGAAAATTCGCAATTAAGAGGTATAACTCTTTACCGAGTACTTTCAATTTTGTTTCTTCTAATAAGTTCTATAAATATATATCATCATTATTAAGATAATTATTTCAGTATATTAAATATATTATAATATTTTTTATGACATATCACATATTTTCCACCGCATACCAATTCAAATGGGAAATGAATGTATCATATGTTCGTACATGTAGTCCACAACATTCACGTAATGATATGATTCATTTTCCGTCACTATAATTCATCGTTTTTATTAGGATTTATTATTTTAAATGTTTATATTTAATATTTATTACATAATTGTTCTTTTTAAATTATTTTATCTTATCTTCCTTCTTAACTTTCTATTTCTTGGACAATGATAATGTTTCTTATATAAAATGCGGACTACAACCCCAATGAAGAGATGTGATTCATTTATCGTTACCATTTTTCATGGATATAAATAAATATATATTTAATGGATATATATTGGGTTAATGATTTAATCCTTATTCTATATTTTTGATTTATTATTTACCATTATTTTTTCCCATCCATCAAAAAGTGAAAACATCACCTATGTGTATGTATGGACTATCATCACCATGAAGTGACATGGTTCATTTTTCATCACTGATTTAAATAAATGATTATAAACATTTATATAATGAATGCATATTATTCAAAATTGAAAATTTATATTTAGTGTATTATCAATCCATGACCATGATTCAATTAACATAACCATTAATCTAAAACATTGATGGAAAATTGGCTAGTAATTCTTGAATAATCATTTTAATGTAAAAATTTATAAAAATTATAATTAGTTATTATAACGAAATAATAAATAATAATTTCTGTGTAAATATTGATTTTTAATATATATATATAATAAACATATATTTTTGGACATGACTTTTGTACTCATATAAAACAAGATGAGACTTGAGGTGATAGGTTTATGTTACAATATCATCACTTTTGGGGTCTAGCTAAATTAAATTTCTATGAAGTGAAATTATATGATTATTAACCACTAAACCACATCAATTTTCTTATCCATTAGTTATTTTTATATTTTTTATGTATAATTATTATTTCTCTCTCTTTACAACACATAGTGACTGAGGAAATGTTTGCCATGAAAAAAACATTATTTTCTCTTTGGAAAACATAGTTTTTATTTCATGTCTATAATCTATAAAGTGTTTATAAATGTTCCTAACATTGGGATAATTTTTATAAAAATTTCATTTTCACTAACTATAAATTTATTTAAAATGTTTTAAAAATAATATTTCGAATGTTTTTATGAACAATTCACTTTCTACCTTTTAAAAGTTCTGGAAAGGAATGATTTCATTTAACATATACGATAAAAACATATTTTATTGACTTCTTGGCCATTCATTTATTTTATAATTCCTTTACAGGTTTACTTAATTATTATTAAATAATAAAATTCAAAATATCATGGTAATTATTATATAATATTTTTTCAAAATAAAATTATATTTTATTCGATTTTCAAATGAGGGGTCCCCTTCAACCCTTAAAAGTGGGATTATCTATAGCAAAAATAAAAAAGAAGGCCTTCAATCCATTAGAGTATTAAGATTTCAAAGTGAGTTTCAAATAATATTATAATTTATTTTTTAATCTATGTTATAATATTTTAAGGATGTTTGTATTTCACTAGTGTTATGCTCTAAGGATTCCATCGACATTCCTTCCATGGATATATGGTGGTGATTTTGATGAAGAATTACAGATGATTACATGAAACCTATTCATTTTCCTTAAGTTAATTATGTTATTATGACACCTTTATGAAAAAAAATTCAATTCATGGTGTATTTCTATTTTGATATAAGGAATTTATTATGAAACTAATTTCAGTTCAACTAGTTGTGATATGATGATATGGTGAGTGTGTTATGATCTTATTGTACACATTTGATGATTTTTTATTATGTAATGATAGGGCCCAAAACTAAATATCCCTCCAATAGATTTGTAAAAGACATATGTCTCTTGGGTTAATAATAACAATAATATTGAGTGATCCTATTTTAGTAATGTAAATTGTCTACTATTATAGTCTTGAGAGTGAACCATGATTATGGAAATGATGGAATGTGGAGTGAACAAAATCCATAATGATAGACATTGAATTTAGACATGAATATTGAAATTATTTTCTATATTTATGTGCTATCCAGAAATATATTTCTCGTATTTATTATATTTTCCCATGCAAAATTATTTGTTATTTATGATTTTACATACTTCTGACTTCTTTTTTCTATATAACTCTTAAGACATGAATTATGATTTATGGTATTTGGATTATTATAATTGATTGTTTTATGTAATGATCTTGTTCTTATACCATTATATTTTTTATATAATCACTTATAATGATTGAAATATATCTCTTACATTCACCCTTACTGAGTATCCAAGCCCACAATTCCTTATGTTTCCTTTCCCTAGGTTATGGATAAAGGTTTTACGTAGGAATGATCTCATAAAAGTTCCATGGGAGTTGATCGTTTCTAGATATATTTGTGATGATTCACTTAAAAAGAAGATTATGTATATAGTATCTAATAAATATTAACATTTACCATTTAAGGGAACATATTTTTATTATATTTATTTTTTTTAATAAAAAATAATGAAATATATATGTATGAAATGATTGGGTCACCTCACATGTAATCCACCATGTCCACATATTTCCAACCAATATAACTAAGGTTCATAATATATTTCCTATAATATATATAATAAAATAATATCCCATCATTATATAGATAATTGATGATGGGATTTATAATATAGTTCGGTTAAACAACTCAACATGTAGACTAGGATTGCAAGTATCCCAAATAAGTGTGGAAAATGTCATGTGTTCCCCATAACCCATAGAAGGAAATCGTTATTACAATTTTTATTTAAATTTATCTTATTTTTTACACTCTTAAATAGGATACATGTATGGTTATTTTCTAAATAATTCCTTGTAATAAGGTCTCATTATCCATTCGATAACTATATTCTTTCATACTTCACTTCTACTCACAAAGACTATATTGGTTTATATCATTGTTGGATTCTTATTTGATAATACATAAAGTGAACACCAATCTCATGAAAACCATCATTGTTTTTTGAAACCGATCCTCTTTAACCATCTACCACATCACCTAACACTATTTTAAATGCCATGGAAATATTTGATGAGTTCTTTAAACCTATCAATATGTTGCGGAAAAAATATTAAATTCATCAATCAATATTATCATGATCAATAAAGAAATATCAGAAAAATTAAAAAGACGTGATAGATTCGTTTCAAGATGGTTATGGTACCCATTTATTATAATATGAAGAAATTATGTCAATGAAAGAAATACCTTATTTGTTACCATCACCAGGATAATTTAAACCAACCACACACAATTTAACAACTATTGTTTTTAAATACAGTTCATATTTTTCTCACCCACCAACCTCTAAACCTAAAATAGAGAAATGGGATGAATAATATTTTAATGAAGAATAATATTCTTATTTATAGACATTAAAAACTACTTATATCTTTTATAGTATATAATTATTTAATTAACCATAACTATTGAAGACTATTTATCTAGATAACTTATGTAGAGAAAATTTATTATTTGATTGGAATTAAAAAACACTTTCAGGTGATGTTTGTAGAGTAATTGTTATGGGGGAAACTATAGTATAGTAATAACAGTTTCTTGAAAGTCAATAATGATAAGGAAATAAAATTATTCAAAAATTTATATTGATGAGGAAATTCCCCCTCCCTAGTTTCTCTTGAATACAATCCATAAATTCTATATCCAATGCATCAAGAGAGTTGATAAGGTGATCACACCATCCATATATACTAGAATTTGTACTATATTATTTAAAAATATAATATCTTAGATTTAATTGATGAGTAATTAACATCATGCCACTTTTTGGGTCTCTATCCAATTATGTTCTTTCAAGTTAAACACATTGCATAAATCATTATTGACAATCCAACAATCAGTTTATTATTTTCATGTCACAATCACTACTAAAATAATTCTACATGACCACTTATTGAAATTTTAGTTATTCATGAGGACCATAAAATTTTGTTAATAAAATATTTGAAAAATTAGAATAAAATGTTCCTGATTCAGTTCCTTAATGCATGAAGGATATAACTTGATATACCATTATTGTAGATAATATGAATATATAGTACAATGGATACCCAACACTTTATAATAACATAATAATCCATATTTCAAATAAGTATTCATCATATGATTTCAATATAATTGTTAGGGACACCTGTGAAATAATTGTTCAAATAATGGTGTAGTTAACCTGACACTATGTGAATGGGAAAATATGGTAGAAAATATTTCAAAAATAAATAATGTAATGTATATTTTATTGTGGATCTAAATGATTTTTATAAATAGGATGTTTAGGAAATTAAATACATGTGATATTTTATGTTTATAATGGAATTTAATTTATATAAAATTTAGTATAATAATTCTTCTCACATGTATTTTCTTGAAAACAAAAAAGTACTAGATTTGATCATTATTTTGGTATTTCAAAAAAACAATATTTCAAAGGATTTTTTGATTTAAATTTGACTAAATGTAAAATCATTTCTTCAATCCTATAAATATAGTTGCATTAAATATTTGTCAAATATTAGGATCATAGTTGTAAAAAAATGTTTCCTTCTCCATACCACTAAAAGAACTCTTTTTATATGACATTCTTGAATGTATTTCAACTAATCCATGATATGATAGCCCCATTATTTTTTATTAATTCTCCCACATAATAGGTGAGCTGACATAAAAATATTAAATGAATATTTAGTAAAATTTAAATTATGAAACAATTAAATAATTGTTATTCCTATGAACCTGTGTGAGTCAGTAATCCCTCAATGATTCCCAAATGAGTGTTATAAGATATATAAAGGTGTGTAATACATCTTAGATATAGTTGTTTAAATATTATCCATTATACATCATGGTCTTCAACAAATATCGTAAGAGTTACTTATAGATGTCAAGATTATTGTTCACAATTAACTCCTAGTTGGATTACCACAAGATCGTCAGATCAAAAATAAGATCAATTTAATCTCAGGATCTTACTAGTCAAATTTATCCCACATCTTCATGATCCCTTACTAAAACAATATTACGTAGGCATGTGTTTAAGATCATCTTTTAATATTCCACCTTACATGATAAATGAGACCTCTTTTTATTCGTGTATTATTGATTCTGATGAAATATCGGTCTAGGTTAATGTGCATTGTTATTTGGTTGAACAATAAAATTACATTTAAGTAACAATTATAATTCATTTCTTATAAAAAGTATTTGATACTTTATAAGGATAAATTATCATCACTGTGATAAAATTTTGATTTTTTATCACAAGCTCCATATCATAATATATGAAATGATGATGATTCCATTTTAAAAAAATAAGGCTTTAAAAAATAGATACTTATATAATTTTATATTAATATTTCCCTAATAATATTTATGTGGCCTATAAATATGGTCAATTATCTCTTCAATAAAAAAAATATTCATTTTTACAATACTGTTCTCATTTATAGTCACATGACAACATAAAATATTGTGCATATTAGAGTTTTGTTATAAAAGTCATATTATCATACTCATTATATATATCTTAGAATGACTGTATTTATGCATCTCAAAATACTTTTTTGGGATAAGTACTTCCAGATGATAATAGTTAGGTTGAAATTGAGATGGTGGGATAAATTCAAGAATTCAATCACACCCAATCGACTAGTGATGTATATAGATTTTATATAATAGGGTTATTTGATCCATAATTTATATGTTTTTATACTTCATCGTAGTTTCAATTACCAATTATATAAATTAAGATATATTCTATTGGCAGAAATAGTTCAACTGGACATTATTTTCACAAATAAGTAGATCACTTTCAGTCACCTTTACACAATAACTGAATTCAGAAAAGAAATTTAGATATATATAGACACATAGGTGATTGTGATTAGTGTTATTATGTGGAATTATTTTTCAACCATGAACATTCAACTCCATTATTATTTCTCTCTATTCATATTTTTCTCTTCATCCTATCAAGGAAGTAAACTCCTAATGATTATTTATGTAGCATTTTTAAGTAGAAGATAATAAATAATTTGATTAGATAATGTGATAAGTAGTGATAATTGAATAAAAAATGATATATTTAAATATAAAATCATTGTATAAGAATATATACATTAATTTCATCTATATATTATCTATGGGTTTAATTTTACCTTATTATTTAAATAAAATGGGTTGATAATAATAATAATAACGAATTAAAATTACAAAGAATATTTGTTTCAATTATTTAAACATAAAATATACATGAATTTGTAATTTTCAATAAGAAATGTGGTGAAAATATATTATTTATTAAATATGGATAAATTTTATCTTTATTTAATTCTTATCATAACTATAAACCCCAGTTTTATAATTTTCATCACCAATGGTGGTTTCTGAATAATATTAATCTTGATTAATATTACTTATAAATTATAGATTGTTGTTACCATTAAATTAGTTGAATATATGATATTTATTATAAGTAATCATTTTAAATTTAATTTTTTATTAACTAAAACCAACAAATATACCATTATGATAAGAAAAGTGATTTTTATAAACATCTAAATGGGTATTACTAAAATGGGATGAGTGTAATGGGATTCTCTTTGGAACTGGATATAATTGTTGTAGAGGGATAGGGGATTAAGTGGAATTATATTACTCTAGTTTGTGACATTAATTCATGGATTCATGAAAAATTCTATAAATAGAAGACATTCAATGTAAATTATATGGGGTGATGTTTTTTATATGGATTTACCACCTTAGAAAATGGGTTATGTAACGCCCCGACCCCAGTTACCCAGAGTCGGTGCATTACTTCGTAACATTGGCATGATCACAAGAAAGATCAAATCTCGAAAGACCGATTGGTTTAGTAGTCTTGGAAACACTAGATATATTCATAAGTTTTACATTACATCATAAAATGAAAAACTACTACAATAACATAATGTCTCCATAATCCACACTCATATCCTCACATAATATCCCTGCAGGTCATTCATAATTTACTTCTTCACTTCCTGGGAAAAATAAAACTTAGAAAAGGGGTGAGCTCAAATGCCCAGTAAGGATAACAATATAGCGGAAACTTTCATAAATATGAATAAACATTTAAGGCAATGTATAACTAAAACAAAAGCATTTTAAATATGAACTTTCAACATGTTATGGCATAAATAAAATGAAATAATGCCATTTACTTATTCACATGGATATTCTACTAATCGAATAATCACATGCAAAAATCAATAACCACTTTCATAATGTTGGAATTCATAATGCCAGACTATCATAACCACATAGCCAAGGCCTCGTGCCAAGACTACAAATAATATTTTGTCAAGGCCTTGTACCAAGACACTAGTTTGTCTCATGAGACCTACCGATGCATCGAGGAGCTATAGCAGGCTCCACCCGTCACATATTAAGTCCAATGCATTCCCATATGAAAAGGTTTAAACATAACATAAACATTCATATTAAAACTAGCATATGAAATGTCAATACTTTCACCATAAACTATGAATGGTATAAAAATAGCACATCCACAGTCAAACATATCACAAAACCTTAAATACAATATAGAAGTTTTGTATCATAATAAATCAACTTCAAATAATCTTAAAATCCATCAAAGGATGTTGACATAGATGAAATCAAAATTCTTTTTAAAGAAATATCTCATTTTATTTTGAAATAATTTAAGATCCATATAAAATAAAACATTTTCTTTGAAAATATTCTTATAAGCTTGTAAGGTAAGCTTTGAAGATTTTATAACGGCGGAAAATAGCCGCACCCGCCGTATAAGTTAAAAAAACATTCTTACCTTAATTCTGTCGAAAAGGTTAAAAAGGACCTTGTTTTGAAAACGACCGAAAGATTCCTTTATAAACCACTTATAAAAGTAAAAAAGGGTATAAATGACTTTAACTCATATTCTAGTAAATATTAAAAATGTTTTGAAAGTCATTTTTAAGAAACATGGATGTGGATGATAAAGAGATCCCAGTAGATTATTACGTATAAACAACCATGGATAATGAAGAGGTTGTAAAGTAAACCCTTACCTTGTACTTTTCCTTGGTTGGGGTAGGTTAACCTCCTGTATAATGGTGAAATAGTTGTTATTAAATTATACAAGAATCATATATAATAATATGATATCATATATGATCTTTTAACATTGATTTGTTAATAATATCTTTGAATTATCGTCGTTTCGGGAGTTAACTTACTCATTTTCTTTTATATGTTTTGTTACATAAGCCATGGTTGTTGTATTTTATTCATATCCAGAATGATATCTAGTCCTTTAACATCATTTTTAAATCATCAAATGATAATTATACTTGAATGGATACGATGGAGAATGAATCTCATCGCGTTCGTGGAGACGGTAGTCCGTACGTACGCACGAGCGACAATATCATTCTTTTGATATTAAAATAATATATAAATGGATGGTATATCATATATACAGAATCATTAACATGTTATATTTATTATTTACATGAGTTACACATCATTATTATACCCATCCAAATAATATTATATTGAATAACAATTACACCACGACGTGGAGACGGTAGTCCGTACGTACGCACGTATGGTGACATGTTATTCAAAGGGTGGATATAATACTGAATATGGTTGTACCATATTTATAATAACATCACAGTATATTTGAGATGCTGGAGTTATTATTTTATAATGGTAAGAACAAAGGAAGAAGAAGTGGAAGAAGAAATGAACTTGGAGAAGGGTGGTGAAATCATTACCTCTTCTTCGGGTTCTTCCTTTTGATTTTATCAAAAGGGCTCCTTAGGTTGGCTTTCTGATAAAACTAAGGCCTCTAGGTTGTAGTGAGGGATGTTGGGAGAGTATTTGGGAAGAGTTTGGCCGAACCAAAAGGCTTTGAAGGTGTGAAGAAATGAGAAGGAGGAGTGCCCTTTTATAAGAGGGGTGAGGGGCACCTTTGGAAAAGCTAGAAATATTAATTTATAATAAATTCATATTCGGTTTCTAATGGCTCCAAAGCTTATTATTCAAAGGTTAAGGTGGGATAGGTCGAAAACCACTCAACCAATAGAATTTAGACAGGTTTTGGTACTTATATTAACCTTATCTTTAAGTATTAACTCTAAGTTAATTAGTTTCACTTTTACAATGTCTCTTTGTATTCTTATATAATATGGTTAATAAACTTACTATATACATCCAAGCGACCCCCAAGTGGTCCATTAATGATGTACCTATCATTAAATAAGTCTCTTGGCCTAACCTTAGATTTTTAGGAATTTAATATCAATTAATAATATAATATTTGTTTTAAGAACTCTTTTATGTCAATTTTGACACTATTCAATAGTTGATTTTTGTGAAACACATAACAGATTGATTACATCGAACAAAGTCAATTATATCAATCCTAATATATCATATTATCCTATAAAATTAGTTTAATTCATTAAAAGTTTCATATTATATTTATTTGGGTATTTATAATATCAATTATTTTAATTTTGCACTATTATAGTAATTACTGCATCATCATTGTTTCATAAATAAAATAAATTATTTAATGTCTAAAAATTATAAATAAAATCTCATTATGTAGGAAATCTTTTTAGATTTCTAATTAATACTTATAATCTAAAATCCAACATATATAACCCTATGTAACAATTGTTTTTCTAAAATATATATGCTTGTGTCATTTTTGTATTCATTTTAACTTAATTAAAATAAAGTGTCATTATCACTTACAAGTGGATCCATGGGGTCCCAAAATAGACCCAAAGATTCCCATGGTCGACCATGTATCAACCAATAGGGTTAAGACACGTTTTAGGGTAATTTAGTATTATTATAATATTATTTTGTAACCCTTATTTACCGGATTTACCCTTAACCATGGTAAATAAAATATTTACCGCAGTAATTATTCAAAATGTCTAAAAATAAAAGTTACCTATTTACACAATTTGAACATCCTGATTCCAAATATGGAATCCATTTTCCTAAATTCAAAACACAGAAGTGGCAGAAATTAATTTAAAATTAATTCCCGCTGTCAAAACAAAAAGCGTGTTTTTACGAGATAATAACTATCAAAAGATTGACACTTGTTTATGTTCGGTTTAATTGTAAAATTATGTCTAATGACCAACATTATATTAAATTGTAAAAATATATTCTAAATATACTTTGAAACCACTCAAATTCATAATTTATCACTATTAATTATTTTGATTAAAAAAGTTGTTTTTAATTAAAATTTAGTAATTTTCACTATTCATCAAAATATGAAAGTTATCCGAAAAGTACCAAAATTTCACCCTAGGCTAATTTTGATATTCTGAATCAAAAAATGAAGTCCATTTTGAAATATAAAATATATATAATTTCAAAAAGTAGTTATTACTATTCATAACGACTAGTTTAATTAGTTGTTAGAACTCGGTGTTGCGTACAACACACGCTATCACATTATTCAAAGAGAAGCGTACCGTAGAAGCTTGGGATGTTTCATTTTAAATTTTTGATGTCCCCATTTAGTCAAAAAGTTTAAAATATAGTATCTAAAAAGGGTTCACTATTAAAATTTGGTAAAATTGAAATACTGAAAATGAATTTGTTCTTACATTATGTCTAAGAAACTCATAATATGGATTCTAAGGATTATATAAAGATTAAAATTTAGATAATACTATTAATAACCTCTTTTGAATGGCTTTTTTTTTTTTGTAAGTAATGGTGTGATTGAACTCGGTGTTGCGTGTAGTGCAAGTTATTGAATTATTTTGAAGAAATAACACACTATGAAACCTTGGGGTGTTACATTCTCCCCTCCTTCAATAAATTGCATCCTCGCAATTTGAAATTGTTCTTCGAAAATACAAGGTTGTGGGAAAACCCACATTGGAAATTGGGTTACTAAAATTTAGTCTTAATATGAGGAAAAGAGAAATGAAAGGGTCACCACCAAATTATGATCTCGATTAGGAGAACATTGGTGGCAATTAGAGACATATAATTGGAGGAAAAACGTAAATATTTATAGTTAGTGATTGAGGACATCAATCACAAACAAGTATAAAATTGAGGACCATAAACTCATCAATCTATGATGATTTTAAATACCATCGGTTCAACAACACATAGGGTATTGGGATAACACATTTTTGACGTTTCAAAATACCTTAGTTGAAATCCCACATCGAAAAATGAATTAATGAAGCCTTTATTTAAAATAAATATTCGAAAGTATGAAGATTACCGAAAATAACACATACTAGGATTCCATGTAGGAAAATATGGATATGGAAGAAAAATCTAACCATCAATTATCTGATGGAGAGTGGTAGAGAACATGTCTATGAAAAGGCCAACAATCCCAAAGCCATAAATTAGTGATGATTTAAGGTACCATCTAGGACAACATTTTTGTTCTATGTTTCTTTTATTTATGTTGGGGAATTTATTTATGAGATTGGCTAAGATCATAAGGAGATATACTTACTTTATAATTAGAGTTTTATCCATTAATAAATTTCTACCACAAACTCATCTTTCACTCTAAAAGATAATAGAATGTAAAAAAATTCTATTTACACTATTCATATAGGGTTCCAAAATAAATGAATTTATAATTCATCTACAAGATCTTTTAATAAAAACTACATTATTTAATCCAGGAAATCTCGTGGGCCAGTGGTAGGTGATACACCCTTGTCGCCCTTCGGTTGCGGGTTCAAGTCTCGCAGCCTTGCCGGACTCGACGGGTTGCCGCCCGACCTCCGGGTTGTCCTTTTATGGAAATCCAAAATAATCCAAACTAGAACTATCCAAAATACTTCTATCCAAACTCATAGTCCAACATTTATAAGTAAGGTAAACATAATGTAGAACCCTTTTACCCCGTAATAGCATATGAATAACTTCATCATGTATTCTTTTAATACACCGAAACATCTTAAATTACCATATTCCTTATTGATTACATTGATGCTCCCTTATTCCCTATAGAAAGCTGGATATACTTTATTAATCCAAAAATGTTTTAAACCCCAACAATGATGGAATATAAAAATCATTAATCAGTTCCAGGGTAGTCAAGAATATCCAATATAATTTATCCAAAACAATCACATATTATTCCAAAATCACTACCTCAGTATCAGAACTATATTATGATTTATCATTCTCTCAACCATATATTTTCCAACAATTTATCCTGCTATTGAGTCAATTTTCTTTGTTCCACACAATCTCAAGTCCTTAATGAAATAGTACTACGGTACAATCCTTATATACTCCATGATTATTGTAACAAGTACATTGTTGATACAACACTCAATTGACATAATCAACATAAGAACTCTAATCATTCATCTTCATCTGTGGTAGTATCATAACTTGATTATTATCCAATAACATCATTTGTGGAATAGTCTGATGACTGGGACATAGGTTCGCATAGTGTCCAAACTCCTTGCAAATGAAGCATTGTACATTTAAAACCATTTTCTTACCCTTGCAGTCACGTACTTTGTGCCCTTTTCCTCCACACTTATAACAAACTCCCATTCCTTTCAGGCAAGTTCCAGGGTGTTTCTTTCCACAGTTACCACATATGGGAAAATTCTTCTTTTACCTCTTCCCTTTATCCATCTTTCTCTCTTCCATCCTTTTCTTTTCTTGCTTCCCTTCAAATCCATAGGACTCAGTAAAATCTTTACTTATCTTATCAACACATGATATTATTTCTTCATATGATGATAAAACATGGGAGACTATTTCTCTTATAAATTATAGCTTAAGACCATGAAAGATATGATCCTTCCTTCTCTTTGAATCATGTGTATTTCTGGAGTTCTCATTCCTTCTACTGGGCGCCATTTCTAAACAATGGCCTAAACTATATCAGTTTATGAATCAAAATACATAATCCCATACTTATAAAACACTTAACATAAATTGAACTATTTATGGATATAATCCATAATCATAAAAATGTTTTCTTTGAGGAAGTATATACTCATAATCCCTTCAAAATGATTTGTAAAGAAAATGAGAGTTATCCTAAGCATATCCCCCGGGAGTGTCGTAACCAAGAGTGCAGCAAGGCCCGTTGTCGTGCACCAGTTCCCGTTCGAGTCTAGCTCAAAGCGGTGTTTTCAGGTTTTACCCCTAGGTACATCTGTTCCAGAGCCGCCTCTACCTGCTCATATCCAGACAGGGATGTATTTCTTGGAAAACTCACAAAATCTCTACAATACAAAAATTCTAGGAAGTTCTTCTATACTAATCCTCAAAGTTCATCTTAGGTCTACGTGCTCTAATCAGAGTTTATCTAAATCTATCTTCCAAGGTTTGTACTAAACTTCCTCTAATACCAACTGTAACGCCCCGACCCCAGTTACCCAGAGTCGGTGCATTACTTCGTAACATTGGCATGATCACAAGAAAGAACAAATCTCGAAAGACCGATTGGTTTAGTAGTCTTGGAAACACTAGATATATTCATAAGTTTTACATTACATCATAAAATGAAAAACTACTACAATAACATAATGTCTCCATAATCCACACTCATATCCTCACATAATATCCCTACAGGTCATTCATAATTTACTTCTTCACTTCCTGGGAAAAATAAAACATAGAAAAGGGGTGAGCTCAAATGCCCAGTAAGGATAACAATATAGCGGAAACTTTCATAAATAAGAATAAACATTTAAGGCAATGTATAACTAAAACAAAAGCCTTTTAAATATGAACTTTCAACATGGTATGGCATAAATAAAATGAAATAATTCCATTTAATTATTCACATGGATATTCTACTAATCGAATAATCACATGCAAAAATCAATAACCACTTTCATAATGTTGGAATGCATAATGCCAGACTATCATAACCACAGAGCCAAGGACTCGTGCCAAGACTACAAATAAGATTTTGTCAAGGCCTTGTGCCAAGACACTAGTTTGTCTCATGAGACCTACCGATGCATCGAGGAGCTATAGCGGGCTCCACCCGTCACATATTAAGTCCAATGCATTCCCATATGAAAAGGTTTAAACATAACATAAACATTCATATTAAAACTAGCATATGAAATGTCAATACTTTCACCATAAACTATGAATGGTATAAAAATACCACATCCACAGTCAAACATATCACAAAACCTTCAATACAATATAGAAGTTTTGTATCATAATAAATCAACTTCAAATAATCTTAAAATCCATCAAAGGATGTTGACATAGATGAAATCAAAATTCTTTTTAAAGAAATATCTCCTTTTATTTTGAAATAATTTAAGATCCATATAAAATAAAACATTTTCTTTGAAAATATTCTTATAAGCTTGTAAGGGATTCTTTGAAGATTTTATAACGGCGGAAAATAGCCGCACCCGCCGTATAAGTTAAAAAAACATTCTTACCTTAATTCTGTCGAAAAGGTTAAAAAGGACCTTGTTTTGAAAACGACCGAAAGATTCCTTTATAAACCACTTATAAAAGTCAAAAAGGGTATAAATGACTTTAACTCATATTCTAGTAAATAGTAAAAATGTTTTGAAATGCATTTTTAAGAAACATGGATGTGGATGATAAAGAGATCCCAGTAGATTATTACGTATAAACAACCTTGGATAATGAAGAGGTTGTAAAGTAAACCCTTACCTTGTACTTTTCCTTGGTTGGGGTAGGTTAACCTCCTGTATAATGGTGAAATAGTTTTTATTAAATTATACAAGAATCATATATAATAATATGATATCATATATGATCTTTTAACATTGATTTGTTAATAATATCTTAGAATTATCGTCGTTTCGGGAGTTAACTTACTCATTTTCTTTTATATGTTTTGTTACATAAGCCATGGTTGTTGTATTTTATTCATATCCAGAATGATATCTAGTCCTTAAACATCATTTTTAAATCATCAAATGATAATTATACTTGAATGGATACGATGGAGAATGAATCTCATCGCGTTCGTGGAGACGGTAGTCCGTACGTACGCACGAGCGACAATATCATTCTTTTGATATTAAAATAATATATAAATGGATGGTATATCATATATACAGAATCATTAACATGTTATATTTATTATTTACATGAGTTACACATCATTATTATACCCATCCAAATAATATTATATTGAATAACAATTACACCACGACGTGGAGACGGTAGTCCGTACGTACGCACGTATGGTGACATGTTATTCAAAGGGTGGATAGAATACTGAATATGGTTGTACCATATTTATAATAACATCACAGTATATTTGAGATACTGAGTTATTATTTTAGAATGGTAAGAACAATGGAAGAAGAATTGGAAGATGAAATGAACTTGGAGAAGGGTGGTGAAATCATTACCTCTTCTTCGGGTTCTTACTTTTGATTTGATCAAAAGGGCTCCTTAGGTTGGCTTTCTGATCAAACTAAGGCCTCTAGGTTGTAGTGGGGGATGTTGGGAGAGTATTTGGGCAGAGTTTGGCCGAACCAAAAGGCTTTGAAGGTGTGAAGAAATGAGAAGGAGGAGTGCCCTTTTATAAGAGGGGTGAGGGCCACCTTTGGAAAAGCTAGAAATATTAATTTATAATAAATTCATATTCGGTTTCTAATGGCTCCAAAGCTTATTATTCAAAGTTTAAGGTGGGGATAGGTCGAAACCCACTCAACCAATAGAATTTAGACAGTTTTGGGTACTTATATTAACCTTATCTTTAAGTATTAACTCTAAGTTAATTAGTTTCACTTTTACAATGTCTCTTTGTATTTTTATATAATATGGTTAATAAACTTACAATATACATCCAAGCGACCCCCAAGTGGTCCATTAATGATGTACCTATCATGAAATAAGTCTCTTGGCCGAACCTTAGATTTTTAGGAATTTAATATCAATTAATAATATAATATTTGATTTAAGAACTCTTTTATGTCAATTTTGACACTATTCAATAGTTGATTTTTGTGAAACTCATAACAGATTGATTACTTCTAAAAAAGTCAATTAAATCAATCCTAATATATCATATTATCCTATAAAATTAGTTTAATTCATTAAAAGTTTCATATTATATTTATTTGGGTATTTATAATATCAATTATTTTAATTTTTCACTATTATAGTAATTACTGCATCATCATTGTGTCATGAATAAAATACATTATTTAATGTCTAAAAATTATAAATAAAATATAATTATGTAGGAAATGTTGTTAGATTTCTAATGAAAATTTATAATCTAAAATCCAACATATATAACCCTATGTTACAATTGTTTTTCTAAAAGATATATGCTTGTGTCATTTTTGTATTCATTTTAACTTAATTAAAATAAAGTGTCATTATCACTTACAAGTGGATCCATGGGGTCCCAAAATAGACCCAAAGATTCCCATGGTCGACCATGTATCAACCAATAGGGTTAAGACACGTTTTAGGGTAATTTAGTATTATTATAATATTATTTTTTAACCCTTATTTACCGGATTTACCCTTAACCATGGTAAATAAAATATTTACCGCAGTAATTATTCAAAATGTCTAAAAATAAAAGTTACCTATTTACACAATTTGAACATCCTGATTCCAAATATGGAATCCATTTTCCTAAATTCAAAACACAGAAGTGGCAGAAATTAATTTAAAATTAATTCCCGCTGTCAAAACAAAAAGCGTGTTTTTACGAGATAATAACTATCAAAAGATTGACACTTGTTTATGTTCGGTTTAATTGTAAAATTATGTCTAATGACCAACATTATATTAAATTGTAAAAATATATTCTAAATATACTTTGAAACCACTCAAATTCATAATTTATCACTATTAATTATTTTGATTAAAAAAGTTGTTTTTAATTAAAATTTAGTAATTTTCACTATTCATCAAAATATGAAAGTTATCCGAAAAGTACCAAAATTTCACCCTAGGATAATTTTGATATTCTGAATCCAAAAATGAAGTCCATTTTGAAATATAAAATATATATAATTTCAAAAAGTAGTTATTACTATTCATAACGACTAGTTTAATTGGTTGTTAGAACTCGGTGTTGCGTACAACACACGCTATCACATTATTCAAAGAGAAGCGTACCGTAGAAGCTTGGGATGTTTCATTTTAAATTTTTGATGTCCCCATTTAGTCAAAAAGTTTAAAATATAGTATCTAAAAAGGGTTCACTATTAAAATTTGGTAAAATTGAAATACTGAAAATGAATTTGTTCTTACATTATGTCTAAGAAACTCATAATATGGATTCTAAGGATTATATAAAGTTTAAAATTTAGATAATACTATTCATAACCTCTTTTGAATGGCTTCTTTTTTTTTTGTAAGTCATGGTGTGATTGAACTCGGTGTTGCGTGTAGTGCAAGTTATTGAATTATTTTGAAGAAATAACACACTATGAAACCTTGGGGTGTTACAGGTTATGCCAAATATATCAAGGGTTTCTGAACCATTTTTAATTCTCTTATTACACCATTATCTGATATTTGATACATAAATAATAGTTTAGAGTATGTGAATGTGTCATTACTATGATGGGATTTGATATTGTGTAGACACTAGAGAAAATACATTAGAAATTCTGAAAAATTATCTAAATAATTGTGAAATTAGTGAACACACATGGTGTCAATCCCAAAAGTTCACACCCTATGAGATGATTTATAATCTATGTACTTTTAGATTATAGGTAATTTCACATCATTCCACCATGGATCTCGAATTAGACAAAAATATTACATATTATATCAATCCTTCATGTAAACTATGGGGATACAATTATATTTTCCATTATAAGTCTCATGTAAGTTGTTTTTTGTAGATTATGAATTTATGTCCCAGAGGGTGGGAAACTAGGATTGTGAAAGTTGATTTTGGTCAATGTGGGGTTTGACAATCCCTTGTTAACTTATTGTTTATAGGGAGTGGGTATTCACACAATAAATATTTTGGTACACACCCATATAAATGGGAATCTTGTCCTCCATTTTTCAAATGTGGTCAGTAATAATTTCTTACTGAATGGTGAGTGTCCCCTATATAATAAACAATTTCACAACTCCCTAATGATATGGGGAATAATCACATTATCTATTGGAATAGTTTTTTCCCAAATATGGGGTGAGATACTTCTATCTATTATAGTTAATACTCTATAGATTGATAATTTTCCAGTTGATGAGGTGAAAATCCATGATAGGGGTCAGTTTTCCATCACTAAATATATTTACAATAGTGAGGCATCGTTACCCATATATAATTATTAATAGAATACATAAAATACATAGATTATATATATTTTAATTTTTGGTTATTATGATTTATTTTTTCTCTCTGGATTCGTTTAAGTTATGGTCCTAGTGTACTAAGTTATAATGATGGGGTATTTCATGTATTGTTAGGTTTATTATCCATAAAAATATATATGTTCACCATTTCTTTAAATATAATCAGGGTCAAATATTCCTTGTTGTTTAGACTTCCATTTCTATTTTTAATGAATCATAATGGGTATTTTTATACTCACCCTTTTCTGTTATTTTATGACCATGTGTGTAGTATTTAAATTCATAAAACATAGTTTGGAGGTCAAATCTGCTAATGTGGACTCCGTTGTGTTGATTCATAGTGAATATTGATGTTATTGATCACATTAATTATTTCAATATTTATTATGGGAGCCAGTGTAGGAAAGAGAACCTTTATTTTATTCAGTTTCTAACCTTTATTGGATACTACAATCACGTATTTTACATTATCCAACAAGTTTTATTTGTTATTTTTTTGAGTTTGATTGCATGTTTCATAATAATATTACACCATATCTAGTTGTTTTATTTTATATTACATTATTATTCACTAGCTTTGATATATATGACTAAGTGAGGGTTTATTTGTCTATGGCATCCCATGTGAGTGATATGCATTGTTTTTATGATTCATCAACCCATAACCTATTAGAAATAGTATTATGATGGTTCACTCAACATACCACTGAACTAATCAGGGGCTTGATGGGATGAGTTGAATGACAATTGTATCAGAGAAGGTTAGGATTAGAGATGGTGTTTTGTGTTAGGTGTCATGTGAGGTTTGGTTTAGAAAAATTATAAAATTTTTTTTTATAGGTATTTATTTTGGTTACCAGGACCCAAATAATTATATAGGTTTGGGGAATGATGTATTATTTACCCCTAATACTAATTATTTTCTTATCAAATCTGAACTCTTTAGAATATTGTTTTATGGAAACAACATTGTGAATATATAATATATTATCTCGGCTAAGAATATTTATATGTCATTCTTATATAATATCAATCTATCATTTCTAGTAATGATATGTTTGTCTGGATTACTATGATTCCACTACATAGACCATTATCTATAATGAAAATGTAGTTTCATAATGATACATTTAAGTTATTTTAGCCTCATGTATTGAATTAATTCTGAAATGATGCTTTGATTCATGGATTTGTTCAAGAGTTATATCTTCCCCACCATTATAGTGTCAATCATACACCCATTATGCATATATCATTAATTCCACCCAAGGATTAGATGTTAGTCCCATAAGATTTTGATGAGAAAATCTATAGGCTGAGTGTGCATCAATATTTTCAATGATAATTGCCTCATAGGTTTTTAGGTGATTCTTATCTTGAGGTGGTATAAGATTAGATGGAGTCAATGACATTTTTATTCCATTCTATTATGATTCCAATGAACCAAAGTTGATTTATTTATCCATTATTCTTCATGGAACAATGATTCATTGGTGAGATTTTATTACACATTATTATTACAAGGATACAATATAATGGTTGAAGTCATTATCCTATTCATAGAGGTGTACTATTTAATGTTTTTTTGTATGGTGAGATTTTGAGTAATATTTGACCTTCAATAGGTCAGTATGGCCCTGAATGTTTACTTATCCTGGTTTATATACCTCAAGTTATACTAATTAAACATGATTCATGATAAGTTCTTATGATGTATGTGGTTTAATTGATTCCTATGAAGTGAGATTTGAGTTGGGTTGTACCTGTCAATATCCCTTCATTTTCTATAGTCATAAAGATGGATTTAGATATTGGATGATTCTGATTAGATTTGTATTATATTACGAAAGTCGTTCTAGGTTTCATTAAACTGATGACAACAATAGTAGTTTTCTAATGGTGGTTATCCATATCCCATCTTTGGAGATAGCCATATTCACAATCTTGGTCAATTAGGTCAGTGATTCAGAGATCTCATGGAGTGTATAACTGGAAGGGTGAATTTAATTTCATTGCATAATGATGTAGATGACATATGTAGCTCAAATCATCAAATTCATTATCATGGAATGAAATCTACGTTATAGAAAACATCATGATTACAAGCCTTCCGATAATGGATAGTGTGGCCCTCTAGGAGGATATTTTGTAAATATAGTTCAAGACACATGATTATTAGATCAACCTAAATAAAAAACATAGTGGAATACAATTCAATGATTGGGGATTCGGTTTCCATGACCACGGAATGATGTGGGTGATGCATTTAAATAATCATTTAGTATTAGGTATTTCATTAGGTATATTTTTTCCGTCTATACACTAGTAAACAATCCTTTCAACCAAAGGATAGACGTTTATCATTTCCATTGATAATATGAGAGTTAAGAATACCCATGGACACCCTAGACCACGCTCACTAGATAGAGACACATACTGGTGTTAATCGTTGTTGGATTTTGTGTCATAAAACCAACTAACTATATTCATTCAATTACCAAATAATATATTTAAATTATCTTATCAAATAATTATTTATTTTATATGAAATGGTAATCTAAAAATTTTCTTACTGTATTTGTTATATCAAACATTTATATTATTTCCCAACTATAATGAAATCCAATAGATGTTAGTAAAATTATCCAAAACCAATATTTCTTATAGTCTGAATGAAACTATTTGAAGTGTAAAATATGATGCTTGAATATATGATGTTGGGGTCTCATAATTATTCGGGAATTATCACAATATGTATGCAATTAGTGATATCTAATAAAGGAATTCATACTAAAGGACCCCTCAATATGAATTCAATTTTTTATGTTTCGTTCAATATTCCTTCATAGAAACATGTGTATTTTTCATTACCATTGATTTTATAATTAATGTCTGTCATGAATCACATATTTTTTGTATGGAAGAAAGAATTGTTGAAATATACATTTAGTGAGGTATCATACATTAGTGGTGCTATAAGTTATATAAAATTAATTGAATAAGTCATGAATGATTACATGCCTTCAAAATTTATGTAATGATATATATAAATCCATTTTATTGATATTTAATTACCCTATGTAATCAATGGACATGTTAGTGCATAAAAATGTAAATGAAATTTAAATTCATTATATAGGGTGATGAAAAGGTTATGCATCCTGTTTGATTAGGTATTAGTAGAAAAAAGGATTATATTGAATTTTAGTGTTCATAAGATGGTTTTTCTAATTTCTGAACTAAATTTTTTTATCTATGTGTTCCATTACATGTTTCAGGATAATGATATTTGATTTTAGGTATGTTCACTAATTGACATTGGGAAATTGGAGTAGAGGATCAAATACTAATTGTATTCACAGTTTCATTAAATTATATTTAATTTGTGTTTAAGAATAAATTTATTCTCATATTGTTTTGTAGTATTTAATAATGTAAAAATTGATCACATAAATTCATTCAGGAGATTTCATTTTAGAATATTTATGTTGAATTTTACCTTTTTTAAGTCATTAATTTTAACTTTTAGAAAAATATTTAAATGTTATTGAAAATGAGATTTATCTATAAATGAATTTAATTAATAATTAAAAATAAATATTTGTTCTATTATAATGAATATTATAAAATAAAATGTATTTAAATGTATATTGAATATAATATATATCTTATCGACTATATATTATTTATTAATGGTTCAAAAAACTACATTGGAGAATATTGGATGAATTTAATCACTTAATTAATATAGAATATTTTTTATAATATAATTCAAATAAATTTTGATTTACTTACATGTGAAATGATATTATGTTCAATACATGACCTCAGATATAATAATAATAGTATTATTATTTTTTTTGCATGGGGAATTAATTTGAATTAATTATATGATCAGGGTTATTGTGAATTTATTATTATTTGAAAATAAGTTTATAATCAAAAGTATATCATTTTTTCTAGTGATAAAGAATTGAGTAAAAATGATTTTTTCTATAATTCTCTCAGGTCATAAAGGTAATTATTCTTTCTTTACACTATCATGATTATAGTATGACAATAGGAAAACATAATTGAAATTAGTACTGAATGATGTCAAGAACATAATTCTTCGCCGTAGAAGCCATAATATTAATAATTTCATTTATGGATTCATGGAGCATGTTTGGATAATTTTAATGTAATCATAAATTGAAAAATTTATTGTTGTGACAAGGGAATAAATGTGTTGATGAAAATTTGGTCAGGGGTATTATCATTGTAATATAATATTTTTGTTAAGATTAATTAAAAATTAATGGATCACGATCCTACATTTGATATGTTGGGGTCTTCTTGTTTAGTTATTTAGATTTACTCTATAATATTAGTGAAAAAATAAAATTTGGCATTGTTGTAACCTTTCTAAATGATTTAAAACTATAAATTGGTATAGAATCATACAAAATGTAATCCTTATTTATTTATAATTTATTTTGTCAATATTTACATTATTTTACATGTATTGATGTTTAATGTTTCATACTAATTCTAGAAATGACAATATTTATTTAATTTGACAATGTATGGATAAGGATGATATAAAATTTCATTGTATATGAAACCCCCAACCTAAATCACCCGGTAATTCTTGGAGTTCCACATAACCTAATGGTAGGTCAGACTAGAGTATAAGAATGAAATATGAAAAATAAATAATTGCTTTATGATAAAACTCTTATGTCAATCTTGATATCTGCACTGAACACTAGGTTCTATCTACTCCTCTCCTATTCATTGGGACCTTTCCCTTTCTTAGATCTGTAACCAAAGAGTCTTTATACACATCAATATGACCATGTAGGGTGTGAGTGTAAACCATGTAGGATTCCACCAATGCATCCTTCCCATAAGTACACATACATAAGAGTTTTATGTTAGGATAATAAATCAATGTACTAGAATTCATCAAGTAATCAAGTTACTAGTGATCATGCACTAAGAAATATTCCAAAAACTCTAATTATTCCTACATTGGCAATATTTTGGTAGAGAATCCAAAACATAAATCATGATAATGGGTTTGCTAAAATTCCACCACATATATCTATGATTTTCTACATAGCCAAAATGTACCAGGCCATGAAAAAACTCCATTGAGACTAATATCTATCATGAGTTAGGCCATAGGGCCATCATACCCCATCATTATCATGTGTTATCCCAAAAGTCTATCGTACCCCTTCTCTTACTCGGGTTTATCCATAATATATTCTTACCCGTTTCCTATTTTTCAATACATTTTTGTTATTAACGCATGTTGAAAATGCTTTCTATCTACGGGCTACACAAGACATAGTGGATTATATATCAAATTATACAATAAGATGAACCATCACAAGACAAATATTCGCATTAAATAGGGAAAACTACCTAAATTCACAAACATATCATATCATGAATGAATTATGAAAACTATACTTTCATAAACGTGATCAATATCAATAATTATTCTCATAGGCCACACGCACTCACATATTTAGTCAACATAAAACATAGATCTCAGAGCTACACCCACACACACATGAAATCCACATAAAACATGGGTCCCAATGGTTACACATTGGAAAACATGCAATACATTTTAAGGAAAAAACATTATATAAGGACACTACATAGTACAAACTTCCTATCCTAAGAACATTGATTCCAAATTCCAAAATTGTCAAGCAGTAATGCCCAAATCATGGATGTGAACTAACCATATCATATATACATTCCAAGAATCCCGAGAATAAATCCTAGTTCATCAAGAATGGATTCTAGAATATGAATCAAGTAATATATGGAAACTAATTCATTGAATCAAATAAAATTATGAAAAAACAACCACCATCAGTGGTAGATCAAGATTCTATCCAAGGAAGAAAACCTGATTTCTATTAGAAATAGAAAATAGAGAAGAGAGGTAAGATAACCACAATCGTAGATTAATTAAAATGGAACAGAAATAATGGACCACCCTATGCCATTATTGATAGAAGGAATAACATCCAAAACCCATATTTGAAATAATCTTGATTGGAGAAACTAGCTAGAGGTTGGGGGAAAGTGTTTCAATTGAGTTAATTTAGTAAATAATGTATTTAAAACCCCCTCTTAACAATTTCATAAATTTTCATTAATTTTCATAATTTTACCCAAAATATTAACTATTTAATTGACCGTTTAATATTCTGAAATAGATGTCACCATGACATAGGGATTCAAACCACGATTTTGGATCCCTTTATCACACCAAGCCACCGAAACCCAACATGGTGACCCAATTTTAAGTGGTATCAAAACCATTCTAGATTTGGGCTCACAATTCCATCCACCATAGTGTTTTGAGGATCAATAGTTTTTGGATCACATGAGGACTAGAAGTGCTATATGCCTAAGACCATTCAAAAATGAGGGCATTTTAATAATCCCATTTCTCACATGTGTGTTCTAGGAATATAATGAAAAACACCACAATGTGATCTTACCTTTGTTACACCTAAAAATTCTCAAACCCCCATTTATGCCACCAGGAAGCTTCAAACTTATCTTATACCTATAATGGAATAAGATTATAGATCCATAAAATTAATAGTTTCATCAATAGATTGTGTCTCACACAACACCTAATTTAAATGAACTATGAAATATTAAAAATATATGAATAATGTAATCATTGGTAGATGAAAATATAGTAATTAGTAAAAGTAATTATATATTATTATTCAATTTGATTAATATTTTTAAAAATGATTCCTTTCGATGAACCTTTTACAGAGGATAGTATATTAATGTAAGAAAATTGAAATTTATCACATTTAAATGTTTATTACTATATTTAATATTTAGATTTTTTTAAATAATAAGTGAACATTATATAATTCAGAAATTTAAATGAAATTATATTAATGAGAATTGATGCTTACAAATTCACTTTACAATAAGATTCATTATTCTTTATATTTTTTATTTTCATTTAAATGACCAAATATATAAATATTATAAATTATATTTTCAAAAAATATAATTTAATTTTAATTTAAAATAAAAAAATATATATGCGGGTCTTATTTTTGGTATTTTTATAAAAATAATTATATTCAGGTGAATTATAAAAATTATCAATTTAACAAATGACATTATTTTGTTACATTATTAGTAGAAAACTATGTATCGTAAATTTTGGAATCCCTTTTATAAAAAAAAATATTTATTGTATATGTAAAATTATATTGTTTAGAATGGTAATTTTAATTAATAGAAATATTTTGGCATATTTTTTTTTATATTTTACTAAAAATAATTTTTAGTAAATTTAACTGTTAGTATTTTAAAATTAAATTTTATAAAATTTATAATTTTTTTAAAAAAAACACAGATTTTAATTATTAATCACTAGGTTCAAATTAAATAATATGTCACATTTTAGTTTTACACATAATTGAAAAATTCATAGGTAAATTCTATTTTCCATCATAAAAAACCAAAACATAAAAATTTGTATACTAACAGTTAAAGGGAAAAACATAATGAGTTTTTTTAATTGATGGGTAATTATTTCTAAATTATGGTTCCATTTTACATTATATTGAATTCACATTATTGTTTTTTTAATCCTATATTTTTAACATATAAATAGATATTTTTAATCCTCACTTCCCTTAATACAAATCGCCCTTAGATCGGATCAAATTTTACCTAACATTCACCTCAAAACATCTAAATAAATTATGTTGCTTGAGTATTATAAAAATGAAATTAATTTATGGTCTAATAACATTATAAAATGATATAATCTATGTAGTAAGGATGTTCAATGAACATAAACAATTAGTCGGCACAAAGGTAAGGCTTTTTCACCTCAATCTGGTCTCTTTGATATAGGTTTTATAGTATACACTAAATTTACATTTTGTATCGTATATGATACCTATTTGATATATAATATCATAAATTATCTTTTTATCATGGTATTTTATGTTCAATTTGAATCCCTATCTTTATATTGGTTTTAATTAAAATTTTATTCAAACCATAAGGGGTTCTTTGTATAAAATATGAATATCTTGAGACTTATTTATTTTATAAACAGTTTTTTCTTATAAATGGTTTAAATAATACCACAATTTCATTTATAACATAATTCTATTATATTCAAGGATATTAGATATTTAATTTATTTTTATACAATTCATGGGTTTTTTAATTCAAAATTAATAATGGATGTAAGGGCTTTTTTGGACTCTAATTATTTCATAGGTTCATAATCAATTATATATGTATAAAACCATTCTGTATTAATCATGTAAATCCTATGATGATGTTATGTTCTACTTACAAATTATTTTCATTGTATTTTTCTTCATTTCATTGATATCATATACTTGATGAATTATCATCTGAAAAAAATGTTTGATGTTTGAAATAATAACTCCCACATTAACAAATTGTTATTTTTCCCTATGTCCATATTTTAATTCATTCACATGTTAACTTATATTTTAATGGAAGCTAACATATCTTATTTTTTTATTATAATTATTCTGTTTACACCTCATAAAAATAAAATGCTAATACTCTTTTAATTATAAGGTTTTTCAAAAAAACCTTTTTCAAAAGTTTATTCTACTCCGCATTTCATTCTATAATAGTTTTGATTTTCAAAAATTAATTTACTAAAGTTTAATTTTTTTATGTTAAATGCTTTCAAATAAATCCACATAAATATTTTGAAATAAAACACTTTAATGTAATGAGTAACTTCATGATTTTATATTTTTTTTTGAAATGATTTATTTTAAATTTTTCTATGGGAACAAAATTTCTACCACATTTTTCATTTTATATTAAAACGTCCCTATATGTATTCATGGTTTCAAATTGAAATATATTTGTCTATTATATATAAGAAATATCACCTTATTATGATTTCATAATATCAAGGATATCTATAATTTATAATTTTATTAAAAAATAATTAAAAATATTTTTCATCTATTCCATTGAACATTGTAATATAATATTATTGATTGATTTTTATAAAAAAAGTTACCATCCACCTTATTTCAACAGATAAATAATATCATTTCTTTATATTTTGGAGAATTTATTCATCTCAAACTTTGTTTTCTTGAAAAATTTTCAGTATATAACCATGTTTCTACTTCTAATTCCTTTCTTCTTCAAATACCATATTCATTAGATGATCACATTCTATTTCCAAATGACTATAATGAATTTATATCTTAATTACATAGATTTATTGGGTTGAAAACTATACTATATATTTTTTAAAGTAACAAGTGTTAAACTAATATTGATATAGGTTTCTCTTATGGAATTATAAGGAAATTAGATTTTAAAGGGAAACGATTTTAAGGTTGAATACATTTGGTGTTATTGACTATGATAATTCACCTATATTATTTTTAATCACTCATGTCAAAACTTTTGTTTTTATTAATGGGAATAAATATAAGGAACAATGGATTCAAAGGAAAGTGCAATGAATACCTCTATAAAAATCCCATTAGATATGAATTTATATTAATAAACATTGAGATTATTCTACGAAAAAAAATCATGAAATATGATTATGTATTTGAATAATGTAGAAGTACCAAAACCAACAAATAAGATAAACATGAAGTCTTATGAATAATCCTGTGATGAAGGTAAGGAATGAAAAAAATGTTTTATTTTCAATATTTCAAATATGTGGAAAGAAATGACATGGATATTTCTTCAACTGGACTGGATGATTCTTATTATATCTCTTCATTACCATCCATCAAGTATGCTTTCTCATTTTTTTGTTTACTTTTTGATCGAGGGTCTTGTACAAAATTTTGGTTAAGCAATTTTAGTTGGGAATTTATATGTCGTATATTGGTCTCCCAGAATATGTAGTGATCCTCATGAAGGGCCTGATGTTTTTACTCAACATGAATTAGGTTCACATCATATATTGGTTGAAGTCATAATTTCACTTAGAGGATATTCATTATTAAGTGTATTTTTTAATTCATTGGATTATACGACGTTTAATTGTTGATCCCTATTTTTAAGAGAAATTATTGGCCGATTTTTGTTTCATTCAGTCCATATCCCTTCATCTCAAACACCTAGGAAATTTTGGGTGATTTAGGAATCTTCAGTCATTATAGATCATGTGTTCAGTGTTTTATTATAATTTATGATTCACTAGATCTCTATGGGTATGAATCATTTTGTTTCAATATTTCCATTGGTCACAGTTGATGCATTGTCTACAGTTTTGGTTTATCATTGGATTGATTGGGGTTTTATATCTAGCGTTTTGATTTTATTATCCTGAATTGTCTTACGATGGACCTACTATGGGTTTCCAATCTCCATTGATGAAGGTGGATAATTTTACATCGTTCTTGATGTATGTGTGTATTTATAATTGGTTAATTCAATGAATTTCTTATTGTTCTTGTATTTTTTCTTTCGGTGGATCATTAAATTTATTTTTTTTCATAGGGATTAATTGGAATGAAATTTTTTTTCAAATGGTTTTTATTTAAAGAACAGTTTTTCCACAGTGAGTATTTACTTAAATCATTGAGAGGGGTTTTTTATTTATAAATTGGGTTTCAACCTATGAAGTGGATTTACATGTATTCGAAAATGTTGTACAATTTTTAACCATGGATTTGGAATATATTTTGAAAAAAATATCCATTGGGAACATTTGGTGTGTGAGGAAATAGATATGTGTAACCCTATTTAATATGGAATGACATTGGGTTACATTTTGGATATCGATAGGGTAATGACAAAGACATTTTTAATAATAATTGTTTTTGAAAATGTCACTTATATTTTATTATAAACAATAAAACCATATCTCTTAAATAATGATTTTTTAATAAAGGAGAATGTGACAATCAGAACTTGAACATTATATTCCATTGGTCACATGTGACCATTATTCAATATGACCATTAGAGACTATATTCTTGATAATAATATTATAATTATAATAAGTGTTTATAAGTAAAATTTTAAAAAGTATAATTGATATAGAAAGAAGAGTTGACTACCTCTACAAGTGAAGTCATGAAATTCTAATATCATCTATCAATGCTTGGGAGGGAGGAATTATCACTATTTTTCACAACTAATCTAGTTCAATATATGATTTATCATGTAAATCATGATCAATCACTCATACGGGAGTAGTTTAAGTTAGTGGAGATTGGCACTCGATCGATGTTAGTCAAGCCACCAAATGACTGTACAACGATCTCAAACCTTACTATTATGGAGAATGAAGGTGTTAGATGGGGTTAAATGTCTATTCCATAGTTAATTAATGTGTAACTACATTTTAGAAATAAATTTTTTATTCCATCAATTCTGTTTTGAGAATATTTTTTCTTAATTAAATTGAGAAGAAATTTGATAAATTTATTTTGAGACACAAATTTTCCCAAATTATACTTTTCAAAAAAGATTTTTATCATTTATAACAGATTAAGGTATTTAATATAATATATTTTAATGAAATAGTATGATAAAAACACTTTTAATTAATTTTATATGTTAAAATAAATTGTTTTCATGTGTCCGAAATTATACAATGCATTTTCAAACAGTTATTATTTTTAATAAATAATTATTTTATGATTAAATGTTAAAATATTAATATTTATAGAATTATTATGATAAAAAAAATATAATTTATGAAATCATAATATCTAAATTATCATTGGGTGAATTTATTAGTGTTTTTTAAAATATATTATTTTTCATGAATAGTAAAAATATGATGTGTTTTTGGTATGTTTGATAAAATCAAAAATATGTCATAATGATCAAAAAACTAATTAACCACAATCTATGAATTAGAATATGTTATATTATTAATATAATTTAATTTAATATATTTTTCATCAATTTTTAGTTATACAACTTACTTTCCATATTCTAAATTGGAATCTTTTACATTAAAAATGATATTTTGTGAAAACATTAAATATTCCATACCAAAATAAGTAATTAAAAATAATGTTAGACACTTATGGATTAAAATTACATAATATTTGCCTCAATGGGAAGATATAATTGTAAAAATCATGGTAAATCCCATGGTTTTTCATTTACCACTACGTAGGTGTCTATGGCTCAAATTTAGAAATTAAAAAACAAACCTCCCACTAATTCGGTAAATACCCACCATTTCACCATTCCATTTTACTCCATATTAATAATCCATGACTCTATAATAAATTGAACTCACAAATAATTCCTCACAAGGTTTTATAAAGCGTCCAAGGTCCAGATCCTTAGGGTTCAGGAACTACTCTCTAAGGTAAGGTAAATTTCCACTTCTCCATTCCATTAAAATATTAAATTTATGTGGTTTGTCCTTCAAATTTAAAATTTGTTAACTTTTTCCTATTTTATTTTCTCCATTTACTATATTAAGTGTAATTAAACTATGGTATACCCTTATCCCATCTATTTTTACCCTTTTGGAAACCAACGTTTTATCCCCATTAAGATGCTGATTTTACTTCTCAAAATTTCTCTCTTCTCCTCAAGAAACTCCCTTTTATTTTCATTAGGTGAATACCCAAACATATTTCACTTATAGAGTATTCATCAATACATAAAAATGATGTATTTTATTCTTTAGTTGACATACATATAACCATAATTAAAGTTTTTGTGGTCTCAAATAACATAAAGAACTTTTATTTAAGAACATTTTAAAATTCCATGATATTTATATGAAAAATGGTTTTTATTCTCCATAGGATATTTATAAAATGATTTATTATTTTATTTGTGGATCAAATTAATTAATACATATTAAGGGTTTTCCATGATAGTTTTACAATTAATTGAGTAAGGAAGTTAATCCCTAGATATGAAATGTATTATGATTACTTTGTGAATAACCTTGGAAATGTTTAAAGCCACACAATGACAAACATTTATGACCAGATTATTAAATTATCGATTAAATATAGTAGCCACATTTACATTTTATGATTTATATAAATTTTATTATGACATTCCCATTTTTTCTTTTCTCATTCCATTATCATATTCCTCTTGTTCTTATTGATATTTATTAAGATAAAAAGTAAATCGCTTGCCTTTCATTCCTTTACTGGTAATTATGATCACACTTTCCATTGATGTATGCCCTTTGGTCCATAGATAATGTAATTTTACTTAGTATTAACCTAAAATGAATAAATTTAAGTGGTTTATTATAATTTATTAATTTTTCATCTATTATTTACATGTTTTCCATGAAACTAAACCTTAAAAGATCCTATGTATGTACCATGTAAAGAGTAATTTTTATAATAAAATGGAGGGATTCTATAGATGTTATAAAAAGACTATATATTTATTTTATGAAAAATGGATTTGAAAAAATTAGGAAGATCCTTATAGACAAGTTAAAATATAAGAAACCATCCTAGTATTTTGGTAAAGTATTATATAAGTGGTTTCCAGGAAAATATATTATTGTATAGATAAAAACAAGTGGATGTAGATCTGGTATAGATGTATCTCGGAAAAAACCCCCAAAAAACCACTTTCTGACTCAAATGACAAATAGTTCACAACAATGGTCCTTACATCACTCCATATTTGACACTACTAGGTGATATGGATAGTTTATCAAAATATTTTTACGAACCATTATAAAGGATTTATATAAGATGTAATTTTTATTAAAGAATAAAATATTTAAAAATGATGTTTCAAGACATTTAATTCATTTAGGATTATAAAATTACTAAAATAAAAATTTTTCTCACTATGTTTTTATTCTTCAAGAAAATTTTGAGAAATAGGGGTGATCTCATAATTGGTGAGAGAAATAGACCATGCATGGACGTCCCTCTGATCAAAGCTCGAATACAAAAATGTAAGAGAATGATAAATCAACTTACTCATGTTATGAACAATAAATTCAATCAACATGAGAGACTGGATTCATCTCTAAGGGAAAAAATATCTATCGATTCCATTATTCATCAACAACCACCTACTTTGTATGGATTTACTAAACCATTGACTATTGAAAAATGGATTATCTCTATAGAAAAGTTATTTTCTATACTCCACTATTTGGGGAAACATAATTTTCTTGTAGCTACCTCAATATTAAAGGGATAAGCTGATCAGTGGAGGGAATAGGTTAAAAACAAAATTCCATGAAGGGATATTGAAGATACTGACATGGATGAGTTCAATGGATCCTTTTTCAAAAAAATATCTCCCCTATTTGATGAGAATGAAAATGAAGATAGAATTCATAGAGCTTAAGCATAAGGAACAAATAAATTTCGGCTATCTTGATACACATCTAGCTTTTTCTTTGATCTTAATGGTATGATTGATAGATTCTTTAGTGGACTACAATTCCTTCTATGGAAGAATATTTCCAATCAAGACTGTGATAGTTATGAGTAGATAGTGTGAAATTCTATGATGGTTAGATTTGAGTTATACGAGATGTAGTGGTCCCATTGATCTAATGAATATAATAGATTAGTGGAGTAAAGATTATGGAGGGGATTTGATCACATATGAGGAGGAAAAAATAGAATCTTCTAACATTCTAAAAATGTGGGAGGAAGCAATCCCGGAAATGCATGCTCTCGAGTGGAAAATGTTACATGCATAGAAGAGATGGACATATTTCTCCAATCAATCACAGTGAGGTAAAGCCTCAACCTTTCCAAACTAATCATAAAGGGATGATGGTACAGGCCCATCATGAAGTAAAATTATTCATGTGTGGATATATTGGGTAATTTTCTTATAACTTTACAAATATTAACATAGTGGATGATAATAACCATAAACATCATCATATTTTATGAGAGAAAGGTTGTGATTTTTTTATCATGATAGATAAAGTTTATGTTAAAAATAATGTGGTCTGAGGTATTCTATTTTTTTCTCTGAAAGCTATGAACTAAATTTTTTATTTTTCTTCTATTCATTCATTTATTTCCTCTATGTTTGAAAAGAATTTAGAATCAAACCCTAAACTACTATAAGTAATGGATTCATTCAAGACTCTTATATGAATTACCCAATAATAAATGGTTTATATAATCTCTAGAATTTACTTTGGTGAGGATAATATCACTTAAAATCTAGTATTTATTTCCAAAATGGAATTTGAAATTATACTTGGGATGGAATGGCTATCATAGTAAAATGGTATGATTCACTCAAAATGAAAGGAAATTTTAGTAGTCTGGAATATAAAACCTACACTTTCATCAAAGGAGTGACATCTCAACCTTAGATTTGTCTAGAAGCACATCCCACAACCTTATTTATGAATGTGATCTGTGTATATAAAGAAGGAAATGAAAGTATATTAATAGAATATTCCCCTACGAATTTAGTATTTATTCACATATTTATTAAAGAGTTACCTAGACCTCCCCTAGAAAAAGTGGTAGTGTTCTCCATTGATTTAATGTCTGTATGAATTCTGATTTCAAAGACCGTATATAGAATGGAAATTGTAGAGATAGGGAAATTAAAAAAACTCCAAGATCTATGGGAGAAGGGGATTATCTGGCCCTGTTTGTCCTTGGGGAACACCTGTTCTCTTTGAGAATAATAAGGATGGATCATTGTGTTTATGCCTTTACTATAGAGAACATAAATGGATCTCTAGGAAGAATAAGAACCATCTTTCAAGGATTGATGATTTTTCCCAGCTTCATGGGTCTCAATTATTCTACAAGATTGATCTTCCATATAGTTATCATTAATTGTGGGTAAGGAAATAATATAATGAAAATATGACTTTACAATATAGATATGGTCATTTAGAGTTTATTATTATGCCCTTCATATTTACTAATGCACCTTCTATATTTATAGATTTGATGAATATAGTCATTAAATGCTACATTGATATATTTTTGGTTGTTCTTATTAATGAAATTGTGATATCTTAAAATATTCAAAAGGACCATGGGGATCATCCAACAACTTTATTGAAAAAATTGAATAATGATAGGCTATTCATGAAGGTAAAATTAAATTGAGTTTCTTTTAAAACAAGTTTGTTTGTTGTGGAAAATTTTAATCAATAATGGAATCTCATTTGACCCCACCAAGACAGGGGTCTTAGAAAAGTGGCCTCATCCTATAATAGAAAATTAGATTCATAGTTTTCTTTGTTTAGTAGAATATTGGAGTAGATTTTTGAAAATATATTCAAGACTTTCTAATCCAATAACCATGTTTACCCAAATAAGGCCAATTAAATTTTGAAAAAGGGGTGTGAAGAATGTTTTTAAGAGATAAAGAAGATATTGATCATTACACCAATGTTATGTATACCCTCTATCTGATAAAGATTAATTATTTTTAGTGATTAATCTCTAGAAGGTATTGGGTGTGTCCTCATCAAGAAAGGCAAGGTGGTTGCTTATGCATGTCGAAATTTAAGGCCCCATGATTAGAATTATTCTACACATTAACTCAAGCTCGCTGTTATATTTTTTGAAGATGTGGCGGTACATTATTTATTAGGACAAATGTGATATATACACAGACCATGAAATATTGATGTATATATTCATGAAAATATATTTTGATATTATATGTACTCCTAGGAATGGGAATTTGGTTTCTAAGTCATTTACCAGAAAATTACTGACACGGGTTTTGAATGGATTAGTTGAGGAGTGGTCTTTGATGATTTTTTTATTATGATAATCTTGGGAAAGAAAGAGGATGGTGGAATGGTGTTCTTGGATTCGATGAAAGGTGACTCATATTTTATTGAGTAGATAAATAGTAGGAGGTGAAAGACAAGTATTTCCAATGATTAGGTAGATGAATTAGTAGTGGGGAGGCCCTGGGTGACTGGCCTTATCATCACAGTGGAGCCTCATGATTTCGTATCAGGTTGGTGGTTCTGGTATCTCAGAGGAAGGATTTTATGTATTGTGGACTCCATTCATGTTGGACATTACACCATGGAGTTACATAGATGTATCATGAATTGAGACATAGGTATTTGTGTGATGGGATGAGGTGATCAATTGCATATTTTGTTTCATGGTACTTCACTATTTAGGAAATGAAGAATAAAAACTATAGACTAGTTATTTTGATACAACAATTATCCATTCTGATATGGTAATGAGAAAGTATTTATATGGGCATTGTTTTTTGTTCTACATGGAATCCTAGTGGAATGGATGATAATAGTGTGATCATTGATAGAATTAAAAAATTGGTTAATTTGTTTCATATCAAGGAGATGATGAAAGTGAAATAGATCAGGGACTAGTACATCTTATAGAATTTTAGGCATCATGGGGTTCCCTATATTGTGGTATTTAATAGGGTCTTAAGGCTCACATCTATATTTTGGAATGATTTATAAGATTCCATGGGTTCCAAATTGAAATTTATCACTTATTATCATCCAAAAATGGTTGGAAAGTTTGGGAGAGGTATCCAGGTCTTTGAGGGTATTCTTCAGGCTGGCATGTTTGATTTTGGGGGATTTTGGTAAAATAATTTTCCTCCAATATAATTTTACATAAATAATAATTATTAGGAATAAATTAATATGGTTTCCATTAAATTGTTCTATGGGAAACCATGTTGATATTCGTCATACTAGGTAGAGTTAGAAGAGAAGACATTATTTAGGCAGAGTCTCATTCAAGAAATGATGGAAATGGTGTAGTTAATCTAGAAGTGGTTGGTCATGGAATTGATCCATCTCAAATATTATGTGTACTACTTTCATTAGTTATTGGAGTTTGAGGATTCTGATTTTGTTTTCATAGAGTTTTACCTCTCTTGGGACATTGTTTGTTTGGTAAATAGGGTATATTGGGACCATGGTTTGGGGGATCCTTTTATATCATTGGTAGACTAGGAAAGGTAGCCTATTGGTTTGACTAAACATATCACTTGAGTTATATGAAAGACTTGTTTCATGTTTCCATACAAGAGATGTTTTGACTGGATAATGGGTTTATGTTCACCATGAGTCTGATAAAACTATTTTTGACCAGCATGTTTATATTATGGGTCAACTAGATAAGATATTTCATGGTAAAATGATTCCTCAGGTCTGGGTATTTTGGTATTGTTGATAGGATATACACAAGATAATGTAGGAGAAATTATTGATGTGGAACTCGTGGAGTTATGTTTTTGGAGATGTATGATCATGAAGACTTTATTGGGAAATAAATCAATTATGGTGTGGGTATTATAACATGAAATTACCTTCCATCGTGTATGATTTGTTATTTGTTTCTTGATTCCACTTTGATTGTGTTTTGTACATAATCATTGAATAGCATTGTATTCTGCAATTTTGAACATTCTATATTGGTTACAAATCATGTATTCATTATTGACCATAAGTAGTGAGTTTCATGAAGGTTGTGAATGTTTTATAGGATGTGAATTTAGTTCATGTTGTGTAACGGTTGAATTTTGTATTTTTATTAGTAGTGACAAAGTTTTAAGTGCCTTATTAGTTATTGGACTTACAAACAATTTAAAGGTTACATAATGTGTAATCCTTGGTCTTAGTGGTATTAAGTGCACTGTATGCATGATTTTAGTTACATTTGTTCCACAACCCATCCTATTGAACCACTAAATTATTTTTGGTGATTTTTGGGTTCTCCACTCCTTTTGTATCATTAATTAAATGATTGCATGTCATTGTGTTTTTGGACCATTTAAATGGGTATGAATCCATCAGTTTATTCATTTCCATTAGTTGTGGATGTTTTCTTTTCTACCGTGTTAGTTCATATATGTGATCAATTTTAATTTCCCATTTACCCTTTTTATTTTCTTATAATGCCTTGTCTTGTGAAGGATAATCCACGGTTTTCCAATATCAATTTTTGAATGTAGATAGGGTTACAACATTCATGTGGTAATTGTTTATTTACAATGGTTTAATTTTGTGAATTATTTTCCACCCATGTTAATTTAATATTAGTTATTTAATTTAAATAAACATATTTTTTGTTTCAAGATGATTTCCTGGAAATAAAAATATTTTTATAGGGGTTTTATCTGACTTTTCATAAAACGTTTCTATCCAAATGATTGAACATGGATTTTGAACTGTAAATGTGTTTCAAAATACCGAAATTTTTTTCCTTTTGTTTTAAAATGTTTTATAAAATGTGGGAATATTTTTTAAATGTATTTTGACAAATGTTAAAAATTTGAAACTGCAGGTGTGTCAGGAAATAGACATGGGTAATATTTGTCAGTGTGGTGCCACTGAGGGTTACTTTTGGGATATCTATGGACTATGGTAGAACTAAATATTTTTTAGTTCCAAAATATTCCAGGTTGAGGGTCTATTATAATTTGTATGAAGTCCCATAAGTTAGGTACAAACATAGAGTTTTTTTAAATTTATTTTTAATTTATCACATGATATAATCTATCATGGACAATTTCTCATCAAATTTTATAAAACATTGTAACACATGGATTCTCATAAGTTTTAATTCATTAATATATGTTTAATTTCATACCATATGAATTATTGATTTAAATTACTATTTCACACACGTACTTTTCAAATTTATATCATTTTAAATAAGAAAGGATTTTATGAAAACTAAAAGAAAATGATTGAAAAATGGTTTGGTATTTATGAAAAATAAATATAAAACTATTTTTTAAAACATATATGTATTTCATTATTGTTTGTAGAACATTTATATACTCTATGGTTGTATCCTACCTGGATTTATTCTAAAAAATTACCTTTTCATTTTGGCAGTTGTAGAGGTTGTATTATAGGTTCCTGGTAAAGGTAAGGGTATCTTGTAGCTTTTAATATTATCTTTTTTTATTGCAACCAGTGTAAGATGGTTTTGAGGTAACGGTTAGTCCCGTGGAGACATCTCAATCTTATATTATTCATTTCATTCTAGTTTATCCAATTTTTCATTGTTTGCAAGGTTCTATTCCTATCAAATTTCATCAAATTTTTCCTATGGCTTTATGATATATTTTATTATATTATATACTTATTTTAAATATCTTTTTTCCAAATTACCAACATTACAGGTCATATTAGGTATCTTATCTAGTTAACTAACTCTTGTTCTTTACACTTTACTTATGTAACTAGTTTTCATCGAGAATAAAACTGCCATAGGAAAATGAAGATTTTAGTGAACATGATTTAAGAAAAATTCATCCCACCGTACCATTAAAAATTCAATATTTTATGTGTGGGTAACATGGAAATTATCGAATACAATGCCTTAATATAAGGACTAAAAATGACAATGATCATCACGAAACTATAAAACAAAGATGAAAATTGAATTCGTATATAAGAACTACATCTGAAGATCATCATGATTTTTTGGTACACATAAACTTTAACTATGATTTGTTGATGTCTTATTATAATTGGATTATATGAACTCTTTTATATCTAATAATTTTTATAATATAATTAAATCACATCCATGATGATTTTATCCTCAAATAAATCTTATAATGATATGTTGATGGTATTATATGTTCATGTTTATAGTAATGTACTTTCTATAAATCTTGTTATCCTTAAAAAAATGATACATTATATTTGTGATAGATTTTCTCTCCCCACATAGGGGGAAAATATATGGAATTTAAAAAACATATTTCACATTAATTATGATACAATATCAATAAAATAATTATAATAAAAATCATCAATAAAAAATTTAAATAATTTGGTTCTTTATACAGAATAAGGATATTGTCAGTCTATATAGGTGAGCGGAACATAGTATTATGGCCAAGTATATTAGGAGGAAAGTTGTATATATACCATGTTTTTAAAGTTAACACATCTCTAGATATTCTATCATGAGTCATATCTATAAATTATATTACCTTAGATATATTATTTCTAATGTGATAGTTAAAATTATAAAGACACTATTTTTTCGGGGGGGGGGGGGAGATGTAACTACCCATAATTCAAAATTTTTTAAAACAGATTTTCTTTTCGATAAATAATGTTAAACACTATATCTAATTTAAACAAAACAAAAAATATTATAATAAAATTATTAATAAGTCTACAATAAATTCTTATATGAAAAAAATAGATAAATACATTTAGAAGATAATAAATTAATATGATTTATAATTGAAAAAGTTTATCATTAAAAGAGGGGTTCTATATATTTTTTATTTTTATTTTACAAGATATATTATAATATTTTAGAACATGAATCTGATAAATTGATCATATTTTTTTGAATAAAAAATAAAAGAATTTACTTACTCAGAGTTATTGATAATTTTCTAAAAAGGGTAATTTTTGGTCGAAAATTACGATTTTTATCAAATTTTTATTTTTTTTGGATTTTATCAATATGTAAGAATGACCAAGAAGAAATAAAAATATTTTTGTAATAAATAACGTATCTAATAAATAATATTATGTATTTTTAAATATTCATTGATCTTGGATGTCCAATTTCTATCAATTCGAGAACTAAAGTAAAATTTTTCTTTAATATATAAATTATTTAATATTTTCCATATTTTCATTGAATCAATAATATTTTTAAGAGAAATTCAGTGTTGGGTTATGTTAAATGCCTCATAAAATATCATTGTTTTATAATAAATCTATATAATCCTTGTAAATATGTAACATCAATAATTTTACCTTATTTGTAATTTTTATTCATAAAAACATTATTCTTTAAAGAAGTATTTTTACACAATTACGTTCGTTTATATTAAAATTTAAATTTTAGTCTTTCATAAATTTATATGATAAAATAATTTTTAAATTTTAAATCATATGTTTTAAATTAGTTATTAATTTAATTTTAATATTTTGAAATTAAAATTAATTACTAAGGGTAAACAATTACATACCCTAGTAAAAAGAATTTTTTTTGAAAAAATAGCTTACTAAGAAAGAAATAGAAAAATTCCAAAACATGTTTGAAAATGGACTAGTGAGGGTTTTAGTGAAGAACACATACAAAATTTACTTATTTTCACATATTTTATACCCTTTCCCCTTTAATAGTTAAATATTATTTTTGAAATTCAATGAAAATTTCCAAAAATACCCATATATTCGATTATAAAAGGGTATCACTTCCACCAATTCATGTTAGAAAACTTTTATAGAGTTTATCACTAAATAATTCAATATTTTCCCCTCATAGAACCCTCACCCCACTCCCATTTTCTTATGATCACCTTTTTATTTAATTAGGCCTTCATCTCTGAAGAGTTTTCCAATACATAATTCAATATTCCCACATATATATTACTTTCACAAAGACATTTATTTTAATCTAGAACATAATGATATAACATTACCATAGTACTAGTAATAAATTGACATCATTAGTCTACTAAAAATTCATTATATTATTTTCAAAAAATTCTTTTACCCCTTCCATCCACTATGAAAAACAAAGTATCATCGATGTTACGTACATGCAAACTACTGCCTCCACAATGAAATGTTGTTTGTTTTTTTATCATCACCTATAAAATATGATATTAAGGATGGAATTAAATGGACAAAATTTATCTCTCACAAAAAAAATATTAAATGATCTACCAGCTCCACAGACAAAAAATTTGATTGTCATTACATCCCATATTAGAAGGTTCTAAGAAAATATTTAATGGAAATATATTATAATTAATTCATTTTGGTGATTTTGAATATTTTATATTATAATTATCTACAACAATTTTCTTACTCATGTAAACATTATAAAATGTTACTAATCCGTTTCATTTTCCAACCATTTTAACCGAATATACAAAAATAATAAATTTTTATAGAATATAATCAAATTATAAAATAGTATAATAATAATGTATTTCATATTTTTCAATTATTATGGAATGTTTTCTTAATATATTTATTAATTTATAACCTTTTAATTGTTAATCATGTCAAAAAATAATTCATTTTTATTTCTATTTTTACACATATGTAAGAAAAAACTATATAATAAATTTATAGCATGTGAATATAAATGGGCCATATTAAATTTAATATTGAAGAATAAGGTATCTTATGAGCTTAATTTTATTATTCAAGATATTAATAATATGTATTAAATTTATCTACAATAAGGTATGAGTCCTGGTATCAATTTCATTTCATTGAGACATGAGTATATTATATACCATCTTTACTTTTGTATGGTGTGCACAACACCCGATTATAATATTAATATAATGAGTCTAGTTTAATTAATGATATTTGTTGATCAATTCCATGTTAAATTTCTCATTGGTTTTTGGTTAAAAATTTTGAAATTTTGTAAGGGATTATGATATCTTAATTTTCTTCAATTAGGTTAAAAACTTCATATTAACCAATATGATTCCATGTTTTTTTATATAAAATATAAAATATATTTAATTGTATTTCATTATTTTCTAGGGTTATAACATTTTTCATTATGATTTCATTATCAGATGACTCACACCTCAAAGATTATGCTTCTTGTAATGGTTTCTTATTCTCAAATCCTATTTCACGAGACATACATCTTGTTATGGCACAATTTATTTATATAGTGTACAAACTAAAAATATAAGATGTTATAACAATAATTTTCCTTTATTTGTGGTATTTAAGTTCAATTTTATACTATCTAATTCCAGGATCATTATATTAATTCCATTGAAGCCATATGGTTTCTATTTATAACCTCATTATAATTTTGAAACCTCTCATAATATGATATCCTATCTGCGGAATTTTCATTAATTATAAGATCACAATCACATTATTATCTTATAGTTATCCATGGTAAATTTTTCTTCCATTTACCTTGTTCTAAACTGTTTGTTTTATAATATTTTAATTATATAGAGTTTTCAATAGAATTGTATTATAAGAGATAATTCTTTTAATTCTTTAATCCACAATTTTTATTAATCCGAATATTAATTTCAGAATATAGAATAGGTAATTTTCAACTAAATTTAACATATTTTAAAATTTTATAATGAAAAATAATTTAATGTTTTATATGTGGTTCATTTTCATCAATAATAATCAGTTTTTAACAATTTACATGTGTACTTGTCTATCTACTGCTTTTATCGTTTTATCTGGAGAATCCTCTCTATGTTTCCATGCCTTATGAAATTAATTATTTATCTCCAATTTGATAAATGATTGTATTAAAAATAGATTCAAATGATCATGGGTATATATTATTTAGAAATTTATTTTTCCAAACTACTTAAAATTATATTCATCAAAATAATATTCTATTGAAATATCTTATCCGAGGTCATGTATTTATGTAAATAAATATTTTATATGAATTAATTTGGGTGGATTATGAAATTTTAAATTATTTAAATGAAATGTCCCATCAATACATTTTTTTATAATCTATGATTGTTTATTATTAAATTTATATTTAAATTCATTTCCTCTTTTAGAACTCTATTAGTCATTGTATTGATGAGTGTTTACTAGATTCCATAAAATCATTGATTGGAAATTTATTGACTTAACCTAATACCAAATTATATATACTGTGTTAGATTAGTGTATTTTTAAATATTAACCTATTTTATTTATTTATTCTGGAAATATTGAATATATATATTTGTAATTCTGATATGGTTATTTTTTTAAAAATTTTTTAATGTAGGCTGTATATTATTTTACAATCCACCTTATTCCTGTACATAGACTATGATATTATTTTTATAGCAATTACAATGTAGTATACCACATCTCAATATTAAATTATATTGATGTATTATTACATATAAGTATATTCCATTTATTTATTTGGGAAATATTGAAAATATTTATGTTTTTTATTTTGATAATTCTATTTAGAAATTACTTATGCATGTTGAATTTGTATTGTATAACCATAATCCATATTTTTTCAGATACTATATGGTTTATTTATCTATTTTGTTGTCATGTTGAGTACTATTTTTCTATTATATACTATTATTCCAATAAGGATTATTATTTAAAAAATGATTGGGTTTTTTATTCTTTTTCACATATACATAATTCATTTGATATTGTTATTAATTAGAAGGGTTGATTATCAATACTCCCTACATGTATCGATAGGTGTAATGAGACTAACTGGATTAGTTCATTTGGTTTATGAAATCTCATAAAACAATATTTTCTAGTCACAAAGCTTTGATGGTATGATCATGACATATAAGGTCTTCATGTGTTGGCTAATAGAATGGAATCAATTTTCCATAACTATGAATTTTATCACTCTGGATTTTTTTGTTTTTATCCATGTGTTTTAAATATTTCTCAATTATATTTATGAATATATTTTTCTCACATATTAAGATGATTATGAAATTAGTTCGAGTACATATTCCCACTATAATATTTATTCAGTGTTTATGAAATGATTTCATAAGTTGAATGTTTTACCTTACTAAGAATTTGAGAACACCCCTTCTTAAATTCCTATTTCCCTTGGTTATGAACAAAAATATTACAAAATATTTCACAAACATAATAGCTTGTATAGAGAATTTATAGGATTTGTTGATGACTATTATGGAATAAGTCATTTATTATGTTGGAATAAGTGTACTTTAGTTGACAATGTCATAGGATTTACTACTTCATGTTTTTTCTTAATTATATAAACATCTAAACCTAAAATATATTAGTAATGTATTAAATTCAAAAAAAATTATGTCACATAATTATGGGATTACTACTTATGGGAATCTATATTTGGTATCAAAGCTACTATGTAATGTTTGATTTTATTTCATTAGATATGAGAGTGTGGGTATGGGGAATCATAGTTTGTATAAGAGAAACATTTAAATAAATTTGGATATTTAGATTTTTATTAAGATAATTTGAGGGCCAATATTCAATGATTAATCATAATTTCAACATAATACATAACCATTTCTGAAAGTACATGATTTAATATTATGGAAACATTTCACATTTTTTTAGTGATTGGGACAAATAAAAATTAATAAAAAAACTATGAAAATTTCTATGTATTTAATAACATCCCAATGTTTTCATAAATGAAATATTATATAGTTTTTTAATTAACACCTCCAAGTTTGGTTAATAGTATGTAGATGTAGTATGGTATAGATGAACTTAGGGGTGAGCAACCTAAAAAGGATTGGTTGAGCTTTTACTTGGTAATCACTATGATGCATGATGAGTTGTCCCAAGACTATTCACCAAGCTAGAAACAAGTAATTGATATTATTTGGTTTATCACATGTTATTTTTGATACTCTATGAAGGATTGACTTCTTAGTTACATTAAGGTATTAGCTATATAAGTAAAATATAACCCAACAAAATGTAATCATATTTAATCCATGATGGATATTAATTGAAATAATAAAATTATAGGATAACATTATGATGATCGTATATGTTTTTAAGGTTTAATCCCTTTTATTTTATTGATTATGATAAATTTGAAATATGGTAAATATTTCATCACTCATGTCACTGCTTTTGGTTTTAGTAATGGATGAAACTAAAATGAATAATAGCTATAAGGGACAATGTAGAGATTTCCTCAAAGAACAACCCATCATAATGAGAGATTGAGCGGGAAAACTTGTGATTATACCAAACCATCTATTGTGAGATAATATTAATAATTTTAATTTTGTTTATGTCTCAAATACACAAAAAAAAAATAAAGATGGAGTCTCTTGAAAATTAAACTGATGTAGATGATAATGGAAACAAAATTCAATTTTCTATTTAACAAAAATTTGGAACGAAACACCATTGGTTTTCCTCAAGGGGACATGAAGAATATTTAGTTTTGGAAAATGTGTTCATTAAGTATCAATATTCCATTGTAAAATGAATATTACAATTGACAAGATTTAAAGAAAAATATTTCATCCTATGGTAACATTAAAAACAATGTATTATAATTAGGGAACTTAGAAATTTTCCTATTCAATGCACTAATACAATGAATAACCACAATGATGATAATCAATATCCCAAAAGGCTAAGAGGACAATATAATTACTATGAAAGCACTACTTCTGAATTATATCCTGTAAATTAAGGTACACATACCCTCCCACATTATTTTTTAGAAGTATCATTGTAGTTTTATTCTTGGAAATATAGTAATTGTATGATGTTTTAGAGGATATTTATGATTAATAATTATAGTGTAATGTTTATTTAATTCCAAATTTATGTTTATTAGAAAACATATTATTGAAATCTTTTTATCTTTTAGATAAATTTAATTTGACTTTAGTGATAGGTTGGATTCAGTTATCAAGTAGAAAAAATATCTAGATTAAGGAAAATGAGTTTTATATTAATATATGATACTATTTCAGGGAATAGATGATAATAATTTACCTCTATATAAAATTATATAATGATGGTATTGATACCGAATAATTATATATTACTAGCACAAATAAATGGAGAAAAAAATATTATGTATAATCCTATTTCTAGGAAATTGAAATGTTTCCCATGTACATACGGTTCATACATCTCTATAAATTGTATCCTTATTCATCCTAGTAATTTATTTTCCTGTAGATATTTTTTATGTTATTTGATAATTAAAATATTTCTAACACACATATTTAAGGGGGGATAATGTAATGAACTAAAATTCTAGATCATCTAAAATTGATTTTATCTTTTATAACATTAATTACATGATACAACCAATGTAAAAAACCCACAACATATTTTAATATCATATGTAATAAAACCATAATAAACACTAAGAAGGTTAACAATGAAAAACTAATTCCATTGGAAGATATATAAAAAAATGTTTTACTATTAAAAAAGTTACATTTAGATTAGTTTTTCATTATATTAAAATTTTTTCTATTAAAAGATAAATTTTCAAATATTTATTTTTAATTTTGATAAAAAAAGAACATCTTTTTTAAATTAGAAATAAAAAAATTATTTAGTACGATTTTTTTATCTTCTTTCGAAATGGTTGATTTTTTTGATGAAATATATGAATGTTTAAATATGATTTTTCTAATTTTATAATTATATATGAATAACCTAAAAGGAAGAATAACCTTTTAATAAAATAATATATGCATTTATAGAATAAAATTACTATTTAAAAATATTATTTTAACATGGAACGCATATTTAAAATATTTTTACAAATAAGTTAATACATAACTTTAATTTAAAAATTATAAAATTATTTTTGAGATTTCATTGCATAAATAATTTTGTAAGGTGATTTAATTTTAATGTTCGATTTTAGATCTATATAATTTTTATTTTTTATATAAAAAATCAATTCATTCTAGATAAATCAATAACCATTATTTTTTTTATAATTCATAGTTTTTAATCTTAATTATTAGTTTTCCCAAAAGATTGTTTTATGGGATTAAATTCATTTATTTAAAAATTTACTTTCTAAAATATTATAATTTTTATATGATAAAATTATATTAAAATTTTAAATCATATTGTTCAGATTAGGTAGTAAGTTAAATTTAAATTTTTGTTGTTGAAATTAAATACAAATGGTAAAAAATTTGTTACCTTGGGAATAAGTAAAAAATGCATAAAAAGAATTGTTCTAATGGGAAAATGAAACAATATTTAAATAAATGTTTTATAAAATCATTTTTTGTGGGTGGATTGACTTAAATATACTTACATCAATCATTTACAATTTTCATTCTCTTCAATATTTCAAATTCAAATAACATTATTCAAATTCAATGGGTATTTCAAAGACTGTATTTATTTCACATATAAATGGGGATCACTTCTACACCCCCATAGTACACTCTTCCCACTGATTATATGATTAAAACTATGATAATATTACCCTCATAGAACACACCCTCACCACTTCCATATGCTTATGGTCATATTTAGTTTCATTAATTCCTTCATCTCCATGGTTTTCTCTATGAGAAAATGCAACATTAAAACAAGAGAAATAATATTTCTTCATCTTTTATTTTACTCTAAACATTCATAATACTATCTAATATTAATAATATAATGTAATAATGATCATTATTATTCTAAAATTTCAATATATTAGTTGAAAATTAATTTTTCATTCACATACAACCACTAAGAAAAACAAAATTATAGTGATTGTTAATATATATGAACTACCGCCTCCACGATGCAATGTGGTTTATTTTTTCTCACTTCCTCTAAAGGATGATATCAATGATAGATTGGATAGAAAAAAATATTTTATTTCTTATATAACATTTTATATGATCATATTTCATAAACCATATTATGGTCTATTCATTGCAAAATGGGATCCTTAATTATGTGTACGTGTGGACTACCACCTCTACGGAAAACAAATTTCATTTGTAATCACTAACTATATTGGATGGTTATAATAATGGATTTAATGAGTATGTATGATATTTATGAAACTCTTATGATTCTTAATGAGGAATATAAAAATTATATAAAAATAATCCCTTTCTCATGAAAAAATTATAATATTTTACAAATTTGTTAAATTTTACTATCATTGAAAAACGTGTTATAATGATTATAAATGATTATGGGATGTCATATAATTTTAATATCTTGTAATAATTATATATTTAAGATGTTATAATTATTATTAAAAGTATTTGTAACAAAATTTTAATATATCACCTTTTGATCATTAATCATGACTAAACCCAGTTCATCATCAATTCTATTTTCTCATAAATATAAGATAAAATTATGAATTAAATTAATGATGCATGGAAATAAATTTTAAATATTAAATTATCTATAACAGAATAAGGTTTAAAATAAGGTATATAATAAACATAATATTACTATTAAGGAATATAAGAACATGAATGGAAGGAATCTTGAATAAGGTATGGGTTTCAGTATCGATTTACATTAATTGAGAAATGTTTACATTATACGTCCTATTTGATTTTATATTGTTCACATACTAACCGATTTTAATATCTGTATAAAATTTTTCTTATATTTAATTAAATTAATCTTTTTTTTCATGTAAAATTACTCATGGAATTTTTTCTGAATGCACCAAATGTTGTACGGGTTTGTCTTAAATAAATATTTATCCATTGAGTTACATAATTTCTTATATATATCTATTATTTCATGTTTTAATTATTCTATCTATTAAGTAAACTGTATTATAGTTACACTTTATTTTATATGGTTCTACAATTTTTTATTATGACCTCATTATGAAATTATTATTACATAAAATATTATTTTTCATATAATAGATTCTTGGTCACAATAAAACTTTCTTAAGAGAAACATCTTGTTATAAACCAATTTATTTTATTAAGTATTTCAATAAAACATTTGAGATGTTCTGACATGAATTATCCATTATTTATGGAATTTTCAGTTCAATTTTATGATCATACTTCTTCAATGTTTTTTGGAATTTCTCTAAATTTGTAACATTTTGATTTCTACATTTATTTCAAAATTGAATCCTCTTTATATATGATAAACAATATGGGTAATTTCTAAATTGTTTCATTCTAAGGTCGCAAAAATTTAATTATCATTTAGTTATATTTTCTGTGGTTTTTCATTTCATACAATTCTTTTAATTATAATTTTTATAATCCTCTAACATGAAGTGGGATTCAACAAAAGTGTACTACAAAAGGGATTTCATTTTTACATTGAATATGATTTTTTATTCCTTTATTTATTTCAAAAATTAAAAAAAAAATTATTTTCAACTACATAAAACATGTTTTAAAAAGTTTTAAAGGGATCTTATTTTATTTTTTCTGTATTGTTTGTTTTTGAAAAAAAATATTATATTTTTATGTTTCAAACTGGAAAATTCATCTTCGTCACATATTTCATTTTATGTAAAGCTTACTCTATACATTTTAATAATTTATAAAACATATTATTTGTCATATATATTTATAAAATATTTCATGTGAAATTATTTTAAAAGATCAAGGGTTTTTTATATTTCCAAAGTATTTTTTATAATACTCCTAAAATTTGTTTCTGTCAATGTCATTGTCTTTTAACATTGATTATTCTTTATCAATTATTTTTTTAAATGATACCATCATAATTATTCCATTTTATATATTATTAAATGTTATTTTATATCAATTAAATGATCTATCACTACTTTTTCCTTCCAATCCATTAAAATTTTATTAGCGTATTTTTTATTTCCATGCCATTCCACTATGAATACTCTATTTTCATTATTTTTATTGATTGGTGTTCACTTGTATTCTATATATTGATCAAATGGAAAATTACTTGATCAATTGTATACCATTTTCTATATATAGTGTTTGTTTCTAAGATTCTCACAAAGAAAGATTTTTTAATTATTGATTGGTGGAATATTGAAAATGTGTTTTTTATACATATGTTTATTGACTACTTGAGAGAGTTGATAATTTATTATTTAAAAATCCACATTCATCCATTGGATGGATTATTATCATGTTATATTGTATTGAATTAATTATATACCACTACACTGTACAATTTTTTTTCAGGCATTCTTACATAGAAATATATTCCATTAATTAATGGGTGAACTATTGATAATTTTTACATTTGGTATTATAATACATATGTTTATTGATTACTCCATAATATTTACTATTTTTTATTTTAATATAAATATTCTATTTTCAAATTTGTTATGATCATGTTATCCCGTTTTTAAAATAGGTAAAAGTTTTACTGTGATGTATATTGTAATTGTAATATGTATGATTATTGTAAATGATGATTATGTATTTATTATTCATTTCATTATATGATTATTTCATAGAAAAAAATTAGTGTTGAGTGGGGAATAATTTTAGAAGTACCTTAATGAATTAATTGGTCTCATGAGATAATATATCTTTGGTATTTTGGTGTATAACAACATATAACACAATATTTTCTCGAAACAAGGCAATGATACTGCGATTTATATGGTTAAGATCATGATTTCTTAGTTAATGGTATTGAACTAGCTGCACATCATAATAAATTTCATCTCTTAGGAACTACTTATTATAATCTATGTGACTAATTTATTGCATTAATTATCTTTGTATACTATATTCACTAAAATTTCATTCATCATTTTGGTTAGATTATTACTTATTCCATTCATAATATACGTTCAATTTATTATGCTAGATTACCCTTAGTTTTACATTTTTATGAATAAATAATTTGGCCTCATTCCATATTATGTTTTCACTTCCCATGGTTATGATGAAATATATTTCACTTCATATCTCTAATAAGAATGTTTTTTAGGATAAACTTTTGTAGAGGTTAAATGATTTTTATTGGTTAATTACTTTCTAATAGTGAAAAATATATATATTATTTGGGAAATCCATGGGCTTTAAATGTTTATTTTTTATAATAATTTTTCCTGAATACTAAAATATCCTCAGAATGTATAAACCAAAACATTTTCTTTATATCATGTATTTATTGTATTTTTATATTTGGATATATATATTTAATATCGAAGAGGGTTTGTAATTTATGTTTCTTTTTTGAATTAGATCCGGGAGTACGAGTCCGTGGAATTATATAAGAGTTGTCCATGCACTTAAATGACTTTCCTAACTGAGTTTAACAACATATATTTTAATTAAAAATTTCTTAAGACACATTCATGAATAATGAAAAGAAATCATCCTTTGACACCACACTGTAACAGCCAGACCAAAATCACTTTGTCTTAGATGGAGTCTCACATCACCCTATGTGTGCTTCCCCATATAAAATATGTTTTGGACAACAAGTGAGGGTCTAAATGGTATAATCGGGAGACTGTAACCATCGTATCAATATCCATACACTAGAATAGTAAATTAAAATTTGAAAAGAAAGCAATTAAATAAAAAATTAAATAATAATAATTGCAATATCATATGGAAGAAAAGGTATCACATAAGGAAAAAATAGTTAAATCAAGGACCCCCAATGTGACAAGTAATGATGGAATATAATAAATAAATAAAAATTAAAAAAATACATTATGGAATCACATTGTTTTCTAGTGTTCTACCACTTATAAACACCATGTCCCACCTTCTCAACACCATATCTTTGGGACCATTCACTTTCAAAGAACCTTGACCAAAGATTTTGCATGTTAATTGAGTTTCCCATATATGGTTTGATTATAAACCCATTAGAACACCGCCAATTAATCCTTCAAATATATTATCATATATATATATATATATGTTTCAAGATAGTAAATAATAGCGTTATAAATAATCAATCAATCATATACTGAGAAATCATGTGCCCAAAATGACTTAGACCTTAATAGTACCTACTTCATCACCATGTCATAAGAAAAATCATAAAGGAATTCATGATCATGGGTCGACCACAGGACCAGCACATATATTCATGATTATCTATATGGAAAATATGTTTTTGTTAGTGTCAAAAGGTTTTTATCCCCATCTCTATCACTAGTCAGGCCACTAGGTCATCACATACCACCACTATCATGGGTTAGGCCACATGTACATCATAACCTGTGTCTACCTCGGGTTAGTAAAAAATGTTTTCATGCCTCTTCTATATGTCATGATCCATCATTTTCATCATCTCATGTCATAAATTTCCCCTATAAGGGATATAAAAGACACAATGTTCAATATATCTCTTATTACTATAATAAAAACCTTCATAGTCCCCACATCCACACACCACTAGACATAGTCTATATAGGTACATACATAAAATAAAATGAATGAATCCAACTATCCAGACACAAAACTCCACACATTATCAACAAAATACGGGTATTATTGGTTACACATATACACAAACATATGACCAACATCATACATGGATCTCATAATATAAACACAAACATACAAACACAAACATTTATGGTCTACTTAAAAATGGGTCTGATGGGATCTACAAGAACACACATGTGATTAGTATCATAGAGACAACCTTAATTTAGGTCTCTACTATATAAGGAACGTCCTACACCAAGTGTGTTGATTACAAATGTTAATATATTCAACACTGATACCCAAACAATGTATTTTCACCAACTAGATCAAATCCACACACTAATAATTTCTAGAAACTATCATGATTACTAACATAAAGAAGGATATGATGATAATGGATTAGAATCAAGTAAACATGAACATGAACATCCACCATCAATGGTAGATATGGATCCAATCTGTTGAAGATAACTTGATCTCTATTGAAAATGAAAACTAGATAATAGAGATTAGGCCCCCATGGACATAGACCAACAAGAACAACCCTGAGAGGGAAGCTATCTCACTAGGTTGTTTGTCAATGAATGAAGAATTCCTATACCCCTTATTTGAAATTTTCTAGATCAAAGAATATATAAATATCATATGGTTCAATTTTTTATTGAGCAACAATTATTTATTGATACATTAAACACCCACTCTTAATAATTTAACACATTTTAATCATGATTTGTAATTATCCCCTGAAATATCAGTGGTCTAATCAGGTATTTAATATTCTAGAAAATACTATTACTATGATGTGGTGATGTCCACCACAACTATTGTGGCCTTAATTAGACCATGACTTAGAAACCTGACATTGTGATCCTATATGGTGTGATTATAAAGCATTCATATGTTGGATTCACCACACCTTCAACCATGTTTTGGTGAGGACGCTCTGGTTATGTCTTAGAGAATGAATTGTGCAACTAAACCCAGAAGACATCAAAAAATAACAACAATTTAGAACAATCCATTTCACATATGATTTTTCCTTTTATAAAACAATATACACAATGACACGATACTTCCCATGTTGCAATAAAAAATTACCAAAAACCACATTAATCACCCAAGAATCCTCCAAAAAAATTACAGAGACATGTTTCCACATCCAAATGCCAAAAAAGACAATTTAATTCATGTAAAATATTAATGTAATATACCTTTTAAATTTTAGGGTTTTATTAAATGTGTCACACTCTTATGTGGAAATTAAAAAAAGTACATCATATGATGTGGTTTTCTCCACATAAGGTATAAATCTTTTAAATCACAACGTGTTATGTGTGTTAATAAATGATATAATTATATTCCATGTATTGCAAACTAGTATAGTAACCAGGTTTTAAATGATTACATTGTTTATAGTTGATTAATATATGTAGTGTTTCCACACACAAGGTACATTACTTATAGTTTTCAATTCATCATGTCGGTCAATACTTGGATTCATTACCTCTATCATATTGATTTCTAGCCTAGAATATGACATGTCATAAAATTCATGGAAAATTATAGTATAATACATTCTATGGGACATGTGTTGATTTTTATAAGGTATAAACCATACAATTTCAGACATGTCATATCTATAAATATGAAAGGTCATTCCATGTTATGTATTGATTTCCATCACATTAAGTGTAATGATCGATTACACCTGATGTTCTATACTTAGTTTTCCCATGTGGAATAATAAATTATGTATGCATGGACATGTCATGTTGAGTTATATGTCATGTAGTAAATGATAATATATGAAAAAAATCATGTGATATATTCTCTCTCAAATAATTTTTTTACATTTCTCAAAAAATAAATAACTTTTTTTCGATTGATAACTATAAATTGTGCAAAAAATTAGAATTAAAATACAAAAAATAACTAAAAATCCACAATAAATAACATTCCATGTCATCATCCTTTGATACGATGAAAATGAAAATCAATTAAAATTTTAAATAAATTGACATGTCAATTTAATGGGATTTAAACTACCTTGATTGAATCACATGATGAACAATCACACTATTGTCAGCACCTAATATTATATCATGTATAACCCAATAAAACAGGCCTTCATCCTCTCCATGGAAATCCAAAATCCATATAAAGTCATTAAATACAACCATTTTATCCTAGTTATCATTAGTAATAGAGATTTACAAGATATATCCTTCTTACTATCCATCATAGGTTAACTTAACTATTCTACCATGAACTAATCAAACCGAAAAATAGTACGTGTCATCGTTGTTGATGATGAGGGTGAAGCACACAGAAAATACCACGTATATCAAAATAATAGTTTCTTTAAAATTATATCATCATTTTTGAGGAAGAACTAATACGAATCCACAAACACCAACCAATAAGGTAAATATCCAAAATAATCAAGCTATTGTTGACTAGATCCACTATCAAAACCCTACCACCATAGTTCTCATTATGGAAGACATTTTTGATATAAATCTTAATGGAATTATTGACAATAGTAGAATGGGATTGGGAATTTTGATATTGATAAGTTAAATATAGACCAAAAAATAGAAAATACCTCATCAAACAAACCCAACCCCAAATACAAAATCACTAGGCTCAATGGGCAGTAAAAAATTATACTAACACCCAAAAAATATATGAATCCATATAATGTTGTACCTCTTTGGAAACACATGATGCCAAATCAAATTAATAATATAATTAACATAATTAAATAATAACCGAGACCATGAGGGTATAAATATATGGGACTGACCAGTAATAGAAGAGGATGAATTAGACGAGGGATTTAACCGAGAGCTATTACCTCAAAGAAAAAATCATAGGAAAATCACACCACCCACCCAAATAGAGAGACCACTGAATTCAACCCCAATATATCCCACACCATCATGAACAATGTTGAGAAGAAAAGATGGATTTTAACAATGAAGGAATGTAAGAAATGGTAGTATATAAAATAAAAAATGACTTTATGGGTTTATTGTCTTTATGTGTTTTCAAGGTTTTAGGGTTTTTAGTTTTTTCAGGTTTCATTATGTTTTTCAGTTTTTTTAGTGATTTCATGGGTTTTCTAGTTTTTATTATTTTTTGGGTTTCTAGGGTGTTTAATGGTTTTAGTTTTTATAGGGATTTTAATAGGATTTATTGGTTTTTTGTGTTTTGAGAGATTTTTATGGTTTTTTTCATGATTAGGGGTTTGGTGGGGGGGGGGGGGTAACCATGTTAGTATATTTTATGATTTTTAGGGGTTTTACAGGTTTTCATTATTTTGTGGGTTTTTAGTGTTGGTTTAATTTTTATGGTTTTTATTTTTTTAATTGTATTTTGGTTTATTGGATTTTTTTGGCATTTTTTGGATTTTAAGCAGGTAGTTCTTGTTTATGGTTTTTAGTGATTATATTGGTGTCACAGTTTTTAAGGGTTTTTGGGTTTTTATTATTTTTTATATTTTTTTTTGTTTTTTATAATTTTTATATTTATTTTGGGCTTTTGTGTTTTATGGATTTTTTGTATTTATGGATTTGATATTTTTTTTATGTTTTTTGGTTTTTAGTTATTTTTATTAGTTTTTAGAAATTATAGGATTTCTTTTGGGTTTTGGGTTTCCATATATTTTTTGGGGATTTTTTGGGGTTTTTGGGTTTTTAGGGTTTTTAGTTTTTTTATGGTTTTTAGGAAATGTTTGAGGTTTGATTAATTTTTTGGGTTTTTATTGGGTTTTTTGTTTTGTTTTATTTTATTTAGTGTTTTTAAGGTTTTTTCGGGGTTTTTTGGGTGTGTAGGGGTATTTAGGGTATTTATGTTTTTGATAGATTTATATATTGCTTTTTTATGGTGATTTTAGGGTTATGGGGTTATTAGGGTATTAAATAATTTTTAGGGGTTTTTTGGTTTTTGGTTTTATTGGTTTTTCGTGTTCTTAAGGTTCTTATGATTTTTTAGGGTATTTTGGTTTTCAAATATTTTTGATTTTTTAGTGTTTTTATGTGTTTTAGGGGTTTAATGGTATTATGTTTTTTAGATATTTCTTAGGGTTTTATCTATTATTGTGATTTTAGGATGTTTTAGGGTGTTCAAGGTTATTATGTGTTTTAGGTATTATATTGTTTTTAGGGGTATTTTGGGTTTTTGGGTGTTTATAAATTATTATTATTTTTATGATATTTAGAATTTCCTAAAAATTTTAGTGTTTTTAGTGGTATTTAGGGTTTTTATATCCAGGGATTTTGAGGGTTGTTATGGTTCCTTATGGGGTTTTAGGGGTTATATGCATTTTTATATATTATGATATTTATTTGTTATTGTTGTTTAATGGTATTTAATGGTATTTATGATTTTTTTTATTTTTTAAGGGTTTTTATAATTCTTAGGGGTTTTGGGTATTTTGGTTTATAGGTTTTTTTATCATTTTTGAGATTTTTTGGGTATTTTTTAGATATTTTGGTTTTTTAGGGTTTTAAATATTTGGGGGATTTTATTTTTTTTATAAATTTATTATTATTTATGTGTGTTATGGATATTATGTTTTTTAGGTTTATTTTAGGGGTTTTACTTTGTATTGGGTTAGAAGGGGTTTAGGGGTTTTAGGGTTTTTTTGATTTTAAGGATTTTTAAGATTATAGGGTTTTTTTATTTAGTGGTGATTAGGTTGTTAGGGTTTTTTTGGGTTTAGTGTTTTTAGAGATCTTAGGGGTTTTCATGGTGTTATAGGTCATTAGGATTTTAGGGTTTCTAGATATTTTTATATGTTTTTTGGGGTTTTAAAAAGACTATAAGGGATTATTTTGATATTTAGTGGGGTTTTTTTGGTTTTTAGGTTTTTTTTGGATTTTGGGGCTATTTTTGTAGTTTACATATATTTGTATTTTGGGGTGTTTTAGGGTTTTATGGGGTTTTATATTTCTCGGGGTTTTATGGTTTTAGGGATTTTTGGGTTTTTTAGGTTTTATATTATTTTAAGAGTTTCATAATATTTTTAGGGATTTTAGGCTATTTGGTAGTTTCTATTGTACTTTTAGGGATTTTATGGGCATTTTTTTGTATTTTTGATTTTTGGGGACACTACCATCTTTTAGGATTATTTTTTGTATTAGGGTATTTTAGTAGTTGTATGGGTTTTATGTTTTATGGGTTTTATGAGATTTTAGAGGATTTACGATTTTTATATTTCATCCCTTTTAGGGGTTTTTTATTTTTCAAGGGTTTTAGGGTTTTTAAGGTATTTATGGAGAATTATTTTTATATGTGTTTTAGGGTTTTAGGGTTTTTATGAGCTTTTAAGAGTATCTTTGGTTTTTATGGTAATTTATTGGATTTTTTTATTTTTAGGTCATTTTGGGTTTTTATGGTTTTTAGGGATTTTTATGGTTTTTAACGGCTTTAGTGTTTCCACTAATTTTAGGGTTTTAGGGTTTTTATGGTTTTTATGGTAGATTATGGTTTTTGATGATGATAGGTTTTTCAATGTTTTCTTATTTTTAGTCAACTTAGAGATTTTATGGGTTTATAGGGTTGTTAGGGGTTGTTAGGGATTTTCTGAGGTTTTTTTGGGTTTCATATTTTATGATCATTTAGAGGTTTTTGGGGTATTTCGATTTTCTAGGGTTTTAATAGAGTCTGAAGGATTTTTTTGATTAGTTATAGTTTTTTGGGTTTATTTAGTTTTTTTGTTTTTTGGATTTTAGGTATTTTGTGTTTATCAAGGTTTTTAAAGGTTTTTTCTTGTTTTCTATGCTTTTAGTAAATTTTAGGGTATTTATGTTTTTTTACTTTCATGTATTTTAGTAGGTTAAATTTTTTATGGGTTTTTTAGCTTTTAGGGTCGTTTAGGGGTTTTATGGTTTTTATGCTTTTTATGGTTTTTAGGGTATGTTTACTTTATTGGTATTTTTTATGGTCATTTTTTATTTTTAGGTTTATTTAGGGTTTTGAGGTTTTTACGTTTTTTAGTGGTATTTCTTTATATATGTTATTTAGGTTCCCTTAGGGGATTTCATTGAATTTGTGGACTTTTAGGGTTCTATGGTTTGGGTGGGGGGGGGTTAAATGTTATATTATGGTTGAGGTTTTTTATTGTATTTAGAGGTTTTATTTTGGTTTTTTAGGGTTATTAGTGTTTATTTGTCTATTTTGGATTTTTTGGTGTTTTATTATTTTAGTGATTTTAGGGCGTTTTGTAGGGGTTTTAAGGTTTTAAGGTGATTTAAGGTATCTAACGGGTCCTAAGAGTATTTTAATTTTTTACGGGTTCATAGGGTCTTTTTAATTTAGAATTTTTATTATTTCTTAGGGTATTTAGTGTCATTTTAGTGTTTTATATCTATTTATAGTTTTTATTGTTTTTGGGAACTTTGGGGGTTTTAGAGGGTTCTAGGTTATTTTGGGTTTTTGGGTCATTTAGGGTTTTATAGGGGTTTTAGAGTTGTTTTAGGTTTTTAGGGTCTTTATGGTTTAGGGTTTTTTAGGGTGCTTTATGGTATTTTAGGGGTTTCACAGCCCCTGATTTGTTTTCAGGAATACTAAGGTTATTTATTGGTGTTAGGCTATTTTAGGGTTCTTTATCTATTTAGTACAGTTTAGCATCCTTTAGGGTTTTTAGGATTTTTGGGTCTTTTGGGTTCATAAGGGTCCTTTAGGTTTTCCTGTGTATTTAAAATATTTTATGGGTTTATGGTTTTTATGTTATTTTATGGGGTTTTTTATTATTAGGTTACTTTAGGGTTTATGATTTTTGGGGTACTTTAGGGTTTATATATTTTTTCGGACTCTATGTGTTTTTTTTTGTTTTTTTTCTTTTGGACGTTTTAATTGGTTTTAGTTTATTTGGAAAACAAAATTATGGGTTTTTAGGTTCAATAATTGTATTTTAATATCCAATTTTTCTTTTATCATTTTGTTTTTTTATCATTTTTTGGGTTTTTTAGGTTTTTAGTTGTTTTTAGGATTTTATGGGTTTTAATGGTGCTTTAAGGAATTTTAGGGAATTTTTTGGTTTTTTTGGGTTTTTAGGGTTTCTAGTGTTATTAAGTTTCTGATGGTTTTTCAGTATTTTTATGGGTTTATATGGTTTATCTAGGGTTGTGTGTTGTTTTATGGGTGTTTTGTTTTTGTAAATGATTTTAGGTTTCTAAGGTTACTACAGTTTTTTAGTTATTTATGGGTTTTAAAGGGGTTTTTGGAGTTTTATGACGGGTTTACTATTTTAGGGTTTAATGGGGGGTTAAGGATGTATGTGGTTTATGTTTTTTAGGGGTTTTACAGTTTCTTTGTATTTGTATAGGGATCAATGTTTATTATGGTTTTCAGGGTTGTTTTTTCATTTTTAGTTTTTTATTAATTTTTTGTGTTTTTAGTATTGTTTGGGTTTTATGGATTATTTGGGTTCGTTTGGTCTTTAAGGGTTTGAAACCTATTTCAGGGTTTTTTTGGGGGGTTTTATGGTAAGTAAAGTGTTTTAGGTAATTTTATGGATTTTTCGGGTGTTTGGGGTATTTTAGGGGTTTTGATGATTTTTTACGGGTTTTAGGGGAGTTTTATATATAAGGGTTTATGGGGTTTTGTATTTTTAGGGGGTTTATGTGTTTTAGGGTTTTTAATGTGTTTATTTTATTTTATGGTTTTTAGGAATATTTGGAATTTTTATGGAGTTTATGGGGTTTTTAGGATTTTTTTATGGTTTTTTGGATTTTTTTTGTTTTTTACAGGTTCTTAGGTTACATAGCCTTTTATAGATATTTCAAGGGTATTAGTGGTATTACAGTGTTTTTAGTGACTTTATAGGGTTCTATGGGTTTTTGGGTTTTTGGTGTTTCAGGGAGTTTTATGGTTTTAGGGGCATATAGGGTTTTTTGGGGGAGTGGTTAAGGGTTATAAAATTTTTTTAGGGTTTTATGGTTTTAGAGATTTTAGGGCTTTATTGGTTTAAGTGGTTATTAGTGTTTTTGGGTCTTATAGTGTTTTTTTGTATCTTATTGTTTTAAGGGTCTTTAAATCCTTTTAAGGATTTTTAGGGACTTTTTCTGGTTCTAGTTGTTTTTATAGTAATATGGTTTTTAGGATCATTTTGGGGTTTTTCAGTTGTATAAGGTAATTTAGTATTTTTTGGGTTTTTAGGATCTTTTTGTAGTTTTCAGGGGTTCTAGAGTTCTTTTGGGTTTTTTTGTTTTATGGGTCATTTAGGTATTCTATTTAATTTTGTGTTTCTCAGTATTCTAGTATTTTATTTTTTTATGTCTCTATAGATTCTTCATTTATTTTTTTGTATTCTTTAGAAAGTTATTCTTTTTGATGACCTTTCGGTGTTTTTTATGTTCTTAAGGTCCTTTAGAGTTATTTTTACCTTCTATGGGTCCTTTATGTAATTGTAGGGGGGGTTAGAGCTCATTACAATTTTTACAGTTATTAGGGTATATTAGGATTTTTCTTGTCCTTAAGGGGTTTTGGGTTGTTTTAGAGACTCTTGGGGTTTTAATAGTATTTTATACACTAATTGGGGATTTAGTGTCATTTAGGGTTTTAGTGTTTTTCAAGTGTATTCGGGATTTTTTTGTTATTTTGGTGTTTTTTCTTGATTTTTTAGGTTCATTTCGGTATTTATGTTATTTTAAAATATTTTAGGGATTTTAAGGTTTATTTGTGTTATAGTGTTGTTTAGGATTTTTTAGTTTTTAATATTTTTTGGGTATTAGTGATTTTCAGGTTAATTAGATTTTTTTGGATTTTATATTTTATGTTCTTTATTTTTTTTGAAGGTTTTTATGGTTTTTATGCATTTATATATATTTTATGTGTTTCATGGTATTTCAGTTTTTTAGGAATTTTAGGGGTTTTAGTTTATTGAGGTTTGTTATGGTTCGAGCATACATAGCGTTCTTAAGGGTTTTAGTGTATTTCGAGTTTTTAGGTTTTTAATGGTTTTTTATTGTTTTTACGGTTTTTTTAATTTTAATGGGTTATTGGGTTTTTAGTGATTTTAGTGATTTTAGGGTTTTTAATGTTTTACAAGTTATTTAGGGTTTTATGGGGTTTTTTGTATTATTAGTGTTCTTAGGGGTATTTAGTGTTTTTTAGTATTTCTTGTTTTTAGGTTATTTTTGTTTTTTGTGTTTTTAGGGTTCTTAGACAGGTTAGGGTTTTAATGTGTTTTAATATTTTAGTATTTTTTGGAAATTTTTGGGTTTTTATATTTTTTATTATTTTTAGGGTGTTTTAGAGTTTTCTAGTTTTATAGAATTTTTAAAGGGGTTTAAAGGGTAATTTATGGTTTTTAAAAGGTTTTTATGGTCTTTTGAGATTTTAGTGGTTGGTGGTTGTTTAGGGTTTTTTCAGATTTTAATTCCTTTTAGGGACTTTTGGGGGTTTTATATGAATTTAGGGTTTTATAGTTTGTTTATCGTTTTATGGGTTTTAAGTAGTTATTAGGGTTTTTTTTGCTGGTTAGGGTTTTTATTGGTTTTTTAGGGATTTATTGTTTTTCAGGTTTTATAATTTTTTTGTGTTGGGGTTTTTGTTTGTTTTTATAGGTTTTAGAGGTTTTTTAGTTTTTAGGGGTTTCAGTGATTATTAGGTGTTTTAAGGGTTTTCATGTTTTTAGGGGTTTTTAGGGTATTTAATATTTTTATGGGTTTTTATGTTTTTTGGGATTTTTGGTGTTTAGGGTTTTTAATATTTTCTGAGGTTTTTTGGGGTTTCTATAGTGTTTTTACGTTTTAGTACATTTAGGGTTTATTTAGGTCATATAAGATTATCTAGGTTTTATGTATTTTAATGTTCGACGGATCTTTTGAGGTCAGTTAGGTATATTTAATTCCTTTTGTGTTTATTAGTGTTTTTGGGTTTTTGATGTTTTTCTGGTATTTTAAAGGTTTAGGTAATTTATTGATTTAGTAGGTTTTAGGGTTTTTTGGGTGTTTGGGAATTTTAATTTTTTTTAGGGATTCTGGATTTAAAGGGTTTTATTAGGGGTTTTATGATTTTTTAGAACATTTAAGTGTTTTGGTGGATTTTGGGTTATTCAGTATTTTTGTATTTTTATGTTTTTATGTCTGTTAGTGGTATTTATTATTTTTTTGGTTCTTAACAATTTTGATGTTTTATGTTAATTAAATTTTTTAGGGTTATTTTAGCTTTATATGGTTTTGAGTTGTTTTAGTGTATTTTAGGGGTAATATGAGGTTTTGTGTTTTTAGGGGTTTTTAGGTCATTTAGTTATTTGGGTTTCTAGGTACCTTTATGGTTTTTCAAGATCCATTAGAGCATTTCGTGTCCTTGAAGTGTTTTTGGAGTTTTTTGGGCCTTTTGAGGATTTTCAGGGTTTTATGGGTCCTTTATGGTTTTTCAGGATTTTAGAGCCTTTTAGGAATTTATGTTATTTTATCAAAATTTGGGTGTTTTAGTAGTTTTGTTGTCTTTTTTAACTATTTCATGTTTTTTTGGATTTTTATGGTCTTATGGGATTTAAGGGTCTTCTTTTGTTTTTTTGTTTTTTTTGGGTCTTTTGGGTTCTTAGGGTTTTGAGGACATTTAGGGGTATTCTTGGGTTTTAGGTATTTTAAGGGGTGTTTTATGGTTTATTACATGTTTTTTGGTTTTACGGATTTTATTTGTTTTGGGTATTTTTTTGGTATTTATGGATTTTATGGGTTTATGCATCTTTTTAGTTTTTAGAATTTTTTGAGATTGTTATGGTTTTTAGGGTTCTCCAGGGGTTTTAAATTTTAATGTTTCTTAAATTTTTAGTGTTTTTTAGTGTTTAAGTGTTTTATGGGCTTGAACGGTTTTTTCATGAACTTATATATTTTTAGGGGTTTTAATGTTTTTAAAGGATTTTATGGTTTTTAGGTTTATTAGTGGTTTTTGTTGTTTTTATGGATTAAGGGTTCAAGGGAGTTCTTAGTGTTTTTTGGGTGTTTTAAGGTTTTAATTGTTTTTGGGATGTTTTAGGTCTTCATGGGGTTTTATTAATTTTAATTGGTTTTAGTATTTCTTGGGATTTTAATGTTTTTGGATTTTATAATTTTTGATATTTTTTTGTATATATTGTTATTTTACAGGTTTTTGAGATTTTTTTGTTTCTTATGATTTTTTATATTTCTTGGGAATGTTGGGGCTTTAGGGCTTTTAGGGTTTTTAGGGTTTTTGGGATTGTATGGGTTTTTAGTGTTCTTATGTGGTATTATGGATTTTAAGGGTTCTCTTTTTTTGTGTTTTTTTATTTTTAGAGTATTATGGGTTATTAGGGGTTTAAAGTTATTATAGGATTTTTTGGATTTTAGGGTTTGTATTGTTTTGAATTTTGGGTTTTTTTGTTTTCTGGTTTTTTATATTTTTTGGATTTAATAGGGTGTTTGGGTTTTTTGTTGTGTTTAGGGTTTTTTTGGTTTTATGGATTTTATGGGAATTTATAATGTTTCTTGGATTTTTGGGGGTTTTTGTGATTTTTAGGGGTTTTATGGTGTTTTGAGATTTTTGGGGTTTTAGTTATTTGTAGTGTTTTTAAGAAAAACATTATATATTTAGTTTTTTTTTTTCAGGTTTGTTACTGTTTTTGAGTGTTTTTATGTTTGATACACTTGTAATGTTTTTATGATATTTTACTATTTTAGTGATTCATAGGGACCTTTAAGGGATTTAGGGGGTTTTATTATTTTATGGAATTTTTAGCGGTATTGAGTTTTTAGGATTTTTACGGTCATTGGGGTCTTTTAGTGTTTTAGTGACTTAAGGGTCTTCTAGAGTCTAAGGGATTTAAGGGACTTCTATGATTGTTAGCATCTTTTCCAATATTTTAGTGTCGTTTTAGGGGTTTTAGAATTTTTATCATTTTTTAGTATTTTTAGTGATTTTCAGTTTTTTCATTTTTAGTGGTTTTAGGTGTTTTCATGTTTTTAGGGATATTTAATGGAAATTAGGTTCATTTTAGGGTTTTTGAGTTTTTAGGGGAATTTAGAAGTTTTTAAAATTTTAAGGGGTTCATTGTTTTTTTAAGGATATTATGGTTTGTTAGGGTTTTAGGTGTCCTTAAGATTGTATGTTATTTGAGGTTTTGGTATGGTTTTTAAGATTATTAGGGGTTCTTAGGGATTTTATGGGTTTTAATGGTTTTTAGGATTTTATTACTGGCTCTTCGGGTTAGTTGAGATTTTTAGAGTTTTTACGATTTTTAGTCATTTAGCGTATTTAATTTTTTTTAGTGTTTTTGGGTTTTTATAGATTTTCTTATTTATTTTGGATATTAGAGGATTTTAATGTTCTTAGGACTTTTTTAGTGTGTTTGGTCTCATAGTCCTTGTATTTTTTTCATTTTTGGGATTTTTAGGGGTTTGGTGTCTTATTCTGTTATTAGGGATTTTATTTTATTTTTGGTTTTTTCGTTAGTTATGGTTTTTAGGTTTCTTAATATTATATGTATCTTATATAGGTTTTATGGATTTTAAGGCCATTTAGGTGTTTTTAGGTTTTTAGTGTTTTTATGGGTGCTTTACGGGTTTTTGGATTTTTAGGATTTTTACATTTTTTCATGGTTTTAAGGTTTTTGGGGATTTAGGTTTTTTTGGTTTCTAGGGTTTTAATGGGTTTTAGTGGTTTTTAGGGTATATTTGTTTTTATTCTGGTAAATTTTGGTGATTTTGTGATTTTTAATTTGTATTAGGGATTTTAGGATTTTATGGGTTATAGGATTTGTTGATTTTTAAGCATTTTAGGTTTCCTAAGGGTTTTTTTATTTTTTTTGGTTTTCTGGCGGTTTTGTGGTCTTATTAAGTATGTTGTATTTTTGAGGGTTTTAAGGGAGTTTTAATATTTAACTTTTTTCTTGGGCCTTTTAGTGATTTTTGGGATTTTTTTGTTTTTTGGTTTTTGAGTGGGTTTTATTGTTTATACTATATATTGGTTTTTTTTAATGTTTTTTCTAGTTTATTAGGGTTTAAGGTGTTTTTGTGTTGTTTATTTTTGTTTTTAGGGGTTTTAAGGGTTTATTAGTGTTTATAATATTTTTTGAGTTTCTAAAGGTCTTTTAGGGGTTTGGGATTATGTAGGGTTTTTAGTGTTTCAAGTGATTGTATGTGGTATTTTATTTTTCAAAGTTTTTATGTTTAAATGTTCTTTTAACCTTTTTAGAGGTTTTAAAATCATTTATCTGTGTTTTTGGTTTTAGGGTTTCTTAATATTTTTATGGTTTTTACATATTTTAGAGATTTTAGGTGTTTTTTATGTGTTTTATTGTTTATTTGGGTTTTATGATTTAGTAGGGATTAAATAATTTTTATCAGTTTTTTGGTTTGTTTATGGGTATTAATATTTTTTATTGTTTTTATGGTTTTTGTGGTTTTTATGAAATTTTTATTTGTTAATGGTTTTTTATGAATATAGGGTTTTTTGGGCGTTTTAATGTTTTTATTTTTTTGTATTTTTTACGGTTTATATTGTTATTTGGTTTTTTAGGGTTTTGGGGGGGTTTTATGGTGTTTTAATAGTATTTAAAGCCTATTTTATTTTTTTGTGTTTCATGGATTCTTTTATGAAATTTTAGGGTTTTATTGGTTTTTTAGTATTTTCCATGGATTTTAGGGTTTTTTGGGTTTTTATTTTTATTTGGTACTTTTATTTTTTTATTGCGTTTTCAATGTTTTTAGTGTTTTGTAGGATTTTCAGGTTTTTAGATACTTTTAGAAAGTTTAGGATTTTTTTGAATTTTTATGCCTCTTTAGGTTTTTTGATTTTCATGGTTCCTTTTGTGTTTTAGGGTTTGTAGGGTCCTTTAGGGTGATTAATGGGCGTTAATGACTTTTAGGGTCATTTAAGGACTTTAGGAAATTTATAGCCTCCTTGGGATTCTAATTTTTTTATGATATTTTATCGTGTTTTTAGGGGTTTTACGGTATTTCTGTGTTTTTAGTGGTTTTTAGGTTACAAATTTTAAGGATATTTTAGATGTTTATTTGTTTTTTGGGTTTTTAGGTATTTAGGGTTTTCAATGTCATTTAGGATTTTAAGGGTTTTATGGATTTTGTTTCTTTTTTAGGGTTTTAGTGGTAGTAATTTTTTTATACAGTCTTTAGGGTTTTTAAAATCTTTTAAGGGTTTTAGGTATTTTTGTAATTTTTAGGGGTTTTCTCTGATTCTATGGTTTATCTGGCTTTTTCTGGATTTTTATGTTTTTAATTATGTTTAGGATTTTTAGGATTTGTAGGCTTTTAGAGGATTAAGAGATTTTTTCTTTTAACTGTATTTTATTATTTAATCGATTTTTATGGGTTTTTAGGGTTTCAGGGGGTTAAGGGGTTTGGGGGGGGTTTTGGTTATTTGAGTTTTTAATATGTTTTTGTTTTTTGGGTTCTTAGGATTGTTTTTGAGTTTTCAAGTTTTTTATTTTTTTTAGGTTTTTTTAAAAAAATCAGAGTTTTTCATGGTTCTTCACTATTTTAGGGTTTTATGGTGTTAATGTATTTTAGGATTTTATGGGGTTTACGTATTTTTAGGGACTGTTTAAGTGCTTGGCGGGTTATGTGGGTGTCTAGCAGTTTTAGGTATTTTACGGAATTTTTTGGGATTTTTCAGAATTTTTGGGATTTCATTAATTTAAGGTTTTTTGTTAGTTTTTTGGAAATTTTTGTGGTTTTAGGTGTTTTTTGGATTTTTATGCATTTTTAGAATTTTTTATTGTTGTTATAGTTTTTAGGATTTGTTCAGGTTTTTAGTTTTATTAGTGTTTCTAGGGTTGTATGTTTTTTATGGTTTATTGGTTTTTTATGTGTTTTTAGGGGTTTTAGTTTTTCATAGTGTATTTTTAATGTTTTTAGGTTTGTTTGTGTTTTTAGGGGTTTTTAGTGTTTTAGTAGTTTGTAGGGGGTTTTTCAGTTACTACATACCTTTTTGGATTCCATAGAGCTTTTAGGGTCTTTCATGGGTATTTTATTTATTTTAGGGTTTTTATAGTTTTTAAAGGGTTTGTGGGATTTTTATATCTTGGTCTTTATGGTATTTTTGGATTTCATGTTTTTAGGGGTATTATGGTTTTTAGTAGTTCTATGGATTTTAGTTGTTTTTTGGTTTTTAGTGTTGTTAGGTCTCTATTATATTTTTTGGGTGGCTTATGGGTTTTTTGGTTTTTAGAGAATTCTTAGGTTCATTAGTTTTTAATTTTCTTTGATTTTTTGGAGAATTTTAAGTATTTTGGTGTATTAGGGTTTCTAGGGTTGGTAGGGATCTTCTACGAGGATTTAGGGTGTTTAAATTTTTTTTGATCTTTTAGGGGATATAAATTGTGTTTATAAGTTTTATGGTATTTAGAGATTTTATGGATTTTATGGTTTCAGGGTTTTTATTTTGTTTTTATGGGTTTAGTGTTTTTTGTTGTTTTCTTAGAGTTTCGGGTTTTTAGGGTTCTTACAGTTTTTAGGGGGTTTATTATATTTAGCGTTTCATAGAGGAATTATTGTTGTTTTTGGGAATTTAGTGTTTTTTGTGGGTCTTCGGGTTTCTTTTATATATTTTTAGGATTTCTAATGTTCATTACAATTTTGTAGGGTTTCACGGTTCTTTAAAGGTTTGTAGAGTTTTTTAGTGTTTTTATGGTTTTCAATGTGCTTTAATGTTTGTTAGTGTTTTTTATGTTTTTTCCTGTTTTATAGTTTTTTAATTATGATTGGTTTTTGTGGTTTTTAGTGTTTTTAGTGATTTTTAGGGATTTTATGGTATTTATGGGTTTTTGGTCGTTTTTTTATTTTATGGGTTTTCTTTTGTGGTTTATGGGTTTTTATAAATTTTAATGGTTTTTCATGTATTTGGATTTTTAGGTTTTTTAGTGATGTATAATGATTTTACGTATTTTAGTTTATGGTTTAGTGTATAGGTTTTGTGGTACTGGGTATAGTGTTTAGGATAAATGGTCTATCTTTTATGGTGTAGAGATTAGGGTATAGGGTGTCAGGTATAGTGTTCATGGTGATGGGTGTACGGTTTAGGGTGTGGGGTGTGGGGTTCATGGTTTAGGGTTTACCGAATTTGGTGCATGGAAAATGGTTTAGGTTGTAGGATTTTTGGTTTTGGGTTTTGTGTTTATGGTTTTGGGTGTATATTAAAGGGTTTTGGGTGTAGGGGTAAGGGTTTAGGGTTTAGGGTTTATGGTTTAGGTTATAGGTTATAGGGTTCTGGGATTAGGGTATAGGGTATAGTGGTTATGGAGTATGATTTTTGGTTTTCTGACAGAGGGTATAGGTTTTACGGAATAGTGTATAGGCTATAGTGTTTAGGGTCCACGTGGTATGTTATAAGGATATGTGTAAAAGGTATAGGGTTTTGGGTGAAGAGATTGAGGTTTAGTGTGTATGGTATATTGTTTATGGTGTACGGTTTATAGTTTAGGATTTGTGGTATAAGCTATAAGGTGTATGGTTTAGGGTTTCGGGTGTAGGGTATAGGGTTTATGGTGTATGGTTTAGGATTTTGGGGTTATGGTTTTGGGTTTAGGTTGTAGGGTATAGTTTTTAGGTTTTAGGGTTCAGGGTTTGTGGTATTGGGATTATTATTTAGGGTTTCAGGTTTAGGTTGTTGGGTTTATTTTTTTGGTGTTTTTTGGTTTTAGGTTTTTTACTATGCCTCAAGATTTTTTGGGTTTTTTTCTGTTTTTTTTGTTTTTAAGGAATTTTAGGGGGTTTATGGTTATAGGGATTTAAGGTGTTTTACAGTTTTAGGGTTTTTTATTTTATTTTTTGTTTTTGGGTATTATGGTCATTTAGATTTTTTAGGCCTTTGAAGAGTATTTCAGTTTTTATGGGTGTATGGTTTTTATGGTTTTTAAGGATTTCTAGGGTTTCTTTCTATTTTGTGGTATTTTTAAGATTTTTGAGTGTTTTTCAGTTTTATACGCTATTATGGTTTATTGGGTATTTAGTATTTTTAGGTTTTGGGAATTGAGGGTTCTCTTCTGGGTTTTTTTTGTATTTGTAGGATTTTAGTGGTTTTTGGGGTTTATTTTGTTTTTTGGTGTTTGGATGTTTTATTGGTATTTAGGGTTCTTAATGGTTTTCTAATGTTTATAGGGTTTCATAGTGGTGTTATGGTTATTAATTTCTTTATGGTACTTATGGTTGTTAGGTGTTTTGTTAGTGACATTTAGGATTTTCATGGTTTTTAGGATTTTCCTAGGTTTTTAGTGTATTTAGAGTTTGAAGGGTTTTTAATAGCATTCTAATTTTTTGGGGTTTTGGTTATTTTTGTAATTTTTGGTATTTTATGGTCTTTAGGTTGTTTTATGGTTTAATTTTCATTTGATATTTAGGGTCATTTTGTGTTATAAAGGGATTTTTTATTTTTTTAATGTGGTTTTAAGGAAATTAAGGATTTTATGGGTCATGCAATCGTTTAGGGGTTTTAGGTTTTTTAGGGTCTTTTATTATTTTTATGGTTTTTATGGTCCTTTATGTGTTTTAGTGTTTTTAGTGTATTGGGATTTTTATGTATTTACGGTTTTCATGGTTTTTTTGGTCTTTATGGATTTGGGGTTTTTTTGGTTTATTAACTGTTTTAATGTTATTGGGTTTTCATGGGTTTTATGGGGTCTTAGGATTTCATTTTTTTTAGTATTTGTTTTGTTTTTTGGAGTTTTAAGGGGTTTTTTGGGGATTTTTTGGTTTTTTAGGATATTATTATTTTTTGGGATTCTTTGGGGTTTTCTGTTTTTAGGTGTTTTAGGTGGGTTTATGTTGTTTAGAGGTTTTTATGGTTTTTAGGTGTTTTACGGAGATTATGTATTCTTATGGTTTTTAAATTTGTTTATGGTATTTGAGGGTTTTTGGGTTTTCTAAGGGTTTTTATGATTTGTAGGCTTGGGGGTTTTTATTATGAGGGTATTTTGGGTATTTTGGGTATTTTAGAGTATTTTGGTTATTTTATTATTTTTAGGTTCCATTAATGTTATTTAGGGGTTTTAATGGATTTTAGGGTTTATTAGTTTCATTTAGGGTTTTCAGGGTTTTTAGAGTCATTTAGAGTTTTTGTGTACTGTAAATTTTTTAGGGGGTTTTAGGGTTCTATTGTATTTTTCTAGGAATTTATGGATTTTTGTTATTTAGTAGTATTTATAAATTTTTTATGGTTTTTAATTCTTTTAGTATTTTTATGGATTTTTCAATTTTTAGGGGTTTTAGTATTTTAGGTATTTTATGGAATTTTAAGAGTTTTTTGGTTTATTATAATTTTTTTGAGTCTTAACACTTTTAGGGATTTATGGTCTGCTAATAGTTTTAAAAAGTATTTAGATGTTTTAGGGGTTTTAGAGTCTTTTATTGATTTTATGGGTATTAGTGTTTTAAGTTTTTTTCCTCAGTTTTATAGGCATTTAGGTTTTTAGGTTTATATGGCTTTCTTGATTTTTAAGGGCTCATTCGAGTTTTTCTGGTCCATTTGGGTTTTTTGTGGGTTTTTAGGATATATTACATTTTTAAGGGTCAATTAGGGATTTTAGTGTCTTTTACGAGGTTTAGGGTATTTTATACCCCTTGATGGTTTATTTGGGTGTTTGGTGTCTCTATGGATTATTTAGGGGGTGTTTTTGGACATTTCATGTTTTTAGGTTTCTTAAGATCATTTTTGGTTATTATTTTTTAAGTTTATTTGGGGGTTTTTATATTTCGTAGTATTTAAGAGATTTATAGGTTTTTTGGAAATGTATGGGTGTTTTGGGGGTTTTATTATTTTTAGGGTTTTTAGGGATTTGTTTGGGTTTTTAGATTTTAATGGGTTTCCTGAGTTTTTAAGGGTTTTGGTTGTTCTTGAAGGATTATTTTGGTTCCTAGGTTTTTCTAGAGTTTTTCAGTTTTTTGTTTTTGTTATGGTCTGTTGAATTTTGGTTGTTCTTAGTATTTTTGGGCTTTAAGGGGTGTACAGGTTTTAATGGTTATTATATAGTTTTATGGTATTATGGGTTTTATAGGTTTTTTGGTTTTTTAGGGTTTTTATGGATTTAAGGGTTTTTATGATTTTTATGGTTTTAATGGTTTTAGAGTTTTTAGTTTTTAGGGTTTATAGAGTTTTCAATGGTTTGGGGAGGTTTTTAGGGATTTTAAGGTTTTATAAAATTTTTACTTATTATAGGGTTTTCTGGGGTTTTAGGAGTTCTAGGGGTTTTTAATAGGGTTTTGTGACATTTTAGGGTTTTAGGGATTTCAGGGTTTTTAGAGTTTTTATGGGTTTTGTGTGTTTCTACGAGATTCAATACATTTTAAGATTTGTTAGAGTTTTTATTATTTAATGGGATTTTGGAACTTTTTAGGGGTTCTTTTGGTTATTTAAGGTTTATATATATAGACTGTTTTTATGGATTTTTGAGATTTTATTGTTGTTATGTTTTTTTGGTATTTTAATTTTTTTTAATTTTTAGAGGGTATATGATTTTAATGTGTTTTAGGTATTTTTAGGGCTTTTTTTGTGTGGCTTTTTTGGTTTTATACTGTTGTAGGTTCCCAAAAATTATGTAGTCACGATGAAGAAAAATCAACCAAACTCAAAAAAGGATAGAAATAAAATGATGATGTAATATGAAAGAAGAATGTTGAAGAAGCCAAATTTGGAAAAGGAAATTAGTCGGTCCACATACCGAATCCCAAGAATGGTTCACGAAATGCATCATCTGCAAATCAAATGGTTTGTGGAACGAAGACGATGAAACTGGTTCCCACAGACCACGTCATTGGTGAAATGGAGACAGAGAATATCTCCCTCATGTACGAGAGCTTCTTAATACAATATCCCTTCTTATAATATCGCCCGCGAATTATATGGTTTGTAGGATGATATGGAATCCCTAGTGCCTAGAAATGATGCACCCCTCTGACAATGTTTTATGTGGATCTAGTAGTTCTCCATGGGAAACTTGCAAAAGGTGCTACATGGACAATCATTTCATCTCCCCTAACTCTCCATAAAATAAACAATAAAGGGATAGAATAAGTATCACTCTCATAGAGGGAAGAGAGAGTGGTAAATTGTTCCTCAGACAGGTGAAAAGGGGATGAAGCGTGGTGAAAAACTTAAAGGGAGTGGTAGAAATCCCTCTTGAACACAAAACAGTTCATAGAATCCATCATTCGAACCACGTGTGTGTGGAACTGCACGGAATCTATCCAATTAATAGTATACGGAAGACCATATATAGTTGATAACACACAGAGATATTTTAATTTTTAGAAATGAGGCATCATTTATGAACCCCGTGAATGAATAAAATACAGTACATGGATGACTGTTGGGGGAAAAAAGTTCCTAGACGACCCATGGTAGTAAATATTTCTCGGACACCCCTATGAGGAAATGAGTACATGAATTCCCATATTCGGGAAATAGTACATGTTCTCCACTGTGAGGAAAATATTATGTCGAAGCCCCTATACAGAAAATAGAATGTGGAAGATACTATGCAATAAAAAAGTACATGGATGACCCCATGCGCAAAATATTACAAAGATGTCACTATGCAGGAAATGTTTCACGAATTCCCCTACACGGGCATCTCCCATACAGATGCTTCTATGCAGAAGCTCTTACACATCCAACTCCTCCATGGCCAAATCCCTATGCGTAAAATGTTATGCACCCACTGGTCCATAATGTGGTGTATTTTCTCCTGCACCCCCGTATGGAATCACTACCATGCTATAGACCCGGCCCTCTCGGTATATCCCTTCACTACAGTCATTAATCATAATAAAAATATAGAGGCACACCTTGAAATTTTTAGGCCAGTTAAAAGACATTTTCGGTTGCACCCTCATGCAACCCCGACATTCATCCCTCCAATTCCATTAGTTGATATACTCCTCATTAGACTCTTAAAATCCTATTACATACCTACTATGCTAGGTTGATCTAGAACTCCATGGACAATAGTGGCCTAGGTGTTTTCATTAAATGCTAAGACACGGCCTTTAAATTCCAAAAACTAAGTAACGCAAGTGATTTTGGATCATTATAAACCATTAATGGCATCATGAATGGATGGTCAGTGTCATGAGGGACCCTTTGCTCGACTATGCACACAATGCTTCAGTGGCTCTACATATATTTCCCACAAAAAATTATTGTCTACAAGAGAAAAAATTTTCCTCATGAGAGTAATTTCATACCTACATACTCCCTAATGTATTCCATGGATCATATCATCTCAATTGTTCCGAGAACATTGATAATCATGGTTTACACATTAATTCCCTATCATGTTCGAGGAATGAAAAAGAATCTCACCCCAATTATCCTCTAGTTAATAATGGTTTCTATAAAAAATATAAAATGTCGTATGACCTTTAAAAAGATGATCGATCTTCATAAACCTTCCTAACCATCAAAAGTTGATGTTCTATGTCATGAGGATACCTTTTCGTGACTATGTGCACAATGCCCCAATGGAACTACATAAGTTTCTCATAAAACTGCCTCTCACCCAGTGACAAATTCATCCTCATGAAAGGCCTTTATGACCTCTATACACCCCAATAAATCCCATGCCCCATATATTTTCATCCAAACCCGATAATCCTAATGTTCATCATGGATAAAATAACAACTGGTCCTCCTAATATGAACTAAAACTACAAGACCAGAAATCATAGTAACCACATAATGTTAAACTGTATAGTGTCCATCCCTGCAACACGACATAAAATTGTGATTATACCATCTAAGAGATACATATTTATACTATAGTATACCTGATATAAAATTCAACAGGTCACTCCCACTAAGGTAAGTCACTATTATTTTGCGGGAGGTTGTGCTCTTTTACCATATGGGATCAACCTGAGACAATTCTGAATGGATCATCTAAAGTGACTATCTTGGATATCAACATGGTAGAGGAAATTGGCTCATTTAAAGCCCCCCCCATCCCACCTCAACATTTGAATCTAGTACCATCTATCAGAAAATTATGTGGACGTTCGATCTTCAGATTCACTTCCTCTTAGTATTTCTCACACTGAGCATGTCTCACTTGGGCTAAGAGGATGGTGGTGATCATGACATACTCATAACCCCAATGCATGGTCCACCACCAGGGAATAATCCTTATATGAAATTAACTATGAGAACTCTAATTTTTATCACAAAGAGTATATGTTCAATGCCTATCTAGTCCTAGTCTCAAAGAGGATCCTTTTCAAAGGATAACCCCAATCATGACCCCCACCATTTATTATTTCCTCCTTTATGGTGTATTTCCTGACTCTAGATCACATAACACTCATTTTATATATAATCCCCAAATGAAAAAAACTATGAGGACTCGGATTGCTTCTTCAAATAGGATACATAAGATGCTTGTCTTAGGCTCGAGCTGAAGGGACATTCTCCTTATAATTTAGTCCCAATAAAATTGTCGTAAACTCACTAGGGAGTACTATTTAGGATTATTCCCTGACTAATCTCTCTCTAATGGGAATCTATCATGTGTAAGCCCCAATCATAACTACACAAAAATCTCTTCTTCAAGGGTGTATATCTCAACTGAATCCGAACTATGAGGTATTTGATTCCTGACCTACTAGTATATGTAAGAAGCCTCTATGAGGTCCAAACCTAACACCCATGCTACCTAATTTTCTTCAGACCACTTCTCATTTAGGTTCAACTTCCCCCATGATACTATATCTCCTCTATACATCCTTTACTACCTTGGGGTAAGCCCCACATTTAATCTTGACTAGGCACCTTTCACCTATATGTCCTTACTGGATGATGTTAAACTGCATGATGGGGTCCTCATTACCCGAACATAAAAGTTGATTTTTCAAGTAATGTGTAGTAGAAATTTGAGGTCTCTGATTCCAATAATGATGATATATCAGAATCTCGTCGTATGGGTAAGATCCATACAACAAAACAACTTCCATCCCGCTTAGATGATGAAAAATTCCTGAGCACCTCATCAAATGGGTTAAACTAGCATTTTTCTCAATATTCTTGATCCATGTATATTGATGATTGATTTTTCAACCCAAGGGTAGTCTATGAAGACATTCCTAGGAAATATTAAATTATTTATGAACATTTAAGCATTTCACAAATCTATAAGAGAGTCTCACAGTATGTGATTATTTCCCCCAAAAGGGTGCTAGGAGCCCGACCTCTTATCCTATCGACCTATAAAATTTTTAAGTGTTGTTGTAAAATTCATCTAAAATGTTCCTCCCATTAGAAATAATTATCATGAATCAGGGATAATAGGGTCATTGGGTGTTTCTAGCTCCGTGAATAAACCCATTGGAGACCATCTAAGAAAATCCTATCCAACATGGGCTGATTTTGTGGACACATAACCCCTTACAATCGCCCACTGGGACCCTTAAACTATGAAACCTCCTTTGAAAAATAAAAAGGACACACTAGCTAGTCCCCACATTACCACCTTCCAAAACCATCCCCTTATGATGATTGATACGATGTAAATCGTATTGAAATAATGTGTTTTCATGTTTTTATAGATTTTTAATAATGTTTTTGGTTTTTAGGGATTTTAGGGGGTTTATGGTTTTTAGGTGTTTTAGGATTTTTTGGGTTTGTTAGGGTATTTAGGAATTTTTATTTATATTTTAGGTTATTTTTGTTTTTTTGGGTTTGTATGGATTGCTAGGGGTTTTATAGTTTATGTAATATTGTTTAGAAGATTGTAGGGAATTTAAATGAATTTTTTATAATTTTTATGGTTTTTAAATTTTTTAGGTATTTTAGAGTTTCAGGGTTTTTTGTGTTATTTATGGGTTTTTGGGATTTTTTAGGATATTTGGTGTTTTGGATGGTTTTGTGAGGTTTTAGTGTTTTTGGTTGTTTTATGTTTTTTAATTTTTTGGGGGTTTTAACGATTTTTGGAGTATATGGTTGGTTTTAGGGTTTTTCAGGTTATCTTGGGGGTCTAAAAGGTTTTATTTCTTTTAGGGTAAAAAGGTAATAGGTTTTTCTAGGTTTTTATGGATTTTATAATTTTTTGGTTTCTATATGTTTTTAGTAATTTCTTGGGTTTTAAGGGACATTATGGTTTTTGGTTTTTTTAATGGGTTTTAGGGAATTTTTAGTATTTTTAGGTTATTTTATAAGAAGTTAAATTGTTTTTCAAAATTTTTTATGTTTATTAGGGGATTCAATATTTGTTGGGGATTCATGTCTTTTCTAGGGTTTTTTGGATTTTTACGATTTTTATGGAATTTCTGTATATTTATGGTTTTTAAAAGTTTTCTAGGTTTTAAAGTGTTTTGGGTATTAAGTATTTTAGTTTATTTTATCATTTTAGTTATTCGTAGTTATTTTATCGATTTTATTAGGTTTTTTGGGGATTTAGGTTTTTAGAGGGATAAAGGACTATGGGGGAATTTAGGGGGGGGGTTTAGATGGTTTTTGGATTTTTACCATCTTTAGGGTATTTTAGAGATTTTATGGTCTTTTATGGTCATTTAGGGTATTTAGGATTTTGGTTTTTTAGATACTTATAGTATTTATAGGTAATTAAAGGTCGTTTAATTTATTTGATGCATTTTTTTTGTTTTTAGTTGTGTTTACAATTTTTAGTCTGGTTAGATATTTTTTGGATTTTAGGGGTTTTGGGTGTTTTTTTGTTTTTTTACATTATGATATATATTTTAGGGTTATGTTTGGGTATATAAGGAATTTGGTGATTTCTTGGGAGGTTATGTGTTTGTATGGGTTTTTAGGGTTTTTGAGATTTCAGGTTTTATTTGGGTTTTATGGGTCATTAGGGAATTTAGGTAAAAAAAATTTGTGGTTTGTAATGTTTTTTTTTCAGTTTTCTTATGATTTATTAGGGTTTTTAAGATTTTTTGGGGTATTTAGGGTAGTTTTTGGTTTTTATTGTTTCTAGGGAGTTTTGGGATTTTAGAGATTTAATTATTTTTTCACGTTTTTAAAGATTTAGAGATTTATGGTTTCTTTAGGTTTTTAAGTAGTTTAGAGAATTAATTATCTTATGTTTCATAGGGGTTTCAGGGTTTTTTAGCAGTTTTATTTCTTTTATTATTTTAGGTATTTACAGTATTTAGGAAATTTTATGGTTTTTATGTTTTTTGGGGATGACTTTAGGTTCATAGGGTTTTATGATTTTTTAAGGTTTTTTTAAAATCATTTAGATTTTATAGGTTTTCTTGCATCCTTTCCTTTTAAGGTGTTTTTTGGTATTTTACAGGCAATTTTGGGATTTTTTTAATATTTTAGGGGTTTTAAGGAGTTTTAATAGTTTTTCGTTTTTCTAGTGTCTTAATGGGGTCAAGGGGTTTTACGTTTTTAATATTTTAGTGTATAAAATTGATTTAATATTTTTAGGGTTTCTAGGGTTTTATGGGTTTTTAGTGCTTTTTGGGAATTTTATGATTTTTGGGGGCTTTAAGGATTCATACTTCTATTACAGGATTTTGGATATTTTTATTTTTTGGAGTATTTTGATTTTTTTTGGGATTTTTAGTGTTTTATGGTATCTCGGTATTCTTTTGTGTTTTGTGGGGTTTTTATAATTTTAAGTGATTTTATGGAGTTGAGGATTTTTTGGGGTTAAAATGTTTTTAGTTATTTTTATGGATTGAAAAGTTTTAGTGTTTATTAGTTTTTAAATGAGGTTTAGGGTGTTTTTTGTTTTCTGGGGGTTAATGGTTTTTAGATTATTTTTTAGTTTTTATATTTTTTATATATTATAGTTTTTTTTAAGTGGGTTTTATTGATTTTATGAGTTTTAATGATTTTTAGGGTCTCAAATGTAATACATAGTATCTTGGGTTTTCATGTTTTTAATGGTCTTTCTGGGTTTTAGGTTTTTTTAGTGTTTTTTTGTTTATAGGTTTTTAGGATATTTTATTGTTTTATATGGTTTCTAGGTTCTTTAAAGAATTTTAGTATTTTTTAGGGTTTATAGGATATTTGAGGGGTTTCTAGTGTTTTTATTTTTTCTTAAGGATTATAGCATTTTAAGGATTTTAGTTTTTTTTCCAATATTAATGGGTTGAGGGTTTTTAGGGTTGTTTATGTGGTTTTAGGGGTTTTAAGTGATTTAATGGGTTATAGTTATTATGGGGTTTTTTATGAACGATTTTGTTTTTTTATGTTTTTTACATTTTTATGGTTTTTTGGGATTATTAAAAAATCTTTTGAATCTTTGGTTGTTTATGGATTTTTTTATATTTTTGGAAACCTTACGGTATTGGATGGGTTTTAAGAAATTATATTCCCTTTAATGCGATTTTTGGGATTTTAGTGTCTCTTTGGGTTTTTAGATGATTTATCTGTTTTTATAGTATTTTTTTTGGGTTTTGGATTTTGAGGTATTTTATGGGTTTTAGGGTCTTTATTTTTTTTTGAATAGATTTTAATGGTTTTTAGGTTTTTGATTGATTTTAGGGATTTTAGGACTTTAAGGTGATTTTTTGTTTTGTTCAGGGGTTTTATGGTCTTTAAAGATCTTTATGTTTTTTAGGGTTTTATGATTTTAGAGTTTTAATTATCCTTTTGTGTTATTAAGGATTAAATGTATTAGAGGGTTTTTAAGAAGTTTTAGGTTCCATTTGTGATTTTTTTTAGTTTTTATAGTATTTTGGTGTTATTTAGTGTATTTACGGTCATTTAGAGTTTTGTTGTGTTTTGGGGTTCTTAAGGTTTATGGTATTGTGTGGTTTTTTATTGTTTTTAAGTACTTTTCTAGTATTTAGTGTTTTAAATATTTGTTTGTTTAATAAGGTTTTTAAGTATTTAATGGGGTTTTGGAATTTTTTATTATTTTAGGTTATTTATATGTTTTTTGTTTTTTCGTCCTTTAATGTTTGTATTGGTTTTTAGATTTTTTTTATTTTTGTAGTTTTTAGGGTTTTTATGTTATTTTTTATTGTTATATTTTATTCAAATAGTTAATGTGTTTTAGGGGTTTTTAATTTTTTAAGGTTTTTAGCGATTTAAGGGTATTTTTTGGATTTTTAGTGTTCTGAGGGATTTTTATTGCATTTTAGAATTTTACCATTTTGTACAATTTATTTTTGTTTTTTGGGGCTTTTAGGTTTTAATGGTTTTCAAAGGAATTATAATTTTGTATGGGGTTTTATTGGTTTTTAATGTTTTTTATTTTCTTGGTTTTTAATCGGTTTTTTTGGTTTTTTTGTTTTTAAGGATTATGTTTGGGTTTGTAGAGTTTTTCATGCTTTTAGGGTTTGTTATGGTATTCGGGGTTTTTTATGGTTTTTCTCTATTTTTTGGTTTTTAGGTGTATTAATGTTTTTAGGGTCATGGGGGAGGGGGTTTTAATGTTTTGTTGGTTTATTTATGTTATTTTTATTTTAATGTTTTTTTGGTATTTATGTGTTTTAGGGTCTTTTAGTGATTTTGGGGTTGTATAATTTATTAGGGTTTATTTGTGTTTTTATGGATCCTTATGGTTTTGGGGAAATTTATGATTTTTTATGAATAACAGTTTTATGTTTTTTGGATACTAAATGGACTTCATGGTTTTTAGAATATTTTCTATTTTTAGGTATTTTATTGTTTTTTCCGGTGTTTAGGGTTATTATGTGTTATAGGGGATTATAGGTTTGTTAGGAATTTAATGGGTTTTAGTGTTTATTAGGGGTTTAAATTATTTTAGTATTGTTTGGGGTTTTTTATATTTTTTTATGTGTTCTACTGGATATAAATATATTTAGGGTTTTTCTGTACTTTTACGGTTTTATAGGATATTTAGGTACTTTCTAGGTGTTTTATGTATTCAGTTTTTTCTATTTTTTATAGTGATATAAGGTTATTAGTTTTTTTTAGTTTTTTTTATTTTAGGGGATTTTATGGTTTTATTGGATTTTTATTGTTTGTTTAGGGTTTTATGGTTTTCTAGATATTTAATGGTTTCTATGGATTTTTAGGATTTATGGTTGGTTTTGGGTGTTTTCATTGTTTTCTATGGCATTTTAGTGTTTTATGATTTTTCAATTCTTACATAGGGTTAATACACATTTTAAATAACTTTTTATGGAGTCGTAGGATTTTATGGTTTTAATATTTGTTTGGGGGATTTAGGAGTATTATGGTTTTATGTTTTTTATTATAATTATTATTGTGAAATTTTAGAATTTTTAGTTGTTTTATGGATATATTGAGGGGTTGTAGAGTTTTCCAATTATTTAGGTTTCTATAGTTTTTAGGGTTTTAAGGATTTTTTTTATTGTTTTAGTATTTTTTGGGTGTTTAAGGGTTTTCATGGACTGTTATATATATTACAGTTTTAGAATCCTTTAGGGGTTATCCAGCATTTAGGATTTTTATAGTCTTTATGGACTTTCTTAGGGTAATTTAGATTTTTAGGTGTTTTATGGTTTTTTAATTGTTTTTGATTTATTTATTAATAGGATTTTTCGGTTTTATATGGTTTTGGGAGTTTTTTAATTTATATAATTTTTAGGGGTTTGAGGGTTTTAGGTTTGTTTACATGTTTTATGTGTTTTAGGTTTTAGGGGTCATTTAGGGTTTTTACTGTTTCCTAGGAGTTTATAGGGTTCTCTATTGTTTTTTCAGGGGATATTAGAGATTCTCTTTCTCTTTTTTCATTTTTTGGATTTTATGGTTATTTTAGTATTTTCAATGGTTTTTAGGGTTTTTTAGCATTTTTAGGTGGTTTAGGTTTTTCAAGGTTTTTATGTTTTTAAAGGGGTTTTCAATGTTTTTATAGTTTTTTGGGTTTGTTATGTGTTTTTTTTGGGTTTTTATGGTTTTTTTTAAAAAAAATTAGGGGTTTTTAATATTTTTATGGTTTTATGTTTTTGCATGGGTTTTAGTGTTTTGAGGGTTTTTCGAAGTTTTTTTTTGGATTTATAGTGTTTTAGAGGTTTTAGGTTTTTTAATATTGTTGGGGTCATTCAGTGTTTTTTTGGATATATAATTTTTTTTAATGTTTTTTATACATTTATTCCATTTTGATTAATAAGGTTCTGTTCAGGTTTTTATAGTTTTTATGGGTTTTAGACAATTATATATTTCTTGGGAATTTGAGGTGTTTTAGTATAGATTAGGGTTTTTGGGTATTTTTGGGGTATTTAGGGACATTTGTTTTTAGGGGTTTGTATTAATTTTTATAGTTTCATGATGATTTTAGTGTTTTATGAATTTTTTTTGTTTAGGGATTTATTATTTTATTAGTATTATTAAGAGTTTTTTAGGGTGTTTGTGTTTTTAGTTTTTTTTATTTTTTTTTGGGTTTTAGGGGTTTAGTGTGTTCTAGGATTTTTTTTATTGTTATTTATGTTCTTTAAGGGTTTTCATTCGAATTAGGGTTTTTAGTTGCTTTCATGGAGGGGTGTGTTTTTAGTGATTTTTATGATTTTTTGGGATATTATGGTTTTTAGCATTCTTTCGTATTTTGGTTTTAAGGTTATTTACTATTTTTAGTGTTTTTAGTGCGTTTTAGTATTTTTAGGGGTATTATTGGTTTATAATGGGTTTTTAGGGTTTTTGAGACTTTTTTTGGTTTTATAGGGTGTTATTAGGTTCTTCCAGGTTTTTAGGTTTTTTTTTGGTTTTTAAGGATTTTAGGGTTTTTTTGGATTTTAATGGATTTTCTGTTTTTATTAGGTTTTAGTGTTTTCAGTGTCTTGAGGTGTTGTCAAGGATTGGGAATCATTATAGGGTTTTTAGTTTCTTTAGGGTTTTTTTATTTTTTTAAATTTTTTTATTAGAGACTAGGGGGTTTATATTTTTTCGGGGAGTTTTAATGGTGTTGAGGTATTCAGGTGTTTTATGGATTTTAATGGATTTAAGGTTTTTAAAGGTTTTAGGTTATTTTCGGTTTTTTATGATTTTCTATGATTTTATTAGAAAAATTAGGTTTTTAAGGCTTTCGGGTTATGTGGTATTTTAAAGGTATTTTTAGTGTCTTAGTAGGTTGTATGGTGTTTTGGTGATTTTTAGGGCATTCATGGACATTGGGGGCCATTAGGGTTGTTTTTTTTGTATATTTAGGGTTTTATGGTTTTTTATATTTTTAGGTGTTTTAAGTAGGTTGAAATGTTTTTAGGCTTATTGTATGGTTTTTATGGTTTTTTTAATTTTTTGATAGTTTTTTAGAGGTTATTATGGTGATTAAGGTTTTATAGGGTTTTAAATTTTGATTTTTTTTAGAAATTTTAGATTTTTATTAGAGCATTATCTGGTTTTGAGGGTTTTATATTGTTCTAGGGTATTTAGGTTTTTAGGGTTGGTAGTGGAATTTAGGGATTTTAGGATTTTTACTGTTTTTAAGGGTTTTATGGTTTTTAAATTTTATTACAGTTTTGTTGTTTTTTTTGAGGTTTTATGTTTTTTATTATTATTAGGTGTTTATAGGGGTTTAGTGTGATTTTTAATTTTTATATGTCTTTTAAGAAATATTATGTTATTTTAGCGGTTTCTACGGTTTATACAGTCTATTAAATATTTTTTACTTATTTTTGGGTTTATGAGTTTTTTGGTTTTTTGGGTTTCTAGGGATTTAGACATTTATTGTTTTAAATGGGTTTTATTGTTTTTAGGCCATTTGGGTTTTTAGTGTATTTTATTTTTTTAAGCGTTTTGGGGGGCTTCTTAGTGTTTTATGATTTTTTGGGATTATGGTTTTTGTGGTTTTAGGGGTTTTAGGTGGTTTTATTGTTCTATAGGGTTTTTTTGTGTTTTTAGGGTTTTATGGGTTTTTAGGGATTTGGGAATTTTTTGTCATTATGGGCTTTATGATTTTTCAGTGTTTTAGGGTTTTAAATAATTTTTGGGTTTTAAATGGTTATTTTGGTTTACAAGGTTTTTAGTGAGGTTATACCATTTTAGGGGTTTGGGATTTTTGTGGTTTTATGAAATTTCTAGTTATTTTGGATTTTTATTTTTTTTAAATGTTTTGAATATTTTATGGAATATTTTTCATTTTATGGTTTTTAGGTTAATTTAATGAATTATGTTTTTAGGTCTATTTGGGTCATTTATTGTTCTTTTGGAATTTTATGTATTTTTTGTTTTTTTAGGGGGTTATATGGTTTTTAGGGTGTTTAGGGTTTTTAGTTTTTTATGTTTTGTTTAGGGTGTTTAAGGGTTCATTCAGGGTTTTATGGTGTTTTATGGTTTTTTGTAAATTGTTATAGGTATATTGGTTTTTGGGTTTTTAGGCTTTTTATTACCATTTTGGGTTTTGTTTGGGAATTTTTTTATGGTTTTAGGGACTTTAGGGGTCTTAGATTTTTCAGTTCCTTTAGTGTTTTTTGGTATTTTTATCACCCTTTAGAATTTTTTAGGTTCTTTTTATTGTATTTACTATTTTTAGAATACTTTAAGGTGTTTTAATGGTTTTTTGGTCTTTTAGGGATTTTAGGGATTTTATAGTAATTTAAGGCCTTTTACAGGGATTTTTGATTTAATTATCTTTTTCGTTTTATTTATGTTTCTATGGTCATTAAGAGGTTTTTGGGTTTATGGTTTTTTTAATGTTATGATATTTATGGGTGTAATAGTTTTTAGAGATTTACTGTTTCTAATGATTTTAAATGTTTTAATGGTTTTAATAGGTTTTGGGGGACATTGGTGTTTTTGGGTTTTAAAATAAAATAGGGGTTTAAGGATTTTTATGTTCTATTTGGGGTTTTGGGATTTTTATGGATTTTTAGGATTTAAGGTTGTTTTAACTTTATTTTTCTTATTATGCGATTTTAAACCTTTTTATGGTTTTTATAGTTTTTATATTTTTTGTGGTTTTAATGCATTTCTTGGATTTTATAGGTTTTTAAGGATATTTTTCATGTTTTAGGGATCTTACAGTTTTTATGTGTTTTTTGGGTTTTCTGTTGTAAGTGTTATTTTGTTTTAATGGATTTTTACTATGTTTACAGAATTTAGGCTTTTAGTGAATTCTATGTATTTTCATATTTAAGGAGGCTTTCAGATTATTTGGTTTTTTCAGGGGTTTTATGTGGTTTTAGGATATTTTACTATTTCTCGTGATTTTTAGGATTTTATGTGTTTATATGAAATTTATAAATACATTTAGGTTTTTTGGGTTTTTTGGGTTTTTATGTTTTTAGGGAGTTTTCATTGTTTTTTGTGTTTTTTATGATATTTAAGGGCCTTATTTTTTGATGGTTTTTTATTATTTTTACCAGTTTGATGGTTTTATAGAGTTTTTTGGGCTTTTTATTGACTTATAGAGGTATTTATATGTTTTTAGGGCTTTGAGTGGATTTTTGTGTTTTAGGTTTTTATGGGGATTTTTTGGGTTTTAGTGTTTGTAGAAGTCAAAGGGATTTTGGGTTTTTTTTTGTTAGTGTATTTTAATGGGGTTTTATGGTTCTATGTTATTTTCGTGGTTTTATTATTTTTATATTTTTATTGTGTTGCTAGGTTTTTAGGGGTTTTAGGGGTCTTTGGGTATTTATGGTCGTTTTAGGAGTTCTAGGGTTTTAAGGGGGTTTTGGGTTTTAAGGATTTAAAGGGGATTAATGGTGTTTTCTCATTTTTTAAGATTGTTTTATAAATTTTGAGCTTTTTTGATTTGATTACAGTCACTGGGGGATTTTAGTATTTTAGGGGTTTTTTGTGTTTTTGGGGCCATTTAGGGTTTTTTGGATTTTTAGTGTTTTTAGGGTATTTTAGGTTGTTTATGGGGTTTTATGATTTTTTTTGGGATTTTCTATGGTTTTCTTGTTTTTATGGTGTTTATTTTTTTAGTGGTCTTTGGGACTTTTAGGGTTTTATGGTTTTATGGTTATTTAGGAGTTTTTTGGGTTTTGGGTATTTTAGGTTTTTTAGGATATGTTTTGGGATTTAGTAGTTTTTATTTGTTAAGGATTTTTCTATTTTTTTATTTGTATAGTTCCTGTGAGTTTGAGGGTTTTTAATGATTTTTATACTTTTTAGGGTTTTTTGGAATTTTATGGATTTTGAGGGATTTCAATATTAATTTTATGATATCAAAGGGTTTTATGGTAATTTTATGATTTTTGGGGTTTTAAACGTTCATTATGATGTTTTAACTATTGTTGGGTTGTTTATGGTTTTTAGGGTTTTTAACATATTACAGGGTTTTTCGGTTTTTTGTGTATGTTTAGGGTTTGTTGATGTTTTTCACGTTTTATTTGCGTTTTAGGGGTTTTTATGTTATTTTTCAAAAAATTTACGGTGTTTAAAGTTTTTTTTGGGTATTTAGGGTTATTTTATGTTTTTATAGGGTTTTAAAAAAATCGAGGGTTTTAGTGTTTTTATGGACAATTAGGGTTTTGGATTATTTTTGAGTTTTTAGATGTTTTATCGTTTTTAGGGTTTTATTGGGTTGTTTATGTTTTCATATATTATTTAGTTATCAGGTGTTTTTAGTGTATTATGGGGGGTTATAGTGTTTTATGATTTTCTTGGGTTTTATGAGTTTTTACTGTTTTAGGGTTTTTAGGTTTCCCGACGCATTTTTATTGGTTTTATGTTTTTTAGGGTTTTACTGCTTTTATGGGTTTGTAATGTTTTTAGTGTTTTTATGTTTTATTCGGATGTAGGATTTGTATGATTCAATTACTTTTTTGTGTGTTTAGTTCTTAGGAGTTTTATGGGTTTTTTGGGACTTTTGTAGTTTTGGGGTTTTTTCATTAATGGGTTTTATAGTTTATAGGGGTTTTAACGTGTTTTAGGGCCTTTTAGGGATTTTATATTGTTAGTTATATCCCTTTAGGATTTTTGGGGTTTTTTGGGTTCTATTTCGGTTTTTTGTTTTTTTTTTTGGGTTTTTTGGAAACTTTTTCCATTTTAGAGGGATTTTAGTAGTGGTTAGGTTTTTTATGGGTTTTTAGGATATTTAGGGGTTTAAACGATCCAAGGGTTTTAGTGGTTTTATTGTGTTTTGGGGGTAATATGGTTTTTAGGGGAGTTATGATATTTAGGGTTCTTTGGTTTTTACTTTTTTCTTTGGGTTTTTAGTAGTTTTGAATATTTGGGTTTTAGATATTTTAGGGGTTTTAGATAATTTTAGGGTTTTAAGGGGTTTTAAATGTTTTTATTTTTTAGTTTTTTTATTGATTTTATGGAGTTTATTTGTAATTTGGGTTTTTTTACTTATAGGGATTATATAAATTTTTTAGGATATTTGGGATTTTTTGGGTATTAATTTGTATCTATGGTTTTTAGGTGGTTTCCATGAATTTCATTTTTTATTATTTTTAAGATTGTCGGGGTTTTTTATGATTTTTCGGGGTTTAGGTGTTTTCGGGTTCTCAAGGGTCTTTATAGGATTTGGATAGGTTTAGGGTTTATAGGGTTTTTGACATTTTATGGTTTTATGGGGTTTTATGGTACTATTAGGGAGTTTAGGGATTTAGGGGGTTAATTATGATTTTTAATAATTTTTAGGGGTTTTGGTTCTGTGGGGTTATTTGGTTTTTAGGGTTTTTATAGTTTTTAGGATATTTTAAAGGGTTTTTTTGTTTTAATGTTTTGTTGCAGTTTTTTAGGATTTTGGTATTTTTGATGTTTTTATAGATTTTATGTTTTTTAGGTTTTTTACGTTCTATTAGGTATTTATGAATTTTAGTCTATGCTAGGGGTTTTAGGGGTTTTTATAATTTTTAGGATCTTTTAGGGGGTTTGGGGTTTTCTGAGGTTTATTTAATTTTAGTAATTTTTAGTTTTTTTATGGTCTTCGCATTATTAGGTAATTTTTGTGTTTTGGTAAATTTTGTGGCTTCAGGTATTTTTGGGTTTTCATGTTTTTGATGTTTTTTATTTTTAGGGGTATTAAATGCATTTATGGTTTTTAGGTGTTTTATGGGTTTTAAGGTGTTTTATGATATTTATTATCATTGTATGGGTTCTAGGGATTTTATTGGTTATATTTTGTTTTGTTTTTTGGGGTTTTAGATTATAAAGTTATTCTAGGGTACTAAATTTATTTTTGGGGGTTTTAGGGTTTTAGGAATATTTTGGTTTTCAATTGGTTTTAAGGGTTTTTAAGGATTTTAGGGGTTTTTATTATTTTTTATAGTTTATATGGATTTTGTGGTTCATTGGATTTTTAGTTTCTTTCATTGGCTCTTATGGATTTAAATATGATTTTATCATTTTTATGTATTTTTTTTAATTTTCAAGGGTTTTGGGTTTTTCTTGGGTTTGAGGGTTTTTAGGGATTTGTAGGGTTTTAAATTTTTTATATTTTTTAGTGGTTTTTAGGGAATTTAAATGTTTTATTGGGTTTTAAGAGTTTTATATTTTAGGTTTTTTGGGTTTTAGAGGTTTTATGGTGTTTTAGGGGTTTTTTGGGTCTTTAGGATTTTGAACAGTTTTTATGGTTTTATGGTTTTAAAATTTTTAGGTGTTGAAAGGGGATTTGGTAAATTTTATTGGATTTAAAGTGTTTTTATAGTATTTTATGTATTTTAGTGTTTTTAGGGTCTTTTAGAAAGGATTTAGAGGTTTTAATGTTATACGATTTATTTAGGCAGTTCTGGGTTTAATGGTTGTTAGGTTTTGTGATTGTTTCCACTATATTTGGGTTTTTTATGTCTTTTAGGGTTATTTTTGTTTATTATATTTTTTTTGGTTTTGTACAATTTTTAGTGTTTTAGGGGATTAAATGTATTAAGGATTTTAAGGTAATTTAAGGTATATTATGGCTCTTTATGGATTTAGGATTTTATGGGGTTTAACAGTATTACAGGATTGTTTTAGGTTTTCTAGAGTTTATTACAGGTTTTAAGTGCCTTTGGTTTTTTATACTTTTCTAGGGTAATTTATTAATTTTTTATGATTTTTTTAGGGGTTTTATGTTTTTTAGAGTTTTCATTGGGTTTTTAGGGTTTCTAGGGATTTTAGGATTTTTAATGATTAAATGAGGGTTTTTATCTTTTTTATGATTTTAGGGCGGGTTTTGGTGGTTTTTTTGTCTTTTTGGATTTTTAGAGTTATTAGGGAATTTATTGTTTTAGGGTTCTTATTGACTTAAACGATTTTGAAGATTTTATGTTTTTTTGTGTTTTTATTTTTTATCAATTTTTAGACGTGTTAGGGTTTTTTTTGAATTTTATGTTTTTTGTGGATTTTTGGGCACTTATGGTTTCTTAGTGTTTGTGGAGTTTTAGGGTGTTTTGGGTTTTCAGGTGTTTTTAGGTTTTTTAGTGTTTTTAGTGTTTTTAGGGTTTCTATAGATTTTATGGTTTTCAGTATTTTTAGATTTTTTAGAATTATAGGGGTTTTTATAGTTTGATAGGTAGTTTATGGAGTTTTTATTATTTATATAATTTTTGGGTTTTTAAGGAATTTTACAGTTTTTTCAAATTTTCATAGGTTTTTAGGATCTGGGGGGTTTTCTGGTTGTTATGGTTTTTATAGTTTTTATTTTCTTAAGGGTGTTTAGTTTTTTATGTTATTTTTGTTTTTTTAAGGTTTGTATGTTTCTTAGGGACATTTAGGGTTTTAGGGTCACTGCTATTTTTTGGTTTTTTTAGTTTTTAAGGATTTTACGGTTTTGAGAGTTTTTAGGTTTTTTTATAATTTTCAATGGGTTTTAAGTGTTTTTATGTGTATTATATGGTATTTATTGGGTATTGATTATTTTAATGGTTCTTTGGTTTTTTAAGGTCTTTAAGGAATTTAATAGTTCAATGATATTTTAGTGGTTTAGGGGTTTTTTGGTTTTTGGGGTTTTTATAGTTCTTTATGTTTTTAGGTTTTTTCATTCAAATTTTAATTTTTTGGGTTTTATGTGTTTTTAGGGGTTTTTTTAGATTTTAGGTTTTTATAGAGTTTAATTGTTTTTATTGATTTTATGGATTTTATGTTTTACAGAGTTTTATTGTTTTTATAGATTTTTGGGAATTTTTAGTGGTTTTAGGGATTTTTGAGGTTTTGTAGTTTTTTTTTGGTTTTTAGGATTTTTCGGTTTTTCATGTATTTAGACTTTATAGGTGTTTTTTAGGTTTTTAGTGGTTTTTTGTGCTTCTAGGATTTTTTCTTTTTTTTGTTTTTCAAGGATTTTATGTTTTCAGTTCTTTTTTATGATCATTGTATTTTTGGGGGTTCTTTTTTATGGGGGTTTTATGGTTTAATGGTGTTTTCAGGTATTTCATGGTTTTAATGGTCATTTGGGTTTTAGGATTTTTAAGGTTTGTAATGCTTTAAGGGGTTTTTGGATTTTTTGGTGTTATAAATTTTTAATGGTTTTAGGGTTTTAGGGATTTTAGGTTCTTTTAGGATTTTTTTTTATTATTTTTAATTGTTTTAGGGGTTTCATTATTTTTATGGCCTTTTAGGATTATTTAGAAAATTTAAGGGTTTATAAAGTTGTTGGGTATTTTAAATTTTATAGGGTTTTAGGGTCATCTAGGGTTTTTTTCCTTTTAGTGGTTTTTGTGTCTTTTAGCATAGTTTAGGGTATTTATAGTCATTTAGGGGTTTTAAATTTTCTTTGGGGTTATTTAATATTTTTATGGGGTTTAGGGGTTAATGGTTTTTAGTTTTTTTTTTTGGATATTTCTGTGTTTTTAGATTCCTTGAAGGTATTTTTGGGATTTTGGGGTCCTTAAGGGTTTTTTAAATTTTAGTTTTTTTACGGTTTATTGGGTTTTTATGGTTTTTTGAGTCCATTAGAGTTTTGAGGGTTTTATAGTTTTAATTATTTTAGGTTTTAGGTTTTTTAATATTTTTTGGGGTTTTATGGTTTTTAAGGTTTTTGGGTTTTTGGGTTTTTAAGTATTTTAATGTTCTTTTCATTTTTTTCTTTTGAATGTTTTATAGTTTTTATGGTTTTAGGGCTTGAAGGGTTTTTAGGGGATTTAGGATTTTTTGGGGGTTTAACAGTTTTATGGACTTTTGGTGTTTTATGGGTTTTTATAGTTTTGGGGTTTCTTTAATGTTTTTAAAGTCTTTTCGTTCTTTTAGTTTTTTATTGGGTTTAAATGATTTTAAGGGTTTTTAGGGTTATTAAGGGTTTTTAGGGTCGTTTAGGGTGCTTGGGGTTTTAAAAAGCCCTTTGGGTTTTTGGTATTTTATGGTACATAATAGTTTTTTAGTGTTTTGAGTCTTTTATATTATTACTTTTTTTATGATTCTTTCTGGGATTAAATGGATTTTAAGGTCCTTTATTTCATTTGGATTTCTTTATGGTGTTTTGGAATTTGTAGGAGCTTTTATGGTTTTTTTTACTTTTTAATTTTTTGGGTATTAGATTGTTAGTTTGTTTGGGGGTTTTATAGTCCGTTTGGGTTTTTTTGGGGTTTTTTTTATCTTTTTCTGCGGTTAATTGTTTTATGGTTATTTAGATATTTTAGGGGTTTTATGGTATTTTTTTGGGTTTAGGGTTTTTAATTCCATTGCGGTATTTTATTTTTTTTATTGTATTTTAGAGGATTCAAGGTTTTTTGAATTGTTTAATTTGGTTTATATGATTTTTATATGATATAGGGTTTTTTAGGGATTTACTTTTATTTAGGTTTTTTTGGGATTTGAGGTCTTATGGTATCATTAGAGTTTCTAGTGGTTTTTAGTTTATTATGGGGTTTTGGATATTAAAATTTCCTCAGTTCTTTTTGGGATTATATGTTTTCATGGGTTTTAGGGATTTTAAGGGGTGGGGGTTGTTTTGGGGTTTGTAGTGTTTTTGGGATTTTTGGGGTATTGGGGTTCTTTATGGTATTTATGCTTTTAGGGTTCTCTTTCGGTTTGTTTGGTTTTTTGGGATTTTATGGTTCATTTTTTTTCTAGGGGGTGTCAATATTTTTGGGTTTTGTAGGTTTTTATTTTTTTGGCTGGAAAGTGGGGGTGAGCTTTGGATAGGTTTGGGGGGGAATTTGGCATTTTACAGCCCTTTGTGTACTTAGGGTTTTTTTGGTTATTGGGGTTTTTAGGAGTTCTTTGTGTTTTCATGGATTGTTTTGGAGTTTTAGATTTTCTAATTCACTATATGGTATTTAATGATTTTTAAGGGTTTCATGGTTTTTAGGGGATTAATTTTTTTGTTATTTTTTGTTGTTTTTTACAGTTTTTATAGTTTTTATGGTTTTATATATTTAAGGGCTTTTATTATGATTATGGTTTTTAGGGGGTTTAAATATTTTTTTGGGTCTCTTGGATTTTTAGTTTTTTAGGGTTCTTTAGGGTCTTTAGGGATTTAGGGATTTTAGGGGGATTTAGGGATTTTTATGAGTTTTAAGGAAATGATATGGTTTTTATAAGATTAGTACAGTTTTTAGTGATATTAAGTGTTTTAGAATTAATTAATGTGTTTTAAGGATTTATAAAGTGTTTATGGTTTTTAGGATTTTTATTTTTTATTATTTTCTTTATTTTATGGTTTTGAAGGGTGTTATTATGGTTTTTATATTTTATTAGGTTTATTAGTGTGCATAAGGGGGGATTGTGTCTTGACTTGCATATATGGTTTTTTATATTTATTAAGATTCATGCCAATTTTTGAGTTTTATGGTATTTAGTGTCTTAGGGGTTAAAGTGTCATTCTGGTTTTGGGTATTTTTTTATTCATATGGGTTTTAAGGTTTTTATGGGTTTATAATGTGTTTTGATATGTTTCTTGTTTTCTGTATTTTTAGGGTTATAGTGTTTTTAGGATGGTATAGTTATTTTATGGTATTTAATATTATAATGGTTTTTTTGGTTTCTAGATATTATAGTGGGTTCGATGTTTTAAAGGGGTTTTTTTTCAGGATTTTCATGTTTTTAGGGATTTTTATTGTATTTGGGGTTTTTTAGGGTTCTCATGTATTTAATTGTTTTTTATGGTTTTTATCATTATCATGGGTATAAAATGAATTTTAAGTTACTTTAATATTTCATTAGGGATTTATTTGTTTTAGGGAATTATTTATGGGATTTAGGATTTTACGTTTTGATAGTCTTTTAGGGAATTTTGGGGTTTAGGGTATTTATAGTTTTTTTTAGGGAGTTTTATGTATTTATATTTTTTTAATGGGGTTTTTGTGTCATGTCATGGGTTTTAGGGTGTATTAGGGATTTTTTTTGGGATTTAGGTATTTAGTGTATTTTTAGGGATTTAGTGTTTTTTGGGTTTTTTGGGTTTTTTGGGGGTTTTATAATTTTAATTTTTATAGGGTTTTTTGTTTTGTATTTTTAATGGGATTTCATATAGTCTTAATTATTTTAATGGAATTTTAGTTTTTTTTTCTAGTTTTTTGGTTTTTTTGTGTTTCTTCGGTTATCTTATACTATTTTAGCAGCCTTTAGGATTTACATAGGGTTTTATTTATTTTAAGGCTTTTTAGGATTTTTTTTATTTATGGATTTGAGATTTTTTAATGTATTTATGATTTCTATGGATTTTACAACTATTCTCATGTATTTAGGGTATTATTATCTTTATTAATAGATTTTAACATTTTAATGGATTTTAGGGGTTTTTTCAGTTTTTTGGTTTTTAGGGTTTTTAGGTGCTTTAGGGTTTAGTTTTTTAGTGATTTTTAAGGATTTTGGGTTTGTTTTAGGGTTACATGTTTCTTTATTTTTAAGGGATTCTTTTGGTTATTTGGGAGTTTTATGGTTTTTTATGTTTCTTTGGGTGTTTACTATATTTAGAGGTTTACGACCATTTATAGTTTTTAGGGTTTTTGTTTTTTAGGGTGTTTTACAGTGTTTTATGGTGTTTAATCCTTAGGTTCTTTATAGTTCTTATAAGGGGTTTTAGGGGTTTAGGGTATTTTATGGGTTTGCCAGTTTTTAGGTTTTTAGGATTTCAAGGGATTTTTATGGTTTTTATGGAAATTCAAATTGTTTTATTTTTATGGATTTGATAAGGTTTTAATGGGGTTTTAGGTCTCACTTGGGGTTTTTGAAAATTTTAGGGGTTTTAGGGTGTTTGTTAAATTTTCATGTATTTCTGGTATTTTATTATTTTTATGGTTTTTTGGATTTTTCCGAAAACAATAAAATATTTAATTGTTTTTATTGGTCCTTTAGGATTTGAATATTGTTATTATGATTTTTAGGATTTTGTATTATTTTTGTTGTATTTTAATCATTTTTTTGGTTCTAGGATATTTTATTATTTTTTACTATTTTATTGTTTTCATTATTGTTTTTTGTGTTTTTTGTTATTTGGGATTTTAGATATTTTTTCGATTATAGATATTTTATGGGTTTTGGGATTTTTAGATTTTTTATATTTTTTTATAGTTTTAGGGTTACTAAGGGTTTAATATTTTTGGGGTTTTAGGGTTTTATATGTTGTAGTGTTTTTTGGGGTTTTAGGGTGTTTGTGGTTTTTTGGTTTTTTTGGGTTTTAGTGCTTTTTTGGTTTTTTTCTGTATTTTTGGGTATTTTTGTTTATTTTTGTTTTTTAGTGACAATTGGGTGTTTTAGGGATTTTACTTTTTTCTAGTTTTTATTTTTAGGGGGTTTATGGTTTCTACTGTTTTTATTTTTTTTATTTATGGGGCCTTTAGAGTGTTAGTATTATTATATAATATTAGAGGTTTTTGGGTTTTAATGTTTTGTTGGTTTCTTAGGGTTTTAAGGTTTTTTACTATATTTAGGGGGTTTGTGGATTTTTTGGGGTGTTAAGGATTTTTAGGGGTATATAAATTTTATTTATTAATTGTTTTTAAATCTTTATGGGTTTTATCTGTTTTTAATGTTTTTTAGGGTTTTATGGATTATTGGGGTTTAAAGGGGATTTGGTTTTTTGGTATTTACTTTCCAAATGGGTTTTTATGGATTTTTTGGAATTTAGGGTTTTAGTGTTTTTATTTATTTAATGGTTTTTTTATTGTTTTACGGTTTTAATGGTTTTTATGGCCTTCTCAGGGTTTAATGGGTTTTTATGGACTTCTCGTGTTTTTTTGGGTCTGTATTGGAATTTTATGTCTTTTAATGTTTTTAGGGTGTTAGTGTCTTTTAGGGTTTTTTGGGTATTTTAGGGGATTACAGGTCTTTTTCGTAATTTTAGGTGTTTATGGTTGTTTTGTGGATTTTTTGATTTTTTAGTTTTTGGAGTTTTTTAAAGGGTTTATGGGTTTTAATATTTTTTATGGTTTTTGGGTGTCTTATGGGTGTTAGGTTCCATTAATGTTTTTAATGTTTTTATGATATTTTATTGGATTTATGGGTACTAGGGATATTTAGAATTTTATTGTTTTTAGGTTTCATTAGTGTTTTTTTGGGTTTGGGGATATTTTATTGTTTTTCTAGTTTTTAGGGTTTTTGGGTTCTTTTGGGCATTTACAATTTTTAAGGGATTTAAGGGTTTTTTGGATTTTAAGAGTTTTACTATTTTTTGGTGTTTAAGGTTTTGGTTGCAGGTTTAGGGTTTCTAGGGTTTTATGGGTTTTCTACGGTTTTAAGGGTCTTTGGGCTTCTTATGGTTTTCCATAGGTTTTTATAGTCTTTGAGGTTCTTTTAGAGTTTTTTAGTTTTTAAGCTCTTTTAGGGGTTTTACGGTTTTTAAGATTTCCATGTGTTTTTGGGGGTTTTATGGTTTTAGGGGCATAGATGGTTTTATGGTTTTCTAGGGTATTTTATAATTTTTGTGGGGTTTTAGAGTTTTAAAGGGTTTTTAAGGTCATTTGGATTTTTATTGGTTGTAGGGGTCCTTTATGATGTTTTAGAATTTTGGATCATATATGGGGTTTTATGGGTTTTAGGATCCCATTGAGTTCTATATTTTTTTGTGATAGTTAGTTTAAAAATGTGTTAACATCATTTAATAAATTTAGAGTACTTTAGGTTAATTTGGTATTTTATGGAAATTTAGATGTTTTATGGTTTTTAGGGTCCATTATAATATTTTAGTGTTTTTAGAGTTGTTTAGGGGTTTGTGGTTTAATGGACTTTTGTGGTTTTATGGTTTTTAGTGACTTTTAGTTGTTTTTTGGTTTGTTAGGGTCTTTATGGGTTTTATGGTTTCTATTATTCTCTATGGTACTTGAGTTTTTACTCTATTATTGACTTTATATGGTCATTTAGCAGTTTATAGGGTTTTAAGGGTCTACCAGGTGTTTTAGGCTATCTTGGGGGTTTGAGGATTTTTAGTGTTTTTGGGTTTTTAATTTTTTCTATGGTTTTGTGTTTTTTGGGTCCTTTAGGTGTGTTTAGGTATTTTATGGGGTTTTTATTGTTTTAAACCTTTTTTTGTGGTTTTTAAAATTTTATTGATTTTTGTCTTTCTTTTGGGGTTTCATGGTTTTTTTAGTTTTTTAGGGTTACTTGGGTTTTATGGTTTTAGTGTTTATTATGGGTTATAAGGGTTTTTAGTGCTATTTTTAATTTTTGGTGACCTTTTGGGATTTTTAGTTTTTTGATATTTAGGGGGTTTAGGGGCTTTGTGATTTTTGGTGTTGTTTATAGTTGTTTAGGATTTTATGGTTTTATACTTTTTATGGATTTTAGAGATTTTTATGTTTTTCATTATTTTTTGAATTTTTGGGATTCTAGTGATTATATGCATATAAGGTATTTTTACATATTCTGAGGGGGTTTTTTGGTTTTTTGTGTTTTAGGTGTATTTTTGGATTTTTGGGGTTTTTTTTGGGTTTCATTAGATTTTTGACAGATTTGTTTTCTTTTATAGAGTTTTCTATTGGTTAGTAAATTTTCTAATGCGTTTTATGGGTTCCTAGGTTTTTATTCTTGTTATGGGTGTGGGTATTTTATGGTTTTTATGAGTTTTTTACTTTTTTGGGTTTTTTGAGATTTAAGTGTTTCTAAGAATTTTTTGGGTTTTTTGGTTTTGAAAAGTATTTGGAGTTTTTATAATGTTTTCATGTTTTATAATTATTTAGGTTATTTGTGGTTTTTTAGTTATTTTATGTATTTCTATGGTATTTGATATGTTATAGGTATTTTATAGTGTTTTAGGTGTTTTAGGATTTTTAGGTTATTTTCAATTTTTGAGGATTTATTACGGTTTTTAAGGGCAATTTATGTTTTCTGGGTTTCTGTGTGTTTTTATGGTATTTATGATTTTAGGGTTTTAGGAATTTTTATAATTTTATAGGGATCTAGGGTTTCAAGGGGGTTTTATTTTTTCTTAATAGTATTTTTACAACCTTCATTTGTTTTAAGTGATTTATTAGGGTCATTATGTTTTATATTTTTTATGGTTTTCAGGATGTGTAAGGGAATTTTGGACCATTTAGTGTGTTTAGTGTTTTTAAAGGTATTATGGACTTTTATATTATTATTTTTATTTTTAAGATGTTCTGGGGTTAAAATGTTTTTGTACTCCTTTTGGTATTTTTAAATGATTTTAGTGGTTTTATGGTTTTATGGGTTTTGTGATTATTTGAGGCTTATATGGGTTTTTGGTTTTTTGAGTTTTTTTTTGGATTTTGTCATCCACTATCCAATTATCGATTTTTTTATTAAAGATGATATAGGAAAGCAGGAGAATAAGAACGGAATGGAGATGAAGGAGATGATGGAAAAGAAAAAACATCTTGGGGCTATAATAATGGATACCGAGGGTATCCCATCTAATCAAATTTACCCCCTCATGCTTAAATGGAATGGTATTGGGAAGAATATTTAACCCAAGCTCCCCATAGAGGGAAAATGATCTGATACCCTATTCCCCTCTCTCCATGTGTGAGCCACCTGTATATTGTTGTTGAGGATATTTTTGCACTGTCTAACCATATAAATTATTGACTAGATGGTGTCACATTTTCAGTGAATGGCGTCATGAATGATTAGAGAATCTATCTCCACATGGGTAATATTCTGGTTCATTCTCTTGCAAATGGATAACCCTGCCATAATATCTCTCGCCTTAGCCTGTAAAGGGTTACAATTACAATACCACTTGGTACAGAAAAATATGATGTTCCCCCAAATGTCACACACCACACACCAACCTCTCATATTTCTTTAAATGTAGGACACATACATGTTCAGTATATAGCTTACTTTAGGGGGATGATAGCATACCCATTGGCTTACTGGTTTGTTGATGGATACCTGAGCATGTGAAGAGTGGAAGTTGACCGGGATCAGAAAAAGAGAATCTCATCATTCCTTATAGAGGTTGGACATGTCTATCAGACGGTTCATTGTACACACTATGATAGTCCTTGAAGTCGGATTGGTCCCCTCAAACCTAGCTTGGTTACTAGCCTTTCAAAGACACCTGGATGAGGCACTGAAGATTCTGAAAATCATTATTCTTTTTAGACCATCCTCAGATGTCCCGTCAAACCACTTATCTAAAAACGATTCTCCATCATGAGCATGAGTGGAGAGCATAACAAGGCCACCAATAAAGGAAAATGATTCCTGAGCCCACTCTCAGTCAAAGAACAGATGGATCATACATTCCTCCTAGGGTGTCCTCTTCATTGACATTATAATTCCATGTTAATACCAACATTCTAAATATTATCATATATTCCCACAGCCTTCCACCTTATTCACCGTGTATGGAAATTATTTTTTAAAGGGATCCTGGTGGACCATACCGTATCATTCCAATAATCGTGATTATCCTGCTCAACATGAAGCCACAAAAAATCCCAGGTATTAAAAGTGACTCAGGCTATTGGGGGAAAACATTTATCAGGCTCCGAGCAGAGAATGATTGATTCGAAGATGCCCCACTGCTCCTCATATAGAAATACCTTATATAATGAATGATAGATACTCGAATTCCTAAACATGATCATAGGGGCAGGGTACCTAGGAAAAAAGATAACAGAGAATGCCCAGTAATGAGACAAAATTAATATGCTACCGTCCCCAACAGTTCAGCATGAGTGTTGTTGTATAATAGGGATGAGCTGATGAATCATAGTGTAGAAGGGAGATGTCTGGCCTCTTGTTAAATTTTTCAAGCCTGAATGTGTGGCATTTACTTCCTCTAAAGTGTACATTTTTCAATGAATTCCTATTCTAGTTTCTCATGCATGCATTGGATCGTGTTGTTGAGGATCCTCACATTGATTCCACCATCATGGATTGTCCTTTCCATATTTTCCCAAGAGACCCAATGCCTCTTTCCTTCAGATTGAGAGTCCTAGAAAAACCAGGCCATGATATTATCTATTTTATGATGAATACCTTCATTACATTGGTCGAAGACATAGCGTGGATGGGGATGGCCGCCAAGATTCTATTAACTAATGAAATCATGTGTCTGAATGATATGTATTGATTCTTCCAATTGATCATTCTTCCTGAAAACCTTTTTATGATTTCATCAATGTCTTGAAATCTGAGACTCCTAGAAGATATAGGTGTTCCAAGGTTCCCCATGGGGAAAGAGCCACGCTGCATGTCCAAGTATTTCATTACAAGAGGCCCGATGATAAGCACACTTACTGGATATAAAGAGGTTTCTCTTGGCATTATTGATAAGATGACAGCTCCAGAAGCTATATTCCTCATGGATCCAATTTAATCCACTCAGTGATCTCCTTAGACCATTTATTTTAGTGTTTTGAGATTTATTAGTGATTGTTGGTGGTTTTAGGTGTTTTATTGTTTTATGTGTATTTTGATGTTATTTATGTTTGTACGAAATTTTTCATGTTTTGATGGTTTTTATGTTTTATTATATTTTTTATGTTTTTAAATGTGTTATTGTTTTAGGGTTTAAAGGATTGTTAGTCTTTATAATGGTTTAAGGGTTTTTGGGTATTTAGGATTTTTAGGGGGTTTACGTATTTTTTTGGTTTTTATGATTTCTATGGGTTTTAATATCTTATAGTGATTTTTTTGGATTTTTAGGGATTTATGGATTATTGGAGATAATTAGGGTGTGTTGTGGTTTTTTCATGTTTTTTTGGCTTTTAGTGTCTTTTTATGGTTTTTAGTGTTTTTATGGTTTTAAATGTTTTTTTGGGATTATAGTGTTTTTATGTTTAATGGGTTTTTTATCTTATAATGTTATTCTTGTATTTCAAGGTTATTAAAAGGTTATTATGGTTATTTTAGTTTTTTTGGGTTTTTCTATGGGTTTTTAGGTTTTTAGACCTTTCTGGTTTTTTGGGGTTTTAGGGGTTTTAGGGTTTTTATTATATTCTATGTTTATATTTTTTGGTTTTAGGATTTATTAAAGAATTATTAGAACTTAATAGGGTGTTTTATATTTTTTTAGGATTTTACAATGGTTTTAGGGGGTTTATGAGGGTTTTACAGATGTTTTCCATTTTCTAAATATTATTTTTTTTAAACTTTTTTTGGGGTTTACCAAAAATTTGCTTTTGTATGTTTTTTTTTATTTTTTACAGTTTTAATGGGTATTTGAAATTTTAATGATTTTTTGGGTCTTCGGGGATTTATGTTTTTTGGGGGGTTTAGGGTTTTTTCAATTTATATGGGTTTTTAGATTATATATGGTTACATTATAGATTTTATAGGTTTTAGCATTTTATGGGAGTTTATGGTTATTATTTTGTTATCATGTTTTTATAGGTTTTTCGGGTTTTAGGACCTTTAGCTCCCCTTTGGGTTTTTAGGTTTTTTGGTGTTTTGGGGGGTTTTGGGAAATTTTGAGAGTTTTATGGATATAAATTTTTCAGGGTCTCTAACGGGTTTTAGGGTTTTCTAGGGTTTTTATAGGGTCTAGGGTCTTTTAATGGTTTCATGTTTTTTTGGTGTTCTTTGTTTTTGATATGTTATTATTGTTTTTAGGGATTTTTGGTTATTCTCTGGGTGTTTAAGGGTGTTTATTTTTTTACATTATTTATGGTTTTAGGGGGCACAAGGCTTACTAAGTGTTCTTTGGGTGTTATAGGGTTTTCATGGGGTTTTGGGGTTTTGGGGATTTTTGATTTTTAGAGAATTGTTAGAATTTTATAGTTTTCTTACTGTAGTAGGGGATTCTAGGGGTTTTTAGTGTTTTAACGTTTTTTAGGGTTTTTCAGTTTTTATGGTTTTTTGGAATTTAGGGGATCTATCATTTCCATAAGTTTTAGTCGTTTTAGGGTTTTTAGGGTTTTTAGGTGTTTATGGTTTTTAAAATTTTTTAAGAATGTTTAGGTTTTTCTAGTGTTTCTTTTGGTTTTCTAGGGTATTTTAGTGTTTTAGGGTATTTTAGGTGTTTTAATGGGGTTTACGATGTTTTAAATTTTTTTATGGGTTTTGGGTTATTTATGGGATTTTTTTAATTTTTGGGCGCTTAGGAGTTTCAGTGTTTTCCAATGTTTGAGGGATGCTTTAGTATTTTTATGTTTTTAGTGTTTTTAAGGGTAGTTTTGGGTTGCTTATGGAATTTAGGGTTTCAAAGGGATTTTATGGTTTATTATTTTTTTAAGGGAATTAAGGTTTTTATGCATTTTTTGGTTTCATAGATGTTTTAGAATTTTAATGATTTTACTATTACTACCATTTTCAATATATTTTATGGTATTTATTGTATTTTTTTTATGGTTTTCAATATTATGGTATTTTTAATGTTCTATTTTTTTAGTGTTTTAATGATTTTTTGAGGTTCTATGGTTTTATGGTTTTTGCTGGAATTTATCATTTTTTTCATGGTTTTATATTTTTTATTATTTTATAGTGATTTTTGGGTTTTAGTGATTTTGTTATTTTTAGTGTTTATTGGGGTTTTTCGGTTTTTTGGGTTCTTATAGTTTATAGGGATATGCGGGGGTGCTTTATGTTTTATAGGGGTTATAAAGTTTCTTTTGGAATTTTTGGGCTTTTGGGGTTTAGGGTATTTCAGATTTCTTATTGGATTTTATGGTTATCTGGGTTTTTAAATGATTTTACGGTTTTTTGAATTGTCCTTTGTGGTATTTATGGATTTTATGTTTGTTTTGGATGTCCAGTTTTTTTATGTTTCATAGTGTATTTTAGCGGTTTTTTTAAATTTTTTTTTCAGGGTTATAGTGTCATTGGGTGTTTTCTAGATTTTATTTTTTTTATTGTGTTAATTTTATTTTATGTTTACGTAGGTTTTTTTACAAATTTACAATTTTTTAGTTTTTAGAGTTTTTTTGGTTTATGGATTTTTACTATTTTTTCTCGGTTTTTTGGTCTTTATGTTTTTTAGGGTTTTACAGTTTTTAAAGATTTTTTTTGTATTTTTATGGTTTTTATAGATTTAAGGGTATTAGGGATTTTTAGTGTTTATGGTATTTTATAATTTTTTAATGTTTCCATTTTTATGGTCTTTAAGGACATTAGTGTATTAAAGATCTTTTTTGTTACTAGGGACTCTTAGGGTTTGTAGGGTCTTTATGATATTATTTATTTTTATTTTTTTGAAGTTCATTTAGGGTTTATTATGGGATTTATGTTCTTTTAGTGTTTCTATGTGGGTTCAATGGGTTTTAGGGTTTCCAATGGTTTTTGGTTTTTAGGAGTTTTAATAGTCTTTTAGTGGTTTTTTCGATTTCTAGATGCTTTATTGTTTTGGGGCCTTTATTGTTTTTATTGATGTTTTTAGAGTCCTTTAGTGTTTTTATGGTTTTTAGGGTCCTTTAAGGTTTTTTAGTTTCTAAGGGGTTTTTAGGGTGTTTAAGGTCATTTAGGTGTCTTTTATTTTATTTAGATTTATTGATGGTTTCTAGTTTATCTTAGATCATTTTATTGTTTTCAGAATTTTCAGTGTCCATTGCAGTTTTAAATCGTTTTATGTTCATTTAAGGGTTTTGATTTTTGGGTTTGTTTAGTGTTTTTTTATACATTTCGGGGTTCATAGGTTATTTTACTATTTATGGGATATTTCATGGGTTTAATGTTTTAAAATAATTTTAGTAATTTTAGAATTTTACGGGGTTTAGGGTATTTTATAGGATTTATGTGTTTTTACGGTCTCTTAGGTTTTTATCTAGTTTTTATGATTTTTAGGGATTTCCGGAAATTTATGATTTTTATGTTCTTTAGGGGGTTTAGAGTATTTTTAATATTTTTTTCTTATTTTTACTGGTTTTTATAATTTTTTTGAGTTTTTGTGTTTTAGTGTTTTTAATGTGTTTTAAATTTTTTTGTTTTATGAGTTTTGTTGTTTTTGGGGTGATTTAATGGTTTTCGTGTATTTTAGGGATTATTTTTTGTTTTATGGTTTTTATATGTTTGTATGGATTTTTTTTAATTTCTTATGATGATTTTAGGAGGTTTTATGTGCTGTAGGTGGTTTTAGGTTTTTATTGTTTTCTGTGTTTTTAGGGATTTTATGATTTTTTGGGGTTTGAGGGTGTTTTGGGGATTTATAAGATTTTTTGTTATTTATGTTTATTAGTATTTTAAGGGATTTTATTGACATTTACACTTTCAATATGGTATTTAGTTTTTTTGGGTACTTTTTTGATTTTTTGTTTTTTATGGGTTTTAGAGTTCTTAGGGACAATCAGTGGGGTTTTAGGGTTATTAATGGGTTTTGTGTATTTAAAGGGTTTTTAGTGGTTTTAGTGTGTTTATTATTTTTATAGTTTTTAGGGATTTTATTATTTGTTGGTTTTTTTATTTCTAGGGGTTTTTTTAATTTCTAAGATTTTATGTGTTTTAAGGGTTTTAATGGGAATTTTCGGTTTTTATATGTTTTAATGTTTCTAGGATTTTTACAGTTTTAATGTATTTACATGTTTTTAGGTATTTAGGGTATTAGGGCATCGATGGTTTGAAATGGGATTTAGGGTTTTTATGGTTTATATGGTTTTATGGTTTTGGGTTTTTTAAGGGTTATTAGATTTTTATGGTTTTAATTGTTTTAGGACAAATATTTCTTTTTTATTGTTGTAGCATTTTGAAGGGTTTTATTGATTTTTGGGGTTTTGTGGGATTTTAATGTTTTTTGGGATTGAGGGTTTCTAGCTTTTTTTATTTTAGTGGTTTTCAGTTTGTTTAATGGTTTTAGGGTTTTAAGGTATCTTATATGGATTTCAATGTTTTATAGGATTTCTTACGTATTTTTAGGGCTGTAAGATTTTTATTCATTTTTTGTGTTTTCGGGTTTTAAGACTTTAATATTTTTCCCAAGATTTTTAGAGGTTTATGGGTTTTTTGGTTTATAGAGATATTTAGGGGGTTTAATGGGTTTTTGTGGATTTCCATTTATTATTTGGGTTTTAGGGTATTTAGGGGTACTAGGAATTTTAGGTATTTTTTGGAGTTTTATATATTTATGTTTTTAGTGTTATTTATTGTTTTATTTTCTTTTAGGGGTATTAAGGTATCTTGTGGGTTTTATGGTTTTAATGTATTTTTAGGGTTTTTTTGTTATTTTGTTTTACTAAGGTCTTTTAAGGTTTTTAGGGTTTTTTATGGGTTTTTTGGAATTTTATGTTTTTAGGGTATTAGGATTTTTTAGATTTTTATGGGTTGTTTCAATTTTTATGGAAATTTACTGTATTTTTTCATTTTTATTGTAATTTTTTCAATTTTATGATTTTTAGGTTTTTTTAATTTTATGGTTTATAAGGGATTTATGGTTTTATAGTGGTTTTGCAGTTTTAGTATTTTTATGGATTATAATGAATTTTTGGGGGTTTTAGTGATTTTAATCATTGTAATGATTTTTTTTTGTGAACTTTTTGGTTTTTATGGGTATTTGATGTTTTAGGATTCATTTATTTTTCTTTTAGGGTTTTATTATTTTTATGTCTTATATCGATTTATTGGGATTTTTGGGTTTTTGGGGTTTTAAAGGGCAAGGAAGGCTCGAGGCTAGGCTATTCTTGACTCCACCCAATATTTATTATAAAAATACACGAAGACACTTCAGACAAGGGAGGGGCGGGGTCAATCAAACCACACCCAAAATCCCCTTCAACCGAAGACACAAAAGACCCCAAAAAAAGAAAAATAAAAAAAGACGAAAAAACACACAAGACCAAACAAAATAACAACTTCATAATCAATAGCATAACCATCCAGCGCCTCTTTGTGTTTTGGGATTTTTAGTATTTTTAGGATTCATCATTTTTACGTAGGTTTCCTGGGTTTCCTAGGGTTGTAGGATTTTTTATAGCTTTTTTGTGGGTTATATGTTTATTTGGGGTTTTTCTGGTTTTTTGGGTTTTTAGAGTTTTTATTAGTTTTATGGGGTTTCATAATTTTATCATTTATTGAGTTTTTAATGGGGTTTTATGGTTTTATTTTTTTCTTTTTCGTGTGATTTAGGGTATTTAGGTTTTTCTTAGTTTTTATTTTTTAGGGATTTTTTGTAATTTTTGTGGTTTTAATGCTTTTTAGGGTTGGTAAAGGTTTTAGGGGGTTTATGGTGTTTTATGGTGATTTGGGGTGTTTTAGTTTTTTTTGGTTGATTAATAATTTTTTAGGGATTTTGTGTGGTTTTAGGGTTTTTAGGGATTTAATTTTTTTATGTGCTGTTTAAGTGTTTTCATTGTTTCAATATGTATTTTACGGTTTACTGAGGATTTGATGGAATTTTAGTTGTCTTTTGGGTTTTTATGTATTTTAAAATTTTAATAGGTTATTTTACGGTCTTCTATGGGGTTTTATTATATTTAGGGTGTTTTAATATCTTTTAGGGGTTTCGGGGTTTTCTTGGGGAATTTTAGAGTTTTTAGGGATTTTAGAGTTTTTAATGGGTTTTTAGGGTTTTTAGGCGGATTAGGTTATATGGTATTTTGGGGGGTTTAGGGTTTTAGGTATTTTTATTGGTTTTAGGGATTCAATGGATTCTTAAGGGTTTTTTAGGTTTTCGGGTTTTTTTATTTTAGGAGTTTTATGAATTTTGGGGTTTTTAGTGTCTTGGGATTTTTTTGGTGATTTGGGTGATTATGGGGTTTTAGAGGTTTTAAAATTTTTTAGGATTTTAAGTTTTTTAGGGATTTTATATTTTAAGGAATTTAGGAATATTTTTTATATTTTTTATTTATGTAAGAATATTTAAGATTCTTTTTTTTCATGTTAATTTTGGTTTATCGATGGTTTAGGATTTTTAGGGTTTGTAGGCTCTTTTAGGGTTTGCAAGGGGTGTTTATGGATTTTTGGGAGTTAATTTTTTTATTGATTAAGGGTTTTCTTATATTATTTGGGGTTTTTAGGGTTTTTAAGGTCTTCTATAGTTTTTATGGTTTTAGGGTCTATTTTTGTTTTTTTGTTGGTTGTGACTTTTACAGTTTTAGGGTTTTTATGGTTTTAGGGAATTTTATGGATTTGTATGTTTTTGGGGTCTTTTAGTAATTTTTTGAGTTTCATAGGGAATTTGTGTTTTTAGTTATTTATGTTCTTTTAGGTCGTTTTAATGAGTTTTAGCTTCTTGGTGAGTTTTTTTGGTTTTTAGATTTTTTAATATTTTTTAGGGTTTTTTGGGGTTTTAGGAGATTTAGGATCATTATGAATTTTATATATTTTTTGGTTTTTATGGATTAAGGACTTTTAGTATTTTTTTAGGTTATTTATCTTTTTACAGTTTTAGGGGTGTTAGTGTTTTTAGGGTTTTCTATTTTTATAGTTTCTTAGGGATTATTAAGAATTTAGGGTTTTTAGGAATTTCTAAAGGTATTTAGGGGTTTTTTATATTGTGTTTTTGTAATTTTAAAATGGATTTAGTGTTTTTTTTGTTTTTGGTTTCGGAATTTAATGGAGTTAGGTATTTTAGGTTTGTAGTGGTTTTCAAGGTTTTTATATATTTAGAGTATTTAGGTTTATATGGTTTTTAGTATATTAACTGTTTTTAGGGGATTTGATGGGTATTAAATAAATTTATGGGTTTTTTGGTTATTATGGTTGATCAGTATTTTTAATATTTATTTATTGTTTTAGGGGTATTAGGGTCCATTATTGTTTCTCGTGTATTTAGGGTTTTTTTATATTTTAGTGCTTTCTAATGTTTTTATTGATTTTTATGGTTTTTAAGTGTTAAAGTGGGCTTTATGATTTTTTTAGGTATTTGTTAATGTTATTCTATATTTTTTTTATTTTAAGGTGTTTTATGCTTTTAGGGTTTTAATGGTATTTTAGGGGTTTTATTAGTTTATTGTTTTTAGCATTTTTTTGTTTTTAGGGGTTTTTGTGGACTTGAGTTTTTAAGGCACTTATGGTTTTTGTGCTCTTTAATTTTCGTAATTTATTTTAGTATATTTTTGGTTTTTTATGTATTTATGGCCATTAAATGTTTTTATTGGTTTCTATATTTTTACAGCATGTATGCTGTAGAGTCTTTTAAGGTTATTACATTTTATGGGGCTTCATGAGTTTTTTAGTTTTTTTTTGGGTTTTTAGGTACTTTTCGGGTTTCCGTATAATTTTTTTGTTATTTATGGTTTTTAGGTGTCTTATAGTGCTTTTAGAGTTTTGGGGTCCTTTAAGTGTTTAAGGTACATTAATCGAGTTTTATGGTTTTCTATTGTCCACTAAGTATTATTTAGTGATTTTCGAGTCCTCGAGCGCTTTTAGGTTCATTTATGGATTTTTGGGCCCATTGTGATTTTTAGGGTTATTCAGATTCATTTCAGGGTTTAGTTTATTTTAGAGAATTTTAGGGGTTTTATTGTATTTTATTGTCTTTTAGGGTTATCTGTAGGACATAGGCACTTTTAGGGTATATTAGGTTTTTTGGGGAGTTTTTATTGTTTTAAGGGGTCTTTTAGGGTTTTAGGGTTTTTAGTATTTTCCGATATTTTTATGGAAATTTAGGTTTTCAAGGATTTTAGTGTCTTTTTTAATTATTAAGGGGGTTTATTGTAATTTAGTTGTGTGGGTTTTGTTTCAAGAATTTTTTGGGTTATTATGTAGTTTTATGTTTTTTAGTATTTAGAAGTTTTTTTAGGGGTTTTGGGGTTTTTCAATTTTTTGGGGTTGTTTATGTTTTTAATTATTTATGGGTTTTTAGGTTCATTATAGGTTTTTAGGGTGACTAAAAAGATATTATGGTAATTAATGGTTTCGAGGGTTTGGAGGATTTTATATTTTTAGAATTTTAGGGGTCTTATGGTTTTAATCGGTTTTTATGGTTTTGGAGGGATTTGGTATTTGGGGTTTATTTTTATATTTTCAGGGTATTTTAAGGATTTTTATTTTCTTTAGGTTTATAAGGTTATATGGGTTTTTAGGTTTCTTAGGATGTTTTTTGGAGTTTTAGTATTTTTATGAGGTTTTGAGGGTTTTTATGTAGTTTTATAGAGTTTATGGTTTTTATAGGTTTTATGGATTCTTATTTATTTGGTTTTAGGTTTTTTATGTTTTGTAGTATTATATTTTGGATTTTAAACTTTTCATGGATTTTCATTTTTTGGTGTTTAAATAGATTTTTTTGGGGTTTTAGGGTTTTTTAGGGACTTAATGTTTTTAGGATTTCTATGGTTTTCTAGTGTTTATTGGGTGTTTCTGTGCTTTTATTGGTTTTATGTTTATAAGGGATTTTTTATTTAATTTTGTTTTTAGGGTTTAGGGTCATTAAAAATGTTTAGGAACTTCTCGGGATATTATTGGTCTTCTAGTTTTTAGGGTCTTATTGGTTTTAAGTATTTATAAGGTTTTTTCATTTTACGTCCTTTTAGGGGGTTTTGGGATTTTTAGGTTTTTTAGGGTTTTCGGTTTTTTGAGGTTTTTGGGGATATAATAATTTTAGTGGTTTTGAGTGTTTTAGGAGTTCTAGGAGTTTTAGGTACTTTTATGGAATTTTTGTTTTTAGGGTTTTTGAGATTTTTTTAGGATTTTTAGGGTTTTCTGGATTGTTTAGGATTTTATGGGATTTTGATATTTTTTATTGTTTTTTGTGTTTTTATATTTTTTAGGTTTTATGGGGTTTAATTGGATTTTAAGGTTTATTCTGGTATTTAGAGTTTTTAAGTTGGTTTAAGAATTGTTTATGGTTTTGGATTATATAAAGTTTCATATGTTTTTAGGGTATTTACAGTTTTTGGTTTTATTTTGGGTTTTTTAGGTTTTAGTGATATATAACGATTTTTGGTGGGTTTTAGAGTTTTTTTTATGGCATTTTAGGGTTGTTTATTGTTTTTTTTGTTTTTGGTTTTTTAGTGTTATTAGGTTTTTATGGTTTTTAGGGGGTTTTAGGGGAATTAATGAATTTTTTGGTGGGATTTTGATTTTTATAGTATTTAGGCTGTTTGTGGGTTTTTTATTCCTTTTAAGAGATTATTTTGGTTTTAATGTATTTTAGGGTTTTATGGATTTCTATGGTTTTTTTGGTTTTTAGGGGTTTTAGTGCCACTTAGGATATTAAGGATTTTTAGGGGTTATAGGGAGAATTATGGGTTTTAGTGGTTTATAGTGTTTTATGGATTTTATGGGATTTTGGGAGATTGGGGTTTTTCTTGGTTTTTAGTTTTCTTATGTTTTTATGGACATTATAATTATTTTATGGTTTCTAGAGTTTTTATGTTATTCATTTTTTTGGTGTTTTTTATGGTATTTCCGGATTTATGGTTTTTAAGAATTTTTTTGTTCTTTTTGTGTTTTTTGGTTTCTTTGGGGGGGGGGGGGTAGCGATTATTTTGGATTTAGGTTTTTAGGATTTATTTTAGTGTTTTAGTGAGTTTTATAATTTTTAAAGATTTTAGTGTATTATGTTTTTTAACAAGGGATTTATTTTTTCTTTGTATTTGGGGAGTGTTTTGGGTTTATGGTCGTGTTTTTTGAGTTTTTTTAGAGGTATAAGGGGGTTTCGAGATTTTTATAGTTTTTTATATTTTATATGTTTATATGGGTTTTAGGGGTTGTTGTGATTTTTGTGTGTGTATTAAGTGATTTTAGAGTTTTAAGGGTTTTATACTTTTTACAGTTTTTAGGGTCTTTAATGCTGTTCTAGGGGTTTTTATGTTTTATGGATAATTTATTTTTGTTTGTATTTGAGGTTTTTTTGTGTAATTTAGGGTTTATTTATGTAATTTTTGTTTCCAGGGTCATTCATGGCCTTTTGATTTTTTAGTGTTTTTTTGTGAGTTTATAATCTTTTATAGTTTTTTATATTTTTAGGGGTGTTAAAGGGATTTAGTTTTTTTGCATTGTTTTTTTGGTTTTTTTGTTTTTTTGGGATACCTAGGGTTTTATAAGGATTTCAAGTATTTTGGGGTTTCTACAGTTTTAATGGGGTTTTATCGGTTTTTAGGATATTTTGGGTTATAGTGTTTGGAAATGTTTTTTTTATTTTTATGTTTTAAGTGGTTTTTTCTAGGAATTAATATTTTTTATAGGTTTTAATGTTTTCTTAGTTAATATGGTTTTTATGGTCTTATGATTTTTATGGATGTTTTGGTTTTTTAGGGTTTTGTTTCTTTTTTTCTTCATTAAGTGTTTCTACAGTCTTTAAGGATGTCTTATGGTTTTAGGGTATTCAATGGTTTTAAGGGTTGTTAATTTTTATATAGTTTTTCAAGGTTTTATAGTTTTTTGGATATTAAGGGGATTTAGGGGTTTTGCAGTTTTCTTTGGACTTTTACTATTTTTTGGGGTTGTAAGGGTCTTTTATGGGTTGTTTCATTTTAAGTTCTTATTAGGATTTTTGGTGTTTTAGGGACATTAATGGTTTTTAAATTTTTTAATGTTCATTACTTTTTAGGGGTTTTAGGTACATTTAGGGTTATTTAGAGTATTTTAGATTTTTTTATGGTATTATATGGTTTTAAATATTTTTAGTGTTGTTTTCTATTTTTATAGATTTTAGGGTATACTAGTGAATTTCATGGTGTGTTTTGAGAAATTTATAATTAATTTGGGATTTTTCTTTCATTAGGGGTATTTTATGGGTTTTAATGATTTTTTGGGGATATGGGGTATTTAGGGGTTTTAGAGGTTTCTTATGGTTATAGTGGATTTTAGGTTTTTTGGGATTTAGGGTTTATTATATGTTTTGGGTATTATGGATTTTTTGGGACCATTAAAGGTTTATGTTTTTATGTGTTTTTTGGTTTTTCAGCGGTTTGAAGAAAATTAATGGTTCTTAATATTTTTATTGTTTTTTATGGTTTATACAGTTTTTAAGAGTTTTATGGATCTTTTGGGTTTTTTTAATTTTTTGAATTTTTGGATTGGTAGGGGTTTTATGTGTTTTTTACACAATTATAGGTTTTTAATCAATTTTTGGATTTAACGTGGTTTTATGGTTTTATAGGGTTTTACGATATTTTAGTATTTAGGGTTTTTAGCCTTTCTTGTTGTTTTTAAATATTATGAAGGGTTTTTAGTATTGTTATAAGGTGTTATAAGGCTTTTATAGATTTTTTATCAATATTAATGTTTTAATTTTTTTTTGGGGATTATGTGGTTTTAAATAGTTTAAGTGGTTTTTTAGGGTTTTAATATGGTTTTTCAGGGTTTAAGTTGTTTTAGGATTTTTATGTTTTTTAGAATTTTTAGTATTTTATAGGGTTGTATGTTTTTTATGGAAATATATGTTTTATGAAATTTTATTGTTGTTAAGGGTTTTATGGGGTTTTAGTTTTTTAGGGTCACAAGTGTTTTTTCATTTATAGGGTTTTTAGGTTTATAGGGGTATAAATTTTTGTGTCGTTTTAGGGTGTTTTAGGGTTTATTGGGGTTTTATTGTTTTTAACATTTTGTAGAATCTATAAGGTTTTTTATATTTATTTACATATTATAGGTCCATTTAGGGGTTTTATTTTTTTACCATTTTAGGGTAACTAGGGTCTACTATGTGTTCTTAGGGTTTTTTAGTGTTTTGGATATTTTTAGTGGTTTTAGGGGATTTAGGTTTGTTCATGAATTTTAATGATTTAGATATTTTATGGGATTGTTTGATATTTGGGTTTTATAAGCTTTTTTGTTTTATTAAGGAGTTTAGGGGTTTTGAGGAATTTATGTTTTTCGGTGTTTTTAGAGGTTTTGACGTTTTTTGGGATTTTATAGTTAGTTGCCCTTTTAAGATTTTTTATGGTATTTTTTTGCTTTTGGGTTAGTAGGTTTTTTATGGGTTTGTGGTTATTATATTTTATTTCTGTGTATTGTTTTTAAGGATTATTTTTTCATTTGTTTTCATTATTGTATTTGTGTTTTTGTGTGTTTTTATGGTCTTTAGGTTTATTTAGGTTTTTCGGTGTTATTGCATTTTAATGTGTGGTTTTAAGGATTTATAAGGTTGTTATGGGTATTATATTTTTTGGGGAGGTTTTATATATTTTATAGTTTTTATTATTTATCATGATTTTGGGCCTTTTTGTGTTTGAGGGATATATTAATGTTTTTTATGTTTTATTGGTTTTTTTATTTCACGCATTTTTAGGTGTTTGCATTTAGTTTTATTTTTTTACGGTTTTTTGGGGATTCATATGGTTTTAGAAATTTTAGAATTTTAGATTTCCTATGGGGTTTTTGGGGTTTGTATGACTTTTTTTTTATTTTAGATGTGGTTTTAGAGTATTTATCATTTGGGGGGTTGTGGTTTTGTAGTGTTTTTAGGGGTTTTTTGAGTTTTAGGGGTTCTATATGGGTTTTATGGGTTTTAAGAGTATTATGGTCTTTGAGTTTTTATGGTTTTGAGTATTTTATTATTTTTTGGAGTTCTTTCGGGGTTTTAATGTGATTTAGGGAATTTTGAAGTCTATTTAGTGGTTTTGGGATTTTAGGGGTTTTAGCCATATTAGGGGATTTCAGGGTTTGATGGAATTTTAGTGTTTTTAGTGGATTAAATGTATTTGTGTGTATTATTGTTTTTTGGGGGTTTAGTGTTTTTTATATTATGGGGTTTTAATGGTTTTTACATGTTTTAAGGGATTTTTATCATCCTATGGTTATCAATGTATTTTTAGGGGGTTTTAGGGAATCTTGGGTCAATGGCTCTCTTAATAGTTTTTATGGTTTTTTGGGGGTTATGGGTTATTTTAGGCATGTAGGATATTTAGGGGTTTTAGGATTTCATAATGTTTTTTTAGAGGTTTTCATGTTCTTTACTAATTTTCTTTATTTTAAGGGTTTTTAAGGGTTTTATGGGTTTTATGTTCTAAGTATATTTTAGGGGTTTTAGTGCTTTCTAGTGTTTGATAGTGCTTGTTATGGTTTTTAGTGTTTTTAGGTGTTTTGGGGGTTTTCATGGGTTTTTTTTATTTTACAGGTTTTAGTGTTCTTATAAGAGTTTGGGTGTATTTTATAGTTTTTAGGGTGTTTATGTATTTTGAGATGGTTTTTAGATTCTTTGGAATTTTGGAATCTTATAAGAATTTAATGGTCTTTTTGGGTTGTTTTGGGTTTTTGGTTTTTAGGGATTTTAGGGTTTACGTATGGGCTCCTAGGGTCTATAGTGTTTTGCTATTTTTTGGAATCATATTTGGTGTTTTATAGGGTTCTTGGGGATTTTTGATTTTGTGATGTTTTTTATTCTGTTTTTAGGGTTTTTAGAACATTTATGATTTATAGTGTTTTTAGCGGTTTTATGGGTTTTAGGCTTTTAATGGGTTTTGTGTTATTTAGGATTGTTTTCAGTTTAATACTGTTTTTTATTAATATTAATACTTTAGGGGGTCTTAGGGATTTAGGGTTGTTCAGGAATTTTTGGGTTTATAGTGTTTTCAAGGTGTTTAGTGTTTTTAAGGTTTTCTATGGTTTTTATAGTATTTTATGTTTCCAGTGGGGTTTTATTGGTTTTTATAATATTTTGATGGCCTTTTAGGGTTTCTTAAATTCATTTTTGGTTTTATGGGTTTTAGTGTCTATTACGACATTCATTGGCGTTTTAGGGTATTTAAAGGTGATTTATGGGGTTTAGGGTCTTTTATTTGTATTTTCGGGTTTGTAGGTTTTTTGGGTTATTCATATTTTAAGATTTAGTAGGTATTTTTTTTTGCTTTTTATTATTTTTAGGGTTTTTATGTATGTTATGGGTTTTTGGATTTTAAGGGTATTTTCGGTTTTGGGTTCTTCGGGGTTTTTAAAGGGTTTTAAGGGTTCTGGGGTTATTTGGGGATCTAGAGTTTTTATGGGTTTTTATTTTTTCAAAGAATTTTAATATTTTAAAGTTATTTTAATGATATTTTATGGATTAAAGTGGTTTAAGAGGTCTTTTGGTTATTTGGGTTTTGGGATTTTATGGTTTTTTTTGGATTTTTAAAATTTTTAGGGATCTATTAGGGATTCTCAGAATTATTGGGGGTGTTTTGGGGTTTTGGGATGTTTTTATATATTTTCAAGTATTTTTAGGGTTATCATCGTTTTTAAATGGTTTTTAGGGGGTTAATAGGTTTTTAATGTTGTTTAGGGAATTTAAGGGTTTTTATGGTATTTTTGGGTTTTTGGGTTTTTTTTGTAATTTAGAACTTTTATTGGATTTGTGGATTTTTTTAGGTGTTTTAGGCTTTTAGGGTTTTAGGGATCTTAGGATTTTTAGGTTTTAATGGTTTTTTATTCATTATTATTAAGAATTTTTATGGGTTTTAGGATTTTTATAGTATTTTATGGGTTTTAATGTCATTAGTGGTTTTAGGGATTTTTATGGTTTTAGTGTTATTTAGGTGTTTTAGGGGTTTTTGAGTTTAAGGGATTTTCTAGTGTTCTTACAGTTTTAGAAGATTTTAATGACTTTTAGGGGTTTATTAGGGTTTTCATGGTTTTCATGGTTTTTAGGTTTTTATAGGGAGTTTGAGTTCTTTGGGGTAATAATATATTTTTTATGTTTGTGTGGTAATAGGGGGTTTATGGATGTTTGGGTTTTTTGATTTTATTGTTTTTACTGTTTTTGTGAATAGGATGTTTTTGGGGATTTAGGGTTTTTTATATGTCTTTAGGGTCTTTTATGAATTTTAGGGGTTAGGATTTTTTTGTGGGTATTTTAATATGTTTTTCATATTTTTATTTTTTTGGTTATTTATAGATTTTAGGCCTTGGGGGTTTTATCGCTTTTAAGACCATTTATGGGTATTAAGCGTTTTATGGGGTTTTAAGGTTTTTATGGGTATTGTTGTTTTTTGTGTTTTCATGTACTCTTATGTGTTTTCACCATTTAAAGGGGTTTTTTAGTTTTTTTGGATTTCTAGGTTTACTTATTTTTATTATGGATTATTTGGTTTTAAGGGGTATGTGGGTTTTAAGGGTTTTTGGGGTTTTAGGGGTTTTAGTGTTTTTGATGGTTTGTTAGTGTTTTGAATTATTTTTTGAATTTTTAATATTTTTTTTGGATTTTTAGGGACATTTAAATTTTTTACAGTTTTTAGGGGTTTTGGGAACTTCTAGGGGTTTATAGGTTTTATGGTTCTTATGGAATTTTATTGTTTTATTGGGTTTTTTGGTCTTTTTCTGTTTTTGGGGGAATTTATAATTTTTTGATATTTTTTGGATTTTTAGGGATTTTATGGATTTGAGGGATTCTGTCGGGTTATTTATATTCTTCTAGGATATATTAGGGTGTTTAAGGGTCTTACAATTTTTTGGGTTTGGAATCGTTTATTCTTTTTTCGGTTAATTTGAATTATTTATAAATTTCAAGGGTTTTTCAATCCCATTATGGGTTATTAAGGTTTATTTTGTCTCCATGTGTTTTTTATGATCCTTTATAGATTTTTATCAATATTTTGGATCCTTTATGAATTTCAGTGTTATTTAGCATATTTTAGGTATTTTCTTGTATTCTAAGATGTTTTAGTTTTTTAGTTTTTTAGTGTGATTTAGGGTTCTTTTTTGAATTTGGTTTCATTACAGATTTTAAGGGGTTTTTTGGATATTTTTGAGTTTTATAGTTCTTGACTGTTTTATGTTTTTTACTGTTTTAGGGTTATTTTTGTTCTTTTAGTGTTTTATGTTTTTTGGGATCTTTATTGGTTTTTGGATATTTTAGACATTTTAAGGATGTTATCATTTCATTAGGGGTTTTAATTATTTTTAAGGTAATAGGGTTTTTATGGGTTTTAGGGTTTTATTATTTATAGGTTTTTAGGTGGTTTTATGTGTTTTAATGTTTTTTTGGTTGTTTGGTGTTTTTATTTGTTTTATAGTTTTTAATGGGTTTAATGTTTTTATGGATTTTTTGGATTTGGTATGTTTTTTAATGTTTTTAGGGGTTTTTTTGAGTTCTATAGAGTTTTAGGGGTTCTGTGTTTTTAATGATATTTATTAGGTTTTTGTAATTATTTATTTTTATTTTTTAGGGGGTATTATTTTTTTAGGGTGTTCATCACATTTAAGGGTTTTAGATGTTTTTTATATTTTTAGGGTTTTTAGGGTTTGTGGGGGTTTTGGGATTTATAGTGTTTTTCGACGCTTTTTACAAATTATTTAGTAATTAGGTGGTTTTAGTAGTTTTTAAGGGATTATAGTTTTTTAATATTTTTCATAGTTTTTGTTGGGGTTTTAGAAGTTTATTGGGTGTTTAAAGTTGGTTGACAAGTTTTTATGGATTATAGAGATTTTTTAGTTGTTATGATTTTCTTATTTTATAGTTTTAATGGTTTTATGGGTTTTCAATGTTGTACTATTTTTATTCATTTTAGTGTTTTCTAGGGGTTTTATGTTTTTTGTGGTTTTGTCGATTTCTAGGGATTTTAGGGTATTTATGGTTTTTAGGGTTTTTATAATTTTTTGGGATTTTATGAGGTTTAAGGTTTTTAAAGATACTTTAATGTTTCTATATGTATAATAGGTTTTTAGGGTGCTTAGGGGTTTTATATTTTTGTATGGTTTTTAGTGTTTTTTAGACAATTTGGGTACTTATGGGATTTTTAGTGTTTTTTGGGGTGTTATGGGATTTTTTGGTTTTTAGATTTTTTATTATTTAGGGATTTTTGGGATCGTTGGGTTTTTTTGGTTTTAGGAGTTTTGATGGTTTTTCGGGAATATTATAATTTCATTAGGTTTTAGTGATTTTATTGTTTTTTCTATATTTTGTGTTTATAGGGTTATTAGTTATTGTAATATTTTTGGGGATTTTTAGTATTTTTATTGTATTTTAATTTTTTCATGAATTTTTTGGTGTTCTATTCTTTTTATGGTATTTATTTTTTTATGTTTTTAGGGGTTTTATGAGTTCTAGTTTTTTGGGGGCTTCTGTACTTATTAGCAGTTTTAGGGGTTTTTATGATTTTACATGTTTATGGATATGTTAGGGTTTATGTGGTTTTTAGGGTATTAGGATTTTTTGGTGTTTTAATGTTTTTAATGTTTTCCATCGATTTTTGGGGGGTTTTTTTATGGGTTTTATGATTTTTTGAGTTTTATGGTAATTCGAGGTTTTAGGGTTTTATAGGGTTTTATGGTTTTTACAATTTTACAGTGTTTTATGGGTTTTACGGTATGCAATTGGTTTTTAGGGTTTTAGTTATGTTAGGTTTCATTAATGTTTTAGTGTATTTTATTGTTTTTAGGGTCTATATGGATTTTAGGGTCCTTTAGTGGGGATTTTATAGTTTTTAGTTTTCATTAGTGTTTAGTGTATTGAGGGATTTTTTGGGTTTTTCTATTTATTTGGGGTTTTAGGGGGTTTTAGGGGTTTTGTGTTTTTAGGGTTTTCTGGGACTATTAGGAATTTTAACTAATTTATTATTTTTAGGGATTAAATAATTTTACGTGACTTAAAGGCTTCTAATATTTTTATGGTCTTCTTAGGGTTTTCACAGTTTTGAATGTTTTTTAGGATTCATTAGGGATTTTATGGATTTTTTAAGTTTTTAGGGTGTTTTAATGATTTTTACAGGTTTAAGATTTACAGAGTATATTTATGGGTTTTGGAGGGTTTTTTGAATGTTGTTATGGGTTTTATGGGGTTTTAGGGTTTTAAAAGATATTTAGAGTTTTATGGTGTTTTTAGGTATTTTTGGGCTATAAAAGTTTAGGGGTTTTAATGGTTTGTTGGGTTTTAGGTGGTTTTAGGTGTTTTAGATTGATTTCAGTTTATAGTATTTTAGTTAGTTTTTATGGATATTTTTTAATTTTTTTAGGTTTTTATGTATTTTTAGGGCTCTTGGGGGTTTTTAGTGTTTTTAATGTTTTTAAGGGATTTTCATTGATTTTTTTGTTTTTTAGGATTATTTAGTTTTTGAATATTTTTAATGTTCTTAGGGTATTTTAAGGTCTATTAGTGGTTATTATTTTCTTTTAGGATCTTTTATATTTTTTAGTGTTTTTAGGGTTTTTAAGGGTTTATGGTGTTTGAAGGGTTTTAGGGTTTTATGGTTTTATGAGGTTTTAGTTTTTTAATGTTTTTTAGGGGTTTTTAGTTTTTTTAATAATTTTTAGTATTTTAACCTGCTTAAATTTTTTAAGAATTGTTATTATTTTTATGGGGTTTGGGATATTTTGGGTATTGGGTTTTTATGAGTTGAGGGTTATTTTTAGTGGTTCTTGTGTGTTTTTTAATTTTTATTAGTTTTTAGGGTTACAGGTTTTTTATGATTTTAAAAAAATTAAAGGCATTTTTGTATTTATTATTTTTAGGGGTTTTTTATGGGATAGGATTTTTAGGAGTTTTATGTGTTTTAGTGTTTTTAATGGTTTTATTATTTTTAGTGTGTTTTTGGGTTTTTAGTTTTTTATTATTTTGTAGAAATTTTAAGGTTTTTTAGTGTTTCAGAGTTTTTTAGAGTGTTTAGGGTCTCTAATGGTATTGGTTTTTAGTACATTTGATGTTCTTTTAGGGTTTTCATGTTTTTCTGATTTCATTTTGTATTAGGGTATTATGGATTTAATCAGTTTATTGTTTTTATGGGTTTCATTGTATTTTAGGGTGTAGGGGGTTTATGATTTCTAGGGGTTTAAGATTTTAGGTGTCTAAAGATAATTATAGGGGATTAGGTTTTCAGGGTTTATAGAGGGTTTTTTGGGATTTATGGTTTTCAGGGATTTTAGGGATTTATTTTTTTAGGGTTTTTAGTAGTTTTAGGATGTTTAAGGGTTTAATGTGGTTTTAGTGTTTTCATAAGGGGTTTTTGGTATTTGTTGTTTTAGTATTTTAGGTTCATTCAATGGTTTTATGGGATTCTATGTATTTTAGTACTATACATGATGTTTGAAAAGGCTCATTTTATTTAGTTGTTTAGTAGTTTTAATGGTTTTTTGAGTTTATGAGAATTTTTTGGGTTTTAGGGTGTTTGTGGGTTTTTATAGTTTTATGGGTCATTTGGTTTTTTGGGTTTTTAGTGGCCTTTAGGGGATTTTCAGATATTTTCATGTTTTATGGTGCATTTATTAGTTTTTAACGTTATTAGTGATTTTAGGGGATTTTAGGGTTTTTATAGGTTTTTATTTGTGTCAAGGGTTTTAGGTTATTTATGGGGGTTTAGGTATTTCATGGTATTTACAATTTTTTTGGGATTTTTAGGTTTTGGGGTGGTTTTTTTAGGGTTTTTATGTTTTTTATTATTTTTATGGATTTTATGGATTTTTACTGTTTGTTATGGTTTTTAGTGTTTCAAGGTTTTTAGTGTATTTTATCGGGTTTTGTCAATATTATTGGCATTTGTGGATTTTTATAGGATTCCAAGTTCATTTTGAATTATTTTTGCTTTATTGTTTTTTATGGTTTTTAGGGGTTTTTGTTATTTTTTTGGGGTTTTTATCATTTTTAGGGTTTTATAGGGTTGTTAGTGTTTTTAGGGATTTACGGTATTTAGGATTTTTAAGGGTTTTTAGGTTTCATGTAGGGGTTTTATTTTTCTTTTACTGTTTTTTTGGGTTTTTGGTATTTTTGATGGTTTTATGGTTTTGTTGGGTTTGAAGAGGTTATATTATTTTTAAATCCTTTTTGTGTTTTGAAAATGTTTTTACAAAGTTTTAATTTTTTTGAAAGTTTTATTTTTCATATTTTTCACATTTTTACTTATTTTTTAATGTTTTCATGGTTTTAAGGGTATTTATATATTTTTTGGTATCTTAATGGGTTTAAAGGTTAATTTTTTTTTTATGGGATTTAGGGTTTTTTATGATTTTTTTTGGTTTAAAGGTTCAGTAGGTTTTTTTTTATTTTTTCAATTCATAGTTCTTTATAAGGGTTTTATGGTTGTTTTAGGGTTCTTAATGTTTTTTCAGGTTATTTATATTTTTAGGAATTTACGGTTTTAGGGTTCTTAGGGTATTTTAGAATTTTGTATGGTTTTTAAGGGTTTCAGGTCTATTTCGGTTTTTAATACTGGGTTTTCGGAATGTTATGCTTTTACGGGTTTTACGGTTTTTAGGCGTTTTACGATTTTTAGGGATTTTATTATTTTAGGGTTTTGATATATTTATGGGATAATGGAATTTATAATATCATTTAAGTGGGGGTTCGTGGACATAAGGGGGTTTTATGGTTTTTATGGTTTTAAAAGGTCTTATGCTCTCTAAGGAATTTAAGGTTTTTGTGGATATTTTTTATTATAGTTGATTTTAGGTTTTTTGGGCGTATTCGAGTTCTTTATGATAATTAATGGGTTTTATAATTTTTTAATCACATGTAGGGTTTTTAGTTATTAATGGTATTTAAGGGTTTTTTTTTTTTTTGTTATTATGGTTTTTATATTTTTTTTATGGTCTTTAGGGTTTTAAGGGTGTAGGGGTGTAGGGATTTTAATGGTTTTAGGGGTTTTATTTTTTTTGGTGATTTGGGTATTTTATTGTTTATTGTGGGTTTTGATAGTCTTTGGGGGGTGGGTGGGGGTTTAAATTTTTTTATGGTCTCTATTCTTATTTTTTGGTGTTTAGGGTTATATATGGGTTTTCTCGTATTTTAGGTTTTTAATTTTTTTTGTATTTTTCTGTGTTTTTTGTGTTATTATGGATTTTTGGATTTTCAAGGTTTTAGGGGTTTTCGAGCTCATTTCAAGATAATTTACAGTTTTATGTTTTGTTTGGAGATTTTATTTTTGTATAGTTTTTACATTGTTTAGGGTTTTTAAGAGTTTTATGTTAATTTAGGATTTATATTATTTTAGGACCTTTTAAGGTTTTACAGTTTTTTAGATTTTTTTTGTAGTTAGTACTTATATGGTTTTCAAGTGTTTAGGCTTTTTTTTTGTTTTCTATGGGTTTTTAAGGGTTTTTAGGGATTTGGTAATTTTTTATTGTTGTTTGGGGTCTTAATTGTGTTTTATGGTTTTTCTATATCAATGGGGTTTTATGGTTTTTTTTTGTAATGTTATTATATCCTTTTAGTATTATTTTTGTTGTTTTAAGGTTTATATAATTTTTTTTGTTTTTTAGGTTTTTACTATCCTTTTTATGTTTTTAGTGATTTTAGAATATTTAAAATATTTTTATGGGGTTTTAGAGTTTTAGGGCCTTTATGGTTTTTACCGTGCTTTTAAGTTTTCTCTAGATATTTTAGGATTTTAGGGGTTTTAGAGTCCTTTACGGGTTATTGGGTCCTTTTGGCTTTTTGAGGGTTTTAACGGTCATTTAGGGATTTTAAGATCCATTAGGTTTTTTAGGGACAGTCAGAGGGCTTTGGAGTTTTTAAAATATTTTACGTTTTTAGGGTATTATAGTTTCTATGGTCATTTGGGTATTCTGGTTTTATGGTTATTATTTTTATTTTAGAGTAATTTTTTGGGTTTGGGGTTTTTATGGGTTTAGTTTTTTATTGTGAAATTTAATGGAATTTTAGGGTGTTTAATGGTTTTGAGGGTCTTTTATTGTTTTTAGGGTATTTATGAATTTTTTATAGATTTATTTAGTTTTTTTTGGGTTTTATGATTTTTAGGAAATTTATGTTTTTTATGTATTTAGGGATTTATGGTTGTTTAGAATCATTTGTTTTTTAGGTTATTATTAATTACTTTATAGTTATGTTAAATTTTTTAGGAGATTAAAATGATTCATATTTTTTCATTTTAGGGATTTATTGGGTTTTTATCGTTTTTGTGTTTTTAAAGATTTTTATGTGTTTAGGGTTTTTATTCGGTTATACAGGGCTTAATGGTTTTTTAGGGGTTTATGGTTTTTAATGTTTTAGGATTGTTATAGGAAATTTATGGATATTTTGGTTTTTATAGGTTTTTACGTGATTTATTCTTTTTAGAAATTTTATTAATTTTTAGTGGTTTCGAGGGATTTTTAGGGGTTTGTGGTTTTTCAGGGCCTTTATGGTTTTTCAGTTTGATTATGGATTTTAGGGTTTTTAGAAGGTTTATGTATTATAAAGTTTTTTTAGTTTGGTCATTATTGTATTCTTTTACTTGGTTTTTGATTTTTTTTTATATTTTTAAGGGCATTTTTTGTTTTTAGATTTGTTAGAGTTTTTATGGGATTTCAGGGATTTCAGGATTTTAATGGTTTTCCTCATTTTTATAATTTATTTGGGTTTTTAATGTTTTATGTTGGTTTTTATTATAGTTGGGATTTTAGGGGGTTTCATGGTGTGTTATGGTCTTTAATATGTTTTTATTGTCATTTATTGATTTGTATATGGTTTTTGGTGTTTTTAGTGTCGTTTATGATTTTTTTGTTATTTATGGTTTTTAGGGTTTTTTTGTTTTTAGGGACTATTATTGATATTTAGTATTTTTTTAAATATTTTAGGATACTATGATATTTTAGAGCGTATTTTGGATTTTTGGTGATGTTATGAGGTTTTTAGGGTTTAATATTTTTTTTGGGTTTTTATGGCTTTAGGGGGTTTTATAAATTTTAAGGTCTCTGTGGCTTTTTAGGGTGTTTGTGGTTTTAAGGTGTGTTAGGGTTTCATAATTTTTTTATTGTTTTAGGGGGGTTTCTAGGACTTCAACAATTATTAGGCTTCAAAAAAATATGTTATGTTTTTTATGTTTTTTATAGTTTTTATGGGTTTTAGAAATTTATTATGGGTTTTAGTTTATTTTAGGGGTTTTAGTGTTTTTATGGTTTTTATGGTTTTCATGGATTTTAGGGTGTATTAGTTTTTTTAGGGTTTTTGGGTTGGTAGGGGTGATTAATAGGTTATAGATAATATTTTTAATATTTTTAATATTTTGAATAGTTTTTATGGTTTTTTGAGTTACTGGGGTTTTATCTACTTTTATGGGCTTTTTTATTTTTTAGTGTTTTATGCTTTTTCATTTTTTTCATCAATTTTAGATTTTTTTGGGGGTTTGTTTTTTTTTCCATTTTTTGGGGATTTAGGTGTTTTAGGTTGTTTTAGTATATTTAGGGCATTTATAAGGGTTTATTTATATTAGGGTATTCAATGGATTTTAGGGGTTGGGTTATCATATTTATATTTTTAATGGTTTTTTATTTTATTACATTTTTTTAGTTTTTTTAGTGTTTTTAAAATTATAAGGGTTTTAGGGTATTTACTGTTTTTCTTGGATTTTTACGGTTTTTAGGTTGTTTTTGTTTTAATGGTTTTAGGGAATCTTATGGAGTTATATGTGTATTATGTTTTATTGGGGGTTTTACTATTTTTAGGGATTTTTTTATTATTTTTAGAGTATTTGGGGTTTTTGGGGGGTTTTTAGTGTATTTAATTTTTCATGGGGGATGGTATGTTATTTCTATTTTCATGTTTCAATGGTTATTTTGGGGTTTTAAGGGTTTATAAGTTTTTTGTTTTTTTATGTTTTTACTGTTTAAGGGTATTTTAGATTGTTTTTATGATTTTTAGTTTATCTTATCGATTTTAAGTTTTTAGGTTCTTTTGGGGTTTTAAGGATTTTATAGAATATTAGGGTTTTTATGGTTTTTTTTGTTTTTGAAGGGTTTTATGGCTTTTTAAGGCATTTTAGTTATTCAAGGACTTTTTTCGAATTTTAATTGTTTTTATGGTTTTTAGGGTTTCTGGGTTTTTATGGTTTTAGAGATTTTTGGGGTGTCATGGTTTTAATGATTTGTTGTATCTTTTATTTGTTTTAGGGTTTCTATGTTCTTTTATTGTGTGTAGGTTTTTGTTATTTGAAGTGACTTTTACGTGTTTTTTAGTTTTTTGAGGGTTTTTTGGTTTTATGGGTTTTACAGTTTTTACAGGTTCTATGGTTTTTAGAGGTTTGCTATTTTGAGAGTTATTTTTGGGTTTCTATAATTCATTTTGGGTTCTTGGGTTATTTTAGGGGTATATTGTTTTTTTGTTTATATATGTTTATTTTGGGGTTTTAGGGGTTTTCTTTATGGATTTTTAGTCTTTTAGGGGGGTGTTAGTGTTTTTTGGTGTTTTTTGGTGGTTTTAGTGGTCTAAGGTTTTATCATATTTCATGTTTTTTTGTGTTCTATGCTTTTATGGGTTTTTATGTTTTTAGTGGTTTTGGGGGGTTTTTTAGTTTTTAAGGGTTTGTTTGTTTTTGGGAGGTTTTAGGTTTTTGGGGGTTTAAAAGGTTTTCAAGGGTTTTATGTTTTTTTAGGGTCTAGTTTTTTTAATCTCTTAATGTATTTTAAATTTCATAGTGTTTTTGTGTCTTCTATGGTTGTTATGGGTTTTCCGCGAATTTTAGGGTTTTGGGGTTTTGTGGTCTTCTAGTGTGTTTTCGGGGTTCATGATGTTTAATGTTTTTAGGGTTTTTAGTGTCGTAAAATTTTTTTAATGAATTTTATGGTATATTATGGTACATTAGGTTTTTTGGGACATATATGGTTACTAGGTGTTATGTATTTAATGTTTTTAGGGCCATTTTAGGGCTTTATTTACTTTAGGAACATTTTGGGTTTTAAACGGTTTTCTGGGTCATATAGAGTTGTAGGGTCATTTAGGGGGTTTTATGGTTTTTATGGAATTTTTGGGATTTAGGGACCTTTATGGTCTTTTTATGATTTTTTAGTTTCTTTTACGGTTTTGGGGTGTTCTATGGTCTTTTAGAGGAATTTTGGGTTTTCAGTGTATGTTAGGGGTTATTAGTGTTTTTACGGTATTTTATGGATTTTAGTGTTTTTAGGGCCCTCTGGGTGGTTTTTTTGGGATTTTGGTCCATGTTTGGTTCATTTTGTGATTTTAAGGGTTTTTATAGTTTTATTGATGTTTGGGTTTTTTGATTTTTGGGTTTTTTTTATTTTTGGGTTTTTTGGAGGTTTTTTTGGTTTTTAAGGGTTTTTTTCATTAAATTGGGGATTTCTATAGTATTTAAGGTTTTAGGAGTTTAATGGGGGTTTTATGGGGTTTTAGGATTATAATTTTACTAGAGTATTTAATGTTTTTCGAGGTTTTAGGGTCATTTGGGTGTGGGGGTAAGGGTTTTTAGGGCATTTAGGGTTATTATTTTATTTTTTAGGGTTTGAAGGCATTTCAATTATTTAATGTTTATGTATTTTGGGGTATTTTATTGTTTTTATAGGTTTTATGGTTTCTATGGTTTTTAATTCTTTTATGGTTTTTAGGATGTAGGGTTTTCAATGGTTTTGGGGGGTTTTAGGTTTTTTTGTTATTTGGGTGGGGGGTTTAGTGTTTTTAGGTTTTTATTGGGTTTTAATGTATTTAGTGTTTTTATGGTATTAATTATTTTAAGGGGTCAAAGTGGTTTAGGGTTATTAAGGTTTTCTAATTTTTTATCGTATGTAGGGTTCTTATGGTTTTTATGTTTTTATGGGTTTGGAGGGTATTTTATTGTTTTTAAGGCTTTTAGAGTTTTTATAATTTTTAGGGTATTTAATTTTTCTTAGTGTTTTAGGGTATATAGGGTTTATTTATTTCTTTATGGTTTCATAGTGTTATATGGTATTTTATTTTATTTTACAATTATTAGTGTATTCTAGGGTCCTTCATGTTTTTAGGAGTTTTTTGGTCTTTAGGGTTTTTAAAGGGACTTTGGTTTTTGGTGTTTTTCAGGATTCAAGATCTTTTTGTGCTTAGGTTTCTTTGGGTATTGTAGTGTTTTTAAGGTTTTCTGGGTTCTTTAGGTTTTTTCTATGTAGATAACATTAGTTTATTTTGTGAATGTTTGATTTTTTTGGGTTTTAGGGTGTTTTGGGGATTTTAGTTTTTTTAGTGTTTTTCAATTTTGTGTTTAGGGTTTTATTATATTTAGAGTTTTAGGGATTTTTATGGTTTCAATGTTTTTGTATGGTTTTTTGATTACTAATGGGATTTTATAGTTTTAATATTTTTATGGTTTTAGAGTATTTTTATTTTTTGGGGTTTTTTGGGTTATGGGTTTCTACATTTTTTTATGGTCGATGAAATATTCTTATGTTTTTAAGAGTCTTTATGTATTTTTATCATTTTTTAGTGTTTATGGTTTTTAGTGTTGGTTGTTTGGATCTGAATTGTTTTTTGTTGTTTTAATAGTTTTTGAGGCGTTATGTTTTGTTAGGTTTTTGTGTATTTTAGTGTTTTGGGAGTTTCAAATGTTTTTAGGGTTTTTAAGGACTTTTAGATTTTTAGCTGTTTTTCGGGTCCTATTGGGATTTTAAGGTCATTTATGGTTTTAAAGTTACATTATTTTATTAATGGTTTTTTGGGTACATCAGGATATTTTATGTTCTTTTAGATTTCTTTTAGTGTTTTTATGATCCTTTTATCTTCTTAGGGTTTCATATAGAATTTTATATTTTTAGGATATTTTATGTTCTTTTATGGGATTTCAGGGTTTTTAGTATTGTTTAAGGATTTTTAGGTTTTAGAGTCTTATAAAAATTTAGTATAGGTTATTATTTTAAGGTATTTATGTGTTATTTTGGGTTATTAGGGGTTTAGGATTATTTGGAGGATCAATGGGGTTTTTTAGGGGTGTAGGGATTTTGTGGGGTTTTAAGGGCTCCTAGTGGTTCTTTGGGATTTACTGGGTTTTAAGGATTAAAAGGGTTTTAGAATTTCCTACATTTTTAGTTTATTAGGGAATTTAAATGTGTTTTTTAGGGTTTTAGGGATATTATGTTTTTAAGGGTTCTATGGTTTTTTGGGGTTTTAGGGTTTTCGTTATTTTTTATGGTTTTTCATTGGGGGGTCGGTTTTTTTGGGTTTTTTCATTTTTTCATCTTTATTGGGTATTTAAAGGTTTTCGGTTTTTTAAAGTATATTATGGTTATTTAGGATTTTTTATGGGTTTCTAGTGTTTTAGTGTCCAATTGGGTGTTTTTAGTGTTTTAGGGTCCATTAAGGGTTTAATGGTCCTTTAGAGTCTTTATGGTTTTCGGGCCCATTTGGTTTTGTAGGGTCCTTTAAATATTTTAGGGGTTTATTGTGGTTTATGGTTTTATATGGATATTAAAGGATTATTTATTGGGTTTTAGGGGGTTTTATTATGTTTAGATATTTTACGTTATTTTATTGTATTTTATGGTTATAGGGGTTTTATGTCTTCTTGGTGTTTTAAGGACTTTTATAGGTTTCAGTTATTTTATGAATTTTATGTGCTTTTATGGTATTTTAGGGGGGGGGGGGGTGGGTTGGACTTTTAGGTTCTTTTATCTGTGTTTTTTTCGGTGTTTTAGGGTGGGTATAATATTTTAAAGGGTTTTATGGGTTTCTAGGTTTTTAGAATTGTTTTTTGGTTTTTAGAGATTTTTATGGTTTTTTGGTTTTTTAAGAAACATTATTGGTTTAATGAGATTTATTATTTTTATTCTATTTGAATGGTTTTTTTTGTTTTTAGGGTTCTAATTGGGTTTAGAGTTTCTTAGGGATTTTAAGGTTATAGGTATTTTAATAGTTTTTAGTGTTTTTAGTGTTTTACTGATTTTTTAGGTTTTTAGGATTTTTAGAGTTTTTTATGGGGTTTAGGATTTTTTATAGATTTTTTAGGATTTCTATTTTTTTGTAGGGGTATTAGGGTTTTTATGGTTTTTATGGATTTTTAGGATTACCTAATCGTTTTATAATTTTTATTTGTTTTAGGGTTTTTTTGGGGATTTATGGTTATTTAATAATTTAATAGAATTTTAGGGTTTTACGGGTTTTAGCGGTTTTCACATTTTATTGGGTTTCCGGGTGTTTGTGGATTTTTTATATTTTTTGGGATTTTAGTATTTTTCTGTTTTTCTGATTTTATGGGTATTTAGGATTATAAGTTTATTTAGAGATTTTTAAGGTAGTTTTGGGTTTTAAGTGTTTTTGGGTGTTTTTGGGTGTTTGGGGGTTTTATTATATTTCATGGGTTTTAGGAAGTTTAGGGTTTATTTGGATATTTATAGGGATTTTTGGTTTTATGGTTTTTAAAATGTTATTTAGTGTTTTTAAGGGTTGCTTTTTTAATTTTTAGGTATTTTTATGTTTTATTATTTTAGGGGGTTTTATTGGTGTTCAGGGTTTTAGTGGTGTTTTTTTGGTATTTAAGGACTTTATAGTTTTAATGGTTTATAGGTGTTTAATTGTTTTTTGGGTTTTAGGGATTATAGAGTTTTTATGTCTTTCTAGAGTTGTAATGATTTCAATGGTTTTTATGGGTTTTGGGTTTTTCATGTACAAATAAATTTTTAGGTTTTTTTAGCGTCTTTTAGTGTTTTTATGGTTTTAGGGATTTTATTTGATTTATGGGTCATTAGGGGTTTCAGATAATTTTACGGTTTTTAGGGTTTTTAGGAACTTTTAGGGTTCATTAGGTTTTTAAGACCATTTGTGTTTTTTAGTATTTTTTGTGTTGTTAAGGGTTCTAAGGTGTTTTAGGGTTCATTTGTTTTTAGGGTTTTTTGGGTCCTTTAGGGTTTTTAGGGTTGTTAACGGTTCTAAGGTGTTTTAGGGTTCCTTAATTTTTTGGGGTTTTTAGAGTCTTTTAGGGTTTTTAGGCGTTTTAGGTTTCTTTAGTGCTTTTAGATTTTTTGAGGTTTCTTCATTGATTTTTAGAATTTAAGGCTCATTTTCTAGTTTTTTGGGTATATTGAGATGTTTAGGGGGTTTTGGGAGTTTTAGGTACATTAGGGTTTTTTTCTTTTTTAGTGTCCTTTAGTATTTCTATGGTTTTAGGGTATCTAAGGCGAATTTTAGGTATTTTAGGGTCCACTATGTTAATATTTTTAGTGTTATTAGAGGCTTTATGGGATTATTAGGGGATTTTAATGGTGTTGTATGATTTTCATAGTATTTAGGGTTTTAGGGTGGTTTGGGGGATTATTTTGGTTTTTTGGGTTTTAGAGTGTTTTATGGATTTTAAAGGATTTAGGGTATTTTTTATTTTTAAATTTTGTTATGTTCTTTTGTGATTTATGTGGTATTTTAAGGATTTTTTTTGGTTTTACGGTTTTTTGGATTTTTATGGTTGTTTTGGGTTTCATGGGTTTTATTGTTTTATGGATTATATGATTTTTTAATGTATTTAGGGGTTTTAGAATTTTTAGGGTTTTTATACTTTTTTATGTATTTGAGGACGTTTAGGTATTTTTTTGGTTTCTGGGATTTATATGGATTATTAGGGTTTAAGGGGTTTTTATACTGTTTAGGTGGTTTTAGTTTCTTAATGGGATGGTGTTTTTAGGATTTTTAGGGGTGTTCAGGGTTTTTCTGGATGTGTAGGGGTTTGAGGGGGTTATAGGAATTATAGGTATTTTATGTTTTTTAGTTTTTTATGGTCTTTATGTTTTCAATGTTTTTAAGAATTTTTAGGGTTTTTCTAGGGGGTTTAGAGTTATTTCCGATTCTTTGAGGGTATCTAGGGTTTTATGAGTTTTTTGGGGAATTGGGTTTATTGGTTTTTAGAGTTTTTTAGGTTTTTTTGGCTTTCTAGTTTTTCAAGGATGATAAATTATTTATGTGTTTTATGTTTTTTAATTAATTTAGGGTATTTATACCATTTTACGGTTTTAGGGTTTTTGCAATTTTTGGGGTATTTAAGTTGTTTCATGGTCCTTTAGGATTTATATGGGGATTTTAAATTCAACAAGGGTTTTGTGTTTTTAGGGGTTTTTAGGTTATTTTAGAGCCTCTTCGCGGTTTTAGAGTTTTTTACAGGTTTTATTATTTTCATCCACGTTCAGTATTTTAGGTTTTTAATGGGATTTTGGGTTTTTATTTACTTTTTAAGGTATCTTATTGTTTTCATCGGGTTGTTAGGGTATTTTTTGAATTTTTTGGTTTTTAGTTCTGTCATGTTATTTTAAGATTTTTTGGTTTTTTATATTTTTTGGTATTTTATTATTTATTTATATTATTATATTTGGAATTATTTTTTGTCATTTAAGGGTTTATTTAATTATTCTAGGGTTTTTAGTTTTTCAGTAGTTTTCAATATTTCTAAGGATTTTTACTGTGTTTCTTGTATTTTTAGGGGTTTTATGGTTATATGTTTTATTTTTGTTTTTAGGTATTTTACCTATTTTTGGGATTATATTATTTTTTATTTTTGGTTCGATTTTCGAGTATTTAATGCATTTAAGGATTTTAGGGATATTCATTAAGGTTTATGGTTGTTTTACAATTTTTGTATCTTTTCATGTATTAAATTTTTTTTGTTTTTATCTTTTTTAGTTTTTTGAAGTTATTTTACCATGTTTAAGAGGTTTTATGGTCTCGTAGGATTTTTTAGGGTTTCATTCTCTTTTAGGGGTTTAAGGTTTTTTACAGTTTTTAGCGCATTTTAGGGTCATTCTGGTATTTTTGGATTTTACGGGTTTTTATTCTTTATTAGGGTTCTAATGTTTTATAGGGTTTTTATGGATTTTTATGGGTTTATAGGTTTTTTTGGTTTTTTAGTGTATTTAGAGATACTAGGATAATAAAAAAAATTAGGTGTGTTTGGTTTTTGGAGGTTGTTTAGGGACAATATTTTTTAATGGATTTTCATGTTTTTATGGTTTTTAGGGGGTTTAAGTGTTTTATGGTTTTGGGGTTTTATTTTAGGGTTTTTTGTATTTTTTTATTCTTATAGGGTTTTATGGTTCTTTTAGTGGTTTTAAATGATATTTTTGGATTTTTTTGATTTATGGGATTTTGTGTTTTTTTTGGTTTTTTGGGGTCTTTATTTTTATAGTTTATTTTAGGATTTTCTGAGGTTTGTGTTTTTTATAAGATATGTTAGGTTCTCAGCATATTTTTTTTGTACTTTAGGATTTTTCTACTGTTTGAACAATTTTTTCCCCTTTAGTTAATTTTAGGGTTTTTATTCTTTTTAGGGTGTTTATGGTATTTTTGGGTTTTCAGGGTTTCTTTGGGGTTTTTTTAATTTTAAGGAATTTTCAGTTCTTTTAAGGTATTTTAGGGGTTTTTTATTTGTTTTGTTTTATTTAGGGTTTGTAAGGTTTTTTGGGGTTTTGGGTTTTTATGGATTTATGGTTTTTAATGACATTAACATTTTTTGCGGTTTGAGTTTTTTTATTATGTTTTGGTAGTGTTTAGGGTTTTAGGTGTTTTATATAGGGTATAAGGTGTTTTTTTGTTTTATTTTTTGTAGAATGTTTTTACATTTTCTATGGTTTTTATATTTTGACGGGTTTTTAGGTGTTTTAATTGGGTTTTATGGTCTTTTGGGTTGGTAAGGTTTTTTTATGATTTTAGTGACTTTCAATGTATAATTTTTTTATGGTTATTTTGGATTTTAGGACCTTTTATGGATTTTAATTCCTTTTAGTTTTTTTATAATATTTAAGGGTTATTATGGGTTTTGGGTTATTTTTATTTTTTAGGGTCCTTTTGGGTCTTTTGGGGTTTTAAGGGTTTTATGATTTTTACGGTCATTTAAGGGTTTTATGGTTTTTATATTTTTTTTATTTTTAGTGTCCATCAGTTTTTTCTATGGTTTCTTGGGTCCATTTGTATGTTAAGGAATCTTAAGGCCCTTTATGTATTTTTAGGGTCCTTTAGGAATTGTTTATTAAATTTAAGTGTCTTTTAGTCTTTTAAGGGGTTTTAGTGACTTTGAGATATTTTTGGATTTTTAGATTATTTTAATATTTTAGGATATTTTATGGGTGTTTAAGAGTCTATAGTATTTTCAAAATACATTAGGGTAATTTATATTTGTTAGGAGCTTTTAGTTTTTTTGTATTTTTTACGGTATTTTGGTTTTGATGGACTCTTAGATGTTATTTAGTGGTTTTCAGGGTTTTAGGTTTTTATTGGTTTTTACGTTTTTTTTGGAAATTTTTTATTATTAGGGGTGTTAGGGATTTTATTAATTTTATGTATTTTGGTTTTTATGGATATTTAGGTTCCTTTATGGTTTATAGTATTATCAGTTTTTTTGGTTTTTTAGTAATATTAGGGTTGTAAGAGTTTTTAAGGGTTTTTTGGGTTTATTTGGGGATTTTAGAGTATTATGGGTTTTTAATGTTTTTACTGTCATTAAATTTTTTAAATGTTTTTGGTTTTCAGGGTTTTTAATGTATTTTTAGTGTTTTTATTGTTTTGTATTGTTTTTATGGGTTTTATCATGTTTTTTATTGTTTTAAGGGTCTATGAGTTTTTCAGGGGTGTTAAGGGTTTTCGGGACTTAATGTTTTTAAGATTTTGTATATTTTTTATGATTTCTATTTCATTTAATTAATTTTATGGGGTTTACAATTTTGGAGGATTTTGGGGATTTTTAATGGAGTTTAGTGGCTTTTCGGATTTTTTGAGTATTTAGAGATTTTGAGGGTTTAATTGAGTTTTCATTTTTTCAGTGTTTTTAAATACATTGGTGTTTTTCGGATTTCTGATTGTTTTTAGTGTTTTGTGGTTTTGATGGTTTTTATGTGTTTTTAGGATTATTTTATTAGTTTTTTATCATGTTTTTGGATTTTTAAGGGTTTTTGGATTTCAAGGTTTTAGGTTTTTTTTATTTTGTACAGTTTTTTAGGGTTTAGGAATGTTAGGGGATTTAGTGATTTAGCGTTTTAGGGTCTTTTAGGGTCTTTTAGGGGGTTCATAGTGTTATTTTGGTTATTATAGATGTTTAGTGATTTTAAGGTATTTTAGTTCTTTTTTGGGTCCTAAAAAATATTCAATGGATATTGAAATAATTTCATCGATCTAGAAAATATGTAATAAAATCAGATGCTGAGTTGAAGGAAAAATGGTCAAAGAAGCGAAAATCACAATGGAAGAAGCAAAACTGTGATGGAAAAATCCATTCATGTATCTCCACATCGAATGGTGATATGATAATCCAAAGAGCACCCATGAACTAGGTATTTGATGGGATAAAGACAACAAGCCAAGCACTCTAAAAAACCAAAGTTGTTTGTGGGGAGGAGTAGGTAATGACCGCTCTGAAAATGAAAAATACACCATGAAATGAAATATTTTGTGCGGAAAAGTTTTAATATAATCTCCTCGTGAATGGAACAATTTCATTAGTAGGACCAAGGTAGTGATCGCTTCTCGTGAAAAGGACTTCCCCTTCCGTGAATGATTGTTCCCCAGAAAAAAATAGTTCATAGGCCTGGATGATCCTCTTGGTCTCCTAGAAAGTGAACCCTTTTGGCCCATGATGACCTTCCAACCTAGTATTCAGTTATATAATTCCCTTATATAAGGTAAAGGGGATGAACTAAGAGAAAAAAAGATGCACATAGTGGAAAAGGAGAGAGACATAGGAGACACGGAAGGATGAAACAAGAGATCCACATACGGACATTCGAACAAAACATCGATGATTCCCCATAGGTAAACCCCACCGCATAACATTAAAGAGGATAAAATAAATAAATTGGAAAATAGAGATCTTGAAATAATTTTTGGAAATACTTCATGTCAAGTGTAGAACCCATGCATCCTTTGAAAACTAGCATCCATCATAGAAAAATGCTATGTGGGTGGAACCCTACCCCGCATAGAAAATCACTATGTTAGAGGAACTAAACCACATGTTGAAATGTTCTACATAGGTTGAACATATATATTCATAGATACATGATACATGAATAGAACCTAGGTAAGCATATAATCGGGCTATGAGGACTGTCCCCATACCTACATAAAACCACTCTATGTGGCAGGAACCCCTTCTCGCATAAGATCTTACCACACTTAATGGGATATCATAGGGTGTTCTACTCTCTAGTTACAATCACTATCATATGTCATGTGATCATACCAAATAACCCCTCTAAAAACCCTTATAAAAACAAAGGTCCAATTCCCCTTCCAATTCCTCGTGATATGTATGATAAGATCACCAAAAATATTAGTGCCTCCTTTGGATTTTATATACCCATGGTAGTAGAAGACGCATGTTTCACCCAAGCAATAGGGTGAAATTTTGGAGAAACAATGACTTAACACTCCCATTGTAATAAGAGCTCTGAACTTGGGAAGCTTATGTGATCATCCCCATTCAAGGTGTTAAGGGGAACCACTAGCCTTTTCCTTCAATAGGGATATTTTTTAAAATTACTCACTTTTCCCTAGAACATATCAAAATGAACTTCTCATGAGGTATTCCTCTAGATAGTTTTGCAGGAGGTGCCACTATTTTCTCCTCTTTTACTTGTCCTATGATGTATTTGGATAGATACCCAAATGTGTCTAACCTATATAAAAAACAATAGTGTAAATGGCCTCACTTAATTCCCTCTCTCACTCTCCCTTTTGGCTTCAGCTCCATCTATCAGTGAATAGGGAAAGACTGTCTGATTATCAATTCTTATCCTCTTTTTTCTCACACCAACAATGAAACATGTGGTGTTATGGGTGAGTAGTGACCATTACATCCACATGATCCCGAAATAAATTTAATGGGCCCCCAATATTGTATAATCCCCGATCAAATCCCCTTAGATGAGAAGTTTCCATGTGTATTCCCCGTTAATATCCCCATTTAAATTTTCCTCCTACAACGTGTAAGACCTTGTCAAATTGAACTACATGGGCTCTAATTCCTAAATAACTAGGATACATGGGAAGCCTCCCAAAGGTCCTAACAGCTCAACCAAACCCCTTTAATGTTCTCCAAATCACATCCTCAGTAGGGTCATATTCACATGGGAGACAACATATCTTTTAGGGACACCATATAATCTCAATATAACTCCCACACCATACATTAACAGGGTACCTTCACTTGTACATCCTTACCATATGATGTTAAACTATATGGTGGGTCCCTGTCACATGACCAAAAAAGTTTATGTGTCCAATTAAGTGACATTGAACTATGTGGGTTCTAATTCCACTCACAGTGATACATAGGAATTCTATCATATGGGTTTGATCCCAATATCAAAACAACTTTTATTCCCTTGGGATGATGATGAACTCCACAACTCCCCATCATAGCGAATAATTCTAGTGTAATACCAATAAAAAAAAGAATCTCTGATCTGTCTACAAAAGGGTGAAAATGATGTATAACCTCAAATACATACAAATCCTTCCATCAATGGAGACCCCCATATATATAATGATTATATAAAACTGATTTTTTGTTATAATCAATCATTGCCTAGGGGTAACTCAAATTCACATACATGGGAGTAATCCATGGATTCATTAACATATGAACTTGTCAGTAAATTTTGGAAATGTTTACCCCCCAAATGGTGTGATGAGATCGACTTCCCACCATCTCAACCAATTTCCTTTTTAAACCATTTTTTTCCAAATTATTAAACAAATTCATGTATTAGGAAGGATGGTCCCTGAATCATGGATATGAGAGTTGTTGGGCATTTCTAGATCCATGAACAAACCTTTTGGAGATCATTAAAATATATTATACATGGAATCACAAATTTTACACCATCTAACACCATAAAATCCACCCACTAAAGCCTAAAACCATATTATTTAGAATAATAAAGAGAAACATGATGAAAATGGTATTACTGTAGCACCCCCTTTAAATGATAAAAAAGATAAATTACCTGGTTCCTATTGAACCACTCTATTCACTGTATAACTCCATATTTGAATTAAATAAAAAAGGTGTAACCACCATGAATCCTTAACAGAGGTGGTGGTGTTACTGCACTTCAGGCCCTTCTCATATCCAAAATGGGAGAATTCCAATCGTGACCATCAATTGCGCATGTTTTCATGTGATGTTATATTGAAAAAAAATTGTCTATAAATTTCACATATATTGCAAGAACTCTCTGAAGATTCCTTCAATCCAATGGAATTGTAGAGATTTTTATATACATTAATGTCAACTGTCACATTGACCGAGTTCTCCACAGAATAGAGGAATCCACCACCCACCCAACTTCTACAACTCTAGGTATCAAATTCACAAGATCTAGAGTTCCATAAGAATGTAACACTACCCAACCTGGAGGTATCTAGGTGGGTCCTCTTGTCGATGAAGTCCCGCCAACTGCCCACTCAGCAGAAACCGGTGGACCATAACATAATGAATCTATTAGTCATCTCAAGTCATTTTGAGAGATTTTACAAGGAATATTACAATGATTACATCCCCTATCTTAGGGAGGTGGTTGAAGTAACCAATAGTGACTGTGCCCCTAATTTATCAGGGTCCCTCTCAAGGGCCACTGACATAGGACTTCTGCACCAACTCCAGACGTCCTAGAATCCTCGTTATGAAGAGGATAATGCCTGGGGGACCAAACTGAAGTCAACCAATCCCAGGTACCTACAGTAGACTATTAATGGATATGATCATATAATCAAGAATAGGATATCACCTCTGTTTCTGTGGAAGATATTCACCATGAAAATTTAAAATCACAATATGATCATATGTATGTTAATTCTCTATATTCTGAAGACCATCATATAAATATGGTAGGAATCTAAGAGCAAGAGAAAATTCCCTCTAATTCTCAAAATACCCATTGTGCAATTATAGAGTAAAATTTATGTATGATGAAAATACCTACCATAGCATATGAATCCCCTGAGTCAAATATAATTGAAACCAATGCGTAGATGAAATTCCTACTTTCCAACATCAAATATATCAATCAAATATAGTGGAAATCATATATAAGTAGTTTAAAATATCTATGGATGTATGAAAAGGGTGTCATCCAAATAGGGTAGTGAACTAGAAGATGAAAATTCCCGCACTCCAGTAAAAATCCCATTAGATAAAAGGATGGAATATACATAAAAGAAGAAGGAAATTTCTACGGATGCATATCAATCCTATCATCAAAATAGGTTGGTGAATGAGCATTCAAAAATCCCTTCTCGCAGATATGAACTACATTAGGAAAATACAATGTTAATCGAAGAAAACTACTAGCATATACTAGCTATAAATCTAGGTTAGACTTTTTTCTCTACCTCCACATAGGAAATATATCTGTACCCACTGGTAATACATGGAGGTCCATTGTAGAAAGATATTCATGCTCCTATATCGAAATTAGAATATTATCCCTTTCCATCCAAATAGGTCTCCCAAAAATCCCAGAAATGATAGAGGATATGATATCAATTCTTGATCATATCCTACAGACATGTCAATATGAAATCACATCAATATATATATCAATTAGTCAGGACCACAACCCCATCTTCGTAGTGCAGGGAATTTATTATCTGCATCTTTAGTTACTACAAATCCTCTTTGCTGAGGAGATTCTACTGGATTTTCAAGTTGTGGACCTTCCAGGAGAGTACATCTAGAATAAATGCTTCTTCGAAGTAACTCTATATTGAGTCTTTTTAACTAATTCATTTCATATTATTGTTGTGAAAATATTTCTTCAAGAGAAAGAGAATGGTCTTTTCCAGTGGAAAACTGAGATGCATTCTAATTTTTTCCATCCCCTTGTTAGATACCTTTCAGAGGGGTAGGAGTTTGTTATTTGAAGGCATAACTAGATTCTGGGTAAGCCTCTGATTTCGTGTATGAACACCAAATTTATTTTCCTCAGTTTGTACCATATTATGGGAAATAACGTCATCTTCTGATTCCTCTGAACTGTAATAATTTTCTGGAGGATCATCTACAATGGTGTTAATGACATTAACTAATACATAATGAATCGATGGAATTCTATCAGTATTTTTGTAAGATATTCTCCCTCAGTATCCTTTATAAAACTCTATCCTCCTATATGATGAATTCCAAGGAACTATTTGGTGGACAACAACCTGAATGTAATCCTTTTATAGTTCATTTGTATTCTTTCATTATGGTTTCTTCCCTATTTGGGAGTAAACTAACTTCTGTTGAGGAGGGGATTGAAGATGAAAAAAATCCCACAGCCCTGCAGGTTGGGGCTATTCCTGTTCTTCTTCTTCAAATATATGAACATTGTTTAATGAATTTGAAGGCTAAATTAAATGATCCTCCGTACTTGAAATATGGTGTGACTCTTGAATTACTATGGATTAAATTCATGCAACATCTCTTCTGATTTTGCGATTTTTTTTTAGATATTAACAGGTTTCATTATCTGACAACCACTGAAATCACCTATTTCAGATGTTTTCTTTTCTATTTAATTCATTTTCATTCCATGATGCTTGACATCCCCTAATCAATACACCTACCCAAGATTCTCATATGCTTGATGTAAAAGTAACTCAACAACTTCTTTTATTTGTGTCTGATTATGATGAGAGATGGATGAGGAATGTTCTTGAGCGTACATTCGATTACATACAAAATATATTGACTCAGACTAACTGTGGGAAATATCATTTCATGAGACCACTTTTGGATGACTTTACTGATTTTGTAAAGCAGTGAAATGAAATTCTCCATGTGTACCTATCCTCTGATATGAACACTATATGGGGAATCATAAATTAACTAGTGTATCCTCTTTATAGCATTTAGGAATGCATGCTGAATGACTCTCTTTTTTTCACCCTTTGGATGTTTGGAAACTAGGAGAGACACAAAGTCAATTTGGTTTTGCAACCCTTATATTACCTTGACATGACTTTTATATTCATCATATGGTAATACATTGGTTTTTAAATGACTAATATTATTATATAAATTGAGGCGGATATCACGAATATAATCTACCATCATCAATTCTGGAATGTTATACTGAGAATTTTCCAAAGGCAAGAACATGACTTGAACTTCTCCCTTAGACAATTGTTTCCTCATGTTTAACATATATTCATCATCTTTCACTAGAGGTATCTCGACTTTGTCCGACTAAAGTGGAATCTCTATATTAGAATAGAAATTACCTAAAGGAGTTAAGAGAATGACTATTAACATGAGATGTATTATGGTTGAGAAGTTGTTTCACCTGTCAATGACAAGGCATCAAACCTGACTGGGATTGTGTTTTGAAGTGCCTCAACATAGGAGGCCTTTCTCATCACTAAATTTACAATTATATAATTTTCTCGATAATGTGAAATTCTACTATGGAGAGGGCTTTCCCAGTGAATTCCATCATGGGGAGGATCACCATGGTGGATTATAGAAAGGTATAAATCTTTAGGCTCTCTGGTCTTCTAGCCACATGGATGGTTTCCGTGGCTCTCATCCAGAGATAGGAACTGTAGATTGACTGAATTTTCCTGAAGAAAGCCTTAATGATGAAGTGTATGATGAGGATTCTTTGAATTACTACTACCACTCCCATAAATTGGTAATTAGTGGATAGGATATTGAGTTGCATAGATAAATGTATAAGGTCTTAAATAACTCCACCATTAAGAGGAGCTAAATCGCTGCTTGACTCTTGATTTTCCAATAGTGATTGGAGAGACTCATTTGATGTTCTCTTATACTTAGCTATGGAAAATTCTTGGGAAAAGTGGTTATCATTGGAATGTGTATGTGCCTGCCTTGGAGGATGGTTGATCAATAAAAATAAATAATTATAATTGTTTTATGTTATTTCCAGAGTCATCATAGGTGATTAATGCCATGATGACAAATTTATAATCATACTAGATGCAAATGGTATAAATTTTATGGGGATTGTGAACCATACCAACGGAGAATGAAATGAGGATGATCATAGATTGATCTTTGTTAGTAAATGAACAATTTTGTATTTATAACATTGAGTAAGGTTCTTGAGATAGTTATTGAAGGATACTTCAGGCTTTTCTATGGAATGTTAATCTTCATGGGATATTTGATATTTGAGTATGACCCTAATTTTAGATAAGTGGTGATGAATGTGTAGATTGACCTGTATTGTTAACCCACCTTGTGAGTGATTGGAGTTTCGGTGATGGGGATTGATGTGGAAAGGATGGAACATATATAATTCATTGATAATACGAAATTTTTTGATTCCTATATGGTAATTGGATATGATATGTGTTCTAGGGTTCCTAGTGAGGTATTGATTTTAATTAACAGATCATGTATGGATCAATATTTAGATATAAATGTTACCGAAAAAATAATATAAAAATAGGGTCATTAATAGCGGTATTATATAGATGTTAAAATGAATCCTAATAACCAATATAAAAGTAAATCATGTTTTAGGTTTTGAATATGACATCGTTTTTCATAATCTTGGGTTGTGTTAGATGAATTCAATGAGACTGAAGAATGACTAATACATTTCACATGTAATTAGATATGAAAATGGATAAATGAATTACCAAATTTCATCTTAAAAATGGTGGTATCTTAATTGGGATTGAATATAGATATTTAGTTGAAAAATTAGCTTAATGGTATTAATTTTTATAAAAAAACAAATTTTTCACCATTTAAAATCATGATAATTTGATGATATTGGATTTTATTTGATGGGACAGAGATTGAGATTTTATTATACATTGTTCTGAAGGATTTCATGTTGTATGGTTAATATTTTGTTACTACTCACCCCTTCCCCACATGCACAACACCCACCCCCACCACACCCCCAACACCCTCCCCATGCACAACTCCCACCCCCACCTGTACAACCCCCTCCCCACCTGCACACCCCCCACCCCACCTGCAAAACCCACCCCTCCCCTCCCCACTGATAGAGCCCCCTCCCCACCTACCCCCCCCCCCCACTCCACTCCTCACCCCCTCCAGCCTCCACCTGCACAACCCCCCTCCCATACACACCCCCTCCCCACCTAGACACCCCCATCCTCACCTACACTGCCCACCCCACCCCTCCCTCCCCACCATCCTATGAAATTTCAAAAATCACAAACCCATTATCATTTCAAAAAAAACAATATTGTTTTATTTAATTAAAATAGCCTTGTTAATAATGTTTTACAGGTTAAAGCCTTCTTTAAATTGAAATATTCATTTTGAAATAAAAATATAAATATCATTACGGATTAATTAAATTCAAAAATCATCTCTAAAATATATTTATAGACATTTTATAATGGAAACAAACCAAACACACATGTATCAACCATAACCATGTTGGAACCACTATGCCATAAAGTATTAAATATATAAACAAAATATCAGTGATCTGCAAAAAATTAATAAATGGGGAAAACGTGGATGTCCATTTGGATATCTCCTCATATCTGTCCTTCTCCATTTAAAACTCCATGATAATGGGTGATTTTATTTGTGTGTATATGGAATTTTAAGTTTGATTCCTCCTAACCACGGTCATTTTCAATCTCCCCTGACATCCCTTTGAATCAATGGTTTTGGATTAAGGAACAATAAGAACATTCCAGCACAACATATTATGATAAATAAAAGAGGGTAGGGGGTTTTTGGACATTGATATTGGAAGAATGAAATTGATTAATAGTCCTGGTTTATTTGTTCTTTAGATATAGTAAATACCTCAAGTGACATATAGTGGGTTTATATGGATGATATCATTACTCTATATGATGATTAAATGGATTTTATAATGTAATTTATGAAAATATAAATCTATTTTGAAGTGAATGGACAAGGGCCTAATGGAATAGTGGTGAGTAAGGATCCTGGTGGGACCATCATGAACTTGGGAATATTTTACCATGACGTATGATATGGTATTATGTTTTTGGGTGGGATTTCATTATTCCAATGTAAAACCTTGATTTAAGAAAACCTATGGGTTTCATAATCTAACCTAAAGGGGTTGGATTTTTTGTGTGGTGAAATGATTTATATATCATTATATTGTTACAATCATTAGTGATGTGTTTTGGTGAAGTGAAAAATATGAACGTGACATATAAAAAATATAATTGATGAATATGGTCTTAGGAGGACAATATAGATTCTCTGGGGCTGGTTTTACTTGAAGAGAATGTGATAGTTAATAGGTTTATCTTTTATTATTGATAAATTAGTGTTGGGGTGTTGTAAAGATTCCTAGAGTAATGTTCTGAGCAATGGGGTTAATATTTAAATAGAAACTATTATTTTAGAAATTAATAGATCTAGTTACATGATATAATTGGATACATGACCTTGCTATATACTAGATATTCTTAAATGAATCTTTAAAATTAAATATTTCACTCAAATTCCCTTATATCCACTCTAGATGACTACAAACCAACCTCAAAAAACCTTATAGGATCATGAAACATTATACAATGATATATTCATAGAAACTAGATCACAAAGATTTATAATTTCTCAGCAAATAAAAATATTTTATGAAACAAATGAAACAACAAAAAGTATCAAGTACAACAAGATCTGTTAATGAGACTATATCAATAATGTTGTCCCATAATGTAAATAATCAAAATGATGTGAATTAGAGAAAGATGACTAAGAAGTGGTATAATGAAAATGAATAAGCTAAGGTTTCTCAGGCAAGAGTTTGAGTGTATGAAAAAATAGAATTGGGAAACTTATTTGATAACAAGTAAAAAAGATAATTCATAGAATATGTACCTCCATATCATGTCATGCTTTATTATTTATATATAAAGAAATAAATATAATGTGACCTACCATATCAAACATATAGTTAGTCAAGAAAATCATCAAGCATAAAATGTTAGTAATATCAGCCCAAAATGTTACTAATCGATCTATCCCTCATTAACATCACTATCATCATTATCATCATCATCCTCATCCTCATCATCATCCCTTTACCCATCATCACCCCCACATACCCAACCACATCCTTGTCCTCATCCTCTCCCTCATCCTCTGCCTTGGCCTCCTCCTCACCCTTTTCCTCAGCATCATCCTCGTCTTTGGCATCTTCCATGCCATCGTCACCACCAGGAATGAAATTGTCTTGAACACCACTAGAACTACCACTTGGTGAACTATATATTGAACACATCAATAAAATATATTAATCACAAGCTATGCTGACCACTGTTGGATGTGCAAGACATAATGATTTCATCAGTTTCATAAATTCGGTGTTTTCACTATAAGATCGTTCTTCCACCTCTGTGGCCCTTTTCAGGCTATTCTTCTTGCGCCATAATCTTTTTGTACTCAGTTGAAATAGAAATGGTACCTGAAGAGGGTCAATACCTATTGAGGACAATACGCTTCCTAGGTCGGTGGCATACTCTGCTAGGGTTCTCATCTCCCAAAACTTGATGTAAGTGATCATTTGAGCCAAAATTGTCTATTTCCTAGTAGTCAAGGGCCTATAAAGAATCATATTAAAAATATTAATATATTATCTAGTTACAGTAAAGATATTAAAATTTTAATTCAACTATGTGACACTTACAATTCAGTGTTATGTTGGTTCATTAAATGAACTTCTATATTTTTTTCTTCAACTTGAGAAAAACTATTTTTCTTGAGGCACACATCCATCAATATTAAATACCTTCCACTAAAATTATATTCAATATAATAAACTATTAGTAAAAATAGGTTAAAAATAATTATTCTCATAACAAAATTATATGAAAATGTTATAAATCAAATATGGTTATGAAGAAATAGTAAAAATTGAAAGTCCTAAAGAAAAATTATAAACAAATTTCATACAAGCTCCTCTCATGATATGAAATAATAATACGTCCCAATGTGTGTAGGTATTTTTTAACAACAATGTTTTTTTAATTTTTTTAGATAATTCCAAAATAAAATACAATAATTCAAAAGACAATATTAATGAAAAACCTGAATGTTTTAACTTAAATACCTCAAATGTGATTAATACCTCAAACACGAAAGTCTTACAATGAGTAATCATTTACTTATACTATTCAAAAGACATATAAGTGCATCACGTATTAGAAAATATGTCATTAAAACATGCATCATATGTGTTAACAACCAAATCCCAATGAATATTAAACTCTTTTATTAAATGTTTCATGTATATATCTATATCATTTCCCAGATTAGAAGGGCCAGATATAAGTATACTCAAGAAAGAAAATGATATTTTCATACACAACCATGGGGGAAATTTATAAATGTATTTAGAAATCATCCATGTGTTGTGCGAGGTAAGCATCTACCCAAACAGAATAAAACTCTCACATGAAAGACCCAACCTCACATTACCCTCATCTGCTGCAAAATTAGGATATCAAGAATCAAATATTTGCCATGAAACTCTATCTGTAGGCTGAACCAACACTTCATTATTCTTCTTTCTCACAGTATCATGAAATCACATTCTTATTGATATTTAATAATACATGAAACAATTCCAAAGTTTGGGGGTCAATTGAATGTTCCACATTACCTTCTGTGGAAAACAAGATGGTTTTACATTATCTTTTGGATTCCATCATGATGTTCCATATTTGACACAATAATTTATTTATACAGTTTTCTCCCAGAATAAGCTGAAATAGTTCAGAAAGGCATTCTTTTTTTTCGGAAAATCTAGGTTCATTTGATAACTTTCATTCCATATTGTAGTTTTAGAGATTATCTGCATCATCAAGAAGTAATTCCTTCAAGAATGTATGTATTTAATCGATTGATTTATAATAATTCCCATTCAAGGTTTTCTATGAAATAATTTTAATAAAAATTATAGCTTTTTCATTTTCCTTCATTGCTGATGTATTAGATTTTTCGTAGCATCATTAAATTTATTCACTCTTTCAACATAATCATTTTCATTGGACGCATCATGTATACTCGTATCGAAGTATTCATGGGTTGAAATCCTTTCCTTATAATGATGAAGAATAAATGGAAACCAATCATAAATCAGATTCTCCAATCCAGTCCTCTCATTTGGGTCATCAATATTTTCAGATTTCCTACCCCTCCCCCCCTTCATTGTGACACCACACATAATAGTTTTTTTGAAAACCAGATTTTTTTATATTGTATCAAAATTATTCACGACTCAACCAAGGTCTTCCAAAAAAATTATAACATGGGTAGAGTATGTGAACACTATCTTATGAAATGTGAAAAGTGAAATCTAAAAAACAATATAAATTAGTTTAAAAATGATTTAGATTCAATCATTTTTATACATCCATCTTCTATCAATTCTGTAAAAAATTATAATCAGTCATTTTATGAAATGATTTAAATAATATTTTGGATTAATCAAAAATATTTTAATGTAAGTGATAATTGTTCACATTAACGAAATCATAACCAACAGATTATGTAGATACCTATTGAATCATAGAATTGGAAATTATAGTATTATATCAACATCGATTTTATATTGTGTAATAGAAAATAAGATGACACATAGTGGAATTAAATATTTTTTTTCTAGTTTTAGTTACAATATAAAATATAGTCCTCTCCACATGATAGTAACCATGGATCAGGTTTTACATGAAATAACTACACACTATGATGTACAAGATACAACTGGCCTCTATTGTAGTTATTCATGTCAAAAAAATATGTAAAAATATGAAAAAAGGAGTAACCGACTAAAAAATTTTAAAAAATAAAATCAGTGATAAGTAAATATACATTAAACATTCGAACAACTCAAATATAAAATGAAACAAATATGGTGAATAATATATTGAGTTTATAATGAAAATCAGTATTAGCTCAACTTTGGTTGATGGATAATCATTAAATATATACCTCATATATGATAAAATGATCCCATGAATCTTTCTCATAGGTATGGTAATAAATCTCAGAAAACAAACTGTTATGTGGGGAAGTAAGTAGCATAGTACCCCTATATGTTCCATACACCCATTTAATTTAAGTCTTTATCAAATTTAAACTCAACTACTAAACAATCATCCACTAAGGAACAATCATAATTAATTAATCATATTGATAATTTTTTTAAAGTATTAAATGCTAATATATTCATTAAATGGGAGGATATTCATTTTTCATATTTTCAATCTTTTGGTACATCATGCAATGCAAGCCAGCAATGAATTTGAATTTGTTTAAAAATATTATTAATTAATTAAAAATAATATTTTTACCAACATAATGAGTGTACACACCCATATTACCTATTCACACCGCTAGGCCTGTTCTCCAATGAGTCGCATACTATAAAACATAGGCTCATTAAATTAAAAACTGGCCATGATTCTCATCCATATAAAGTTTATCTACAAAAAACCACCCTTTGGGATTCATTCCCAAAGACCATATGAATCCCACTCATTCCATGGAATTATAATTGATCACTATCCACTAAGGCATTACTAAAAAACCAAAAAGAATATATTTCTGCTCTATCTATCCTAGAACAAACCATTTCAGATCATTATCAACTAGCTCATCAAAAACCACACCCAAAAACAATAGTTCTAGGTATCTAATAAATAATTCCATATTCATATAATAATTATTCTTATATTAATTAATATAATATAAATTAATAGGATATAAATAATTTTATATTTCATAACTTTTTTCCATCACAAGTGTATCGAAATAATCCAGGTGAATAATTCCTAGAATGAACCATATTTTTATGATTACCTTTAATACATTATAAAAATTAAAAATACATAAAATTTTTAAACGAAACCCAACTGTTAAAATACATAAATTTCACATATGTAATTTATTTACATCATCAAAGAACATCCCAAAATATTTTCCACAAGTTCCTTCCTAAAAAAATGTGTTTTGTGTGCGTATAATTCGACTAACAAGTAATATAGGAAACCCATATGATACTCATTATGGAAATGTTATAAAACTAAACCCTATGTCATTAGAAAATAATGTCACACCTAAGAGTATAATATTCATGTGAATCCTACATGCCACATATTATGAATAAAAACAATCCTATTTCATTTATGGTCCATGTAAAAATGAAAAAAATAAAAATATCAAATCATCACATCATAAAAGTGTTAGTATAGAGCCTATTTACATTATTCTGTATTCATACATGGATATCTACATCAAGTGGTGTAGAAGAAACATATATATTATGGAGATCTTATATTATTTTAATCATACCTTTTTATGGGTTAATGGGAAGATTCATTCATTGGTGGGACTCTAGAGTAGGAGAATAGTGGGTTTCTATTATTATAGGATTGACAGGTCCTTAGTGTAACCACAATATTTTATAGTAGAGAATCCCCAATTGGTTTTACTAATAAATCATAGAAAGGAGTAGGAATTTTAGTCCAATCATTTTAAAACCATGTACATTAGGATTACTCTATGTTTCATATGAGTTAGGGAAGAGTTGATTAAATATTAAAATTATTATGAAATTTACTAGTATAATAAGTTAAATTAAAAATATATCATAAAAAGTGTACAACTCATCCACCCCCCATCTTTGTGGAACCAACCAACATGGGATCTACAATAGGGATGTCACAACTGAGTGAAGAAGAAAATACATCGAATAGGTATTTTGGTGGGAATTCAAATCCTTTTATTAGAGAACTACCAAATAAGTAAAACTAGTGTTAAAATTAATCTAAATATAATTATTTGTATCTAAGAATTATACTAGAAATATATGAGATATAAAATTAGAGAGAATATTTAGCATATTGTTGTCTCTACAAATAATAGTAAATAAATCATCTTCAAAAAATGATTCTTCAAGAAGTAGTAGTTATAAAAATATTCTTCACTATAATCAAATATTTAATGAAAATATTATTAAAATAAATTATTTTTTAATTATATCACTATATTACTTCTTCTATATATAATAAATTGAATAACTCTTACAACTATAGTTGGTTCAAAGAGATCAAAAAATCACTCCATGAGAATAGTACAACTGTTGATGATATTCACTTGAAATTAAATTGTAAATAACCATGGTAAAAATTATATAAATATATATGATATTTAATAACATCATCATATACACATTCATCAAACATCAATAAAGTTTTTTTAATAATTACTCTAAATTAATAGGATTTTAATAGTTCATAGAAATATCTATAAACACCAGCTTTAAAAATCCCACATTGCATACAACTTATGTTGACATTATAACATAACTTCTAGTATAACATAGTAGTACATTACATGTAATGTAGTATTATCCTCCCCTTAGTTGTTCTTTATGAATGACATACAGTGAATGTATCATCACCATAATGTTAGAGTGTGATATTTTAATGAAAACATTTAAGGGTAGATTGATAATGCATGAGTATCTTGTCTTTCCTCTTAGGGTAAAAAAATCATATAGTTGTATTAATTTATAACCAACAAAATTATTTCAATAATCAATAAATTTTATATAAACCAAGGATAAAATAAATCATGATCGCTCTAATGTCTTTAATATCAATCAATATTACTCTATAAAGATAACTCACAATAAAACTACAAAAAAACCACAATCTGAAATGATATATCGATTATGTTCATAAGGGGATCATGGTACAGGTAAAAAAAATATTGCAAAAAAATAAAATTAAAAAATATTAAATAAATGGAGGTACAAGAAATAACTCAGTTACAACATACCGATTTGAAGTGGAAGAATAAAAATTACTTGAATCAATGATAGATCTTCGGTTAGAAAGTAGGGTTTCATCCTGGAGAAATCCAATTAAGGGAAATATGATAGATTCGGGTTCCCAAGGATGTTCCAATGAAATGTAATCTTGGAAGCTTGGATTTTTCGGTTCTGGAGGAAGTGGGTTTGGGAATTATGGATCACGGGTGGGACAGATCATGGGAAATCATTCGGACAAAGATTCATTTTGGTTGGAGGATGGGGGATCGACTGGTTTTGGGGATTTTTTATCCCAATGTTTATTAATAACCATTTGGATAGAGGGTATATCCCTACTGTTTACAAAAACCATTGCGATACATATGCCTGATTAATCATTTCCCAATTGTAGTATAAAATCGTGGGGAATTCATTACATATCCCAACGGTTTGAGAAAACCATTGGGAAAAACAAAATAACAGTGGACTATTCCAATGTTTTAAATTAACAATTTTTATTGGTTACTTTTCTGAGTAGTTTTGTGAAACTATTGGGAAATATGCGTTTGTATATGTGGGATTTCCACTAGTGAATGTTTTTGGGTTTTAGGGCAATCGAATGGGGGTTTGTGGTTTTTTAATGGATTTTATGATTTTTAGGATTCTTATGGATTTCAGGTTATTAATGGTTTTTAGGTAATTTGAGTCTTTTTAGTGTTTTTATGTATATTAGGGATTATTCAGGTTTTAACAGTTTTTTTGGGTCATTAACGGGTTTGGGGTTTTTAAGGGTTTTAGGGTGTTTTAAAAAATTTGGGATTTTTTGTGTTTTAATAGGCTTGGTTAGGGTATTTTATAATTTTTAGGTGTTCTAGGGCCTTTTTTGTTTTTAGTATTTTTTTATGGGGTTTTAATAGTTTTAGGGTATTTAGGGGTTGAAATTTTTTTAGGGTTTTATTGATTTTTCATGTTTTTATATGCTTTTACGATATTAAGGGTGTTAGGATTTTTATGATTTTTGGGACATCAATATTTTGAGTGGTTTTTTTAGATTTTTTATGGGTATTTTGGATATTCAAATTTTTACAGGTGTTTAGGTGGTTTATGGTTTTTATGGTTTTCAGGGGTTTTTAGGTTTTTTATTGTATTAGGGGTTTTAGTTCATTTTATGGATATCTTCAGTTTTTAAAATATTTTTTATTTTTTCATGGTTTTTAGGGTTTTTTTGTTTTTAATGATTTTCAAGATTTTATAGTTTTCACGGGGTTTTTTTAGTTTTAATGGTTTTTAGGGTTTAATGATTTTTAGGACTTCTAATTATTTTTAGTGTTCTTAAGGGATTGAGGATGTTTAAGCTACTATAGTATTTATGGGTTCATTGGGGATTTAGTGTTTTTAGTGGATTTAGGTATTTCGGGTCTCTATTATTGTTTTTAGGGTTTTTAAGGTTATTAGGATTTTTAAGGCATTGGCGTTTTAACAGATGTTTATGTGTATTTTTATAGGTTAAAATGATTTTTGGGATTTTTTCTGTTTTAGTTTTTTAATGGTTTTAAGAGGATATTTAGTTTTTATGGTTTTTTAGGGTTTTAAGGTTTTCGTGGGGTTAATGGGGTCTATAGTGTTTAGGGATTTTATGGATTTTAGAGTTATTAGTGGTTTTATGGTTCTGCTGGTTTTTTATGGTTTTCTTAATTTTTATGGTTTTTATTAGTTTTAGGGACGTTAAGGCATTTTTTTTGCGTTTGTTGTTTTTACGTGTTTTATGGGTCTTTTGGTTTTTATATTATTCTTATGGTTTAGGGGTTTTTAGGGATTTTAGAGTTTTATGGGTTTTTAGATTTTTCAGGGTTTTAATCATTTTGTGGTTTTTACTGGGGTTCTATGGATTTATATATTTTATTGGTTTTTTATTCTTATGGTTTTCATAGGTTTTATGGTTTCATATGGGTATTAGGGGTTTATGGTTTTTTATTTTAGTGTTTTTAAGAGTATTTTAGGTTTTTATGGTGTTTAGGGTTTTAGGTTTTTTTAGTTTTATTGAGTTTATTTAAGGGGGATTAGGGTTTTCAGTGTATGTATATGGATTTTTAATTTCTTTTAGGGTGTTAGGGTTTGAGGGTTTTAGGTACTATTAGTGTTTTAAGGAACTTTATAATTTATATGGTTTTTAAGGTCTTTTAGGTGTTTCATGGGATCTATGGGTTTTATGGATTTTAATGGTATTTTATGGCATTTTGGGTATTTTGGTTTTTTATGGGGTTTAAGGGGTTTCAAGTATTTTTTGGCTTTTCAGTTTTTGGGCCCTCGTGGTTTATTAGGATTTCATTGTGGGGTTTGCGGTTTTCAGTTTTTTTGGTTTCTTTTGATTTATATGGTTTTTGGATGTTTTCAATGCTATTTTGGGTTTTCATCATTTTTTAGGATTTATTTCTAGTTTTAGGGTTTTTGGGTTTGGAATGTTTTGGTGTTTTTAGAGTATTTCGGGTTTCTTAGTGATTTAGTGTTTTTTTACAGTTTTTAATGTTTTTACTATCATTTTAGTGTTTTATGGGGTTTAATTTTTTTGGTATTTTTATGGTTTTAAGCGTTTTATGGGTGTTTTAGTGGTTTTTTTGGTTTTTTGGTTATTTTATGGGTATTAGGGTTTTTTGGTTTTTTTGGTTTTTTTTTTGGTTTTTTTGAGTTCTTTTGGATTTTAGAATTTTCGGGTTTGTTATTTTTTTCTAATATATTAAATGTATTTTAGGGGTTTTTGTGTGTTTTTAATATTTTTAGAGTCTTTATGATATTTTTATTTCTTTTAGGGTTTTTATAATGTATTTAGGGATTTTGAGATTTTTTGGTTTTCATAGTTTATAGGTGTTTTGTGTTTCATAGTTTATTTTTTGGGTTTTTAGTGTTGTTATAGTTTTTTTGGTTTCATAGAGTTTTTATTGTTTTAGGGTTTTGTAGTTTTTGTGTGTTTTAGTGTTTTTTGGATTCATTTAGATGGTTTCTGGTTGTTTTGGCGTTTTAGGTATTTGGGGATCTATTTGGAATTTTTTATAGGGATTTAGGTTTTTTATAAGGTTTTGGTGGTTTTAAAGGGTTTGGGGTTTAAAATATTTTAGCGCTTTAGGGTTTTGGGAGGATTTTGGGGTTTTTAGTTTTTATTAGCATTTCGTTGGGCTTTTAGGGGTTTTATGAATTTTATAAGGGTTTCTAGTTTTTTTGGGGGGTTTTAGAGTTTTTAGTGTTTTATAGTTTTTAGGGATTTCATATTTTTTATGGTTTTTAGGGGTTTTAGGATTTTTTATAAATTTTATTATTTTAATTGAATTTAGGGGTTTTAGGGTATTATTTTTTTTAGGGTTTTGATGGTTTTTAATATTTTTAGGCTATGTAACGTGTTTTTGGTTTTTTTAGGTGTTTGTCATTTTTATGTGAATTTTGGGGTTTTTAGTGTTCTTGAGGTATTTAATATTTATGATTTTTAGTTTTTTTTCTTTTTTAAATATATTTAGGGTTATTTAGTATTTTACTATTTAAATGGTTCTTTAGGGGTTTTGTGTTGGATGTTTAAGTATTATTAGGGCCATTTGGTGTTTTTAGGGGTTTTAGGATTTTTTGGGTCTTTTCGTGTATAACAGGTTTTTGGTATTATTTAGACTTTTTGGGGTTTAGGGTGTGTATGGATTTTAGGGTATCTTAGGGTTTTAGTGTCTTTTATAGGTATTTTAGTGTTTTAGTGTGTTTGTGGTCGAATTAGTTTTGTTTTTATTTTTAGGGGTTTTAGGGTTTTTATGTGTTTTTAATTTTTATGGTTATTTATTGATTTTAGTGTTTTAAGGGATATTAAAGAGATTTGGGTAATCAGTGTTTTAGGTTTATAGGTCTTTTTATCTTTTTTATTTATTTTTAAGATTTCATAGGGTTTTTGGGTTTTTAGGTTCTTTAGGATTTTTTCTGGGGTTCTGGGATTTTTGGTGTTTGTAATATTTGTAATGGGATTTTGTGGATTTTTATTGGTTTTGGGTTTGGGGTTTATAGATTTTTTTGGTTTTATGGGGTTTTACATTGATTTCATGTTTTTAATGATTTCATATGGTTTTAGGGGTTTATTGATTTTTATGTTTTTTGTATGGATTTATGAATATTTATGTTTTTTGTGTTTTCTAGGGGGTTTTGGATTTCTTATGTTGTTTTTTGTTTCTTATAGATTTTAGGAATTTTTAATTTTCAATGTTTTTTTGGTTTTTTATGGGGTTTTATGGAGTTTTAGGGGTCCTTAGTATTTTTATGTGTTTTCATGGTTTTTGGGGTTTTTAAATGTCATTTGTAGTTTTAGGGTTTTTGATGTTTGTATTGTATTTTGGGGTATAAGTGTGTTTTAAGTTTTTTTAGCCTTTTTAGGGTTTTTATGTTTTCCAGTTTTATAATATTTTAGGGTCAATTGGGTTTTTAGAGTTTTAGTGTTTTTTGGGATTTTAGGGTTAATATGGATTTTTTGTGCTTTGTGGGTTTTGAGGGTTTATTTGGTTTTTTGGGTTTTTTGGAATTTTAGGGACATTTAAGTTGTTATCATATTTTAGTGTTTCAGGGATTTAATTGTTTTTAGGGTTTTGAGGTACATTTAGTGTTTTTTGGATTTTAGTGTTTTTAAGGGTTCATGGTCATTTAGACTTATTAAGGGGGTTTATGGTTTTGGGGTTTTTAGGATCTTTTAATGCTTTTAGGGTCCGTTTGGGGTTTTTAGTGATTTTAGGGTTATTAGGTAAATTTAGGTTTTTAAATGGGGTTTAGGGATCAAGGGTCTTTTGGTAATTTGAGGGGATTTATGGGGTTTTAGAGTTATTTTATTGGAATTTTTTGGTTTTTTGGGGTTTCTTGGATTTTAGCGCCTTTTAGGTTTTTTTATGTTTTTTCGGGTCTTCAAGGGTTTTTTGATTTTAAGGGTTTTTTGGGGATTTGGGTCCTTTTCAATTTTTTTGTTTTTATGGTTTTATAGGTATTTTGGGTATTTGGGGAGTTTATCATTTATAAGGAATTGTTTTCTGGGTTTTTGGGGTTTTTATGTGGTTTTGGGTTTTTGGGTTATTATGGACGTTCAATAGTTTTTTGGGTGTTTTGGGTGTTTTTTTGGTGTTATCTAGGTTTCAGTGTTTTTAGAGGTATTTATGTTTTTTCAATGGCTTATAGAGTTCAATAGGGGTTTTAGGAATTATTTTGAGTTTTATGTTTTTAAGGTATTTTAAAGAGGTTATATATTTTTTATATATTTTTAGTGTTTTAATGGTTTTATTGTCATTATGAGTAATTTATATTATTATGGGTTTCAAGGGGTTTTTATTGTTTTTAGTGTTTTTAATGATTTTGGGTGTTTAATTTTTTATGGGTTTTTATAAAAATTTTGGATTTTAAGGTTTTAGGGGTTTTTAGAGTTTTATGTTTTTAGGGTTTTTAATCTTTTAAGGGTTTCTGGGTTTTTAGGGGTTTTACGGATTTAAGGTTTTATTATTTTTTTAGGGATTCAATGGATATTATGGGTTATTAGAGTTTTTTATGGTTTATTTATTTTTATTGATTTGAAGGGTTTTAGGGGATTTTAGGTGTTTTATTTATTTTTATGTGTTTTATAAGGTTTTAAGGGGTTTAGATTTTTTTGTGTTTTCAGGGGTTCTCAGGGATTCAGGTGTTTTTTGTTTTCTATCTTTTTATGAGATTATTTTAAGCTTTTTCGGTTTAAGGTTTTTTTTCATGGTTTTATGGTTTTTAGGTATTTATAGGGGATTTATAGATTTTTTGGTTTTTTTGGCTGTTTAGGGAATTTTAGAGTTTTATAGGGCTATTTATAGTTTTTTAGGGTTTTAATGGTTCATTGGTTCATTAGGGAAATTTAGGTTTATTGAGTTTTTTTGGGCCATTTAGAGGATTTGTTGTGTTTAGGGATTTTAGAGTTTTTAGATGATTTAGGTTTTTTAAAATTTTCAAAGATTTTAGGGGCATTATGAGTTTTTTTTGTTATGACGGGTTTTAGTTTTTTAGGGATTTTATAGTTTTTTTTGGTATTTCATAGGAATTTTAAGGGGTTTATATGTTTTTAGGTATTTTAAGGGTTTATATATTTTCTATGGATTCTTTATTTGATTTTTAAAAGGCTTTTAGGGTTTTTATGGATTTAGGGTTTTGAGGGATTTTCAGGGTGTCTCATGTTTCATAGTGACTTTTGTAGGTTTTTAGGGTAATAATGGGTTTTAACGTTTTTAAGAATTTTTATGGTTTTAAGGGGTCTTTATGGTTTTTATTGGTTTTTAGTTGTTTTCATTTTTATAGTCATGGAAATTCAACATCTTAGAATTGGATGATTGTATCATAATCGAAAAAGGGTAGTTATGAAAAATATGGAAACATTCAAATGAATGAGACCGTGAAACAAAAAATATTTTGTGGACCTCCACTTCACATGGTGTTCTGCTAATTCATTAACTTCCCGTGAAATAATAGTTTACGGGAGGAGGAAATACCTCAGGTCCCTAAAAATGTAACATAATCATTTGTAGGGCCAAGGTGGTGATTTTCACCCTACAAAAGACAATTCTACCACTAACGAAATAGTTCATGGGATGATGTGGTATCACCTATTTTTACACATGAAAAAAAATTGTATTTTGGACGGTGGTAGTGTTCTCTGCTCCACAAATAACTACTCGCCATTGACTTATTCGTTCTTGGGAAAGGGAACCCTCTTGGAATTTGGAAAAATAAGGAAAGTGGTCCCCCATGAATGACTAACCTTGCTGGTACCCATCCACTTTATTCTTATAATGTAGACCCTTAGGGGAATAAAAAATGGGCATGGACACACATGTATGCCTGAACTGAAGAGAACCGATATGGACGAGCGATAAGGCACCATAGAAACCAGATCCCCTTCGATGATTCCAATTATGTAAGTCCCACCACATATCAGTAGTGATGACTTAATAAATCATCTGGTTGAAGAAGAACCCAAAAAACCATTGCAAACATATTCTCATGATGAAAATAATCTGGTGGCCCATTTTCGGATAGGTGTTTGACATAATAAAAAAACTACACAAGAAAAACCTTCCCCACGTATCAAATCACTACACTGGTGTAACTCAACCCTACGTAGAAATATAATACAGAGATGAACCCTAATACCATGTAGAAATACTCTACATGGGAAGAACCCATATCAATGTAGCATCATGCTACATTGATGTTAACCTCACCCACATAACAACTTGCAATGTAGAGGGAATCCCATTCCTTGTAAGAACATGTTACATGGAATGTGTTATCCTAGGGAATTCGACTCTCCAGGTCCCATCATTCTCTCCCATCGTGACATTGATCCCCATGTTGTCCCTTCCACGAACATATAAAATGACATCAATCCAAGGCCTCTCCCAAATCCATCTGCCTGGTTTTATAAAATAATCAAGCACATCAGCATGTCCCTACGAGTTTGCAAACATATGGTAAGAAGAGTCGAATGGGTGACCCCTATGATAGAATTGACCCCAATAATTTAATTTGAGTTACATTCTCATGAAAATAATTGTTCTGGCCTTTGGGTGCTCACATGGTCCTCCCCATTCTATGTGGTGAGGGTATGGATCATGCTTTCCATTACCATTGACAGTGAATGTGGTCCACCCTTCGAAACCAATTTTAGATAACTCCACATGAGGTAACACCCTATCCTTTCTTATAGAAAGTATCTTAGTTCATTACATCCTCCTTATAATATGGTTACTAAAATAGAAAGAGAGTAGGGAATATTCCATGCCGGCTCTCTATTTCCTTTGGGCTTCGGCAACTCATCCATCAGTAGACCAAATGTAACACATGATCTTTAAATCTGTTGCTCCATATTGTTTCTCACACCAATAATGTCTCACTTCGGCTTAAAAGTTAGTGGTGATCATGGAATTTTCACAATCCCAACCCTCATAGAGGATTCCCATTCTGTATAAATCTCATCCATACATAAATCCCTGGGAATCTTCCATTCATAAGCCCACACCACTTCTGCCACCTCTAATGTGTAATACCCAATCATTCTGAACTACATGGGAATTTAATCCCAACAAATGGGATACATAAGAATCCTACATAATGTCCAAACTATACAAAAAAATTCACCCTAATGTTCTCCAATCCACATTCTTTTTTTCTATATCCACATGGGAGAAAACATCTCTTCCGGGTCCCTTAGGCCACCTCAGTGTATGTCCTACACCATCATTGACCAGAAACCTTTCCCATGGACTTCCTTTAAACATGATGTTGAACTTCATGGTTGGGTCCTTATCCGATGATCATAAAAGGTGATGTTCAATTTTATTTGGCACCGAACTACGTGGGTTTTGATTACCTGTATGAGGATACATAGGAAGCCCTTATGTATACGATCGTGACATAAAAGAAATTCCCATCCCCCTAGATGATGATAAAAACTGTTGCACCAAAAAACATGTCATAAAATAAATTCCATCCTAATAAGAGGCCAAATAATTCCAGATCTATCAAAAAAAGTGTACCATTGATTAAAAACTCAGATATATATAGATTCCTCCATTAATGGAGAACCTAAAATATGTACAAAAAATTACAAACACTTGCATAGTCATCATGGATTTTTATGTTAGTCTAATCTATTAATGAGTTCATTGGAATGAACTTGGGATTCATGAACATGACTTAAATCTATAATAGATTCCTTGATAATTAAATAGTTCCCCCAAAATGGATTTATGAGCCCGACCTCCCATCCTCTTGAGTAATGTGAGTTATTAAGTGTTGTTGGACATGTTACCCAATGAATTCCTACATTTGGTCTATTGGTCTATGAATGATGGATATCAGAGATGTTGGGAATTTCTGGCTCCATGAACAAACATGCTGGAGACTAGTTGAGAGTGTTGTACCCGATGATTGTGATCTCGCACTATTCAACCCCTTGTAATCCACCATCTGTGTGTCACTGCTCTTTTGAGGGAAACAAAATTGTTAACATGATTTGATACCCTAACTAAGGTTCTAGTGCAACACTACTTAATAATTATTTCACATACAAAATGGATGTGGGCCAAGAAAGACCATTATTTATGCATGTGTTCATGAGATGAAACATTTTCAGGGTTTTTTTCTATTTGTATTACATATGTTGTAGGAAGTCTTCAGATATCCCTTCAATAAAATGTCATATCACTAGAATTTTGAGACACCCACATCATATACTATAGAACACATGTCCTCAAACATATAGAGGATTAGGTCACCCATCCAACGTATTCAATGTTTGGTTTCAAATGAACTAGATAGGGAGTACCTCAAAAAATATTACTCTCTCCACCCTGGATTCAGCTAGACAGGACCACTAGCCGATAAAGCTTTTCCATATGTCTGCTCAGGGATGGTTGGATGACCAGAACTACAAAACTCCAATTCAAATCTCCAACCATTTTTATACCCTATCCCAAGAACATGATAACAAGTTCTTCAGTTATCTGAGAGAGGCAGATGAATTTTTCACCAATGACATTCTACCAGCCGGATAAGGTTCATGCCCCAGGGACCCTGTAAGAAATAATCACCAAAAATATTGGTTGGCCTATCATCATCATTATTATAAATATACCACCCTATGAGACCCAACTAGATCTATATGGAGAAATGTACCTAGGCTCCCCACAATGGGTGATGATAATACAATCAGGAGCAGCCCATTTTCCCCATTCTTGTTAATGAATCCCTATATTCAAATACATCAAAAACCCATCAAGTATATGAATATTACTGCTCACCCTTATGAATCATGTCACTCAAATTTGATGAAATATTTTGTGCATACATATATCCCTTCAAATGAACATGAATCCCACAGAGGAAATACAACAACACATGAGTAGGTGCAAATTCTAACAACTACTCTCCAAATCCACTATGAAAATAGGGTGGTTAATTACATGAATATACATATTCCTACAAATGAGAATGAATCCCTCTAGTAAAATATTATGGAAATCAATGGGAAGATATATATTATTTCTCATCCATGCCAATCACATTTGTAAAATACGCTTGAAATAAAATATAGGAAGATGAAAAATCATGAACAAACATATCAATGCCATTAAACAAATATAGTGGAAACTAATGATTAGATAAAAATTCATTCTCATTTATGTCAATCTATCTAGTAAAATATGGCTACAATCAGGGAAAAAAGATGGAATATCCCAGCTATAAATCAGGGGAAGAGTTATTACTCTATCCCCAAATTGGAGAAATTTCATTACCCACTAGTATAAAATTGGGGATTAAAGAATGCATGTACTCATACTGTATCATTATAATGGTAATATATTCTCATTTATTCCAAATAAATCACTCAAAACATTATAGAATTATAAGAGGATTACATATAAATACTTGACCATGTCCTATATACATGTCAATATGTAATCACGTCTGTGGAAATAGGAAGGATTCAGGTCCACAACCCCTAATCCCAAACTGGGTGACTCATAAACACAATGATTTAGTCACTCAGGCGAAGACTTGCATCACTTCTCCCATCTGGGAGGGAAATTTTAAATATTCTATTATAAATGTAAAATGATATTAGGAACATATTATCATTCCAATAGGGGGAAATAGGTCCACTTTGGCAGCTTCTCCAAGATAGGCACATATCCTTACTAGAATAGAGGAAACTCGACATCATATCGTGAACATTCTTTTGGATCCAGTAAAACAAGAACATGTATATGATGATCATTACTAATAAAAAGAAACCCTAGTTTCCTACAAGAGATAAAAAAATGTCTCTGGAAATTGTAAGCTCTAAAATGAATAGCAGACTCATGACCATACTCTATTTGAACCAGGAGTAGTTTAGGCCATAAAACATCTATCAATGATGGCCCATGATTCTGCGGATCTATTACCAAATTACCAAAGTAATAGTAAAATTTTTAATATTCATCCCCAAAAAATAAATATCAACAACCATAAAGGTTCTCGTCAGAGCATCAACCAATAATTCTCCCTCCATGGACACAAACTGATCCATTATATGACCTTATCTCTTGATGAGAATTATTCCATAAATCCTCATGGATGGAAGATCAAAATGAAAGATGTTCATCCATTTTTTTTATTGTATCATGATGGTCCTCCCCATGGTATACACTATATAAATTTTTCATACAGTTAGAACTCATTCTATGACGGTATTCCTCACCGTGATGTCATTTGTTGTGATGTTCCTCCCAACAATGACATAAAATAGCATGAAGGTACTCCCCTTACTATTGTTCTTCATTAGGGTCCTCCCTAGGGTATACACCACATAAATTATCATGGTAGTTGGAAATGAATTTATGACGGTATTTTTCAGTAGGATAGGGTTATTTACAAAAGTCATCCACACTGATACATCAAATATCAAGAACATACTCACATTTCTGTCATTTTCCCTAAAGACTATCCCAATGTTAAATGCTATTGAAATATTACCCTAAAACTGACTTCATGTTGTGATAGTACCCATCACCATGAAAGATCATGTTGGAAAGTCCTCACTTCAGTCAAAGATAATGTAAAAAAAGAATTTCATACCCTTTTAAAATCAAATACAAGGAAGCCCTCATTTATCAAGAACATGGAAATATGGTGGTAGGCATATTGGATACCATGTCAATAGTAGTGATTTCTCAACCAGGTGATAAAATATGTAAATGATCATACATGGGGCCATCACCATATTTTTCCAATATCGATGACACCAATTCTAGCCCCACTACTTGGGGAAAAATTATGAAGAAGCTTTCAAGTTGGAAAAATTAAGTAGAATAGACTATGGTGGAAAAAAGATATTTTGAAGGTGAGAAGAAAATTTAATAGGGATGACATACCAATCAATTTTTGTCCCTTGGCCACTTCTCAGTTCAACATAAAAATGGAGTTATTAGAAAAAAATCATTTATAATATCTATCCAAATATCTATAAATCATTCTGAAAGGTGAATGAAAAATTATTTCCCTACAACGGGTGTGTAGACAATTTCAAAATATTTGGAGATCATTGTTTTCAAATTGACTTTGAGTCACTTCAATCTTTGTGGTGAGCACAATCAGAGAGTTGGGAGAAAGATCTCCTACTACTATTCATCAATTCACAACATAATATTTATCATATAATCATTAAAGCACTATCTGGAGTTCACATTTAGGGATGTGGAGAGAATAGATCTTTTCTTTTCACCACATTCCCATTTCTAAAAAATCTGAATCACACAATTCCATTATCCCATGACAGAGAAAAAATAGGACCCTTCCTCAGTAAGGGTAGTATGCTCGTCATGAATCAGTGTGGAGTAATTCTATAAAGTGTCACACCCGATGGGAGAAAACAATCGAAATGATCCTGAACTAGGAAACTGCGAACATTCATTAGTAATCCCATTTAAGGGAATACAATCATCATGCACTCATATTTTAAATAGAAACAAATAGTTCACATGCAGACCTAGTTTTATATCTGGATCATGTGAGAATAGGTATTCATGATATTAAGAGAGAAGACATAGTAGTGTTAACCACCACTATAAATGATCATCCACATCCAATATAGACAAGGGAATTTTTACAACACAATTCCCCAATAAAACCGACAAATTCAGGCCGAGGCACAATAAAAAAAATATAAGCAACCCTAACCCATAAGTTTGGAGGAATTTTTAACACAACCATCGCCTCAATAGAAATCAGGCTTTTACAATTTAGGGGGGATGAAAATTGGAGAGATATCTCATTATATCTCATATTATGTCACATTTTACCAAAAAGGGATGCAAATTAAATGTCTTCATATAAGCTCCCTATGAGTTAGTCTTCTCCAATAATCCTTAAAAGGATCCCAAAAACTAAGGGAAATGTCCATTAAATGATTCAAACGCGTCTTATACCATTTGGTGGCCAGTACGGAGCACAAAATGAATTATTCATAAGTAAACATCATGTGAATAAATCTTACAGGCGGAACACAATGTAATAAAAATGCTGAAGGTCAAGGAGAGGATGATTCGTCTAGTAATCAGATCCACATTGAATATGAAGGTGTGATTACCCAAAACAAGACAATCACCATAAATTTAGAAACTATCTAAATAAATCACCTAACACCTCTTTAGTGAATCTATACTAGACAAAATAATTGAGGGAAATTCATACATAACCCACCTCTTCCCATATATGAGAACGATCCCCTTACATTTGAAAAAATTTTCATTCATTATGCGAATGAAATGAAATAGTTTAGGGGAATCAACACAAATTTGCTCCGAGTTAGAATTACTATATAATATTCTCTATAGAATGATCCTCAATATACACTTCCAATAGGTGTACCTCAACTGCAAGGATTCACCTAAGAAATTGATGTATGGAAGGGACATATGCACAACTCAGCATTGGGACTATCGGCTCACCTGGACCCTATCGTGGAAGGATATTAAGACCTATATCCATTAAAGAGACCACCAGAATGAGTTTAAGTGAATACTCAAAAAATATCCCCATATGGATATCTACTCAAATAATGGTAGAAACGACACATAAAACCCTACCATTCACTGAACCTATCCAATAGTGAGTTCAATAGAACAACCATCACGGGATTATAGACAACACTGAAAAATTTTCAACTCGATTCGAAGATGTTTAGGATAGGAATACAGTAGTATAACCCAAATAAAACCCTTACCCTCTCTAGGTGAGAAACACCCCACCACTAGAAAATTTCTAAAGTCTGACATTTCAGATATTTAGTGGACCAAGTGACTTGAAATTACATCTAACACACTAATTATCATATTATGACCCCATGATTGTAACCCATGAGCTACAAGAAGTAGTCAAACTCATATGTTTCATGGGAACCAAGAAAGTTCCAGCCTCCGTATGGTATTAGAGTGTTCCAACTAAATTGATAAAAATATGGGAGGATCTTTTTCAGCAGTTCCACATCTAGTTCAGCATAATGATGCCAAAGATAATATTCATCGACCTACCAAAAATAAAACATTGAGAGATTGAGAGATCCTTGGGATTAATTTCTAGATGGAAAAGAACAAACATACACTTTGAACCATCCACTATCCAATGTGTATATTCTTTCCCTATTCATCGATAATCACCAGGATGAGCTACAAATTCAACATATCCTAATGAAATGTAAATGTGGGGTTCAAGAAGACTCTTCAATTAACCATAGATTGGAAGACTCCATACATAGAAACTAAGATCAAGTCCCAGATAACTCCACTTGTCCTAGAAAAGTATTAGAAAAATAGGAAGTTTCCCTTGTCATTCTTAAGATACCACACATGATCCATTGTTGAAACCCTCAATATATCATGATTAAATCCTTGAGAGTAAACAGAAGAACCTACCTCGATATCAATAGAAGAGGGGAACCATGAGAAGTCAATTCTTGGAATAAAGGGATAATATATACTCATTTCAAGATGAAAATTTCATTGTCAATTTTATAGACTCTATAGAATAAAACATACTACATGTCCAAGATCCCAAAAGGGACGATGGAGTAGGTCTTGATGACTGGCTAGATTATTTCCACTTTCATCAGATATTTGGACACAATATCATTGAATGGTTTTATTTAAATAACTCCAACATAAAATTTTATACTCTAGGTAAGTAATGTTGGGGAAGCCACCTTAAAAAATGGTGTATGATTTCAATACTTCCTCTAATGAAGGAGGTGATTTGAATGAAATTATTAATAGAAATTCATGAATGTTTGGTACTTGGATGACTTTAAAGAAAATCAACGGATCACCGAGATTTCTCAATGAATAGTTGAATCATCCAACTATGACTCGAGATAATGCTACTATAACACAGTTGATGTCCTCATCCCTGCAACCCTCCAAATTCCAACCGTATAAAAAGTGGTTTAACTAGAAATGAAGGGAGAAAGTATAGGAAAAAAGAAACTATGTCAAGGAAAATTTCATCTTTCATCCTCTCAAACTTCATGCTCTCACATATGAAACCACATGAAATGTCCCACAAAATGGTACCAAAAGAAATAATCAACCTTGAAAATTCCTCATCAGATGATGTGTAAATCCTTATTTTCATTAATATCATTCACGTAATGGATCCCTTGTCCAATTATGAGTATGGATATGATTATGAGTTCCCTGCACCTAATCGTGGTTCTTAAAGAAGAGGATGTATGAGCCAAGGATATTGGGGGAGAGGAATCCATGGAAGACACCATACCCCTAGTCACACACCTTCTCAGAGTGTCGACGTTGTAGAAACTCGTAGAAGAGCCCTTCAGATAATAAAACCGGAATAGAAAAATCCCCTTACACCATCCAGAATCCACTCTAACCCAGTCATTTGGTAATATCTATCAGTACATGAGTAGATTACCAATCTCCATCTGTATTCTGGTAGACCTACATGACCCAACCCTCCAAAAATAGAATCACCTCAAACTCCTATATCGAGGACCGATCCAAATACATACAACACTAAATCCCCTCTATAACCTATAATGGATCATCCTCAAACCTAGAATCACTGAACATTAGACGAAATGTATGAAACCATAATATATGTATCCTCGATACTAGCCAATAAATCTATCATTTATTTTCTATGATTCTCAAAAAAAATCAGGGAAGCACTCATTGAGGCCTTACTAAGTCCACAACAGTTCAAAGATGAGGTGGTAAATGCCGAATTCGATCGAACAGAGGTTAATCTTGAATAATTCAATGTGGTCTTCTCCTTCAAAAAACAATATGAATATTCCACTATACATGGACATATGAAAACCTTTCATGTATCAATAAGGATAAATGATATAGATATCCAAAAATTTCTCATTGAAAATGGTTATAGAGTTAACCTAATCACAATGAGAACACTCTATCGGCTAGGCTGAAATAAGGATAACCAATAACTGTCCACTATAGCCCTATAGGGATATGAATGAGGTGATCAGAATCCATTGGTAAAAATTAGGATCAAGGCTCTTTTTGGAGACCTCATGACAAACATGGTTTTTCGGGGGGTTCAAAAAAAAACAACACCTTCAATGTCCTTCTAGGAAGGCGTTGGTTGCATCAACACATGAAAATCCCCACAACGTACATCAATGCATAAAATAATTCATTATTAGAAAAATGTGGGTTTCCATTCTAAAAAAGGTCCCATTTAATTCCTATGATTCAAACTATCTAGATACGTAATTATATAAATGAAAAGCGAAACAACCCCTGGTCAATGGTGTTGATTTTGTCACCACCCTGAACGATCTAGAAATAATCATGGATGTCCCATAAAGACAACTAAACAAATAATATGTGTTACCCATCCATCTAGTTGGGTGTATGAGTACAAATTTAAATGAATATTAAATTTTCCTCATGAATTCATTCATGACCATAGAGTTTAGAATTTTTGGAAAATATACTCACTCCCCATACAGTGGGAAAATATTAGATGAAAATGCCTTGAATCCATCCCCAGAGCTATAGGATATCCCTACCTCACCGTCTAAGGTATAATAGGATGTCTCGTCACCCAAAGAGGATGAATTCAATATTATGTCCCTCACTCCATCCTATAAAAAACTCAAGGAAACCCCCCTCTTTCAGTGGATGTTAGAAGAATTCTCTCCGTCCTCCAAATAACAAGATATTGACTCCTCTCTTAACTATAAAGACCACATACTAAGACATGTTTTCACATTAGAAAAGTGGATGAAAATTAGAGTGAGGAAGAGTAATAGGAGAACCTTTTGGGATGACTTTTCATCATATGAGCAGGGTGTCTCTACAAACCATGATGAACATAGGGAAATAATTCAGGGTGAGGAAGAAGATCCACATACCACATTAATTAGTGCATCCATGTCTTACAAAGAGAAAGAGATATATACCTCCTTCCAAATGAATCAATAAGATTTATTTTTCTAGAACTATAATAAAATTCAAGGCCTCAATATCGAGGTGACAACTCACCACATGGCCATGCTAGAGGACCACCATGGCTATAAAAAATAGTCATAAGGTCACCACCATCACATTATTCAAATATAGAGGTTGAATTTGATAAACTCATCATATAAATATTAATTCTAGTGTTCCAAAATCCCATGTTCTTATAAAATATAGTTTTCATCAGAAAGAAAAATGAAAAAAATCATATTCTAGATTGTATTTTATGATCTAAACTGGAACATACCGAAAGATGATTTCTCAGGTATGAACACTTAACTACTAATCAATGTGATAAGAAAATATTAGGATCTCTACTTCAATGATGTATATTTAGGATTCAACCAAATTGTAATGGATTAAAATGATGAAGTAGCCACCACCTTCGGGGAACCCCTGGGAGATTGTTTTTATCAAGAAATTCTCTTTGTATTGATGAATGACGGGACCAAAAATAAATTTTCCATCAATCACATCTTAAAACCATTCATGGGATGTTTTTGGAATGTTATGTTAAAGGCGTAGTTTTTAAATCCTAATTGAACTCAGACCACCGAACGGACCTTGAAACCATATTTAACAAACTAAGTCAATAGATCATGAAAATTAAACCCTTGAAACATAATTTTTTTTATTACATTTGGAATATTTCATGTCTTCATCATATAAAATTGTGGAATCAAATTAAACCTTGATAAGAAAATGAATATCATTTTAATTTCAATTCCTCACAGCCTCACTGAATTTAAAGGAATTTAAGGAATCATATCTTATGTTCATATATTTATAGCCCACCTTATAGGAAAATTTTTCCCTTATCTAGGTTGATGAAAAATGGGGTAACATATCTATGGACTAATGATTGTAATACATCATTTGGAAATCTAAAGAAGTATCTCTTAAAACTTCTAGAAATAATGAAGCTTATTGAAGGAAGACTACTTATTTTTCATGTTTCAGCTCTACTGTGATCATGAGGTGCCTTCCACTGACAAAATAATGATTCCTATAGAAAAAAGGGCCATTACTACATCATATTAACCATTATTGAAATAGATAATATTTATTTAGATATTGAGAAGATCTGTTTGTAAGTAATATTAAATTTTAAAACATTGATCCACTACATACAGCATCTAGAGGTCTATTTTCTCTCTTGTACCAATCCACTCAAAAACAGTCTTAACCATCCAACGTATAGATGAAAACTTTCATGGTAAGAAGTCATCCTAAAATAGTTTGATATCTAATTAGTTCTATAGAATGTGGTAAAAAAAAGACGTTAAAGTATTTTTTTTAATACATAAACCTTATGTATATCTGACTTCATGGGATACTAATCTACCTGATGAAGAGGTATTCTCTATTCGAAAGGACCCCTATAATTGGTAGATGTATTCTACCAGTGTACCTAGATGTCCAAAAGGAAAGATGATAAAATACCCTAAGATCAACCAAGTAGGTCTGGGAGTTATACTCCCATCTTCTACAAAGGTAGTCCTAACTTACAACTTCTTTTTTTACAAGTGGTGTAAAAACAATGAATCATAATACAAGGCTCGCATTGTAGGGCTATATATGGAACACCGGGTACAAGTAAAACACCTGAAGATTAAATGCGACTCGGAATTGGACATTAAGAATGATAATGATGATTCTAAAATCAATAAATAAGAACTAATCCACTAGTTAAAAAAAATTCAAGGACAAATGGTTGAATTCCCCTTATAAACCACATTAAAACATGTCCTCTAATCTCCGATGCATGAAAATGCATCAACAACTTTGGTCGATCTAGACTGGGACAAAACAATCTTAATCATTTCACCTTTCCGGATGGTCTCAACATTTGTTCAATCCAACACAGAAAAAATTAATGACATTATCCTCAGATCGAAACCATATGGTCTTACCACCAGGTGGATGATACCCATTTGGGACAACCATAAAAAAGGAGAACCACCAATGAACAGAGCCCAGAGAGATCAATTCTAAAGATTAGAAATTAAAATTTGTCTAAATGATGGTACAGATCAAAAAAAATTCCCCTAGAAGAAGAGACTTATAAGAGTCATTCTTAGTTGCATCGATGGACAAGAGACTATTGTTTTCTGAGAGGTAGTGTGCACTATTACATGTGGTTCCCACCAGTCAATGTCCAAGAATAACCATCAAATCCAAACGCAAGCATACTACTAGCCCAATATAACATAAGACAACTCAAAATTCACCAAAAAGTTTTATTCCTACCAGATTCATTTCAATTTAATCCACTAACCCCGGAGTTGAAACATATAGCCAAGTACTCCTAACCATTCCCCATATGGTTAATGGATGTCTTGGGACCCTATCATCCCACTACGTCCAAACAATTCATGTATATTCTCACACCAAGATACTTCCTTTCCATGTCGGCAGAAGATATACCCATCAAAGTGGTCAGGGAAAGGAACATTGTCAGCTTTGTGAATCCCAACATCATCACCAGATTTGGTGTCCCTCATACAATACTAATGGACAAAACCCCCATTTTTTGTACTGCTTAATTGGAAAAGTTATATCAAGCGTATGACATAAATTCCAACCATTCATCCCACTACCACGAAATAGCTAATGGGAAGAGAGAGGGATTCAATAAGACCATTTCCAATGTACATCAACAAATAGTGGATAAGGAATTGATTACTTGGAAAAAATGGTTCTCTATGCTTTGTGGGATTACTGGACCATGACCCTCAGTTCCATATAGGTGACCCCATACTCCTTACTATGTGGGGTAGAGGAGGTCATGCCCATCAATGATAAATTGACCTCACACCATGTTTCCATCTGTGAACAACTATAAAAATATGATAAATCCTTGAAATAGATAGATTAAATGGAAATACTTGTTGAAAATAGATTGATTCCCAACAACATTTGAAGGCTTATCAAAACTGAGTCAGACGATCCATTAACAAAACTTTTTGCCTCCGGTCTTTCCTCGAATGAGGGAAGGTGTTTCTTCTCATAACTCCAGCGATTACGGGAAATAAAAATCCAATGTTTATATCAAAATGAGAGGGAAACCATTTCATTATCAAATGGATCTTATTCCATGATCTCAATATATAAAAATATCACAATAACTCCCACCAATGTAAGGTTCTTGAAAAAGTATTTAATGTAACAATATGGTATTTCGTCTTGATCGTGTGATGTGAAACTGGATGGTGAATCTTCCTAGTTGTATGATGATAAAATATATAACATATATCACCCTTAGCATATGATGTTAAACTATGTATTGAATGTAATCATCACAGAATTATACTTTTTGAAATCATGTTGGGAAAGTGTGGTGTGGAAGTGGGCCTCATGGGACCTTACTCACATCAGGTTTTCTAAGACACCACATTACATGTACCCCTGTTAAAGAACTCTCCCCTTGCCACAAATTCTATGACCTTAAAATAAGATAGCACATCCCCAACACATGATGTTAAAATTCATGGTAATCATCATTTCAATCAATGATTATCCTTGTATGAGTTTTATTTACACAAGATAAAGAAAAAAATTCCCCTACCCACTAGGTCAGAGTTAGATCCATATTGGTATTCTCTTTCTCCATAACTATGTGTGGATTGATTACCATCTAATGGGAAACATACTGATTCCTCGACATCTCATGTCAAGTCTGGACCTAGATTTATTTCCTTAAATGGGATGATATTTGAGCTAGACTTTGGCTTTAATGACTTTTTTCACATTGCGATTATGTTTCTCACTAGTCGACAAAATCATCCTTCTCACAATTATGAGACCCTTGTCTTAATCTCGTGATGATAAACATTATGGTATATAAAGTTATCACATGTGATATCATTTCCCTAGTAATTTTTCACCTTCCATTCCATTTTTCTAGAAGTACATATGGATAGATTCCTACCATCATAGGATATATAGCAATGCTGTATCTTATATATTGGTATGAAAATCCAGAAAACATCCCATCTCACTATATATGGGCCGAACATGTGTCGAGATATTATTGTAAATAACTATATATTTCAAGATTACTATTCATGAAGGATACTTAGTGGTTCCCAAATCATCATTATCATGTCCAACCACAATAAAGGATGAAAAATTCTATCTCCCAGTACATGAGTTAGATCTGAATAAGAAAGCACCTCGAGAAATACATGTGGCTTGATTCCCATCCTATAGGATATGTTTTAAAATTAGAACCATCTTCCCTAGTCCTAGCCATATAATATGGTAGAAATACCCCTAGTGTATGGATCAGAACTATGTAGAGAGAACATGTTCAGAACTATGTGTGGTTCGATTCTTATTCATTTAGGATACATAGTGACACTCAGATCTCAAATCCCATGTCTATAAATAATAACGGAATAAAAATTCACTCCTCCCTTTGTATAAGCCTAATCTGCATAGGGATCCCCTTATTAAGAAAAATATATGGCTTGATTTCTTACATAGAAGGATACATAGTGACACATAATTCTTTAGTTATGGTTCCATTGAAAATATGTCCTCTTCCACTCATGGAACCAATGTATTGACCACATTGAATTAACCATCATGGTTCCTCATGAACTAGGTATGGCTTGATTATTGTTTCAAATAGATACATAGTGATGTCTATTCCATCTGTCCTAGTCCTGTCCACTGAAAAAATAAAATGAATGATATGTACCCATATCATATATAAAAATACAGATCTCTATAGGATATATCAATTTTGAGATCCTTATTTAGGAATCTATCTATAAAATAAACATATCCCCCTATATATGAGTTAGATCTAAGTAGGTAATTTCACACTTCCTGGTAATTCATGTTATGATTGTTTCTTTCATGCCTATTAAAATTCCTTCCACTCCTCAGACTCTATTCCCTAGGAAATTTGAAATCATCAAAATCTTCCAGCATCCATCGAAAATAGAGTGTTAATGTTATGGGGAAACCATTATTTAACTATTCACAATAATCCTAGTTGGATCTACATAATCTTATAATAAAAATTCCAATCAACCAGTGAAAAAAATCATCACCAAGTGGGGTGTCTTTCATCTTTGTAAGCTCCATTGGCTTCCATGCCTGATATCATTTCATCTAATATGACAATACCAAGGATCATGGTTTAAACTTTCCTTCCCCTCACATAAGGATACTGTCACCACACCCTGGCCTGATTATCCTCAAGTTACTCATGGATTCAATGAAAAATGTTCCTAGTTATATGACCTTAAACAACAGTGTGGCATGTCATCGTCACAACATGATATTAAACTATATAGTCAATGTAATAGTCACATGACACTAATGTTCAAGATATAAAATACTAGTTGTGTCTTAATTCATGTTATCCTAGGATGCATAGTGATACACAAATGTTTCGTCCTTGGTCCAACCATTTCCCATGAAACAAATGATCCTTTCCTATACATGTGTTATACTTGTAATAGGAAACTCCATAGAACTACATCTAGTTTGATTCTTCTAATGATAGGATAAGTAGTGATGCTCGTACCTTATATCATAGGTCCATTCAGGAGGTAAAAATGTCCCATATTTTCTTATGTATGGGTCAGAAATTCATAGTTAATTTTCATACACAACAAAAAATCCCTTAGATTCCTATGTATGAGGTATATCTATGTACAAAAGTCTAATATGAGTCTCTCATCCTTCAAAAGCTCATATTTTGATAAATATTTCACCATCACTATGCATTAGTTGAAACTGCATGGGGAACCTCTCTATGACAATTTATGGATTTATTCATATTTCGAAGAGAAATATAGTAATTTTATGCCTCAGATATTAGAAAAATCCATATAAAAACATTTTAAATGTATGTTTTAGACCATAAAAATAGGAATGAATCAAAATACCCCCATGATATTTCTAATTGGAATTCCCCTTTCATCTTCAAACAGTCTCCATTAATAAACCATTCCCAATTTTTGGAATATTTGTAATCCAAAATAACCACCCTATTCATCATAAATAGAGGGTTAATCCCATGAGGACTCCATTGTTTGACTATGAAAAATGCTCCCCATTTGGATCTTCATAATATTCCCACCTAAAATTCCTATCTACCATGGAAAAATTCTCCCCCATTATAGTATTTTTGTTCCTGGGTATGCCCCAACAATGTTTACGCCCCACATCACTTATTTTATTACAAAATACCATAGATTAGAACTTAAAATTTTATTCATTCATTCCTAAAGATGAATTATTCTTCTTGGTCAGATTAATTTGAAAAGGTTTAATCATTTATCCCTTGGTTAAATAAATTTTACCTTAAGTCTTAAGCGTTGAATGTCTTGGCCATAAGATGTTAAAATACACCATCTAGGTCCTAGTTTCACGATGGTAAAACAAACCGTGCATTAACCCTGATTTCTATAATCCATGTTTTTGTAGGAATGGTTTATCATTCAGGGCCAAAGATGATACAATTTTTCTATTTATTTTTAGACATCATTCCCTAGACAATACACCTTTTGTGGTCTTGAGAAATCCAAATTTCCATTAAATTACCTAGCCATCATAAATAGAGGGACAATGTCCTGATGAAACCTTTTTTTGACTATGCACAATATGCCTTACTTGGACCTGTATAGGTTTCCCATAAGAAAGGCCCGTCAAATAAAGAAAAATTTTCCACCGTGATAGGATTTTCCTTCCCCAATACACCCCCCCAAATCATATTGGAAACCACTCTTATGGTTACTCCTCACATCCATTTCCCATATCATGTCTCGGAATCAAAAATCAGAAAACAAGGGTTAAGAAAAAACCATCATTAATGTATGAGAAATGTTTGGACAATTTAAGTCAATAATCCCAATTGGGACCCTCACCTTATAATTCATGGTAAAATATATTTGTCCTAAAACATCAATGACATTCACCTTGTTTGGAAGACTCTAATTTTCCATGAAAAGGGACACAAAACTCAATTGGTTGAAAACTCATAAATATAACCTTTGGAAAACGTTGATTACCAGCTTCTATAAATATGAATCACATGTTTTAGTGGAAAAATAATAAAATCATGAGATGAAAAAAATCCACAATGATTGTTGGGTCGAAAAACCGTAAAGGGCAACCTATGAAAAAGTCATGTTATGCTTGCTAGGTCCACACCATGGTGGATAGGGGAAAAATTAGTTTTGTGATAGAAAACTAAAAATATTGTTGGTTTTTTCATGAAATCCTATAAATCAAAAAAACTATGCTTGTTGAGCCCCTTGACATAGGAAAAGGTTAAATAATTGCATGATTATGTCATTCCGATTATCCTCGATGGTAACTAAAATTGATATCCAATAAAGAAAATATTGATGTCATCTAAGACTATCTTTCATTCAAAGAACATGGAAAATTTTGATTGATTGATATTCTAAAAAAAATGGTATGTATTGGATGAATTTTGGTTTCATTTTTTATTGAATAAGATAAGAGGAGTGTACATGCCCTAGAGTCTCTCTTTTATGATACAAAAAAAAAGAGGAACAAAACTTCCTCAATGGTTACAATGATGTTTGGCTTACTAAAATCATCAAAATGATTACTGCCTGATGTAGGCCATCATGGGTCTAATCTATGTTTGTTCATTTCTTGTCATAGTCTTCAACCATTGGACTCATTTATATAAAAAATACACTGAGTTCTTGACCTTTCTTCTTGATCACCTCAACATTTCCATTAGTTTCTGAGAACTGTTACTTTAACCTTGAACACAAGCCTCACATTTTCAATTCTCTTCGGTATGTCAATCCACTTAATTGTAAGGTATTGATTCTTTGGCAACCAAGTGGAATAGATCAGATGTAAAATCCTATAAGGCTTCCATTTGATTATGTGAGGCATCAACTGAGTAAGGGCACCTTCTCGAGTGACAGGTCTTCTCAAGAAATGAAAATCTAGTGAAAAAGGATATTTAGGTTCCAATAATCAAATTTTACTATGTCCAAGTAAATAAACACTTGTTAATGTGTCCACATTATCAACAAACCATGCAAAGGGGTCTTTGTGATGATGGTGTAGATTTAGTGCTAATACCATTTTTCCAAGGCTTGATGCTTTCTTATTGTATCAAAACCTCAAAATTGTTTCTCCTCCACCACAAGTATATAATATCGGATTATGGTTATGGAAGATAGGATTTCCCTAAATTCAAACAAAAATATGGGAAAATATTCTATATATGTTGGAGGTTCAATATTAGAGGTAAAACATACAGTATTGGCTTCAATTGTAGGAATTCCCCATTATAGTCCTCTTGGCCTAGTCTCAGTAGGATTTTCAGCAGCATCAGTCAAATGTATGGGGTCTAAATCACTCTGTACATAAAGAGGAATTTCATATGAAGCTTTCTAAAATGAATACAATGAAAAGATGAATGTATTCCTCCAATAGGAGTGGGTAATAAAAGTTCAATAGGTTATATAATAGTTGAGTCTAATAGTTTATGAACTCATTGTTTAACCTTTTTAGTACCCTATCATTGTAGTAAGCCACCCACATCTGAGAATAATCCAATGATAATTTATTTGAAGATCCTTGGGAAGATAAATGTATATGAATATTGTAATCCTCGTGCATATTTATCAACCATAATAATATATGAATTCCCATGTGGGATTCTTTTTAGAAATGGGTAATGGGTAAAAATGTGACCTAATGTAGGCATCAAAATTTCCTTGTAGACCTATAAGGTGCGTATAGTATGAAAATGATTAATCTATCTACTAAAGCAGTTATGAGTATGTCTCACAGTGTAATGAGGTAGTAATGTTATTATAAATTACCCCTTATGTAATCCACCACCACTCCATGGGGAGAGGGGTAAGGCATAAAATCTAATCAATAAAAATCACTCAGCATAATTACCACACCATTACTTACCAAATATTTGAGGTGAATGATGACAATGAAAAGAACGTTATGAAAGAATTATAAACAAGGAAATATTGTCGTATTCCAACACTCATATCATAAAAAATGGTCAACCATCCAGACATACATGAATTGAAAGGTCTCACTGAAGTGATATCGGGATCTTCCTTATTTTATTTGATCCAATGGTTGAAAAATACGAGTGAGGGTTGGAACTTCCAAGTTGATGGGATGTACCTCTTCCAATGCGACCTCTATAATTGAAGTATAGATTTGGAAACAAGTATAGGCATCAAGGGATTGGAAAATCCATATGCTCAAGAACATGGAAAAACAAACATGGTATCCTGATGTAAGGTGATATATATGGATGGATTCTATAACCCAACATGATGTAATTATCTTCCATGAGGGTATCATACTACAAACCAGGAATGAATCATGACTATTGAGTTGGATGAATCCTAATACGATAAACATTCAGCCTTGGACCATTAGTTTTTATGAAAATATCCATCCAATTTTCAAATGGAATCGGTGAGAGATTTTAGAGGGGTTAACCATGAAATTCATTTATTGCGACCATCAGATATATTTCCAATGGAGATACCTAATCAATATTCTCCCAAGTATTGGATGCATAAAGTAATTCATCAAACATATTACTAAGGATTTTGATTCCCCCTTGTTATTAGATATCCCATAAATTGATCTCTACATCACTATGTGATAATTTGAAGGTATTAGTACTTGAACACCAATGACTGAGTTGTTCGAGAAGTATCTCAGTTGGTGAAAAAAATGAAAAATTAGGAAACCCACATTGCATGCTATAAAATGATTCCCTCCAACTATTTATGAAATTAAAAGCTATTTTGGTGCAACCATAATGCCCAATCCCATTCATATGAGAAGAATCCTCCAAAAATCAAATCTTATTTATAGCTCTATCCTCCATTGGGATGACCTCATGAGATGATAAAAATGGAACGATAATATGGAATGACTTATTGTAAATATGTATCATGGCTCTTTTGGTTTCATTATGCCCATATATATCCATTAAGGATTAATACAACCCAATTACAATAATAAAAAATTATTTTCCTCTTATAATAAATAATCACTTGAGTATGTTCCTCATACATCTCAGACCATGTAGAGGGGAGATTTTGGTCAAACGGTGGAAAGAGTGCATCTATACGTAGTTTGAAGTTATAGACTAGTAATTTGATAGATATTTTTTAGGATATATGTTCATGTGGGAGAATATTTTCAATAACACTGTCCATAGGAGTAATATAATATATAATATTTTATTCAATGTTCACGACCATGGTCGTTGTTCTCCTAGAAAGATTCAATGAAGTTGAAGCTGGAGCCATTATTTCCCTGTTAATGCACCAACCAATGTATGTGAAATTCATTCGAGATAATTCAAAGGTATGCATAAAAACATTAAATACTATGTTATATACCAAACCAACAACCCCTGAACCATCAGTTGGAAAATTCATTTTCCCACAAGCTAACAATTCGTGTGGTTTACAATGTTCAGAAATGCACTGACCCATAATGAATTGGACAGTGAAGTAGCAGTCAGTGGAATATTCCATCATTTAATTGTTTATATTCTTTGAAGAATATCAATGGTTACAAATTTTGGGTTCATATTTTCAGTACACAGGTTATGCATTCAGTTTGTGGAAGATTCTGGTAGAAAAGAGTTTGTTTGTAGATGCAGTATACAGTTGAGAGAGTGAAAGAGTGTTGAGTTTGTCAAGAAATATAATATCATACCAATGAGTATCCCCCTGTAAATAGGAGTGGTAACCTCTTACATTTCTACTAGTATATTGAAAACCAATTCACAAAATGAGTACTTAATAAATATGAGTAGAATCCTTTTCATGTAGATCGGATCCCATTCCAGTGGGAGCATTTGTTAGGCCCTGAAAATTAGCCATATAAGAAAAGAATGAATATTTTAGGATCATCCAAGGGTAGAAATTAAACCCAATTTAATATTAAAATGGATGAGACTATGAAGATAAAATCACCTCATGAATAATAACTCATCATAGGTTTTAACCATTTCACAAGGTTCCCACAAACTAGACAGTTCGCTTGAGGAGGCAGTATTGTCGGTCCCTGTAAATGAAACAAAATTATTTAAAGAACCAGGATGGTGATTTTTTCGACACAAATGACCATTCCAAATGAACAAAATATTTCTCGGTATCAGATAGTACCACAGGTTCCCACTCATGAAAAAAAAATTCATTTCCTGAACCGAGAGGATTTTTTTCCCCGGGACTGACTTCTCCCTATTAATTAAGTTGACTACTGGTCATATCAACCTCCATAGCTCCCAAAAAATATGGTTCAAATCCCACAATAGATAATTTTCCATTCTGGTACTTGGTCCTTCATTTATTCTATAATATTACCTGAGGGGACCGAAAAAGTGTCCAAGACACACTTGGATTCCCCAACCGAAGAGAGTCGAAGCATATGATTGACAAGGATGTATGAAAACCAGATCCCATTCAATGTATCCCAACTAGTAAAACCCACCACATAGAATTATTAAGGAAGTAATAAATTATCTAATGGACCAAAAACCTAAAAACCCATTGTGTACACAATCATGTGAGGCATAAATATGATGGCCCCTTTGTGGAAAGACATCCAGCATTGCAAATCACTATACGGGTAGAACCCTACACCTTGTAACAAATCACTATGCGGGTGGAACTCAACCCAGCATAGAAACAAGTTAAGTGGAGGTAACCTAGTCCCTCCAAGAAATACACTACATGGGAAGAACCTAGATCTATGTATCATCAGGCTACATAGATTGTACCCTCACCCATGTAGTAACATTATATGCAAAGGGAACCCCATACAATGTAAGAACATGCTACACAGAATGGGGAATACTATGGTGTATCCCATATATCTCTTGAAGAATGAAATCTATCCCCATATTGGACCTTCCATTAACCAATATAATGGAATAATTCCAAGTAATCTTCTAAATCCACCATAAATGTATGATAAAATCATTGGGGTCATGAATGTGTCTGTCTGATTTTACATACCTTTAGTAAGTGGAGTCACATGGGTTACCCCACAATATAGAAGACCCTCTAATTTTCTCTTTTATACATTCACAAAGGAAAAAAGGGTTATGACCTTGGGGTTCTCATGTGAACCTCCATATTTTATATGGTGAGGGTAAGGATCATTCATTCCATTCCCTTTGATAAAAAATGAGGTCCTCCCCTGGAACTAATTTTAAGGAACTCAACATGAGGTAAGCTGTGAGACTTTTTTATAGGGCCTCTCCTACTTCATTCCTTCCACTCTCTATCCTATTTGCCAAAATAATAGGACAAAATGACAATTTGAAGCACCATATCCTTCCATTTGGGATTCAGAACTTCGTCCATCAGCTGACTAAATGGATCATGTGATCTTTGGATCTATTGATCCATTTTGTTTCTCACATTGAGCATTACACATGTGGGATTATATTCTAATTATGACAATAGAATCCCCACAATCCCAAACCTCAAATTGACCTTCCATTGGGTACAAGCCACAACCATACCCAAATACATGGGTAGCTTCAATGATTAATCCCCAACCACCTAGGCATCCACAACGTTGTAAGCCCCAATCATACCGAACTACATGGGATTTGATTCCTAACTATCTAGGATACAATGTATGTCTCCGAAAGGTTTAAACCCACGACCCAAATTGACCATAATTTTTTTGGGTCAAAATTCCTAGTTAGTCCTTATCCACCTAAGAGATAACATATCCTTCTGGTCCGTTGTGCTACCTAAATGTGAGTCACACACCATCCTTTACCTCATATCTTTCTCCCAGACATCCTTCCCACATGATATTAAACTCCATGGAGGGTCCTTGTCACACCACCTTAAATGGTGATGTAACTTTTTATGTTCCACTAGAATATGCGGATTTGATTTCCTTATATTGGATGCCTAAGACACCCTTATGGGTTGGATACCAAAAACCAAACAACTCTATTCCATTATATATGATGATAAAATTAATAGTGTCTATCATTGGGGCTTAAAATCAGTGACGTCCAAAAATCGATCAATGAATACTTGATCTTTTCATAAAAGGGTACCATTGATACTGATCCTTAGATACATATAGATCCATCCATTTACTGAGAACCTTGGATGCATGCAGATGATTCTAATCCCATGTGTAGTCAAAAATTAAAATAAAGACTATAGTAATACACATATTTATACAAGGTAATGAACCAATGATTCATTAAGATGACATAAATATATACGAGAGTTCGAAATAGGCAATACTTCCCCCCAAAAAGGTGTGATGAGCCTGACATCCCATACTTTTGACCAATGTGTGTTCTTAAGTGCGTTGTCCATGATACCCAATGAATTTCTGATGTTGTAATATAGGTCCATGAATAATAGATACAATAGCCGATGGGAATTTACGACTCCATGAGAAACCCCACTAATGATCATTTCATAGCATTGTACTCAATTTCAGTGACTTTACACCATTCAACCCCATGCAATAATCCATTTGGGAACAACTGGCCTTTTGATGGAAATAAGTTTTATTTTTGGTGTTTAATATTTTTTGGATTTTTTGTGTTTTATGGACATTTCAAGTTTTTATGATTTTCAGGTTTTTAAGGATATTTTTATTTTTCATGTTTTAAGTGGTTTTAAATCTTTTTAGGATTTTTAGGATCATTTGGGTTTTTGGGAGTTTTATGGGTTGAATTGTTTTAGGGTTTTAAGACTTTTAGGATTTTATAGGTTTTCAAGAGTTTGTTATAGTTTTTAGTTTTCTAGTGATTTTAGGGGTTGGTAGGGTTTTGAGGGGATTTTTTGCATTTCTAGATTTAGTATGGTTTTTTGTGTTTTTCCCAGTTTTTTGGGGATTCTTGGTATTTTCATGGATTTAATGGGGTTTTGGTGTTTTTATGGGAATTAAGGTTTTTTACATTTGTCTAGGGGTTTTAGTGTTTTTATTAGTTTTTAGGGTTTTTATTGAATTTCCTGTTTTTAAAAGGATTTATGGTTTTCATAGTTTTCTATGGTTATTAGGGTTTTCAGGGAATTAATTTTTTTGGGAATTTTTATTGGTTTTATTTTTTTTGGTTTTTTAGAGTTCATATGTTTTTTATGTTTTTTACTGTTTTGATTATATTTTAGTGACTATTATGACATTTTAGTGTATGAATTTTTTTTTCTGTTTTTTTTGGGATCATGGGTTTTAGGTTTTTTATATTTTGTTATACATTTATCATTTCAGGACATCGAGTTCCATTGGGTTTTTAGGGGTTATAGGAACTTTTAGGGGTGTTTAGAGTTTTAGGGTTTTTTAATGTATTTTTAGGGGTTTTAAGATTATTCAAGTATTCTTTGGGATTTTATGGATTAAGTTGCTATTTTCAAGGGTTTGGGTTTTTTTATTTATAGGTTTTATAGAGAGTTTGTGGGGGTTTGATAGGGTTTTAGGGGTTTTAGAGATTTTAAAGATTGAAATTAGATTTTTGAAGGTTTTTAATGGAGTGTAGGGTGTAGTGGTTTTTAGGGTTTTAATTATTTATTAGGGGTTTTGGGTTTTGAATGGTTTCTTATGGGTTTTAAAATCATTTAATGGGTTTTAGTGTCTTTTAAACTATTTATAGGGTTATTTAGCGGTTTTGGGGTTTTTAAGGTCAATTTGGATTTCTAGTGTGGTCATTGTCATTTCGAGTTATCATTATTTTTTAAAATATAAAGGGTGTTAGTGTGTTTAGGTTTTTCTGGTATTTTTATTATTTTTTAGGGTTTTTTGGGTTTTAGGGTTTTAGCTGTTTTTATGGGTTTTGGGTTGTTTTAAGGGTTTTTAGGGGTTTCATAGGAATTTCATTGTTTTTAGCAGTTTTATTGTTTTTAAGTGTTTTTAGGTGTTTTTTGTATTTAGGGTTTTTAAGTGTATTTAGTAGTATTTAGGGTTTTTATAGTTTTTAGGGGTTTCTTTGGGTTTTCAGGGGTTTTGCTTGTTTTGCAGATTTTTGGGATTTAAAGGGTTTTATGTATTTTTTATGGTTATTAATTGGTCATAGTGTTTTTAAATTTTTTTGGGGTTTTTAGGGATTGAAGGGATTCTGTTATTAATCGAGTATTTTCCAAGATTTTAGGTGTTTTAATGGTTTTAATTGGTTTTATGTATTTTAAGTGTTTGTATCGTTTTAGGGGGTTTTGGGGTTTTTTGGGGAATGGGCCTTACTGATTTTAGGGTTTTTATGGAGTTTTAGGATTTTTATGGTTGTCAGGGTCTCAAACTTTTCTAATGTTTTTTGGGTTTTTAGGGTTTTTGGATTTTAGATGGTTTCTGATTTTTTAGGGATTTCATGTCCCTTTAGGTTATTTTATAGAATTTTAGAGTGTTTTGAGGGGTTCATGGTATTTTATGGCCTTTTGGGATTTTAATGGGATTAGGTTTTTTCGTGCCTTTTTGGTTTTTAGGACCTTTATTGATTTTGATGGTTTTTAAGGTACTTTATTTTTTTGTTTCTAGGGCCATTTTTCTATTATTTAGGGGTTTTTTTGGAATTTTTAGGATTTTAGTCTCTCAATAATTTTTGGGTTTTTTGGGATTTAAGGGATTTAGGTTTTTTAGGTTTTTAGGTTTTTTCATTTTTTTGAGCCCTTTAGTGTATTAGTTTTTTAGTGTATTACAATATTTTTAGGGTTTTTTATAGATTTTAGGTTTTTTAATATTTCTTGGATTTTATGGAATCATATGGGTTTTTAGGGTTTTCTCATTTTTTATGGGTTTAGGGTCATTAGGTATTATTTATAGGATTTAGGGGTTTTAATAGGTTTTTAGTGTTTTAAGGTATTTTAGTGTTTTAGGGGTTTTAAATATCTTTATGTTTTTATTCATTTATTAGTGTTTTTAATGGTTTTTTTGTTTTAGGAATTCTTGGGGTTTTAGTCGATTTATTGGTTTCGGTGTTTCTAAGGGTTTTTTGGGTTTATGGGATTTCAAGTTCTTTACGGTTACTAATGATTTTAGGGGTTCATGGTTTTTATAGGGTTTCTTAGGGTTTTATGGGGTTTTATAGTTTTATGTATTTTTACGTATTTAAATGGCCATTTGTGGTTTTATGTATTTTTAAGTCCATTTATGTACGATTTAAGGTGTGTTAAGGTTTTTAGAGGTTATCATGTCTTTTATAGGGGGTATAGTTTTTTTTGATTTTATGGGTTTTTATGTTTCTTTAGTTATTATTATGGGTTTTTAGGGTTTTCAAGGTTTGATTTTTTTTATTTTTTAGGGGATTTAGTGTTTTTAGTTTGTTTAATGATTTTATAAGATCTTTTATGTTATTTAACTGGCCATTTAGGTTTATTTAGTTTTTAGGGGTTTTAGAGTATTTTCATATTTTCTAGGGAATAAGGGTTTTTCAGTTTTTATGTTTTTAGTCATTTTTATTTGTTTTATGGGGTTTTTAGGCTTTTTAAGATTTTTTAGGAATTTAAGGGTTTTCTGGGGGTTTTTAGTTTTTTTTTGAGGATTTAGGGTTTATGTGGATTTTATGGGGTTTAGGGTTTTAAAGAGGTTTTAGTGTTTTGAATATTTTTTCATGCTTATATTTGGTTTATGATAGGTGTTAGGGTTTTGAGGTTTTGAAGATATTTTTTATGATTTTAATGTTTTTAGGGTTTCGGTGAGGTTTAAGGATTTTATGGGTTTTTATGGTTTTTAATGTAGTTAAGGTTTTTACTATTTTACGGGGTTTGATGTGTTTCTTTTGGTTTTTTAATTTCCTTTATCATTTTAGGGTTTTTAGAAATTATAGGAATTTTTGGGTTTTTAAGGGTTTTAGGGTTTTTAGGGGTTTTTAACTAATTTGTGGGTTTAAAAGTTTTAGGATTCTTTTTGGATTCCTAGGGTTTTTGGGTTTTTACGGCCATGTGGTATTTTTTCATGTTTTTTGGTTCTTTAGTATTTTTAGTGTTTTGGGGGTTTTATAAGATTATTTAGGGGGTTTTATTGTCTTTTATGGTTTACTATTTTATATTGTTTTTTCTAGTTTTCATGGGTTATGGGGGGTTTGGGGGTAGATGGTTTAAAGTGTTTATGGTTTTTAAGGGTTTTAAGTGTTTTTATGGTTGAATGGTTTTTATGGATTTTAATTCTTTTTATGGTTTTTGTGGGGTTTAAAAATATTCCATCTTTATAGGGTTCCTCGATGTCATTTTAGAATTTTTTATGTTTTTAGGTGTTTTCGAGGCTTTTTTGGATTGTTTGGGTTTTTTAGGATTATTTTAGAGTTGTTAAATGGTTTTTCGAGTTTTTTGGGGATTTTTTTGTTTCTTAATGCATTTTCCAGTTTTGGATGTTTTGATAATTTTAATGCCTTAGTGTGTTTATGGTGCATTGGTTTTTTATGTTTTTATAGACTTTTAGGGATTTTAGGAGTTTTTGGTTCATTCGGGTTTCTTATGATTATTATAGTTTTTTGATTATTTTTGGTTGATAGGTTTTTGTAGTGTATTTTAGTTGTTTTCAGGTCATAGGATATTTTAGGTTCCTTTAGAGTTTTTATATGTTTTCTGGATTATAATTTATTTATAGATTCTAGTTATTTTTGGGATTTTTGGGTTATTTCATGGCTTCTATGGTTTTATAGTTTTGGAATTGTTTTATGATTTTCGGGATTTTTAGGGTCATTTACTAGTATTGAGGGACTTTTACAGTATTTAGTGGTTTTTAGGGTTTTTTTTCTTTTTGAGTCTTTGAATTTATTTTTGTGTATTGTGGTTTCTAAAGGGGGTTTCAAGGTTTTTAGGGGTTTTAGTTATTTTTTAGGGTTTTCAAGTTATTTAGGGTATTTTGGGGATTTTGGTCGTTTTCATTTTCTTTTAGTGTTTTTAGGGTTCTTTTACTGTTCATTTAGGGTTTTTTGGGTGTTTTTTTTGAGTTTTTATGGTTTTATGATTTTAGTAGTTTTAGGATTTAATTTTTTATAGGGTTCATTATGGTTTCATTGGTTTTAGGGATTTTACGGTCTTTTAATGTTTTCAGTGTTTTTAGTGAGTTTTGGTGTTAATGGTGTTTTTTTATGGTTTTAGGTTTTTTTTATTTTCTTTTTAGGTACTTTATGGTTTTAAGGGTATTTTAGGTAATTTACAATTCTTAGGTTCTTTTAGTGTTTTTATGTTACTTTAAGGTATTTTTGGATTTTTAGGGTTTTCAGTGTTTTTAGGGGGTTTGGGGTTGTAGGTTTGTATGTTTTTTTTGGATTATTATCGTTCTTCATTTTTTCTAGGTTTTATCATTTTTATGGTTTATGAGTATCTTTGGGATTTAGTATTTTGGGGGTCTTAGGTTTTTAGGATTTTCGTATTTTTAGGGAGTTTTTCCAATTTTTAGGGTTATTTATTGTTTTTTAAACGTTTAATTGGTTTTTTTGGTTCTTTAGGAATTTGAGATATTTTAATTTTTTCATCTGTTATATGTTTTCTAGGGTTTTATGTAATTAAATTATTATATAGGTAGTTTTGGGTCTTTTAGTTTTTTTTTGTCATTTATGGTCTTTGGGGTCATTTAGAGTTTATAGGGTCTTTTAGGATTATTTGTTGTTTTATGGGTTTGAGTTTAATTTTGGGTTTTGGTTAGATTTTTTGGGGACCATTAATGGGTTTAGGTTCTTTTAGGGTTTTCCAATGACTTTTAGGATTTCAATGAATTTTATGGTTTTTGGGTTGTTTTGGATTTTAGGGTTTTTATTGTTCATTATAGTTTTTTATATTATTATTTTTCATGGTTTAGGATGGGTTTTACGGTTTTTTGGTGATTTTATTAGTTTTTAGTGTTTCTAGGTGTTTTAGGGGTTTTGGGTGTTTATAGTTTTTATGGATTTGTTTGGGTTAATGGGGGTTTTTAAAATTTTTACTGTTTTAAGGGGGTTTGTTTTTTGGGGTGTTCTATTTTTACGGGTTTTATGGGGGTTTAGGGTTTTATTATGGATTTTATGGTCTTCTTGAGTTTTAAAATAAATTTAAAATTTTGCGGGATTTTAATGTTTTTCTTTTTTAGGGTTGTTTTGACACAAGGCGCATCATTGTACCCAAGTATGAAAGTGGTCCATTTGGGTTTGTCAATATCATTTTTATATATCGAAGGAGGTGTTGTAAATGATTTGTATGAGTGGGTAATTGTAGGGGTTAAGTGACTGTGAAATCACTCTGTTTCGGGTACAATGTCCTCATAAGGGTTCCAACTAGTTTATTTATAGAGCTAGAAACACCCAACACCACTCTTATCTATGATTCATAGAACTACTTCCCAGAGGTAGGTTATCGTTGGATGATAATTTGGCCAACAACACTTAAGCACTCACATTGGTTGAGAGGATGGGAACTCAGGATCCTCACACCCATTGGGGGGAAAGATTTCCTATTTCAGGACTCTCTTATAGATTTCATAAATTCTCATATGTTCATCAATACGTGGATTTTTCCTAAGCATGTTTCCATTAATTACCCATGGGTTATTAGAATAATCATAAATGCATGTGTGTCACGAATCATCTAAATGTATCCAAGTATCTTCCTCAATGATACCCTTATGTAAATAGATCATAAGTTCTATCATTGATTACTGATATAACATGTGTTTAATCAATATATTGAGGTTCTCTTAAGATTACCATCATCCAGGGGTGATGGGAATTGTTTGGACATCAGGGTTTTAACCCATAAGATGGTATTTCTATATATCCTCACTAGAGGAATCTGAGCTCACATGGTTTGGTTACACTTAACTGAACACATCAAATTTTAAGTTCGTGTAATGAGGACACCTCCATGCAATTTAACATAATCTAGCAAGGAATTCTAGGAAGATGGTTCCAAGTAAAAATTTGATGTGGGACATATGTCGAGGTATCCCAAGGTACCAGAAACTAATGTTGTCTTCGTAGTGAAGGATACCCTCTTGAGTATATATCATAGAATACATGAGAGTGAGTTGGGTGTTGGGATGGAACCTCAAAAAGGCTTCCTATGTATCTGAGTTAGTTCGGAATTAAATCCCATGTAGTTCATTAAGATGGGGCCTACATGTTGAAGGTGCCCATGAAGGAGGCATGATTTGGGACTTACATCAGTGGAGAAGGACCTTTTAGATTTAGAATTGGGACTTATACTATAAAGGAGGCCTTGATGAAATGGGGTTCATGATTGGGTTAAACCATTTAGAATGATACCCCTTTGAGCTCATTCCTTAGTTAGTCATCCTATGTTTCCTAGTTGGGATAGGAATCAGCATTCTCAATATTCATTGATTGGGGCTTACACCTAGAAGGATGCCCATTTGAGTATTGTGTTGATGTTCTGATCATCGCAAGCCCCTAAGTTTACGTGGTTCATTATCGGTGTGAGAGATAAAAGGATGTGGCATATTCAACAATCCGCACATATTTCCTTCTACACTGATGGAAAAGGAGGATAATGATGATGGAAGAGGATTGGATGAGATCACCATCCTATCATCAAATGGTGTTTACTCCAAAAGATATTCACTTATATTGGTTCTGGAAAATAGGATAAATGGTGTCCCTTATCAAAATTAAACGCAAGAATGATCACGTTAATTTATCATTATCTCTCATTGAAGGGAAAATCTAGTAATCACTGTTACTCACTAAAATGGGGAGGTTCAATGTGGTATCCCTTGGTTGGACCCCGGGTTACCGTGATAATGTAAACTTAGTGATATTCTGGGGGTCGCGATGTTTTAGGGATTATCCATGAATCTTTGATTACCATGGGAATGTAAACAATGAAGGGAAACCTAATTTGACCTGTGATTCTACTATACATGTCTGGTAGCTTTGGAGTGGGAATTATTCGAATTCTGTAGGACTGGTTTGTGGCAGGGCTACAAGTGATGTGACAGAAACTGAAGGAAATGATTGTGGATGGAGGGTGTAATTAAAAGAATACCCCACTATACAAACCATTTTGTCATGCGAGATGGGGTTTCCCTCGCATACCACATTTCTAGGAAGGTATGGGAGTCATATGTGTGTTGTGATAGTATGCAGACCTATATGTGGTCAGTGTAGTGATGCGCTATACAGTGTAGGGTTCATCTATTTTAGAATTTTTTAAAATGGATGTCATTTTAAAGAAGGGTAATTGGTCATGTTCATTGTGGTAAATTCATCCGTGAAGAAATTTTTGTTCACTATCTATCAATTCTTACTATATTTTCTTCTTTCATGGTACATGGTGGGCAATAAATACATGGAATCATCAAAGGATCCCATGTGTTGTAGTGATAATCATATTTAGTGCATTTGAAACTCTAAAATATGTTATCCCAAAGCATAAATGTTTTTTAAGTCTCTTCCTTTAGTCCCTTTCAGGGTTCTTTTATATAAGAACAAAAGTGATGTGTCAGTGGGTCACATATCACATATGGAATAATCCCAAGGAAGAATCACTTGTTCTACATATGACTCATTCAATGGAGGTCTGTGGCGGTTTCGGTTCATGGTGGTTAAAATCATCGACTTGGTCTAATGAATGACATAGTTCATAGGACACCATTTGCTTTGCCTCACCCACTAACCATCTGAGTCTGCAAGAAATGGTACACTGGGCGAGTTTATCCACCACTATTTAATGAACGACATTTCTCATGGTGAACCAAAGCTATCATCTACTTCATGTGAACCATTTGGATTGTGGATGGTTCATAGCACAGAACAACATGCAGAGAAGTGGTCCCCAAAAGATGTTTTCCTTCACAATTTGTCATTTCTCTAATAAAATATTTTTCATGAAGTCATCAATTTGGTAAGATGAGGTTATTCTGATATAGAAAGCGGTCCTCACTTAAGATAGTTTTCAGTATATGAGTATACCAATAAGAGTGGAACACACCTATATAAATGGGTCCATTACCATTAGTCTTATAAAACTTTTTTCGATGACTTCATCACTCCCATTGATCTCTCACTTGCTCTCTTCTATAAAAAAACACTTTGTAGTTTCATTCATCTACAAATTGGACTTTGAATCCATGAAATGAATTTTTAACCTTCTATTGGTGAGTTTTAATTTCTGTGTAGTGAGGTTTAGTGTGATACATTCTTATTCTGTGAATTTTCTGTTCGCTGGCCAACGCTTCATGGGAAAACATATTCTGAGATTCAGTGAACTATCAGTTTTGGATGATGCTTTCTACGGACTAACATTTCATGGATACTAATCCCCTCAGACCATCTGTATATGGGGCCTTCAATATTCATACTTTACATCAGTCCATTTCCAATTTTAATGGATAAATTTTTCTAAACCCTTGTATAAAAATAATGGATCTTCCTCTTATCTAAATGGATGGACCTAAAATATGGGCCACCATTGTCAAGAATGTTGTAGTCAATCTCTAGTCTTAAATTACAAGTAAGGAGACTACTATGAATAATATTATTTTACTGGATCTCATTGACTACATGTTCTCTGGTTTCCACTGTATTGGCATAGAGGGATGTATATTTTAGAATATAATTTTTTCTATGCTCATTTTATGATATCTATATCTAAATAGTTGGATTTACATCCACATGAATTTCACTATGCGCATATTTTATTTCCATTTTATTTGAAGGGTGGGATTTATATTCATCGGTAGTGTTATATGAACGCCCATGGATCGCCCACCCTATTTGGAGGGTATGTTTATTGCACAGTGGATGATACTTGCATCTTCCTATAATTTGTCATTCTTTCTGCATAGTGGGACCGATGAGCATGGGAAAAAATTTGTGTGTGCTCATATTTTTTCACCATATTTATGTGGTGGGTATCATAGGAGCAAGAGAGGATATGAATCCACACATATACTACTGCTTTATTTCCATGGCGGGCTTTAGTATGAGGGGAAGGATTATATGCATTCTAGTTGTATGCCTCCATGTTTGTGTGGTGGACCTCCTATTCCCAAACAAGGGTTATATCCTATTAATGATTATGCATTTCCTCCCACACAGGGTAGCTTGAGGGGCTCGTGTCCATTGGAATTCAAAAATATCCCTCGGTATTGGTTCCTCTATATAGTGAGGATATTGAGTTTTATGACATAGGAGGCGACATCCTTCAACAGGAACTCTTGCGCGGGGATACTATATAGCTAGGATAAATTAATCAATGTCGACTTCATTTTCCTCCCTATAATAAGTTAGGTATTTGTTGTCGCATTACAGGGAAAGATTAACAAAATGATGTGATATGGACAGTGGAACCATCTAGTGCTGGATTTTCGTCTGCGGCTGAAGAGCTGGCTAGAGAGCCTTCACTGATTAGAGGTCCTATCTTGCAGCCTTTATTATAAAGAGTGTACCATTATGGTGGTACTCTATAATCATCATGTTTTCAAACTAGTGTAGATGATTCCTGGTAGGAAATAAAGTCATTTTCTTTGATGGGGACCTGGAATCCTATGTGGTTGTTGACATGCGTACATGATAAAATTGTTGGGAATCCATTTGGATCGAAGAGAGTTACGCAAAATTATTACAATATATATCTAAAATATAAAGACAAAAAAATTTCATCAAAGTATTATATCATGATTTCATGCATGATTGATGATATTCCTTGTAATTCTTCCCCATTTTTTGATGAAAGTGAATCGTAGTAGGATTATACTATTACTTAGGATATGTATTCATGTCGGGTTCACCATTTCTGTTTCATCCAGATTCATGTCGTTTGTATATATGGGAAATAAAACGGTTTGACGTACAATATCGGATTTTCTGTTATCATTAGGGTAAAACATCCACCTTGGTTATGGATTCACATCAGGTTCACCATTATTGTTACATTCTGATTCACATCTCACCTCATGTGCAACCAAATGGCCTGATAGATAGTAACCAGTTGTCTGTTACTATGAAGGGTTTCATGTAGGGTATGCCATCCTCATATGGTCTCCAACGGTTTTATTCATTGATTGAGAAACAGCCAAAATCCATGGTATCCATGATTCATGGACCTACATTCCAATGATAGGCACTCATTTGATAAAAATTTGTCCAAAGAGACTTAAATAATCCATTGGTCTAGAGGATGGGAGATTGTTCTCATCACACCTCTTTGTGGGGAAGTATTTTCTCTTCTGAAACTCTTTATAGATTTATGCAATGTTCATATGTTTGTGAATCCTTGGTTTTTCCCATGTGTGTGCCAGCAAGTGACCTTTGAATTTCAATATTAACCATATATGAGCATGGTTATGTAATTTCTAAGACAATGCTGGTTTAAACCATATGATGAGGTGCTCTAGAGTTTACGCTCATCCAGGTGGAAACATGTTTCAATGTTAGCATCAAGCCCATAAGATGGGTTTCCTACATATTCCCATGAGAGGAATCAAAACCCATGTAGTTTTGTGCCACATAACTGGATACATCACCTTTTAAGGTCATGCGATGATGATCAATACATGCATTTTAACGTCATGTGGTAACGGAATATAGGCACATGATGCCTAGGAAAGATATCATGTGGGACATTCACCAAAGTAAACTAGGATATTGAGAAAAGGTATGGTCTCATGTGTTGATATAGCACACGAGATATATGTCCTGGTTAACACTAGGGTGATTTGGATTCTAGGTTCTGACCTTATGTAGGATTCCAACATATCACAGTTATTTGGGAATCAAAACCCTCATATTTCTGTCTAAGTTAGGGCTTATATAATAGAGAAGGCCCATTTTCATGAGTTCCATTGGGGATTACTCTTAAAGAGGATTCCCTTTTATGAGGGGACATAACTGGTTATTACATATTGGAGATCCCCATTAGAGAAGACTTGGTCGGGGATTACAACATAAAGGAGGCCTTTCTTAAAAGATTAATGTGGGAATTACTTCTCAAGAAGATTCCCAAGTGATTTTGGGGGAATTATTATCTAGAATGACTTTTAAAGAGAATGTATCTTCAAGTTAGGACCTATTTAGGAATCCTGCGTATCCTAGTTAGAGGAATTATTAGTGTCATCATAGTTTAATTATTGGGTTGTGACTTTATTGGGACTTACAAGTAGGAGTTTCCCATTTTAAGAGGGGCATGATCTCTAATATCATGGATAAGATGGTATGGATCTCGAGCATAGATAAATTATTCCAACATATCTTAATTATATTAAGAATTGTAGTTCTCATAGTACATAATTGGGTTGTGTGAATGTCGTATCATCATAGTTCTCAAAGCGCACATGAGTCATGCTATATGTGAGAAATAAGTGGTTGTGAAAGATTAAAAAAATGCACTTTTTATTTTATTCACCAAGGGAATAGGAGGAATGTGATAGTGGATGAGGGTGCAGAGTAATGATACTTTCATTGTGAAATGAATTTTAATCTCATAGGGTCTAGACCATAAGGCTAGGGATTTACTCTAGCAGGGATTCCATGAAAATCCATAGGGGGTACACTAATGTTTAATGTCATATAGCATGGATGATGTTATAAAAATATAATTTCTTGTTGTAGGGACTAATAAAATATAGTTTAATGTCATGTGGTCAGGATGATAACTCAGGGTTTATGGTCATAGAGTTTTGATTATTTGTTAAAAAAAAGAATTATTAACTGGAGGATAATCGAGTCAGGATGTTCTGACTTGCCTTGAATATGAGAGGTATGGAATTTGTAGACATTGATTCTAGGGATTTCTAGATCAGGAGACATGATATGAGGAATTAGAGATCTTAGGGTGTATGGTGGTAGGAAAATACTCACCTGAGGATGAATTTGTCTTTAGTTAATAGACCATATTTGTAGGCATCATATATAGAGCCTCTGGGCATTGTTTGAATAGTCAACAAAGGTGTCTTTAGGAAAGTATCCATTAATTTTTTATGGTCTTTGACGTTTTTGAAGATCATGAATTTACCTGTAAACATAGTTTGATGGATGGAAAAGATGTGTCCATGCATGTAAAGAAATCATTCAGACCATGATTATCCTCATATTTTTGGATCAACTAGGCATAAGAGGCATGTGATGGAGCTTTAGTAGCCTCATTAGGAGTAGCTCAACTCATGGTATTTAAGGGATGGATATTAGGGAGACATGTGGGAATAATGTAAAATTTCATCGACCCCACCCAAAATGTTAACGGTGAGACTCTCCATTTTTATGGGGGACAACGACGGTAGCGAAGGAACCGACCCAGGGGTCTAGTCCCACAGCCCCACACTGATCCCAATGGAGGGAGTGAGGTCTGAACCCCCCCCCCCCATTTGGATTAGTGGTAGAGAATAGTTTTTCCACATAGATGATGGCCTCGAAGGGGTTGTCTGCATACTATTTTCTACGTGCAGTTTGTGGAATGTGTTTTTTTCATGGCAACATCCATGTGTATTGTTGTGCACATAGAAGAGTCCACATAGAAGCTCTATGGGAACTATATATCCTGGTATTATTCCATTCACAAAGGAGTTTTCAGTGAACTATTTCCAAAAACAGGTGTCTGCATACATTTGGTTTTTCTATTTTTTATTCGTTCATGGGGTTAGAAAATGATTCCACTATTCTACAAATGATACTTCCTCTGCATAGTATATTTTACGGAGGGTCTTCAACATATAGCTCACTGGGTGGAGTTCAACAAAATTCTACCCCCATATGGTTTGTGGGATGGAGTTTCACAAACTTATTAGGGTGTGGGAAGGATTTCTCCATATTTTTCTGGTATTTTATTTCTCTTACGCATATCCAAGGGCTCTTTTATCGCTTTTTAGAGAGTTCTTTTTCAATCCCAATTTCTTTTTATTTATAATGGATCAGAGCCAGTTTTGTGGAACCATTTGGGGAATCCAATGGTGGACTTATTCATCTAAGGATTTCATTTCTGGTCATTGGAATATCCACCTCATCCCAAAACTACTTAGTTCATGAGGGATATTGTATATGAGGGACATCATACGTTAGGGCAGAATTCTCCACCTCCATTTTCCCAATGACACAATTCATGGGGGAGGGGCATCGTCTTAAATATTCCAAAGACTTCTTGGATTACTAGAACTATGTGTGGAGTGGATTTCAATGTCTTATTTTGGCGAATGTCCTGGTTTGTAGGTGTCAATGCCATCATTCTTTATTCTATGTACTACGCAGTTTTCATGTGATGCCTTCCGCAAACCATTCTCGGTTTTCAGTACATGGATGTATGATCATAAATTTTCCAAATTTTGACCTTCCAACATTACTTTTCGAATCGTCCATCAGTATTTTATTTATTTAAATTTATGAGTTTGATGGAATTTTCTTCATCTTGAATGATGATTTTTTTGGGACCCTACCCCCTAAAAGGGATGGGGTTATTATTTTTATGGTTTATAGGGGTTTTACGGTTTTTTAGGGTTTTAGGTTTTTCATCTAGTTTTTATGAATTTTATGGTATTGAGGACTCTCAATGGTTTTTTGGGTTTTAGGTGTTTTAAGGCTCGAGGGGTTTTATGGTTATTTGGTATTTTTATATATTTTTAGGAGTTTTTAGGGATTTTTGGGTTTTTATAGGGTTTTAAGGGTATATAGTTTTTTTTGGGATGCTAGTGTACTTTAAATTTTCTTAGTTTTTTTATATGGTTTGATAATTCATTGTACGAGATTTTGTTTTTTAAAGGGTTTTTTGGATTTTTTTAGTTTTTTGGGATTTTATGGTGTGTTTTTTATTCTTCGGGATTTCACAATATTATAGTTTTTCACAGGTTTTATTTGATTTTATATAGTTTTTTTTTTGGAATTTTTAGGATTTTTAGTGTTTATATATGGTTTCTAAGAGTTTAATGTTTGTTTATAGGATTTGATTATGGTTTTTAGGGCGATTAAGTGTTTTTAAGGTTTTTTATGGTTAATAGAGTTTTATATATTTTATGGTTTTTATGGGTTTTATGGTTTTTATATATTTTAATTGTCCTTTAGGGGTCCTAATGTTTTAGTTTAATTAGGGGTTTTTTATATTTTTTAGGGTTTTAGGTTCTTTTGGGTTTTAGAGTCTTTTGAGTGTTTTGGGGTTTTTTGAGTTTTTACGGTGTTTTGGTTTCTATGATGATTTAGTTTTTTTATAGTTTTTGGTTTGTTTGAGTGGTTTAATGTGTTTTTATAATTTTTTTTTGTGGTTTTTGGTTTTTTTATGGTTTCATATAGACTTTTAATATTTTATTGTATTTTAGGGCCCATTATGGGTTTCTAAGGTGTTTTAGGGTCTTTCAGGGTGATTAAGTGTTCTAGGGATTTAAAGGTTATTTTAGGGTTTTTTACATTTTTATTTGGTTTTCAGGTTTTTTAGGTATTTTAGTTGCATTTTATGGTTTCTAAGGATTTTACATGTATTTAGGGGTTATTTTGCGTTTCTTGGGTTTTAGGGTTTTAAGGATTTTTAAGGGTTTTTTTGGGACTTTGGGGGGGGGGGTCTATGGTATTTTAAGGGGTTTTAGGGTGTTTTAGTGTATTAATTGTTATTTAAAATATTTTCAGCTTTTATTTTGTTTTTAAGTGTTTTAGATTTTTTTTGTTTTTAAGATCATTTCAGTTTTTATGGTTTTTTGGGTTTTTAGGGTTCCTCAGGTTTATGGGGGGGGTCGTTGGGTTTTGGGGTTTTTGAGGGATTTTTAAATTGTTTAATGGTTTTTATTATGTTTAATGTGGTTTTTCAAAAAAATTTGGGAATTCATGGGTTTTTGTGTCTTTTATGGTGTATTGGGTTTTTTGGTTTTCTAGAATTTTTAAGGGTTTATAGGTTTATATTGGGATGTTTCAGGGGTTCTGGAGTTTTTAGTGCTTTTTTTGGGTCGTTGGAATTTTTCTAGGGTTTACGGGTCTATGTATTTCTTAGGTTTTTGAGGTGTTTTCTGTTTTAAGTGTTATTAGGGTTTTAGGGTTTTAGGTTTCTAGATATTTTTAGTGTTCTTAGATGTTTTAGTGGGTTTTTAGGATTTTCTAGGATTTATTATGATTCATTAGGATATTTAGAGTTTTTATTATTTTTAGGGGTTTCAAGGGTTTTTTGAGGGGTTATAGGGTTCATTGGGGTTTTTAAATGTTTTCTTGGTCTTTAGTGTTTTTAGCTCATTTAAGAGTTCTATGGGTTATTTGAGTTGTTAGTTTATTTTGTGTTTTTAGTTATTATATTGATTTTTTGGTTTTACTTTTTAAGGGTTTTTAGTGTTTTTAATGTTTTTAGGGACTTTTAGAATTTTTATGGTTTTGATATTTTTATATATTTTTTTTGTAATTTATGTTTTTTTTAGGTTTTTTTGATTTTAGGTTATTTTAGTTTTTTAGTCATTTTGTGGCCTTTTATGGTTTTAGTGGGTTTAGGGGATTCAATTTTTTATGGTTTTTTTTGTTTTTTTTTTGTTTTTAGGGTTTTTTTATTTTTGGTTTTTTATGGGTATCCATGGTTTTTATAATATTTTATTGTTTTTAGGTTTATTTATGAGTTTTTTCAATTGTTATGGGGTTTATGTGTTGTTAGGGCTTTTTAGTTTTTTTATATTTTTTATTTTTTTAGTGTATTTAATGAACTTATTGAGTTTTAAGAGTTTTTTGTGATAATTTATGTGTTTTTGTGTTTTTGTGTCTTCTAATGTTTATATGGATTTTAGTGTTTTTATAGTTTTTATGGACTTCTTGGGTTTTAATGGTGTTTTTTCCATTTTATGGTATTTTATTTTCTTTTATGGTTATTAGGATCTTTTAGGTTTGTTAGGGGTTTTTGTTTTTTTAAATCTATTAAGGATTTTTTGGGATATATAGGGTTTTAAATAGTTTTCTATGTTTTGGTTGATTTTCTATAGTATTTGACGCTTTATTAGTGGTTTTAAGTGTATTATAAGGGGTTTTGAGTTTTTTTCTATTTAATTTATTTAGGATTATTATTGTTCTTTATGGAACATATGAGTTCTAGGGTCCTTTTGATGTTATTTATGGGGTTTTATGGCTCGTTGGAGTTTTTAGGATCCTTTATGGATTTTTATCATTTTTAGGGCACTTTAGTGGTTTTAGTTCTTTTTGAGTATTTGGGAGGGGGGTTTGGGTATTTTAAGAATTTTATGGTTTTTAGTTTTTTTAGTGTGCCTTTGGTTTTTGTATGGGGTTTTTTCTATTTATATTGTTTTAGTGTGTTTTTTAGTCCATTAGGGTTTATACGGTTTTTAGGTGATTTTTATTTTATTTGGGTTCTCTTCGGGTATTTTAGTGTTTCTTAGGTTTTAGGGTCTTTTTTAGGTTTTATGGACCTTCATAGGTTGTAAGGAACTTTTCAATGTTCTTAAAGAGTTTTATGGATAATTAGGGTTTTGGGTTCTTTGGGTTTTTATGGTTTTATGGTTTTTAGGATTTTTGGGATTTACGTTTGTTATGTGTATTTATGTGTTTTTTGGGGTTTTGGGGCAGTTAGAATTTTTTTCCTTTTTGGGATTTTATGGTTTTAGGGGATTTATATTTTCTATGCGGGTTTTTAGGGGTTTACAATTTTTTATTATTTAAGGGTTTTTGGATGATTTTGTTTCTTGGGTTTTTAGTGGTGTTTTATGTTTTTAGGGTTTTTAGGGTTTTGAAGGGTTTTTGTATTTTTATAAGATTTAGGGGTTTTAAGGTTCTCCTAGGTTTTAAATTTTTTTTATTATTTTTAGTGGTTTTAGGGGATTTTTTGTGGTTTTAGGTTTTTAGGGTGTTCTAGTGGTTTTTGAGGTTTTATAGTTTTTTAGGTTTTTTAAAAATTTTGTGGTTTTTATTGGTTTTTAGGATTTTTTCTGATTGATAGAATTATGTTTAGGGTTTTCTGAGGTTTTTATGGTTTTTTGTATTTTTATGGCATTAATTTTTTATGTAATTATCTGATTTTTTAGTGGTTTTAGTATTTTCTAGGGGTGTTTATGTTATTTCGGTGTATTAATGTTTTTTATGGTTTTTAGTGTTTTAATGGTTTTTAGAATTTTAATTTTTAGGAGGTTTAATGGTTTTTATAATGTTTTAGTGTTTTATAGAGGATTTAGGTTATTTGTTTCTTTTAATGTGTATATGTTTTTGTTGGGGTTTTAGTGTTTTTATGATATATTTGGGGTTTTTGTGTGTTTTTTAATGTTTTTGGGTTTTATAGTTTTTGTGGTTTTCAGGTTATTTATTATTATTAGGGTTATTAGGGGTCTTTTAGGTTTTTTGTGTTTTTATGGTAATCATGGTTTTTAAATTTTCTTTGGGTTAATTAGGGTTTAGGGGGTTTAGGGTTTTTTTTATTTTTATGGGTTTTTATGTTTTTAGATATTTTGTGATTTTTTATAGATTCTTGGAATTCTAGTATTATTGTGAGTCATTAATATTTTTAGGGATTTTTATGTTTTTAGGATTTTATTTTTTATGTTCTTTTTTGTTTTCTGTGATTTTTTTGTGCTTTTATGTCATTTTCTTTATTTCAGGGTTTTACGGTATTTTATTGATGTATTGGGGTTTTGAGTTGGTTTTAGGATTTTAGGTGGGTTTTATTGTTTTTTGTGGTGTTTCATGTTTTTATGTGTCTTTAATGATTTTATATATTTTTCATTTTTTGGGTTTTTAGGAGTTGTTAGGGTCTTTCAGGTTTTTGTGTTTTAGTGTTTTATGATTTTAAGTGTTTTGGGGGTTTTACGGTCATTAAAAGGATTTTTGGCATTATGGCCTTTTATAGTCTTTATGTTTTTTATGGTCTGTTGAGTTTTTGATGTCTTTTAGAGGTTTTAGGACCTTTATTGGGTTTTTATGTTTTAGGGTTTTTAGGAATTTTTATTGTATTTATGGTTTTTAGGTTTTTTGTATTTACGGTTTTTACGGCTTTTAAGGGGTTTTCTATTTTGAATCATTTTTAGCGATTTTAGGTTTTTTAGTGTTTTTATGGTGTTTGGTGGTATTAAGGGTTTTTATGATATTTATGGTTTTCTTATAGTTTTCACAGTTTTTTGTTTTATTTAGGTACATTTAGGGTTTTTTTGGGATTTAGGGTTTTAGTGGTTTTAATTGTTTTTATGGGTTTTGGAGTCTTTTAGTGGTTTTTATGGTTTTTCAGGGCTTTCTGAATGTTTTTTGGGTTTCATTATTTCTTAGTGGTATTATGGATTTTTTTTTTGATTTTTAGGGATATTAAGGGATTTCTTGGAGATTTAATGGTCTATAGGGGGTTTAAGGTGTTTTTTTGGTTTTTAGGGGTTTTTAGTGTTTTAGGTTTTTAAGGTTTTTTTCAGGGAATTATTTTTGTATTTAGAGTTTTTATGGTTCATTGGTCCTTTTATAGGGTTTTTAGTTTTTTATTATATTTTTAATGTTTTTAGGGTTTTTTTTGATTTTCTCGTTTTTATGGTTTTTATAGTTTTTAGGGTTTTTACAGTTTTCAGGGGTTTAGGGTATTTTATGTTCGATTAGGGCGTTTTAAGGGATTTAGTAAATTTATAGAGTTATTATGGTTTTTATGGGTTTATGGGGTTTGTTTCGACCTAAATCACGTGTGTACCTAATAATTGAAATGGCCAAATGTGTAATGTGAAGTATATAATTTTTATCGTACAAAGGAGGTTCCACAGTTAAGTGGTCTCAATGGGTGATTGAAGGGGTTAATTGTTTTTCAGTAGAGCCATGTTGGGTACAATGTCCTCAAATGGTCTCCAACAGGTTTATTCGTTGGTCCATAAACACCCAACGAACCCCTTTTCAAAGATTCATAAAACTGCTTTCCAAAGGCAGGTAGTAGCTGGATGATTTTTTCAACGAAACTTAAGGACTCACATTGGTTGTGATGATGGGAACTCATGCTCGTCACACCCTTTTGGGTGGAATTATTTCTTATTATTAGACCCCCTTATAAATTTATGCAATGTTCATATTTTCTTGAATCCTTGGATCATTACCAATCATGTGTCTACTGATTACTCCTTGGTCGTAAGATCAATCACAAATATGCATGGGTTCAGAATTATCTGTATGAATCCATATTTACCCATTAATGATTAAATATATATTTATATGAGATTCATCTTCAAATTACCCTCTTATTGGAAAATAAAGAATTCCATGTTAATTAACTAAGGAAAATTTGGTTTCGGGCCATATGGGATGGCCCTCTAGGGTTTATCGTTATCTATGGGGGATAATAAATGTTTCAATGTTGGGATCTAACCTGTAAGATGGGCATCAGAAGAATCCTTTCAAGATGAATCTGAACCCACTTAGTTCATTGGCTCATACAATTTAACATCTTTTCGTTGGTGAAAGATTGATTCAATGTGAACATGATGAAGTAGATGGGATACATGGAATATTGGGCTTGAACCTCATGAAGATTTGATATGTATCCCAATTATTTGGGAATCAAAGTCCATGTAGTTCTACTACCGAGTGAATTTTGAGGATTCCATGATTTCCACTAACCACATTCCCAGCGTAATTCATGCTAACTGTGATAAAAAAGTGGAAGTGGTGATCCAGAAAATCAAGCACATTCCCCTCTCTACTGGTATAAAATGAGGATGATGATGGAGGAATTGTCTAGGGATACAACACTTCCCTGAAGAGTGTCTTGGGGATTACCTCAAATGGAGTGCCCTACAATTTTCTCTAGGAACGGAGAGAATCATGATTCCCCATAAAAGGGGAATGAAACTTGTATTATCCCTTATTTATCATTGGTCCTCATCGAACTTAATGTCTAGTGATTACCCTTAATCCCATGAACAAAGAGGTACGTGTGAGCATCCCAAGGCCAGAACCCACATTAAAATGGATATTTAAACACAGGTAAATTTATAGGGTCCAAATTATTATGATTTTTTCCTACTTCACTCCTCTTAACATTTTTATATAGACTCAGATGTTTCTAAAAATTCCCCCTATGGTTTTATCATGTAGGTATGGTGTATTTGGAAGAGGCTATGGCCTAGTGACACTGGACTAGTTCGCAGATGGGCTATGGATAATGCTAGTAATTGTAAGGAAATTGTTGATTCAATAGGGTGGAATACCCAATAATACATCTTTCCATGTTCTACTTCTTCATACGGGATGGGGTTTCCCCAGCATATTGTGTTGATATGCAGGTAAAGAGGACTTCCATGTACCATGATGGTACGTAGATGTGGATTCGGTCTGCATATCATTTTTCTTCATGGTGATGACTTTTTTTGCATTGCATAATTCTACATGAGGCTCGGATCCATGTATATAGTAATTTTATATGCATTTTTGGGTTCCATCCACAAATAAAATGGCCATACAAGATTCTAGATAGAAAACGGGTCATTGGTCTTACGGTTGTTGGAAATTAATCAATGATGTAAGATGGGGTTGTGGTCTACCAATGAGTATTATATTTACTTCATTAATTCAATGAAGTGGGTTAAAATATAGGTAACTTTATAAATATTCTATCTTTTTTATTGCTCTCTTCTTCTCTACCTCGGATTGCTCAAGTCCTCAAAAAGCTCATTCCTTCATCCACACTCAGTGACCCTTTATATATTGGAGGAAGAATTGGATCGGTGGTCCGAATAGAATCTTTTCCATAGTCCCATGGGAGAAACCCAACCCACAGAATACTCAATTAGTGATCCATGGGGTTGTCATCCACGATGGTGAAAATTACCACCTTGATCATGTGAATGACTCTGTTTTGTTCATGGGAATCCACTGGATCACCTTGCACGTGAACCATTTTCGACACTCCATATCATGTGTGGGGTATATTTCCCTACCTTCCTCCCATAAACAATTTAGTTTAAGTGGGACCGACACCACTGATTCCATCTGAAAAACAAATTAGTTTATGGATGCTTCATGAAACCATGGAACTCCATGAAAAGTGGAGATCTGCAAAGGAGGTATGATACACAAATCCACCTCTTTATGTTTCCAATTTTTTTATTCTTTAGATATTATTCTTCAAATATTAGTTCAATTTTTTTTCTTCCTTTTTCAAATCCACAAATATACATTATTTCCCATTGCATGGTTTTCAGGAACCAACAAATGCCCCTATCAGAATTGGTCCAATATAGATAAAGAAGAGGCTATTCTAATATAGAAATTGGTCCGGAAATGAACTATTTTTTGGTATAAGGGTGGAAATTCTTGGTGGACCAAACCTATATATAGGGGGCACATGTCATTATTCCTTTTACCGTGTTTCTTGACAAATTTTGTGCTCCCGCAATTCACTCAGGTGATTTATTTCTGCGAACCATCCCCTTTACAGACTCCCTTCGCCCGTGAAATGACCCTTGGATCTAAAATCTGAAAAAAAAACTTTTTTCATAATGGAAAAATTTATTTATATTAAAATTGAGTTAATACATTTTCATAGTGAGGATATTTACATGGTTCTCATGATCTATGAACTATTGGATTGTTGGCCAATGCTTTTCATGATAGTTCCTCATGAGCTTCCATGAACTGTTAGTTCATAGACAACACCTTCCACAGAATTTCAGTTTAAGGACCTTTTATTATGTGGACTAATTTTAGTCATTTGATTATTTTTTTGATTTTGTTGTTATATTAAAATTTTTCATATTATTTTGATGAAAAAAAAGATGGATCCTTCACATGTGTTTTCTATTTCTTCTCCTTTTATTAACCCCTTTCATAGTATGATGAAACAAAGAAGACCATGATTGACTCTTCTTATAACAAGGTCCCAAACATCCCATTACATCACTTTTTTGCTACACTCCTTACTCTAGGTCAAAATGAATATACAACTTCATACATGCTTCCCATTTATGGATTTGGTCTTCAATCAGATGCAGTGATTCTAGAAACACATCAGTCTAGATATCCCATGACATGTATAATAGATAAGAACACCTCTCTTAAGAATATAGTTTCGCTGAAGCGATGGTTCATATAGAAATACATTTCAACTGGAGCATTGTTTAAGAATTCCCCATTATCAATAGATGATATGTTTCGAGGGCTAAAAAATAAATCAAATTATTATCACAGCATTCCACAAAAGGCCATGATGAATTAGCAACATGGTTGCTACAAAAAGCGGAACTTTCATTCCATATGCATATTTATTCTTGACTGGCAGTGGAATTTTTTGGTTTTATAATTCTATGAATGAATTTTAATGTAATTATAGGTTGTAGGGATTTATGATGTTATTTGGTCATTCCAAAACTATGTTCAATGAAACCATTCCTTCCTTCAACATCTTCTTAGCAGATGAATCCTAGTAACCAATACTTTTCACTAAGCTCCCATGACAGGTTGGTATCATTCAATGGGATATTTGAAAGATTTTAGGGGTTCCCATCATTGAATATATGTACTAATAGTTTCTAAAACCATCTTCTTTATGGGATGATGAAGATATGACTCATCCTATTTCAAAGAAACTTATTGGAAATTGGAAAGACCTTTCAAATGATACCAACCCATGGACTAAGCAAGTAATCCCATTTTTATTGGGTTAATGTATTTTTACGTAGAGTCGTCAACATGATTTCGTACATAGACCATGGTCATGCCCAACCATTGATACCTGAAGTTGAGTAGGTTCCTACTAACATGTCCGGGATTAGAGATAGTTTTAAAAATGGTGACAAGAACATGTTCTTGATGTTGAATAGTTGATTTTACAAGAATCCATTTTGGCCATGTTTATAAGTGATTGGATCTTACCTCTATGCAACTCCGAAAAAGGGGTGAGAGCAGCAAGCTTCATCATGGAATCTCACCTGGACAGCTATAGAGGCATCAACCTGGAAACTGCAGTACTGGAAAAAATTTATCGCTAATCCAACCAGATCAGTGAGGGGAAGCCACCTCACCAGTCGGTTAGTCCTTTCCAAATCCTTTAGGGTTGGACGGGATCCCATATGGGAGGCCAAATATTTATCAACCCTGTACCAATTTCGGGTGCTGGTATCCAGCTATACCAGCAAATCCTAAAAATAATTTTTCCAATAGAGTGGGTAGTGAAAGATAAGTAGGATGATCATAATAAATGTGATGAGGGGAATGAATGAGAATTGATGGATTCAATCAATTGATATTCATAGTTCAATTATAACCCATATTCATCTACAAATGATTTCGTAGTGAATAATGAATCAGATGTATTTTTTATATGAGGCTACTTCTTTTCAGTGAGAGATGGAGTTTTGGTTACTCAGATTGATAGGAAGCCTATTTGTGAGGGATACACACTCTGTAGATTTGGTATTCATTTAAAGTGTGTACAGATGTTTGTTTTATACTTATATAAATAATGCATGCCATGAGAGATATTTCAAGATTTCTCAACAACTTGGGCTCATGTTTACCCAGGAGGACATGTCGTGCAGGATGATGCTTTCAGATATTATTGAATTTTAACCTACCCTCAGAAAGGGTTATGCTGGTATTTTGATTAAGTCATACCCATGTGGGTAATTGGATAGGATGGTTCCCACCATCATGGTCCCTATGAATTCTAGGGATAAAGGGAAATGGAAGAATACGAATAAGAAACCCAAACCTAGAAATAGAACACATAAATATCTTTTCTATGAACACCTAAGGAATGTTTTTAGAGCATGGGATTCAACCTCTTGGGATATTTGCCTTTTTGTGGAAGACCAAGCATTTATCCTTTCGGACACTTCCTTTCCCACGGCTTGGGAGAAATGGGATATTTAAGTAGTAGTCTATAATTTCACATCCAATCCCTTCACGCTTTTTGGTTCTTTCTTGAGGAGAAATATGTTGATCTTATAGAATTTGGATACATGCCAATTCCTACTAATGTTTCTTATGGTGATGATTTTGAAAAGGGAGATATCTACCTTTAGGAGGTCTAAACCTGGATCCATGTCCAAGAGAATAATTTTGCATATTTTTCCCATATAAATTCCATTGTAAGTCTCCAGTTCAATGAGAAAGGATAAGATGATGATGATCACACCTCTAAGGGTGACAATGCTGTAAATTTTCCTATTGTGTCTAGAGAAAGGGAAGTCCCTCGCATGCATCCCAAGCCTTGCAGGCATCCCACCCCTTAGAGTTCAAGGGCTCTAGAGGCACCTATGAAGCAGTTGCAGTTAGGTGGACCCACTTCTCTTCCCCAAACTAATCATCCAGGACTATTTGTCCCTATTACAGCTTCATATCAGTAATCTTGATGGGTATGGGATTACTTTAGGGAGATCACTTCTAATGAACGCATCTAGGATCTGCGTCTAGATGAACACTTTTATCATCCTAGTTTTGGAGAATCCATTGATCCCTCATGGATTCTTTATATTGAACATCCGATTGAAGTATTCATGTATTTGAATAATATTTACACCTACCTTCATTCTTCCAAATGCTGACCTTATTGGTCTGATCGAGTATCATGCATGGTGATAATCTCATAGCTGGATGATACAAAAGGAGAAGAATTTATATTTTCTAAACCCAACCTTACATCCCTTAATTGCAAATATCCCAAATCCAAATCCTTACCCTTTTAGAAATATAGGGAGGCTCATGAGACTTTTTTTTCTTTGATATATACCCATATGGGCACCGCAGCTGCGTAATGTTCCCCTATAGATGTTGGGGTTTCTGAGGAGGTATCCACTACGGATAGAGAGAATATAGAGGTAGTCATTTCAGACCCCAACAGAGTATTTCAACCCCCTAGTTGTTCCTGTGGCTTCTTCCAGAGGATCATCTCCCTGGAACACCGAGAACCATCGACAAGAAAAATGTAAATTAATACATATTAAATTTTGTATTATAGGTAACTTCCATACAATTTTATTTTATTCTCATACTTTGATGATTAAATTTGATGTTAAATTTTTATATATTTTTTGTGATGCATGTATGATAAGTAACCAGCTGGCCACTTCCCAGTCATTTGTGAATACTACTCCTTCTGATGTTGAAGAGGTACCACTAGTAGTTGCAACCAAAAATTGTTGAGTAACTAGGAAAAACGGAGTCATTGAGTGTGTCTGTAGAACTCAAAAGTTATTGGTTTAGGATGAAATGGTCCATGTCCTATTGGTGAAAGAATCTTTGGAGGTGGAAACCTTAGCTGTACGTGGTGATCCCTCCTTTGCAGAGATGACTGGGAAACATTTACCATCAATAGTTGAGCTGGGTGGGGATATTCAATTATCGGAGAACATGTGGGATATTCCAATTCTCGATATACTAACCATACCAAACCAAATATATTATAACCTTCAATAGGGGGTATCATCCAGAGTCAAAATCCCCATTGAGCATAGTAATCCCGATCCTCTAGGGGATACAACCATTGAGGAGGGGGGAGATCCAACTCAGGGAAGTCAAGAACTTCCCATCGATCCTTATTCCAGACTGGTTATTACTACAAGAACAGTCATAATGAGTGACCTTCTTGGGTATATCTATGTGGTCATTCTTAGTTCTTCTCCAGGAGCGTCTTTCGAAGATCCTGGGTCCATCTGTTGATTTACGGTGAAACTCCTACATTGAAGTGTGGTGATGACATAATGAATGGAATAGACATTGGTACTTCAACAACTGGATGTCACTTTTCCACATCTCCCACCTTTAATTTTTTCTATTGGGATTCAAAAACAGATTTTGCATGATCTTTGATTATAGGATCTCAACCATGATCACTTGTGAATGCATTTGGTGCTTAAATTGTGACACATAACAATACTACCGGAGAATAAATGGATAAGGGGTCAAATAGAAAAGGGGTCATTTGGAATCTGATTTCACAAACCCCTCTTGAAAACATTATGATGACGCTACCAAAGTTATGTTATGGTTTTTCAGTTCTTGGGTATGGGGGGGTCAATTATCATGGTATTCATGGCATAGTGAAGTAGGTTGTTTCTTCCAGTTAGGATACTGGCATTCTTGAATCTTTACATTCTAGGGAAGAGTCCATGGATCATCTCTCCACTACCAAATAAATTGTAATGAATGAATCTTTCAAGAAAACTAGGGCAGTGATAAGGTTATAGAGAAAAATAATGAAGTAAAGGCCCTCAACAGAGCAGCACAGTCAGTACGTGGCGAAGCAGAACAAATATGTGTAGAGACATAAATAGAAATGGTTGTGTGCCAATTTAGTGTTTGAAGAGTGAAATTTACTAGTGTGTGAGAGTGAAAATGCCATAATTATTGTAGTAAATGTGGTAGAGGCTTTGTAGTCGGGTTCCATAGTTGAGAATACAAATTTTTTAGGGCTCTTCCAGCCATCGAAAAATCAAAATAGACATTGACATAATTTTTTGATTCTACTGAAAATATTATATAATTATCATACCCCTATTTTATAAATATTCTCCATGTTTTGTATTATCTTATTATATTCATTTAATTGAAATAAAACATCTTACTGTCACGTTTTTTTCCTTCATCTTCTCCTTTAATTTCAATCAATTATAATTTACTACATTTATAATGATTATATTTCATCAGATATCGATCTGAATCATGGTACGAGGTAATTAAACTAATGTATCAAATCATGGCCTAATTTGTTCATGATCTAAGGGACCTAATAAGAATAGTTTGACTATTTCTATGGATAAATGGGAAACTATAAAAGCATTTAGTGTTTTTAATTATCACCCTAATTTTTACCTAAACCCAATTCATAGTGGGCTAAGCAGGTATATCCTGACTTTTTCTTATGCATCTATTTGTCTATTTTTTGAAATAACTAGATTTCTGCATTTTTAGATGTATGATTTCATGGTATTTTTCCCAAAATATACAAAGTGTAGTTTAATCATGTTGGAACTCAACATTTATCCAGTCTTCCCTTTTGCAGGTTTTCATCCTGGCGAGTTTCATCTTTTTTTCATGGGTAGTTTAATGTGTCGAAGACCAGAAAATAATTAATGATATTTTATGTCAAATATAATTTACTAAGACTAATGTTTTATGTAATTTATTTTTGACCAAGGCTGTTGTTTTTGGTCGACCAATTTTGATCATGATTTTCATTGAAGGGGCCCCAATTTAGGACTCATTAAACAAGGATATCCCAATATCTTTCACACATTAATGATGGAATTTTTCTAACCCTAGTTCAGTGGTTTCTAGATATAGGATATGGCATGGGTCATGTATTCCATGTGTCATATGAAAGTATTCGAATCCAGCCCTAAGGATGAAATTGCCTTCGGGTGATAGGCCTTTTCTGTAGGAAAATTATGCCGAGCTACCGGGGCATTGTGTGCATATACCAAAAGAGGTGTTATTATGACAGTAACCTTCCATTTCTTTTATGAAGTAAATTTTATAAGGATTTGATTTTGTTTTGTAATTTAAGACCATAGAAATTGTCATATTTAGGGAACGATGTATGAATGTAGTAGGGGATTTTTTATTGGATTTTTGTTGGAATGACACTTCAACAAGTATTGGACTATTGTAAAGGAGGGATAATACACAGTCCAATTTAACATCGTACAACTAGATCATTGAGATTATTGAAAAGTAATTTTAATCTAACTAGAGGGGTGAAAATATTGATCTTTATTCTGGTAGTCTGATAAGAAATTTTCTATCATCTTCTGAAATTAAAGGCGACATATCATGTAAACAATATTCTTGGGGGTTTTCGAAACCAAGAGTGATGTGATACCTAAATTTAATAGGGGCTTATAGAGGTAAAAAAATAATCTCCTAAGGAAAAAATATCCTTTGGTTTATAGGCCTTTTTGTTCACACCATATGATGAGCTAATGGTTCATTGTGTGCATAGTCAAACATAATTTTCCCTAGTACACTGACCATCAATTTCCAATGTCCATGGCTGGTTATGATGATTCAGACCTTTCTAGAAATAGAGTATGGTTTGTGAGGGGGTTACCAAATATAAAAGGTGGACATTCATGACTATATTTCCTAGTAATGGGTGGGGAAATTCTTCCTATACAAGTGTAACGACGTTCCCTACGTAGGTCTGACCCTTACGCAGGAAAGGAGGAGGAAATTTGTTTCATTCTTGGACCCATGATATCATATTTTAGAATCACATAATATCCTATTATTATAAGAATCATTCCAATTATAGTTATATTTATGATTAATGATTATTCATATTAGTATCTGATCCACACATATGAATGGGGAATTTGTGTCTTGCCTATGAAATCACCAAGGAGGATGGATGCATACCAATGTTTTGTGTGTGGATTTATTTCATCTAGAGGAACATGGTGGGGAAATATATACATTGACATGTCTGGACCCACGATTGACAATTGGGTATCCAGAATCATGCCATTTTAATTTCATACGAATATGATATTGGTATAGAATCCCCAGGTAAATGGAGGATAATCAGACTTTGATATCCCAACTTGTCCAATATGTGGGTAGGAAGGAATATGTAAACCATGGTTTTGAGGGTTCCTAAAATGGGAGAAATGGTATGGGGATTTGGAACCATTGATTGTATGGAATCCGGAAAAGCCTATCATAATGATGAATTCACCTTCGGTTGACATGACTTTTCTTTTTCCAACCCATGTAGACATGATGGGGAATTATTTTCATAGTCAAACAAAAGTGTCCACAAGATACTTTTCATCCATTTTTGATGGTTTGGGAGGTCTGTGAAGGTCAACGATTACTCAAACAATACTATGTAATGGATAGTAAGGATGTTTCAGAACATAATAGAAATATTCAACACAAGGTTACCCATGGAATTAAATATTTCCCTACCTATTTCTAACCCATATGTAGGGTGGCGCATTCTGATTACTGCATTGGAGATTGACCCTGTTTTTAGGATCCAAGTGTACTGAAATTATTCTCCCGACCTAGGTCTAGTAAATATGCGAGGAGTGGGTGCATTTTAGCTATATTTATTTCTGTTGAAGGTGTTTGGGCCTATGATCTATCATCCATGAATCACTATTTATCCATCACACACATAAATTAACAATGACATAGTTCTTATTGCACCTTTTAGTTTAATGTCATGATGTTTGGACTTAGAATTTCCCAACATGGAGGGGAGAATTCTAGTGTATTGTTTAAGGTTGTTACACCATGACCAACTATCATGGATTTATTTTCTAGGGTGTTGTGGGGGAGTACCCTATTGAGGTCCCTAAACTCACGTAATCTATGCTCGATATGGGAAACAATGGGTGTAAATAATTTAATCCAATTCCTAGGGATGGTGTGATCCATGAATGGATAATATTTTATTTTTGGTGCAGTAGTTCAGTTTTAACACCATACAATAAGGATGTTTTATCATGAAATTTACTATCAAACAATTAGGACAATTATCATATAGCTTAACATTGCATGGATAAGACATAGATGAAATGCAGTTTATCATCATATGGTGAGGAAATATATGAATTGATGCGAAACATTGGACATGTGAATCTTATTGATATGGTCTCACAAATAGGGAATGTGTCGAAGTCACTTTCTTTGACATAGATTTTTTATAGGGAAGTGTTGACGCTCCTTTCGTCACAGAATCTAAAGATCGGAAAAGGGAATATCTCAGCTGAAAGTGATTCATCCTTTGAAGAAAACATCAAAAATCGACAAAGGCATGAACAAAGGATCAACAGCAAATCCACCGCGCAAGTGATACCACTGTCGCGCAAGTATACTTGCGCGGCTACCTTGGTCGCGCAGGTGACTTGCGCGACCTAATTGGTAACCGCCCGGTAACCGCCCTGGGTCTTCTTTTGCCTATAAATAGACCCTGTGGGCCCCCCATTCGAGAGGATCTTTTTCCAGAAACTCGGATCGAAGCTCCCGACGCCCAAGTCTCTTCTCAAAGCTTCCAGAACACTTCTAAGGTAATTTCTTACCTAGAATGGAAGATCTAAAGAGAAGAAGGAAGGCCTAAGTGTTGAAACTTATCAAACACTTGCGCGCCGACTTAATTCCTTCAATATAACTTGCGCGTCCCCTCTCTGGAAGAACCTCAAGAGGATTGTAAAGGGTTTTCTAAAAAGTCGCTCAAGCATTTCAATGCTGGTTGAAAATCGCGCAAGTACCACTCATGTCGCGCAAGTATACTTGCGCGACCAATACTTGCGCGCCGCCGCAGGACTTGCGCGCCTTTAAAGACTTGCGCGCCCCTATCTTTTTGGGTGCCCATCTTGCCCATTTTACCCCTCTTAATCCATTTCACCTTTCCTATTCAATATTCAGTCTTCAAGATACTCTTCAAAGCAATTTATGGCACAATTTCTTGATTTGACATCCTTATCTGAAAGGAATTCTGTGAAATATCTCTCAAAGTCTAATGATTTAAATATCTTTATGTCACCAAAGATTGAGAGTTCATTCATTCAACCTCATCCTTTAAAATGAGAGAATCCTTAACCTGGGTCTCCTTTTCAGGAATAATCCCCAGTTATAAAACCTTTGATCTGGGCATCCTCCTCAGGAGTAAGCCCCAAATCTTAATCCTTAACCTGGGTTTCCTTTTCAGGAATAAAACTCAGTCATAACCTTGGGCTTCCTTTTCAGGAATAAGCCCCAAGTCCCCTTAAACTTCTCTTAACCAGTCATAAATTACCTTTGATTTGGGTTTCCTTTTCAGGAATAAAACCCAATCATAAGTCCCCTCCTAACTTGGGCATCCTCCTTAGGAGTAAGCCCCAAGATTAGAGTATTCAAATCTCCATGAAGCACATATAACTTTGTGGACCCTGTTCATGGATTTTCTCCCTAAAAGTAAATCCTAAACCTTCGTCTATCTGGGCAGTCAGCTATACATAAGCCCCAAAACAAATTCTTATGATTTCATCTTTTATGGCACAATTGTCTAAATTTTACCAATACCTCTTGTTTCTCACACCGAGCATGACTCACGTGAGCTTAGAGTGTAAAAGTAATTATGACATTCATCTTTGAGCCATCAATCATAAACATCATATCCCATTCCTCGAACTACGTGGGTTCTGATTCCTTTTTCAAAACAAAGGATACGTAGGTAGCCCATTTATGGGTTCGATCCCAACATTGAAATAATATATGTCCTTCTGAATGACGATAAACTTCAAGTTCCCCACTGAGTGGCTTTAAAACCAGCCTGGTCATCAAAATAACCAAGAGACTTTTATATAAATGTTTTGAAGGATACCATTGACCAAGAATCTCTAAACAAATATAGATGATTCTATATTGATGTTGAACCTCGAATACATATAAAAGATTCTCTAAATTTCTTGCATATTTAATCATTGATTGTTAAAACTAAAGGAAAGCTCATTTTATACTTGGTAATGTAATAAGGATTCACGAACTTAACTTAAATCTATAAAGAGAGTCCCGGAGAAGACAATAATTCCCCTCAAAAAGGTGTGATGAGTCCGACCTCCCATCCTCTCGACCAATGAAAATTCCCAAGCCTCATTAGTCCACAAACTAATGAGCGCCTGCCTTTGGAAAGTAGGTCCAGACGGATGTGGAATCATTGGATGTTTCCGGTTCTACGAACAAACCCGTTAGAAACCAATCGGAACGTTTTAATCTCCCGTCCAGGAGGTCATCCCCGGATTCCGCGCGAAACAAAAATGGTGAACCCGACGTGAATCCTTAACCAAGTTAAAGTGATGTTCTTCTTATCTGTTAGGCCCCTTGGGCTAACAAGGCAATCATTGACATATGATCATCCAAAAGATGCAGTAGCCGGATTCATCTTGATTATGTCTGTTACATGGAACAGGCACTCTTTTCTCAAGATCTTCTGCAAAAATGGCTTTCCTTAAATTCACCCCTGTGAATACTGCTGCTGTGAACACCTCTACTGTGAGGTCTGCTGCTGTGAAAACCAATGCTGCTACTCCTGCTGGAACGTCATCCGCTCTGAGGATGACATCACCAACTCAGCGTCTTCAACGCTGTGTTTCTAATGCACTGGTTAAGGAGTACCGTCGCAACGGTACTATCCCAACTCTGGAGGCCGCTCGTCAAGCCCTCCAAGTTAACAATTCTACCTGGTCGTTCGGACAACGGCGACCAGCAATCAAGAAGCAGGCGGTGCTGACTACTGTCTCCAACCGTTTCGGGTCGTTATCCCCAGAACGCAATTTCCATTCACTCCCTTATTCCGAGGAAGTGAATGAGCAGGTCCCTCGGGGCCTTAATTCAAAAAGACAGGAGTCCTTCTCAAGGGCTCCCATCAACAATCGCCGCCAGACTCGTGCGGTAGTGCGCCCTCAACATGATGAGGGTACCGACTCCAGGCATTCAGCTCAGGTTCCTCGAACCCGAGCAGGCAAGATGAACCGCCAGAGACGGAATCCAGTTAACAATAGGCAGGTTGTCATCCCTGCCATCTCCGGAGAAGTCCACCAACCTAACTTGGTGGCAAACAACGAGCAGGCACACACACCTGCCCGTTTTAATTCAGCTGTCCAGCAGACTCGTCTGACAGCATCAAGCCGATCCCGCCAGGCAATTCCGGCGGAGTACCATAGGCAGGAACATACACCTGCTTATACATCATCAGTTAGTCAGCAGGCTCGTCTGACTACATATGATGGATCTCGTCAACCGCGTTTGGCGAAGTGTAATCAGCAGGCACATACACCTGCTAATACTAATCAGGCCTACCAATAGTCTCGCTTGGTAGCGCACGGAGAATTCAGTCGGAAAGTCCCGACGACAAACAGGGGGCAGACTAAACTCTCTTCCTCCACACTTGAGTACTGTCAGGATTCACTGACAGGAAAAGGAGGACAGGAGCAGGCACATACACCTACTCCAATCCCGGAATGGACGTATATTCCTGTTCCGGCGGCTGAAGTCACCAAACATATTTTGTCAATGGTGAAAGAGCAGAAGCAAATTCCTGCTCATATTCTGGATGCATGCCAGGATATCATAACATCTTCAGCATCATCTCAGGGACAGACACATAAATCTGTCCCTAGCAGTGGAGTGACACATCAACAATTCACTCCGGAACAGACACACACATCTGTTCCAGTCCAAGAGGGTTATGGGGCATACTCCCCCATATCATATGGACAACCAAGTCAGGCACATACACCTGATTTGAGCGATGATCGTCAGCCTAACCTGACCATCTTTCCTGATCAGGCACATACACCTGCTCAGAGCAATCACTTTCGTCATCAAGTGGTTTCTAAAGCGAGTAAGAAGGCATCTAAGAAAAAGATCTGCCCAGCACAGTCAGGAGATCAAAGGCCAATCTGCGACCAGGCCTTGCTCGATGCTGGAGTTCTTGAAGCCCTCAGACATTTATCTGTCGGAATTCAAGATTCTACTCCCTCAGTTCCCAGTAACAAGAACATTAATTCTGAAGGTCTTCAACAGACACTTCCTCATGAAAACTTGCTTCATGAAAATTCGGTCAATCTTGAAGTTTCTTCTTCAGATGAGAGCCACAAGAACCCTCTGTGTGGTCAGAAGGCCAAGGAGCAAGAGATTTCATCTTTTGCTGTAACCCATCATGATGGTCCTCCTCATGGTGATGAACTTCGCTGTGAAAGTCCTCTCCGCAGTAGTGATTCACGTTGTCTCGAAAATTCTTCAGAAGGCAATGTAGTGACGAGAAAGCCCTCCTATCTCGAGGCACTTGCAAACGTAAAACCAGTCATGTATGATGCTTTACTATCGGCAGGTGAAACTCTTTCTCCATCAGAAGATAGCCTGGGGTTCAGGTTATTCTCCGAACCTTCCCTGGGTCATTCATCTTCCAGCATGAATAGTGATTCCTCTACCAATCTTGTTGAATCCGATGAAGCAACAAGGAAACACCAACTCTGGTCCAAACTGGTAGAAGAATCTTCATTTACTGATAAAGAGGAAATGCAGAACATGAGGAAAAAACTGGAAAAAGGTGAAGTACCAGTCATGTTTTGGCCTTTGGCTGATTCCCAGTACGACATTCCAAAGATGTTGACGGATGATGGAATCCATGATATTCGTCTCAACATATGGAAAACTCTTTGTCAATTAAAGAAAAAGGTATTATCTTACGATGAATATGAAAATCATCTTAAGATAATAGAAGGGTTACAACGCCAGATTGATTTGGAATCTCTATCAGTCTCTCGGTATCCGAAGGCTGAAAAGCAACAGAGAACCCTTCAACGTTCATGCCTTGGCGCACTAAGAAGATTGCGTCAGTTAATTTCCAATGCTCCATCTAATGTTCATATCAGAGGATGGGGTGTTCACGGAGCACTACATTTCACAGTGCTTTCCGATAAGCAGAGCCCACCGAAAATGGTCTCATGCAATGTTATTGCCCATGGCCGGCCACAGTCCATGGGCTTTGTTCATAATCAAAAGATTGCTCGAGATCAAGCTTCAACTAGTTCCTCTCAAAATCACGTATATAGAGAACAGGTTGTTGAATTGCTCCTACATCAAGCAGGCGAGAATATTGCACAAGCCTCTCGTCTGGAGCAAACACGTCATCAAATGACAGAAGTTTCGGAAATCATCCAACGGTCTGTTGAACCAGGTGATAAAAGTGGATACAGGTTAATGCATCCAGCTAATTTCCGAACTAAGATTCGCAAGATCAAGAGAGATTTCAAAAAGATCTCAGACATAGCATGTCAAGAGACACCCCAGCATGCCAGACTGGGGACTTCTCTAACCCAACCCTCAGAATCAACAAATGGGATTCGAGGAGTTGAGCGGAAGCAACAGGAACACCCCCAGTCCACCGGACTGGGGACTTTTTCAAATCTTCAATCCCTCCCTCAGAGAAAGTCAGTATTCTCTCGATTATGGAATAAGCCTCAAGATGAACGAAGAGCCAAGATGTCAGGAGATTCTCTCCAAGTGACAGTTCTCCAAGAAATTCCTGAGGGATCAAGTCAACGGAATGCCATGTCTTATCATGGACATAGAAGGAGACAATATCACAGAAATGCTGATAGAAAGGATTCCATGCAATATGCATCCATTAATGTCATCAATGCCGTTGCTGCTGATTCACCAGATGAGGCTCAATCAGAGGGATCAGACGAAGAGGTTCCTGCTCAAGAAGTCGCGCACACAGACCTAAATGAAGAAGGTTTGCGCACACGTAATCAAAGGATTACCCAAAATCTGGGTATTCCTTCAAGTAACCCACTTCCCCCTCTCCGAAAAGGATCCAATAAGGGGAAAGGTAAGAATCCGGTTACTTCTCACCCTTCCTCTGAAGGAGGTCAATCGCTCTCATTAGAGAAAAGGTTTTTACAACAGGAGGAAGAAATGAAAGAATTAAGAAGGTTGAATGCAGAACTACTTCAGAATAGTCTTCTTCTTAAGAATGCTAAAGTCCGACAGCCGAAGGAATTTGTTGTAACTACTGAGATGGATCAAGAATATCCTCATTTGTCAGCACACCCACAGAGGTCTAATCCTACGGGTCAAACGCAACAACGGTTGGCAGCACTACCATCAGTTGCAGCACCAACCACCACATCTGTCCAAGCTCCATTAATTGCACCTACCCAAAACCAAGTTCAACCTGACGTTTCTCAAAAGTTAATAACTACTATTGAGTCATTAACAGCTCAGTTAGAAACTATGGAAGGGAAACGGGCGCAAGTTCAACCTGAAAAGAAAGTTTACCCCGAATGGGTAGATTCAATTTCTCCTCCATCCAGTTTTGGAAACCCTATTTTCCCTACTTTCAATGGATCAGGCGACCCTGAACAACATTTGACACATTACGTATCTTGTTGTGATCCTATGATGGGAACTCCAGAGCAGCAAGAAGCAGTGAAACTCAGATGCTTCATGCGAACCTTGCAAGGACCAGCTTTTGTCTGGTATACAAGCTTGAAATCCCGGTCAGTCATCGGATGGGAGGATCTTCGTCAAAAATTCCTTCTTCAGTTTAGCTCAACTTTGCCAAAAACGACAGTTTTCAATCTTACAAACTGCAAGCAAAGGGAGAATGAAAGAGTCTCTGATTTCATTGCTCGTTGGAAGGGATTAACGTATTCCTTGAGTTTATCACTCCCTCAGGAGGAATTGTTGCCAATCTGTGTGGCAAATTTGCGTGACGAATTACGCACGCCATTGATCCCTGTGAAATACACAGGAGGGTTTCGAGACCTTACTTCAATCGCTCAACAGATTGAAGATTCCCTTATACAGGCTAAGGTTAAATCTCGTGTAATTCCATCAGCTCCAGGAAGAAGAATGGGTAAAGCACAAACTGCTACAGTTATGCTTAAACAGGCACCTGTACCTATTTCTACTTCAAAACCTTCATCTTCTCAAAGAGCTCCACCTCCTGAACGCCAAAAACAAAGGCTATTTCGTCCAAATGATCAAAAAGATCAACGACGAAAACAATTTGAGGATATGAAGAGTAAAACATACTCTTTCCGAAGTGAGCAAGTTCATGGTTACTTCATTTCAGCTCTGGAAAATAATTTGGTTCAATTACCAGTGCCCAAGAGGCCAAACAAGGAAGGAGATGAAGACCGTCCCAATTATTTTCCCTTTCATCAAATGTTGGGGCATCCCATCCAGGAGTGTTTTGTTTTTAAAGACCTCCTGCAAAAGATGGTCGACTTGGGACAAGTCAAATTGAAGGGTTCTTCATCTCATGTAGCGTGTATTACCGCTACAGATCCAGAAGAAGGAGGCGAGTGGCAGGAAGTCAAAAGAAAAACTGCGAAAAAATATGATGATTGGATGGTCAGAAAGACAATCAATCGGACCCATTCCATTTTGCGAACACAATTGAAGAAGCCAATTGTGTCTCCTACAAAAGCTGCAGTAAAGCCTCCATCAAAGGACAAATCCTCAAAAGGGCAGCACAATTCAAAGAAGAAAGAGGAATCAGGAGAAGATGAGTATGCATCAAAGCCTAAATTGTCTTTGACTCTGGAAGATTTCATGCCATCTACTTCAAAGCAACGGGCACCGTCCCACCAAACGGCACAGCCTAAACAAGCAAACCAGGCAGAGTCTTTATCAGACGAAGAGTTAATCTTTGGTTCTGTTAATATGATTCAATTAACAGATTCATATTCCAGTCTTGATGATCCTGAATTCCCTGTATCAAATACTGGAACCCAAGGAAGTTCTAGAGGTTCAGGATATAGGGGAAGACTTGGATCTTTCCGAAGCCACTACTCTAATTCTACCCCTGCTAGCACTGTATATGCAGCAGGAACTCGTGGTAGAGCCCTTCAGTGAGCTCAAAAAGAACAAGCAAGTTTTTCTGAAAATGGCCAACTCAGCTTCGGCACAGTTATTTTGGAAGACCGATTAAAGGTTCCATCTTCTTTATATCAACATGTAAATGGATCTAATCAGTCTAATTTTCCAAAACCAAAGATGTTGCCAACTTCAATGCAAGATGCATCAGCTTCCAAACCATCTGCTTCCAAGGTACCTGCTAAACCGCATATTCCTATTGGGAAACGCAGGCCTCTAGATCAAAAGTATGATATATTGAAACACTTGGCCCAAGTACCAGCCAAATTATCAATTTTGGATGCTTTGAATCTATCAAAAGATCTTCGGGAGGCACTCATCGAAGCTTTGTCAAGTCCTCAGGAGTATGAAGCTGAAATTGCTGCGGCTGAAATTTATCACATAGAGAATAATCCTGCAGAATGTCATGCAGTGATATCTTTTACTGATAAAGATGAAGATGATGTTTTGCATGGGCACATAAAACCTTTGTACTTATCTGGAAAAGTCAATGGTATAGATGTTCGAAGAGTTTTTATTGACAATGGTTCAGGAGTCAACCTCATGCCCATTCGTACACTTCGTCGATTGGGCCTCACGGAATATGATTTATCTCCTTCTACCATGATGTTGCAAGGATATGATAAAAATGAACAAGAAACACTGGGAGAAGTTACACTCAGAACTCAGTTTGGAGATCTTGTTTCCAATTCGGATTTTATGATTGTTGATCATGACTCAGCTTTCAATATCTTGCTTGGAAGACCCTGGCTACATCAGCATCCAGCTATTCCGTCATCATACCATCAATGTCTCAAATACTGTTTCGATGGTCAAGTTGGAACATTGTATGGTGATAAGGCCCCGTTCAAGACATGTGAGTCTCAATACATTGAGGCGGAATTTTATCACATGAAGGGAAGAGAAAAATCTACAATGAAGGAAATTACCAAAGTTAATGCTCCATATGGTTTGGAAAAAATTCCAATAAATCCATTTTCACATGTGAGTACAGATTATGTGTTACCTATTAGTCAAATTGACAAAATAGGCCCAAATCAAAATACTCTTATGGAAAGATCCATAATGTCAATTACGGCAATCGAGCCAGACAACATGGGAGAAATTGGTAACTTACCAAGTAGTGATGAAATCATAAGTGGTGACGTTTTCATTTCGTCTGCTGAAATCCAACAAGTCTATACTTCGCTAATCAGGAAAGAAGAAGTTATAGCAACACCAGAGGTGAATATTGATGTCGATTCTCAATCCATCATCTCCTCTTTAATTACCAATGAAGACCCTTTATCATCAATAGGGTCGGAAATGGAAGCTTCTTCTTCTTCAAAATGTGAAAATTTTGACATCTCTTATGGTCATGAGAATTTCATTTTTTCATCTACATTGCAAATAGAAACGGAAGAAATAACACATGATGAAGAGGAAGAGGAAGATCTTAGAGATTCTCCTCCAGCATTTGAAGAGGGTATCTCTACCACTGTGGATGAACTCAGAGAAGTAAATCTGGGTACAGAGAAAGATCCACGCCCCACTTTAATTAGTGCGGCCATGACCCTTGGAGAACAAGAGATGTATATTTCTTTTCTAAAGCAAAATAAAGATATTTTTGCTTGGAATTATACAGAGACGCCTGGCCTTGATCCTGATGTTGCCACCCATCATTTGGGTTTTCCAAAAGAACATCGAGGATTCAAGCAAGCCTCGAGAAGAACACACCCAACCTATGATTCCAAAATCGAGGCTGAAGTGGATAAGCTTATCAAAGCTAACTTCATCAGAGAAGTTCAATATCCCAAGTGGTTGGCTAATATTGTCCCTGTAAAGAAGAATAACGGACAAATTAGGGTTTGCATCGATTTTAGAGATCTTAATCGGTATTGTCCCAAAGATGATTTTCCAGTTCCGATTACAGAACTATTAATTGATGCGACGGCTGGCTATGAAGTACTTTCTTTCATGGATGGATATTCTAGATATAATCAGATCCGAATGGCCCCAGAAGATGAGGAATATACAGCCTTCAGAGCTCCTCAAGGTGTGTTTTGTTATCGGGTGATGCCCTTTGGTTTAAAGAATGCAGGTGCAACATATCAACGCGCCATGCATCGTATCTTCAAACCTTTTCTAGGGAAATTTGTTGAATTCTATGTAGATGATTTGGTGGTTAAATCCAAACAACGTTTTGATCACTTGGCTGATTTGAAAATCATATTCCACAAGCTTCGACAACATAATTTGAAGATGAACCCCTTAAAATGTGCTTTTGGGGTAACCTCAGGAAAATTCCTCGGCTTTGTTGTACGCCATCGTGGTATTGAAGTCGATCCTGAGAAGACCAAATCAATCCTTGGTATGTCACCTCCTCAGAATTTGAAAGAATTAAGAGGACTTCAAGGACACTTAGCCTATATTCGGCGTTTCATCGCCAATTTGGTAGGCAAAAGTTTACCCTTTACCAAATTATTGAAGAAAGGAGTCACTTACCAGTGGACTAAAGAATGTCAAGAAGCATTTGATGTTCTCAAGAAATACCTCTTGATTCCACCAGTACTCATGCCACCTATTGAGGGTAGGCCTCTTATCCTCTATGTGACAGCTTTAGAGCGATCATTGGGTGCCTTTCTCGCTCAAAAGAATGATGCTGGGAATGAAAATAGTCTCTACTGTCTCAGTAGAACTATGCTTGAAGTAGAAACCCGGTATTCGAGTATTGAAAAGTGTTTCCTAGCATTAATCTTTGCAGTTCAGAAACTGAGACACTACCTGCAACATCACGAGGTCCAATTGGTATCTCGTAATAATCCACTCAAATTCATCCTTAGTAGTCCAATGCTTACAGGAAGTCTGGAAAGGTGGGCGGTTATTCTACAGCAGTTCGACATCCAGTATGTGTCTCAAAAGGCAATTAAGGGCCAAGCTCTGGCTGATTTCCTGGCTGAACACCCTTCAGTGGAAGACACGTATTCAGATATCGAACTCCCTGATGAGGAAGTTTTTTCTATTCAAGAGAGTCCTCAAACATGGGAAATGTATTTTGATGGTGCTTCTAGAAGTCCAACAGGGAAGAAAATGGAAAATCCTAAATTCAACAAAGTTGGTTTAGGAATTGTGCTCATTTCTCCAGATAAGGCAGTGTTACCTTATTCCTTTTTGTTGTGGGAAGGTGGTACCAATAATGAAGCTGAATACCAAGCTCTCATTGCAGGCTTGGAGTTAGGACTTCAAGCACAATTGAATCACTTAAAGGTGAAAGGTGATTCATACCTGGTAATCAAACAAGTCAATAGGGATTATGCCATCAGAAAAGAAGAATTAATCCCTTTGTATGATTACGTCAGAGAGTTAATGTCGGAATTCCCTTCAGAACCGACATTTTCTTATGTCCCAAGATCACAAAATGCTCAAGCTGATGCACTGGCTAATATAGCCACAGCTTTAGCAGATCCAAATCGGGACGAGACAACCATCAGTATTGCCCACCGTCGTGCAATTTCACCTTATGTTCAAGTCAGAACAGAGGAAATTAATGAAATTAGTCCCATTCCTGAACTGTATGGTCATACTACAGGATGGATGTCACCTATCAAGGAATACCTTCAAAATGGAACACTTCCACCTGATAGAGCCGAGAAAGAACAAATTCGGCGACGTGTGGTCAATTTTACTCTTTATGATGGTCCAAACCACCTCGAGAAAATTCTCTACAAACGTGGTTTTGATGGAGTTCTCTTCAGATGTATTGATGGTGAAGAGACAATGGATGTCATAAAAGAAGTGCATGCAGGAGTCTGTGGTGCCCACCAGTATGGACATAGACTGTCTGATCAAATTCGAAGGCTTGGATACTTCTGGCCTTCAATGATACAAGATTGTGTTAATTTCACAAAGAAGTGTCATTCATGCCAAGTATATGCCAACTTCATTCATCAACCTCCAGAGTTGCTTCATACAGCTAAATACTCATGGCCATTTTCCACATGGGGAATGGATGTGGTGGGACCTTACCCTTCAGCTACGACCAAGCAGTTTAAGTACATTCTTACTGCTACTGATTTCTTTTCCAAATGGGCAGAGGCAGTACCTCTCAAAGAAGTCAGTTCTAAATGCATAGTTAGCTTCATCAAGTCTAACATCATTTCTAGATTTGGTGTCCCTCATACCATATTGACGGACAACGGCACCAACATCTGTTCTTCTGAGGTAAAGAATTTGTATCAAGAATACAACATTAAGTCCAACCATTCATCTCGATATCATGCAGCGGCTAATGGCCAGATAGAGGCCTTCAACAAGACTCTTTCAAACATACTGCAAAAGATGGTGGATAAAGATAAGAGGTCATGGCCTGATAAACTCTTTCATGCTTTATGGGCTTATCGGACTACCACTCGCAATGCAACGCGGTCTACTCCATATTCATTGGTATATGGAACAGAAGCAGTCTTGCCAATTGAAGTTCAATTTCCCTCACTCAGAATAGCCATTTGTGATCAGTTATCAACAGATGAGCAATCCCAAAAGAGGTTGAATGAATTGGAACAGTTAGATGAGAAGAGATTGTGCACTTTGCACCACTTGGAAATCTATCAGAATCGGATAGCACGAGCTTTTAACAAAAAAGTTCGTCTTCATTCATTCATTCAGGGAGAATTGGTATTAGTTCTCAGAGCACCAATGATACCAGGAAAGAAGCCTCCCATGCTTGAACCAAAATGGGAAGGACCTTATTCAATACATAAGGTCTACTCCAATGGAGCGTATTCTCTGATCTCAATTGATGGAGAACACATCACGACTCCAACTAATGCCAGATTTCTGAAGAAGTATTTTGTATAAACACAAAATATTGTTCCCAGAACCAAGACTCTTACATTATGGTTCATACAGCAATGGTCCAGTATGACCTTAAACTGCAACTTCGTCCAACATGACGTTAAACTGTGTCACCTTCAATGTCCGAGATGACATTAAACTATATTTTGTCCGAGATGACATTAAACTATATTGTGTCCTAGCAACATGACATTAAACTGTGTGGCGCTTTCATCGTCCAGCATGACGTTAAACTGTAAAAAGTCCCCAGAACTGATATCCTCATATTGGTTCACCTTAGTCCTAACTACATGACTTTAAACTGTACAACACCAGTTCGTCCTTGCTATATGACGTTAAAATATACAGCAATGGTCCAGTATGACCTTAAACTGCAACTTCGTCCAACATGACGTTAAACTGTGTGACCTTCAATGTCCGAGATGACATTAAACTATATTTTGTCCGAGATGACATTAAACTATATTGTGTCCTAGCAACATGACATTAAACTGTGTGGCACTTTCATCGTCCAGCATGACGTTAAACTGTAAAAAGTCCCCAGAACTGATATCCTCATATTGGTTCACCTTAGTCCTAACTACATGACTTTAAACTGTACAGCACCAGTTCGTCCTTGCTATATGACGTTAAAATATACAGCAATGGTCCAGTATGACTTTAAACTGCAACTTCGTCCCACACGACATTAAACTGTGAAAAAGTTCCCTAAACCGTCCAGTATGACCTTAAACTGCATCATCCCTAGTCCATGTATATGACCATAAACTATTTGCAAATCCCTTATGTCCACCAAGACGTTAAACTGTGACGTCCTAAATTACATGACGCTAAACTGTATAAAAGTCCCTCACGTCCGGAAAGACGTTAAACTATATAATCTCAAAAGTCCAGTATGACATTAAACTGCACCATTCACGGTCCATGCATATGACCTTAAACCATTCGCACCTTCATCCGACATGACGTTAAAATGGTACACTCTTTTGTCCTTACTGCATGACATTAAACTGCACAGTCCCCCTTTCGTCCAATATGACGTTAAACTATTTTATCCCCATCGTCCTAACTACATGACGCTAAACTGTACAGAAAATCCTTGATAGGTCCTACATGACATTAAACTGTATTTTGTCCCTGCTACATGACACTAAACTGTGCAGCACCAATAGTCCTAACTGCAAGACTTTAAACTGCATAGTCCCCTTTTTTATGTCCTACATGACATTAAACTGTACATCGTTAAGGTTGTTATTACCTCTTGTTTCTCACACCGAGTATGACTCACGTGAGCTTAGAGAGAACATCAACCATAACACTCCCTTTGGGCCACTAACCATGTGTAAGTCCCAACAATATTTTTTATTAGATCATTGTCCACAAGAACAACTTGATCATTGATTCATTCTTTAATTGAACTACACGGACTTTGATCCTTGCCCTCCAGGCTGGGTATGTAGGCAACCTCCCAAGGTTCAAGCCCAAAAACAATCTCTTCACATCGGTTCACCACCATCTCATATGATGATGATTTGTGAAACCACCCCTGGAATCAATATCTTTACATTGATTCACTTTCGTCCTTGTTATATGACGTTAAACTATACAACACTTTTGTCCGGTACGACAATAAACTACAATATTCTTTGATTTCCTCATTTGAGAAGGAACCATTATTAACATTGATTCTTTTTCAATCATGGTTTTCATTTTCAAAAGACTATGTGCATACATGGTAATGCCTAAACTTTTTATCTCAGGTTAAACCATCATTGCACTAAAGTCCCCTTTCACCCTTCACATGTACGAACCAAATTTGTACAAAGGGTAGTTCTAGAACTACGTGGACTTGATTCCCATCCTTATGGGATACGTAGGAACATTCGAGTGTCCCTCGAATCCAGTCCCAAGTCTTTTGGGCCTAACCCCAAATTTCACTTTCAGTCCCTTGGCTGAAAAGTCTTCATGAAAACACACATTGTGTATTCATTATTATGGTCCGAATTATATGACCTTAAACTAAGATCACTCATACTTTCGTCCTGCACGACGTTAAACTACATTTCAAGAACTACGTATGGCTTGATTCTCATTCTTATGAGATACGTAGTGAAGTCCAAAATTTCAATTTAGGACCCAGCCACAACATGATTATGGTTTTCATTGACCTATGTATCTCTATATACATTGGACAATACCCATCTTTATGTGTTATAATCCTAACCTTAAATATTTTCAGATCTTCATAACCCTTTTCATGACTTCTAGTCACAAAAATGTCAAACTTCTGAGAATTCTTTTGCCTGACTATGCAGCACGTTCCCATAGGTGGCCTTACATAAACAGTCCACATAACAGACTTGTCAGCCAAAAGATGCTATATTTATTTGACCATGCATCCAATGCCCATAGGTGGCCCTGCATGTTTTCAACCCCCTAACGGGTTTGTTAAATAATAGTAACTTCATTCTTGGGAAGAATGCCTCTTTTGTCCTTATTTGTCTTAAAACGACAGTATGTAGAGATCCGCAAAAAATAGCCATCCTTAACATATTTGTCCCATATCCTTTTTCATGATCTGAAAGTATTCAAGTCTATGGTTTATTCTTCTTCCCTACGTTTGGTTCAGACCTTCGTAGGAGTGATATTCATCCAGTTCTTCGATATTCTTGTTTGGAAATATCTTCTCCATATTCAAGTACCTCTTTCCATACAACAAACTCTATGCTTTAGAAAATTGGAATCTCCATAAACTTTCACTGGCTTTTAGCACTAGGAAAGTAAATTTCTGGGAGTTCTTTTTCCTGACTATGCAGCACGTGCCCATAGGTGTCCTTGCATAAACAGTCCACATAACAGACTTGTCAGCCAAAAGATGCTATTTTATTTGACTATGCAGCCAATGCCCATAGGTGGCCCTGCATATTTCAACCCCCTAACGGGTTTTGTTAAATAATAGTAACTTCATTCTTGGAAACTACTTCTTCTAATGCCTTTTAGCTCTTTTTTCATATCATTCCTCAGATTCAAATATTCTTAAGCCATAGTTTACATTTTTTCCCTCATACTTGAGTATGGTAAATATGTTTTCAGATAAATTGTCAAGGAATTGAATCCATTTTAATCCATTTTCGGTCAAAGGTATTTCGACCTTAAACATTAGCCCCATTATGTCCGGCGTGCATGACTTTAAACTGCCCACACAAAAGACAAAAGAACTCTGAATAAAATTCAAGTTCTAGCTCACTAAATATACATTTTTTTGTATGATTTAGGTAATATTGAGCAGTTAAAAGGTTCAAAAGTTTGTAGGGTTATTTGTAATAATCCTAGTAAAAATCAAACTATGCTTACTAGGCCCATTGGCTTAAGTAAATTTGAAGCAGGTAATGGAAGAATGCAAGTACAAATACCTTTACAGTGGCGCGACATCGAGGAAAACACTAGAAAACAGAGCAACCTGCACGGTCAAGGTGACCTGCGCGGCGAGAGCTCGAGAAGGGATGATGTCCGGAAATCCGGATACTTGTACGGAGGTGAGGCCGTGTATTTATAGGCTCGGAAGCCTACCTGCGCGCCGTACCCAGAGCGCTTTAAGGCCTGCGCGACGCGGACTTACGCGCCGACCTCTGCGCACTGAAAAACTTGCGCGCCTCCCTTTTCCTTAGGAAGGATTCGATTTCCTCAGAGTCAAATCCTCATTTTTCTCCGGATCCAACTCTGAGGGGGGACTTTTGTTGACGCTCCTTTCGTCACAGAATCTAAAGATCGGAAAAGGGAATATCTCAGCTGAAAGTGATTCATCCTTTGAAGAAAACATCAAAAATCGACAAAGGCATGAACAAAGGATCAACAGCAAATCAACCGCGCAAGTGATACCACTGCCGCGCAAGTATACTTGCGCGGCTACCTTGGTCGCACAGGTGACTTGCGCGACCTAATTGGTAACCGCCCGGTAACCGCCCTGTGTCTTCTTTTGCCTATAAATAGACCCTGTGGGCCCCCCATTCGAGAGGATCTTTTTCCAGAAACTCGGATCGAAGCTCCCGACGCCCAAGTCTCTTCTCAAAGCTTCCAGAACACTTCTAAGGTAATTTCTTACCTAGAATGGAAGATCTAAAGAGAATAAGGAAGGCCTAAGTGTTGAAACTTATCAAACACTTGCGCGCCGACTTAATTCCTTCAATATAACTTGCGCGTCCCCTCTCTGGAAGAACCTCAAGAGGATTGTAAAGGGTTTTCTAAAAAGTCGCTCAAGCATTTCAATGCTGGTTGAAAATCGCGCAAGTACCACTCATGTCACGCAAGTATACTTGCGCGACCAATACTTGCGCGCCGGCGCAGGACTTGCGCGCCTTTAAAGACTTGCGCGCCCCTATCTTTTTGGGTGCCCATCTTGCCCATTTTACCCCTCTTAAGCCATTTCACCTTTCCTATTCAAGATTCAGTCTTCAAGATACTCTTCAAATCCATTTATGGCATGATTTCTTGATTTGACATCCTTATCTGAAAGGAATTCTATGAAATATCTCTCAAAGTCTAATGATTTAAATATCATTATGTCACCAAAGATTGAGAGTTCATTCATTCAACCTCATCCTTTAAAATGAGAGAATCCTTAACCTGGGTCTCCATTTCAGGAATAATCCCCAGTTATAAAACCTTTGATCTGGGCATCCTCCTCAGGAGTAAGCCCCAAATCTTAATCCTTAACCTGGGTTTCCTTTTCAGGAATAAAACTCAGTCATAACCTTGGGCTTCCTTTTCAGGAATAATCCCCAAGTCCCCTTAAACTTCTCTTAACCAGTCATAAATTACCTTTGATTTGGGTTTCCTTTTCAGGAATAAAACCCAATCATAAGTCCCCTCCTAACTTGGGAATCCTCCTTAGGAGTAAGCCCCAAGATTAGAGTATTCAAATCTCCATGAAGCACATATAACTTTGTGGACCCTGTTCATGGATTTTCTCCCTAAAAGTAAATCCTAAACCTTCGTCTATCTGGGCAGTCATCTATACATAAGCCCCAAAACAAATTCTTATGATTGCATCTTTTATGGCACAATTGTCTAAATTTTACCAATACCTCTTGTTTCTCACACCGAGCATGACTCACGTGAGCTTAGAGTGTAAAAGTAATTATGACATTCATCTTTGAGCCATCAATCATAAACATCATATCCCATTCCTCGAACTACGTGGGTTCTGATTCCTTTTTCAAAAAAAAGGATACGTAGGTAGCCCATTTATGGGTTCGATCCCAACATCGAAATAATCTATGTCCTTCTGAATGACGATAAACTTCAAGTGCCCCACTGAGTGGCTTTAAAACCAGCCTGGTCATCAAAATGACCAAGAGACTTTTATATAAATGTTTTGAAGGATACCATTGACCAAGAATCTCTAAACAAATATAGATGATTCTATATTGATGAAGAACCTCGAATACATATAAAATATTCTCTAAATTTCTTGCATATTTAATCATTGATTGTTAAAACTAAAGGAAAGCTCATTTTATACTTGGTAATCTAATAAGGATTCACGAACTTAACTTAAATCTATAAAGAGAGTCCCGGAGTAGACAATAATTCCCCTCAAAAAGGTGTGATGAGTCCGACCTCCCATCCTCTCGACCAATGCAAATTCCCAAGCCTCATTAGTCCACAAACTAATGAGCGCCTGCCTTTGGAAAGTAGGTCCAGACGGATGTGGAATCATTGGATGTTTCCGGTTCTACGAACAAACCCGTTAGAAACCGATCGGAACGTTTGAATCTCCCGTCCAGGAGGTCATCCCCGGATTCCGCGCGAAACAGGAAGGAAACTTTTTTTTGCATTTTATGTCCAGATCCAGGTCTTAGGATCTATAAATCATTACATAACCCATGTGATGATAGCAATAAAACCACACACAGTTCTTCATTGAAATAATCCTACATTGGTCCATATCACACATAGGGGGCCATGTTTCTCTTGTTTGGGTGGCTGGTTTGGAATGAGAATCTAGGTGTCACTAATTATCATGTGTATATTTGATTCAAGCCATACGATGTTCTGTGACGTGGCATGGTAGGTGGAAAATTCTTAAATTAGTGTCATCTCAGGTGAGAACATTGTTATTCCATGTAGTTTTCTTATTATTTTTTAGTGAGGGAGTTTGCAGTCTAATGTCATGTGGTGGGGATAAATTTTCATAAAAATATTGACTAAGTATGGGATAATTGGGTCAGAATACTATATCATTCCCCATATCTGTTGGGGATAAGAAATCAATAACCATGATCTCAGAGACCCTTATATCATGATGAATGATACAGAGCTCAATATCCAATGTGCATGTGGGGGAAGAAAAAATATCTATTAAGGAAGAATTTTCCTTTGGTTGAGAGGAATTTTTTGTGGGAAACATATTCAGAGATAGAGGGGAATTGTGTGAATAGTCAAAAAAAAGGTCTCCATAAGACATTGGCCTTCTATTTTAGATTTCCAGGGATGCTTATAGGGATCTGAGATTTCATGGGTGATGTATTTTCATTGACGAAAAGGTTATATCCTGGTATAAAAGAAATATCTAAACCATTATTAGTTGTGAAGTATATTATCCCCTATTTTGATGAGACTCATATGTAGGGGTCATGACATGATGATTAATCCTGGATGTAGCAATCATTGTTTGGAATATACTACATCGATTTAAATTTCATGTGTAGGAGAGTGGAGGCATTTTTTTGAATGGCGTCTAGACCAGAACATAGAATCTAGGAATCACTATGTATATTTTGAGGGTAGGAATCAAGACACATGTAGTTCTAAAATTTTTCTCCATACACTAGTCGGATCCATGAATAGAGAGGGTTCATTTTCCTAAAATGAATATGGAAAAATATTTACAATCTGGGAATCACTACATATCCTGTGAGGGTAGGAATCAAGACACACATTGTTTCAAAAGTATTCTCCCTGCATAGTATTTGTCAATACACCGGGAGAGGGGGCATTTTCAATGTATTCTTTTAAGGTAGTGGGATTGTCATGTACATTTAATCCTAGTTCATGTGGGGAAATACCTTACCACAATTCCAAAGCTCATGAGATATATTATTGGTGTGCGAAACAAGTAATAGTAGCGACTTCTCTAACAATACAGAGGTAGTTGAGGGCATGATAGAAGTATTTTGTATCATGTGGTTCTTGGACCACGATCTAGGATCGAGGAGTCTCTATGTATCCCATTGATAGAGGCATATCGTCATATGTAGTTATATAAAGATACCTCCCTATGTAGGTATGGCCTATACAGTGTTAGGGGGAACTTCTTTTTATGGTGGTGGTTGTTGGGATTGGGATATAATGTCTAGGTGTCTCTACGTATCCCGTGTAGAAAAGAATCAAGCCAGAAATATTTCTAAAGAAAGATGATTCCCCTTGTTGATATGACTATGACATGATAACATAGGAATTTAATATTTCCTTAGCTCAAATATAACTCATGTGTGACAAATAATTAATTATAAAACAATGATCCCTATACATTTTATCATCATGTGTTTAGGACATGAATCAACTAACATAAAAAGAAATGCATGTTATATCCTACAGTGTAATGTCTTGTGGTTTTGATATCCATACTATGTAGTTTCATTTCATGAAACAATGAAATGTAATTATGAAGTTTAATATCATGCAATCAGAACACATTGAAATTGCATTTTAACATCGTGTGATGAAAAAAATTTCATCATTTAGTAATATGTCATGTGATCAGGACAAATATTTTTGTTGACTATATGAAATATTTCATCAATAAATATTCATTTGAGGTAGACATTTTGATCTTTCCATCCTTTTAAATTAATGAATATTCTCCATTACAGTAGATCTTTTGTATAACATATTTTCCTTCCCATTTTAGGTCCAATTTTTGGGGTATCTTACCAACTATCATCAGGGTTTTGAGGACCAACACCATTTCTCCTTTGATAAAATATTGAAGGTGATTATTTTTTTAATTCTCATAAAATAGGGTTTTTTTCAAATTTAAAATGGTGCAAAGTGTTTACTATTTTATCATCCAGTCACTCCAACTCATCGAGCTATTTTTGGGATTTTTCATATGTGCATTTATGACCACAAAAAACAATGTGGATCGATTGTAGTCGAACATAAATGGGTAGAACCACCTATGTCCTATATACTAATGAGTATGGAGTCACGTGAGTGGAAGTGAGGGTCATGGTCCTGTAATTCCACAAATCCAATGGGAAAATTTTAGGACATGATTTCTTATCCTTCTTCACAATCTTCTATATTCTGTTGGATTGGGTCTTTTTGAATGCCCCCAAAAAATTTGTGTCCCACTGCATGGTACTGGGATAAATGGTTGGCCTTGATTCTATAATCATAATATTGATTATCTAATTCAATAGAGCATAAATTGGTGAAATATTTCATCATTATTGTATGAGGAAAAAAATATGGGGAAGATACTTTTCTGTCATATTGATGAAAATGATTCTTGCCCTGATATCTATAAGGGGTATAGATTCATCTCAATTAAAAAAAATTAGTTATTATGAGGATATAATTGAATTATTTGTCCATAGAGGGAGGGTAAGGTCCCATGTTTTCCATTCCCCATATGGAAAATTTCTAGAAAAACATGGATCTATGATGAAACATTGGGGATTGATGGATAAAATTTTCCTGAACCTAACATGAATAGCCCTTTTTTGTAAATTCATCATAATATTGCATCATTGTGGGCCAGTATGATCTATGTCTCTAAATTTTTTTAGGGAGAATGTATCATGACTGGTTTACTCCACAGGCTCTAGAATGCACTTCATTCATAATAGTGGTGGTCCCTTCTCAATCAATGAATTTGAGAAGGATCCTATCAAGGACCCACAAATAATTATCCTCTATTTGATTTTTTATTTCATATAGAATAATGTTAATTGTTCATATCATTATTTTTTTATCTTCATGATATTTCTAGTAGGAGTTCTCCCTTTTGATGGTAATTATCAATTGATGTCATCCTGTCATTGGTAGGACCATACAGCTCAGATATGGAACTAAAATTTCCAATTTTTTTTGATCTGAATTAAAACTAACAAATTTCATCAGTGGGTAATGTTGATGATTGTCTCATATAAGTCTGGATCATATTTAGAAGTGTATTATTTCATAATGCATCATCGTCTACATTTTTCAACTTGGGGACATGAGTTAATGTTAGTTCTATTGTGAATCCTGCCATCATCTCTCAGATGTGGTTAATAAAAGGGAGTATCTCATCATTCTAGATAGCATAGTCACAATTGCCTTGCTTAATGACCAGTTATATGAAAACTTTTATCATCATGTTTTTGCCTTTTACATGAAGTTTTATCCCTCGGAATCCAATGAGGGCCAGGTACTCAACGTTTTCGTTTTTGCACCCCTCTAACAGCATAAAGGAGTAAGGAAAGACTTCCCTTTTTTGGAGATATGAGTATTAATCCTAGCCCCACATTGTTGATCTTGGGGTCTTCCATACTTTTTTATATTAGGCTTCATGATTCCTCATCAAAATTAATCTCCCATGTTTTGGATTCCTTTTGAATAGAAAAATCTTCTTCATTAGGTAGTTTATAATCAAACATGTTTATCACTATAGAGGGTTGTTCTTCAGGGAAATATTAATGCATGGACAATGAAATTGGGTAACGTATAAACCCTGTATTGAACTACTACTGAATGACCATCCATCGTGAAATGTATCCAATAAACATTGGATGGATCGGAATATACTAGAGTGGGTTTCTATGAAGGACCAAATGGAAATCATGGTGCTTCAAATAACATCTTTTATTTTGGACCAAAATGATTGGGGCTGGACTTATCTTCTCAATATTGGAAAAATGTGTCTCAACATTAATCATGGTACATTTGATATATAAAGACTACTTTCACTGCCAACATTATTCTTTTGCGTGAGGAAGGAACCTAGGAATCGCTCCAAGGTAGTCACATATAGAATTAGTTGTCATCCATCAATGGTTTTAATTAGCACTAGAAAACTAAATATATTTTTAATGAGAATTTAAAATTATTCTTGACATTCATCATTCCACTGATATTTGACCCACTATTTAATCAACCAAGTGATGGAAAAACAATTCCTATAAGGATGGATTTGGAGTGCAGAATGAATGCCAGATTTCTCTTAAGTCCTCTCAACTCTATGAGGTTTTGTAGAGGATACATAATAAGGATGGACCATGTATTCTTGGGGTCAACATCTATTCCATGGTGACATACGATGAAATAGAGTAATTTTCCTAAGGTATCACCAAAATCACATTTTAAGGGGTTCATTTTCAGACTATACTATCATGGTTTATTGAAGATGGTTTCAATATCTTGAATGTGGTAAGAGATTTTTTGTGATTTATCCAACTGATGATAAACATAGAATTAGATGAATCTTCCCATGAATGGCTTGAAAATGTGATGCATGGTGTGTCGGTATGTGGTGCTGGAATTTTTCAAACCAAATGGAATTACCTTATAGAAAGTTACTCCATGAGTGGCTTTAATGGTGGTTCTCTATTAATTTTAATCTTACATTTGGATATGGTTATTTTTTGAATATCCATCCAAGAAGTATAACAACTAATATCCAATAGTTTCATCGATCAATAAATCTTTAATCATGACAATGATGTCCTCTTTCAGGTAGTGCCGATTGAGATCGTTGAAATCGATGAAATATCTGATTTTTGCCATTATTCTATTTATGGGGGATATATTTTCCCTCTAGAAGGGATATTAGACATCCCGAATGATGTCAGCTATTATAATATTATCAAATTCATCCTCTATTTTGGTAGCATGAGTAAGGTGAACCCTTCTAGAGGCCTTCATGTAGCCATGAAGATCTCATGGTAGGACAAGGTGGTGAGTGGCCACCTTGGGACTAAGGCCTAACATTTCTATATATTCCAATGTATAATCATCTCGAATCTTATTTTGGAAGGAGTTGTATACTAATTTCTCTTCAAATTACTTGGCCACACTGATTAATAGGGGTTGCGAGTCTTCTTTGGTGCCGAGGTTTATTTCTCTAAGTTCATCAATGTTGGTAGAGACACCCTCCTCAAATACTGGAGGGTATCCCTAAGGTTGTCTTGTTATTACTCTTATACATCCTCCTAATATTCTTCTAATTATGATAGGGAATCAATTCATCAAATAATTTCTTCGGAGTTGGGAGAATAATCATGATTTTGGAATTTAGAGGCTAAGAAAACTTCTTCTGACATGACTAACAATGAGGAAATATTTTGAGATAATGGAGTGAGGGAATAAAAAGTGTCTTCTTTCACTTACCCCTTAATGGGAGATGTAGGTATTATCTAGATCCCTATAGATGGATATAGGGAGATCGCATTGAAGCATTCACCATTGTTTTAGGGTCTAGTTGACGTTTCTGCACTGTTAGGCTTGATGGTCACAACTGAAATCTTGAGCACTGTCAAATATGCATTCATATTTGGACTCATGCGCTCCAACTGATTGATGGGAAGTACATATTTTTCACTGATCTCTCTGAAGGGGTCATTAGGGATATTTTCCAATATTTTAGGAGTTGTGACCTAATAAATTCAATCGACCGAGGTTTTCTTCCCTTTATTCTCATAGATTCATGCATCAATATTGTGTGAGTCACATGTCTCTAATGGGGCCTTATCAGCCTACAATGTTCCACTCTTTCCATAGGTGAAATATTTGATACAATGATGGTATGATGGGGTAATCATTTTGTGTTCATGAAACTTGGGCCTTCCTACAAGACGTTAAAGGTTGTGTTCCAGCAGACCATCTAAAATTCTTAGTCAGCTATGAGGTCATCAGGTATATTTTTGAGCTTGATTTGGCTTAGAAGCTTCTGTTTACTTTTATTATAGCCAATCAGGATTAGTGTGTAGGGCTTCATGCTATCCTCATTTTAACCCATCCAATTGGGTTTCAAAATTGGAATAAGATTAACTCCAGATCCATTGATAATGAATACATTTTGGATATCGACAGCATTTATCATTTCAGACACTTATAAGGGTTTTATGTTTTTCTGCATAATGGAATCTTCATCTCAAACTATGAAGTTGATTATTTCATGTAATTATAAAGGACTGGTCCCTATGTGATATAATTCAGCAGCAGTTACTTCATCTTCAATCTCTTGTGGGACTAATCAAATATACAATAAGCACTTCAATAAGAGCATTAAACAAATAATGTGATGAAAATGTAGACGACATGGCTAGTATTGATACAAATTGTTTTATAATTTCATATTTGTTATCTAAATTTTGGTGCTTCCCAACATGGGGATTCTCTTTCAAAGTCACTATTGGGGCTTAAGAACTGGATAAAGATATACATGTACCTAGGATAGGAGATGGTGGTGCTTCTAAATTTCAAAATATGGTCGGCTAGGTCTACTTGGATCTCATGGTGATTAGATATTTTTTCCACTTCCAATGGATATTCTAGGATTATTAGTCTGGAGTGTCTTCTATTAGAGGCATTTGAATTTTACTATTCCTATTGGGTACACTGAATAGATCTTCTCTGTGTTTCTGTAGTGTAGATAGTTTGAGCTGAGGTGTGGCCAAATATTTGGTTTCTTCCACAACTGTGTCTTCCTGGGTATCCTCGGTTTATGCTGCCTCTTCCTCTAGATTCCCATCTTAGTGTGGGGAACTTAGGTTCACATACATTCTCTTCATTTAATAATTTATCTACTATGTAAATGAAATTAATGGAGCCAAATATTAGTTTCTCATCGGATGCTGACTCTGCCTAATTGACTTCTTCTATTGATGTTGTATTCTTGGAAGGTGCTGATCTCTTCAGATTTGATGGCATAAAATCTAAGAGTGTCAAATAAATATTTCCCCTTGTATTAGGGTCATATTATTTAAATTTATATCTTACATTTGTTATGTAATAATATTTGGACACTCAACCATTGGTGGATTTTGGGGGAAAAAATGTTGAGGGCATTGCATCACAAGCTATCAGAGGCTTATTCGGTTTCTTCAAATATGCTTGGTGTATTCTATGGGCTCGATTGACTATTTTCTGAGTCATAAATATATCTAAATTCATTCATATTTTCCTAAGACCATTTTCCACTCCCCTCCTCCTTTTGTGTTTGTGGAGGAAATATATGACACTTGTGTTGGCAGTAGTCCCAATTTTATTTCCCCATAATAAATCATTCTTTATAGGAGTTATTTGAAGATGAAACAATCCTGAATGATGTATCCATGTATCCTATGGAAGGGACAACAGTCTATATGGCCATCGAGATGTAATTCATCTTCCCTCTTTGGTTCTGGGAGATGGAGAAAGTTGAAATTCATGGAGGCTAAAATGTATCCATAGACTTGGATAACCAATAACTAATAAATTTTACTTCTTTTTTCCTGGAATATATTTTTCCGTAGTCCCTTATTCTCTTATTGATAATTCATAGGGGGTTTTTGAACTCATGGGGGCCCTACATGATTATGATTAGGCCTAGGTGAATGAGTGGGTGTAGGGATGTCTTGGGAATAGCAAAAGCTTCTACAGCCCTTCCCACTATTTTCCATGGGGGGATGGGGCTACCTAAGACTTGGGGATAGTCAGTTTTAAGGAATATTATATCCTTTTGTAAATTGGGATGAAATTTGGGAATCTAATTCGATAATTACTAGGATGATTGTCACTCATATCATGGTGTAGAGGTTACCGACACACGTATCAAGAATCTCATCTTAGTAAAGTAGTTAGTTTTGAGATTAGGTTTAACCTTTCTATCTAGGAATGAAATCTGGGACTATTTCATTCTCACACAATTTTTAGTTAATAAGGTCACTGAATTTTGTTTTTGGAAACGTTGATCTAAACTCGAAAATTAACATCAACTAAAGATCCTCCCATCTAGTTATTGAATGAGATGGAAAACTGGTATACCTTACAGAGGCTATACCTTGCATGGTACACACAAAGTAGATTACTTTAACCACTTCTGGTTTCTCTTGGTTACCCATAATGGGATCATAAAAAGATGCATAATGCATCAAATATTGTTTTGAGTCACCTGATCCACATAATATTTGGAATATAGGGTTTCAAAAACATGGTGGTGGCAGAACATTACTCATCCAGTCATGATAGGGTTTCCATTCTGGTTGTGTTGGAGCATACCTCCCTTCCATGAATTCCAATCAAGAAGCCAATGGATCTATGGTATTAATGATCCCATTATTCAAGTACATTAGAAATTGAGCATGGTCAGGTGTAGAAGGGGGAATACTGGTCATGCCAACACTGCTTTCTCATGAGGCGGACACTCATCCGGGTGCATCCTTTGTGGATTTTCTAAAAAAAATTGGTTGTTTCCTCAATGGAGGGAAATCATGATATCATCTTAGGATTGGGTTCAGGTGGAATGATGGTCTCAATGCTATTATAGATTTTATTTATAGTTGTACATCATTTTCTAAGAAGAGACCTTGTGGAAAAGGTACACTAGTAGGAAGGGTATGTTGAAGATCTACCAACGAAATATATTTGATAAGATGAATTCTTCAAAGAAGCATAGTGTTGATTCTCCTAAACTCCTTCACTACTTACTCCTATCAAGATAATCCTTCTTTAAGAATATGGGACTCTTTATCATTGTGGGGAGGCAGGACATGTATGATCTTGATTTTTTTTCTTCTTATTGATGGGGATACAGAATGTAGGTAATGAGGAACTAACTAAGGGAGCTCCAAATTTTTGGGTGTCCCTCTACATTGGGTTGTGCACACCTTTATGTTTGGTGCATATCAAATTCTCAGTAGAACCATCCTCACTTTATCCATACACAATTGCATCATTTTTGAAATGTTTTGTAGGATTTATGTCCACAATATTCACTTATTTATAATGCATGGTCTGTTCAATACTAGTTTCTGAAGTGTAGGATAGTTCTTTATGTCCTTTACTATATTTTCTCTTTCCATTCTTATATCCTATCTGAGTTTTTTGGTGAAGGGAAACATAGTGGTAACCCTTATATGACATTTTTGTACACCCCCTTGTGGGAGAAATTATCCATTAGATGGGATATAAATTGAGGCTTGAATATTCTTTGTACCCCATAGGCAGGAGAATACTAATTTATGTTGGGCGGAAATTGATGTAAAAATGCCCCCAACCCTAGGGGATGTGGATGTTCACATTACATTATTATTGTGATTCGGCCCAAGTTGTTTGGTATTACAGGGAATTTTTTTAAAAAATTCCCCAATCCTTAATGGGTGTGGATGATCCCATATTTTAGATGATGTTGTATCTATTTCCACTTTCTTCATCTCATGGATTCCCATTTTATGGAGAGCCGAATATTGTGGTAAGTCATCACATGGGTTATTTAATTCCAAGGAAAACATCACTGCATGATTATTTGATATCATTTGGAGAGAATCCCACTATATTTTCGTAGTTTCCATGTTCAAGTGTTTTATTATGGCTTGTTCTTGACAGTCTTGACACTTTTAAGACGTACCTAAGGCAGGTTCTTGTCTATAATGTTGACTTTCAGGAACAAGGATTTCATTTTATCATCGAATTTTTATAATGACATTATTGGATATTATTTCGAGTGGATTCTTCTAGAATGGATGTGGGGTGAACAGAAATGATCCATTCTCTCCCCTAACCTTGATATAAACACCATAAGATGTGTCTGGGATATGCAATTAAACTTGTGAAGTGAGTGTATGTAGATGAATTTGAGATACTTCTTCTACCGCTTAGACTGTGGCCATCATATAGATGGAAGATACTCAAGGACAATTTTATGGTGGTGCTCCTCCAACATATTAACATGGTATAAATTCTAGTCAAAGGGTAAATACATTTCTTTTATATGGCATAGAGTAGTCAAGATATTAAGACTAATGATATGTATGTGTTCCTTGGAAAACTCTCTTGGCATTTCAAACTGAGAATTGGTTGTGTCCCAAAACATAATCGGTATACCATCCCTTACATATTGGATTCTAATGATAAAAATATCATTTTTCTCATTTTCTAGGGTCTTCTATTTGTGGTCTTCCAAACATAGATTCTTATTAGTGATTACATCCCTAGAATGGGGGTTGGTAAAAGTATAATCAATATATGAATGGTATGAGGGTGTATCATAAGATGATCATGGTTCCAGACCATCTTTAGTTTGATAGAGGATTTCTATTGTGATAGATAGAGTATCTAACATGTCTGACTCCATTTTAACATGCACCTTAGAATTTTTGGGCTTTCTCCTCTATCACTCAGGGAGGGGAAGACATTCTTTCACATGTGATTGTTGACTATAGGGAGGACCTACACAGCCAATGTAATGGTGGAGAGGACTACCATCTCAAATTAGTGTCTGACCACAGGGATAATTTTCATGGTGTATACCATGGGAGGACCTTCATGCATGTCCATGGTAAGGGGAGGAGCTTCTATCAACCTGATGTCCCTACAGGGCAGGCCTTCGAAGTGACTGCTATCATGGAATGGACTTCCATTATAGATGGATTTCAAGCTATAGGGAGAATATCTATAGTGAGAATCTGATGGAGGACCTCCAGGAAGGGATACAATAATGGGAGAACTTTCTCGCTATAATATGTCACTATGGGAAGGACCTTCACTGTGAATGACATCGTGGAGATGACTACAATAATATTTTGATGTCCGACTATCGAGAGAATCTCTACCACATATACCCTATGGAGGACTATTAGGGTAGATGACAGCAAGGGAAAAACATCTTATTATCCAATATTTTGTTTTTTAAGGGGGGTACCAAACACTCATTTAGAGATTGGTTCTAATGATCAATTGTTTCTTGATCATTGAGTAATCCTCTGTGGGTTCTCTATGTAGGACCTTCAGAACTCTTGGTAAAAATATTGTGGGGTGAACCTTCATTATTACTGTTGTCAACATCCTTATTTTGTAATTGTTTGACTTTATCTTGAGCCTCAATTGGTAGTATCATGATTGTATCAAGAAATCATTCTTCAAGTAGAGTAGGATCATGAATGTGCTCTTTATTTTCAAATTTCATTTGGCACATTTATTATTTGGGTGCTATCTTGCAAGAAACAATTGCTTCCTACTATTTTTAAAAACCTTCAAATTTAATTCCCCATTTGGTTGGTTCCCATGATGCCACCAAGATACTTCGATGAGAATATTGAGTTCTAATAAGGATATATGCCTTATATGGACCAACCAATGTGTTGGACAGGTGTAACCCATATGGAATTGGTGTTTGTTCACAATTTGGTTGACCTTTTATATAGGAATTTTGATATTGAACATCATGGACTAGAACATGAATATAGATCTACTTTGGAGATACTATATTATCTTTTGGTTGAGTTACCCATCTTGGGGAGATGGGTTGTAGGCCCAACTCCTTGATATTGTCGTGGACGCCATCATGTATTGACATGTCTAGAGTATTTGATCTAGATATGATGTCTTCTACTCTATCATTTATAATATTTTCTGAGAATATTATTTTTCTAGAATAGAGATATTTCGCCATTCTGATATCAGAGCTTGAGTATGTGGCTGCTTTTGTCAACCTCAATTTTCTAGTGGTTACTAATAGTTCACTTTTTTGGGACAGAGGTATGAGTTTACCTTTGGTTTATATATGGGAAACACTGAAGGTTTTCTCTATTCTGCACCGTATTTGACTAGTGGGATTCAACTGTTCAGGAAGGAACTTTCATATCCTCATTTTCCACATGATTTTCCACATAGTCATGGAATGATTCTATATCAATTTGACTCTTCTTGTATTTAATTTCCATTGTTTTTGAATGATGGACTTGACATGCGGGAAAATGGATTTGAATCATCACATACAATATTTCAATGATATTTTATAGGTGGGTGTCATATTCATTATTAGGGATATGTGTATTCATGTAGTTGGTCATCTTATTTGGATGAGGGGATTTAAGAACATAGGTATGGATTTTCATCTATCTATAATTTTCCACCTTGTTTTCATGGTGATACCGATGAGCATTAACATGAATTTGTGCTTTCATGTAATGAACTACCATCTTTTGTGGTTGGATTCATAAGAGTGAGTGGGGATATGTATCCACTCATACTGTTTCGCCGTATTTTTGTGGTGGGGTTCGGAAGTGGGGGCGGGATTGTATGTATTCCCATCGTATGAAACCATATTTTCATGGAGGATCTATTCTTCAGGATCATTGGTGATGTCCCACTCCTGATTATATGTTTTTCCCATATAGGGTATCCCCAGGGACCATTGTTCATTGAAATTAAGCATGATCCCTCAGTGTGATATCCTCTTCAAAATTAGGATATTGGGTCGTATGATGTTGGTTGCAATGACATTTAGCATAGTCCCCTGAGTGAGACACCCCATGCAGTTCGGATGAATTCATTGGTGACAACTTCATCCACCGCCCTAAGATAATGAGGTTAGTCATCATCAATTTTTTTTGGATATTATCTTGAAATTATTGTAGATGGAATGTTGAGATGCCTAGTTTTATACCATCATCCACTAATGAGTGAGATGGTGACTCATCATTATGGCTTGTAGGGATTTTCTTTTCTACCTCCATAGTGGTATGAGTACCATTTTGAGGGTACTCTGTAGAGACCCAAATATTTCCATACATGGACATTACATTACTTTTGTGGAATACTTAGTACATAACAAAAACAGACACACAAGGATCGTAATAGTTTAGTGTCTTTGGAAACTCGGAATATAATCTTCTAATCATGGTGAAAGATCATCAACATCCCCCATAAAGATCTTCTCCCTTTTTTCATTACTAAAACCTTTATTTATATCTTGGGGAAAAGAAAACATAAAATGGGTGAGCCCAAATTCCCAGTAAGGGTAAAGATAGAGAACATAAAACAGTCCATAAACATTTGAATGCCAAAAATTGAACATAAAATCTAAACATCAAAATCTTGAGCAAGACATGAATCTTGGAAGTACGTAAGGCATATATCTTAATGGAACATCAATCATGATAAAATAGCATGGGAATAAAACATGTAATTGTGGAAACCATTCAGCAGTAGTTATGATTTCCATAGTAGCTAAGGCATTGCTGCCAAGACCATCTTAGTTAAAGAATTCCCTTTCTGACTCGAGTTCACTCCTCGTTTCAGTCCTGTAACACTGGACCGGATTAAATTACCATTCCATCCATGTCTATATCATGAGATATAAATCTTTACCCAATTCATTTGTGTGATATATAGGTCCCACCCATCTCATAATGAAATCATTCTTACTTGTTCCAAAAAATATACTTAAAACATTCATCATAACCCAATGAATAAAATTGGTTTCATAAACATCATCCCATCATCACATAATACATATAAAAGAAATGGATATCATTTCAAAGTAAGAAAAGTGAATCCATGTAAATCATAGAGGCATTATACTTGAAACAAACACATATGAAATAATGTCATCTTAGATGGAAAATTGTTTTAATAAAACACTTGAAATGAATTCTTGAGGAAAATATCCTTTATTTTTCAAAATCAATTTCTTTTCACAAAACATCATGGAATTTTAAAACAAAAATATTTTTTTGAAAATAGTCTTTAAATATTTTGGAGGAATCTTCATGAAAATAAGGCTTTATAAAACCTTAAAAATCCGTTCGTGACGTATAAGTTAAAAAACATTCTTCTCGTATTTTTGCTGGAAAAGTAAAAAAGTGCCTCATAAAAGAATGATTCCATACATACCATGTAGTAAAATTAAAAAATTGGTAAAAAGGAAATTAAACATACATGAATCCATTTTTAGGAAACATGGACATGGATGAGAACAATAACCCCAGTAAATACTTACAAATAAACAATCTCAGATAAGAACGAGATTGGAAAAGTTATCCCATACCTTAGGTCTGATATGCTTCATACATTTCCAAACCACCTGTATAATGATTTAAATAATTTCATTGAATTATTAAAGAATAATATTAATTGTTATGATATCATATATTGTTCACTTATGACTTTATATTACTTGTTCTTTTGTAACTTCCATGTTAAAGCAGCGTTTTGGGTTAAATCGTTTTATTTATCATACGTGTTTGGACTTTTTGTTCTTGATATTATTACTTATATCTTGATTTAATTAATCCGAGAATGTAAAACATGATTTATATATAATATATATTCAGTATATACATATATATCTGATAGATCGATTAAATAAAATGAAATACATCGTTCAAGGAGACGGTAGGCCATACGTACGCATGAACGCTGTTTTCGTTTCCTTATTGAATTGAATGGAATTAAGTAGATGACAGACATATATATATATACATAAATATAGTATCATTATTATGTCATATATTTCGTGATTACTTATTATATATACTTTATAATCATTAATGAATGGTTAACATGGAGAATGAATCTCATCGCGTCGTGGAGACGGTAGTCCGTACGTACGCACGAGCGATGATATCTTTCCCATGATCGTGGAATTGTATTGAAGTGTGTGTATAATATTTCAGAATCAATATCACTTTACAATAATAATATATATTTATCTATTTACACCATTATACCCATCTAAGTAAGGTGGTGGTCAAAAACAGATTACACCACGGCATGGAGATGGTATTCCGTATGTACGCATGCGTGGTGATTTCGTTTTCCGTAGGATGAATAGATGGTGAAATAGGGTTGTTTAATACCTAAAATAACATATCAGTATATGATTGAAACTGATGTTATTACTTCATAATGAAACAACAAAAGAAGAATAATTATGAGAATGAATAAACTTGAAAAAATCGGTAACAGACATTGCCTCTTCTTTGAAGCGCCTCTTCTTAACCTCTTCTTAGGGAACTAAAGATGGACTTTTAAGAAGACCAGAACCTCTAGGATGTTTCTATGGAAGTGTAGAAGTGAAATTGGCAGTGTTTGTCCGAGCTTGAAGGCTCAAATTGGTGTGAGGGGGAGAGGGAGGAGGTGCCCTTTTATAAGGGAGGAGAGGGGCACCTTTGGAATAACAAAAACTATTATTTTATTATAAAGTCATATTCGGTTTTTAATAGCTCCAAATTGAGTTATTTCGAAGCTAAGTTGGGGATGGGTCGAAATACTCTCATTCAATAGAATTTAGACAAGTTTAGTTTTCTATTTTAACCTTATCATTTAGATTTAACTTTAAGTTAAGTAATTTTACTTTTACCGTGTCTTCTTGTTTTCTTACAGTATAAGGTTAATAAACATACTATAACAAGCCAAACGAACCCCAAGTGGTTTATTATTAACATATATAACCTTATCCAAGTAATTTTCGAAAACATTATATTTTTAGGAATAAAATAACAATTATTAATATAATATTTGTTTTTAAAACTATTTTTTGTCAATTTGGATACTATTTGGTAATTGATTTTTTTGAAAATCATAACAGAAATATTAGTTATAGAAATGTTAATTAAATCAATACTAACATGTCATATTACCATTTAAATTTTTTATAATTCATAAAAAGTCTCAAATTACATTTATTTGGTTATTTATAACATCAATTATATCAATATTTCATTAATAATATAATTACTACATAATCATTGCGTCATATATAAATTAAATTATTAAATTATAAAAATTATAAATAAAATACCATTATGTAGGAAATATTTTTATATTTCTAATGAATATTTAGAGTCTAATTTATCTTATGTATAACCCTATATTAAAAATGATTTAGCTATTAAACTATGATTTTAACTATTTTAACCCTTCTTTAAATAAATTATAATAAATGTCCTAATATAATCCAAGTGGGCCTAAATAGTCACATTTTATTCCTAAGGTTGTTTTTGGTCGAATTACACTGATCCAATATAATTAGGACATGTTTTAGTGTAATAATAATATTATTTTTACCCTTAATTACCCTATTTACCCTATTTACTTTTAACTGTGGTAAAAAAGTAAAATGTTACTATTCACCAAACATTATTTTCATCTAATTGAACCACATCATAATCCTTGATATTAACCAAGTCTCTTGGATTTTTGAAATTCCATTCATAGAATCTGTAAAATTATGTTTTATGTAAATTTGCAAATTCTCCTAGGAGGTGGGTAAAATACGGTGAAAAGTTGAATAAAAGTTTTTATATATCTAAAATTATTATAAAATGACTCCAATGACTTAAATTGAACTTATGTAGGTATTATGTATCAATTTTGACCTAAAATAAATGTAAATAAAATAAATAATTATTTAAATAAAAAGTCGGTTTTTGAATAGTAACCTCGTGTTTTCACTATTCATCAAAAATTGAAAGTTTTCAGAAATATACCAAAATTTCACCCCAGGCTAATTTCGATATACTGATTCAAAAAATGAAGTCCATTTTGAAAGATAAAATCTATGAAATTTCAAAAAGTGGGTATTACTATTCATAACCGGTAGTTTATATAACATATCGTTGTTTAGCGAAACTCGGTATTGCGTACAACACACGCTATCATGGAAGGTCGTGATTGCATGTAATGCAAGAAAATTCAGAGATTCATGTTGTGCAGGGTACTTTTGATGTAGCGTACAAAACAGGACATTAATGAAAGTAAAAAAGAATATTTTTTATAAAATCTCACGGTGTTACATACTCCCTGATTAGTGCATTTGAAACCCTATGTAGAAGATATTTGGTGGGTGATGGGGTCCTAATATATATTGAGTACCTTGCAACCTATGCGGTTGTGGACAAGTGTGTCTATGAAAACTGCCAGGATGCCATCGAATTTAAGGTAACAATAAAGTCCTAAAATATATGGGAAAATTATAGAACCCCCCCCCCTTCAAATTAGAATCCCATGATCACATGAATTATTGATTATTTTCTTTATCCCTATTTATTTTTGTATGTGAAATGGGATTTGGTGGGGGTAATACCGCCACCTTTATTAAGGGTTCATATCAGATTCACCATTTTTTTTTTGACCCAAAACACATGTTTACCTAAGAATGAAATTGCTTTGATGGGTAATAGGTAATATATCATTTTTATCTTATGAAAGAGGTTACATAATAATGTCGTCTTGGAGGGTGATTCTAGGGGATTAAATGTTTGATCAATCAATCCATGTTGGGTAAAACATCCTCAAATATTCTCCAACGAGTTCATTCATGGAGCCAACAACACCCAAGGACCCCCTTATCCATGATTCAAGGACCTACGTTCCAAAGGACGGTGATCATTGGATTATTTGGCCAACAACACTTAAGGACTAACATTGGTCGATAGGAAGAGAACATGGGATCATCTCACCCTTTTGGGGGGAATTATCAACTATTCTATGACTCTATTATAGATTTAATCTCTGTTCATACGTTCATTAATCCTTGGTTCATTCCCAATATTGTGTCAATGAATTAATCAGAGGTTACAAGATCAATCATAAATATGAATGGGTTCATAATTATCTCTATTAATCAAAGGTTCTCTATTATTGAAAACATATATATGTATCCAAGGTTCTTCATCAATGATACCCTCTTACAAAAAAATCATGAAATCCTAGGTCATTCATTAATACAACACTGGTTTTGATCCATATGGTATGGAATACTATAATTTATCATTATCCATGGGTGGTGGGAATTTTTTCAATGTTGGGATTAAACCTTTAAAATGTGATTCTTGTGTATCCTTGTGAGAGGAATTAGTACCCATGCATTTTTTGTCTCTTATAGTTGAACATCATTTCTTTATGATGAGAGTGATCTTATGTGAAAATGATGGAGTGGATGGGTTATATGATGTATCGGGCTTGAACCCCGGGGAAGTTTCTTACCAATCCCAGTTAGTCGGAAATCAATGTCCTTGTAGTTCAACTTTTGGGTGAATCATATGGATTCCATGATAACCACTAATATTTATGCACACACGAGTCATTATTGGTGTGCAAAACCAAAGAAAGATGTAGATGCATCAAATACTTCACTTTATTCTCATCAATGGCGGAAAAGGAGGAGGATGCTAGCGGGAGAGGCCAGGGATACAACACATCACTGAAAAGAGTCTAGAGGATTACCTTAAGTGGGCTGACATAAGATTTTTTCTCGGAAAGGGGAGGATCATGATTACTCATAAAAGAGAGAAAAATATGATATTACCTTATTTATCAATGTACCTAATCAAAAAGAATGTAAAAATATTACACTTAATTCTTAGAACATAGAGGTACATGTGAGAATCTTGAGGTGAGAACCCACATTACAATGGGAATTTAATCTTAGGCATATTCTGTTGAGTCTGTATTATTGTGAGGATTACCCATATGACACTGTTTACCATGGGTATGTAAACCAAGAAGGATGCACTAACGAACCTAATGGGTTTATCAAATTGGTCCAGTGGATTTAGAATAGGATTTGTCCTTGTGTTGTTGGACTGGTTCATCGAGGGGCATTTATTCTTCTCCGTGGACAAGTGTTTTGGTAAGGAATCACTACGTCTGGGTGATTTCCAACAGATTTATTTATGGAACCAGAAACATACAACGACAATTTATCTAAAGGGATCTTCATTCTAAAGGCTTTCATACATTAGGTTTGGACCTTAGATACTTAAGAACATACATTGGTCGAGATGATTGGAGGTTAGACCCATTACACACTTTTTGGGGGAATTATTACCTACTCTGGGACAATCTTATAGATTTGAGATATTTTCATAAATCCATGTTAATTCAATATGTTTAACGTAAGTATTTCTTGGAATTTTCAATCAATTATTATCAAATGTGTGATTTAAAATCATCTTTATATATTTGATGTTCTTCACAGAATGGGCTTTGGGTCAAAAAATGGGCCTACGGGCCATGTAATGGACTAAATTCCCACTAGGCCTTTGGGATATGTAATGGGTTTCCCTCTACCCAGTTAAAGAGGTCTTTCCTTTTCTTTAATAAAAAATGAGGCTTCGGCCCCAACCTTTAAAAAAACTGTTATGATGATAATAATTGCTAACCCACTTAGTGGGGAACTATATAATTTTTTTTCAACTAGGGAGACAAATGTATGTTTTTATGTTGGGATCACACCCATAAATGGGATACCTGTGTATCAATGTGAAATGAATCATAACCATTGTAGTTCAGTTCCACTTAATGGAATACATCATTCCTTTTACGGTCATGTGAGAAGGACCTAACCCTATAGTTTAATGTCATGTGGTAAGGAAATCAAAGTGGAAGGTTGTTAGTCAAAGCATGGTGTGGTATTTATTCCTAAGAATCCCATGGAACATGGAAGGGATATTAATTTCCATGTGTAATTTGACCCTGTTGAGAATGTGGCCTAGAAAGGAAAAGGGTGATTTAGATTGTTGGGACTGATCCTCGGGGAGGTATCCTATATATCTCATTTGGATAATAATCAAATCCCCTGAATTTTGGGGAGTCTCTCGGGGGTGTATGATCATTTGAGAGAAAAAGGTTGGGGGTGTACACTTAAATAAAATGTCTGGGTGATTTGGGGGGTTTTAATTTTGGTATTAATCCTAAGGAGGATGCCCATTTATGGATGAGATGAGTTGGATCTCGGGCCTTAGGAAGGCTTCCTATGTATATGATTTTTTATGGGAATCAGAGTTATGGTAGTTCATTCGATGAGGTTTTTATGCAATGGTTGTTTCATTCTAAATATCTAAGACCACGTGAGACATTCTCGGTGTGAGAAACAAGGGGATTTGAAATATTCAATAAATTCTCACACACTTTTCCTCCACCGCTGGTGGAAGAGGATGGGACTACGGCGGCGATGTTGGACGAGGTCACAGAGAAATGAACATTGCAATGTGGAATGAAATCTGATGATCATTGGATTCAACAAAAAAATCTCAGGGCTTACTCTATGAGGGATGGCCTAAAATTGTTCTTGGTATGGTAGGGAGAATTATTCTTTTTTCAAAATGAAAATTGAGTGTGAACCATACTTTTTATACCAGGGAAAATAGGCTCTAGTTTTTAGAGAAATTAAGGGAAGATCATGGACCATACCCAAATCCTCCAAGCTAGAAACTCCATAACACTATTAATGGGATACATGTCTATGCGACTACAAATATATAAACAAATATACACTCCTTGAATATAGTTAGAGTAGGGAGACTTTTCGTCAGGTCCTGGCTATTAATGTTACAGTCCAAACCTACTTTTCCTTGTGAACAAAAGAAATGTCTCCCTACCCTAACAGGACCAATTTTAGGGCATCCAACCTTGATAAATCCCCAGGACTTTTTTCCCCGATCCAATGATCATCGCCTTTAATTCCACTTTGAATGTTTAATTTCTATTCACACTCATCCACCATCACCACTCTATGCTCGTCCCCTTCCACAAATGGAGGTACAAAATTGTGTGTGACTTTGTTGAATCTATCACATCCGGATGTTTCTCACACCAAATATGACTCGCATAGGCTTATAGATTTGTTATGATCACAACATTTTCACAGAAACCTCATTGAATTAACTATGAGAACTCAGATTCCCATTAAAAGAGGGATATGTAGGGAGCCTTACTAAGGCCCAAGCATCATCTCATCTCATATATAAATGGGAATCTTAGCCAAGATTAATCCCCAAAAAATTTATCTCAAATGATCACATTCCCATGAAAGACTCCCGGAACTATGTGGTATTTCATTATCTTCCAAATGAGATACATATAATGCCTCCGTAAGGTTCCAACCAAACAATCAGTATAAACCCTGTCCTCTTGGGCCACATTCCAAGCAGGGTCTAATTCAACATTGAAATTCATATCCCTTCATGGTTCTTTAGGATGCTTTTGAAAAAGTCAAAAACCAATGTTTTACTAAGAACCATCTACCTAGATGTCCTTACCACATGACATTAAACTGTACGGTTTGGTCCATTCAAGTGACCTTAAATGGTATGATGTGTCCCATTATGTGCCACCGAACTATGAAGGTTCAGATTTCTTTTATAAGGACTCATAGGTAGACCATTTATGGGTATCATCCCAACATCAAAACAAACATTCACCTCCCTAGATGACAATAAATTCCAGACATTCCCTCTGAGGGGCTTGGTAACCATTATCAACGTAACAACAATTTAATAATCTATAAATAGTATATTTTAGGATACACTTGATGGATAACCTCAAATACATACGGATATATCCAATAATTAATAATGTAAAATATATAAGTATGATTATAAATTTCACATATTCTAATAATTGATTGAAAATTATAAAGTAAACTTACATTATACATGGTTAATTAATAAGGATTCATGAAAATATATCAAATATATAAGAGAGTCTCGAAGTAGGAAATAATTCACCCTCAAAAGGGTGTGATGAGTCTGACCTCCCATCCTATCAACCCATGTATGTTCTTAAATATTGTTTTTCCAATCCTAACAAATGTCTGCCATTGGAAAGTAGGTCCCTCTGGATAAAGAACCACTGGATGTTTCTAGTTCTATAAATAAATCCAATGGAAACTACCCGAAAGTATTGATTCCTAACCCGGAAACACGTACCAAGAGGTGACGAAACAAGGTTCTATGGATAATGTGATGGAATTGGAAGGAAATGATTTAACATAGAGGGTGGAATGCCTACGAATACCCCATTCCATGTATCGTTTCATTATGCGGGTGATGGGGCCATCCACATACAATGATGGCATGTGGACCTAGATTCGGTCCATATAGCATTTATTTATGTAGAACCATTTTCCATATGCATATAGTTTTTCTACATGGTATCGAGATTTATATCCATAGCATGATGATATAAGAGGTTTGGATCCATCCATGAAGTGATTTTCAATGCAGTGTAGGGTTCCACCCGCATAGCATATGGCCATGCCTGACACCGGATTGAGGAAGTGGCATTGGTTCTATGTTAATTGTGAAATTCATCCATGAAAGAATCAAGGTTATCAGTCTTCCAAATAGTATTGTATTTCATTAATTTATGTTATAAAACATTTTATAAAATAATGGAATCATTGAATGAGTCTATCTTTTGGGATGTTCTCTTCTTCCATGTCTTCAATCGGTCAAGTTCTAAAAAAATATCACTCCTTCAGTCACCCTTGGGTTCCTATTATATAGTGGTAGATGAATTAGATCAGTGTTCCACATAGTGTCTTTTTTGGAGGACCGTTGGAGAAACCTGGTCCATTGAGGACTCAGTCATTGGGGCATGAGGCCGATGTTCGTGACCGAGAAAATTACCACTAAATTCCTGCAAATGATTCTTTTTTCATTCGCAGGAAGCCGCCGGCTTCGCCTCACCCATGAAAAATTTGAGTTTTTGGGGGATCATATGCATTGTGTATTTATGCACCTTCTTATAGAAAAAGATTTTTATGGTGGTCCTCTACATCCAATTTTATCCGGAAAATTGATTACCTCTTCAATGCTTCATGAAATCATAGACCGCCATGCGAAGTAGTGGTCATCGAAGGAGCTCTTCTTCATAGTTCCTCTTCCTTCACCAATTTTTTTGGATTCATCTATTATTCTTCAACAATTCTTTGGTTAGTTTTTTTACTTCCTTTTAAAAATCACCATGAGTATTTCATTTCATTTTTCAATGTTTTCAGGACCCAACATGTTTTAAAGGGGTTTTCAGTGTTTTAAATGTTTTTATGGTTGTTTGGGATTATTGTGTTTTTAGGTTTTTTATTTTTTTTACGTAATTTTTATTATGTTATGTTTATTTTAAATTTTATAGGTTTTTCTAAAAAAATTAGGTGTTTTAGGGTATTTACGAGTTTAGGGTAATTATGGGGTTTTTTTGTTCTCTTTTTGGTTTTAGGGTTTTTTTTGGATTTTTAGGGTTTTAATGTTTTTTAGGAGTTTTGGTATTTTTATTTTAATAAATTATTTCATAGTATTATATTTTTATGGGTTTTCTGGGTTTGTAGGGGTTTATATTTTTATGGGTTTTAGGTTTCTCGGGTTTTAAAGGGTTTTATACTTTTTAGTTTCTTTTTACGGTTTTTATTTTTTTAAACTGTTTTTAGGATTCTATTGGGGTTCTTGTATTATTTGGGTTTTTAGAGTTTTATTAAGGATTTTAGTGTTCTTAGAGGTTTCTTATTTTTAGTGGTTTTAATGTTCTTTTATGATTTGTGGGTTTTTATAATTTTTAGGGGGTTTTTGGTTTTCTATGGTTTTTTAATTTTATGGGTTTTTAGGTTTTTAGAGAATTTTGGGTTTTTAGGGGTTTTTTGTAATTATGGATTATGGGTTTTATGGGTTTTAGTGTTCATTTAGTGTTTTTATGATTGTTTTAGTGTTTACATATGTTTTCTAGTTTTTATATTTTTAAATTTTTTTTGGTTTATATTGTTTTTAGAGCATTTATGGTTTTTAGAGGGGTTTTATGGGTTTTTGGTTATTTTTATTTTTGATGGGTTTTATTATCTATTAGTGTTTTAAGGGGTTTTATGGTTTTTTCGGATCTTTTAGGGGTTTTATAGATTTTTGGTTTTTTTTTGTTTTTAGGATTTATAGGGTTTTTAATTGTTTTTTGGGATTTTGAGGACATTTTGGGGTTTTAAGGTTTTTATGGGTTTTTAGTGTCTATAGGGGTTTTACAGTTTTTAGTGTTTTTAGGTTTTTAGGTATTTTTATGGGTTTAGGGGGTTTGAGGGCGGTTTCGGTGTTTTGTATTTTTAGGGTGCCTTTATGGGTTTTTAATGATTTAGGGAATTTTAGGGGGTTTTACGGGTTTTATTGTTTTTGAAGGGTTTAAGGGGTTTTAGTGGGTTTTAGGTTTTTTTATAGAGTATTTATGTTTTTTAGAAGTTTTATGTTTTTAATTTATTATTAGGGTTTTAGGAACTTTTTTAGAGTTTATTGGATTTTTTATGTTCATCGAGATTTTATGATTTATTATTGATTTTAATGATATTTACTATATTTGGGTTGTTTAGTGTTTTAAGGGGGGTTGGGTTATTTTAGGCGGGACTCTAGAATGAATTATAGCAGTTAATTTAAAATGTACTGTAGCTTGTATAGGTTGGTACTGTAGCAGCCGGAACTATTCATCCATCTTGGCCTTTGGGCCACTGGTTTTGTCCTCAGGTCCTTCAAGACTTTCTGGCAACCCAAGGACATCGGGCTAGCTGATTCTCAAGGCTATTGGGCCACCTAAAGACATTTGGGCCACCCCATGTCCTTCAATCCACATGAATGAAGATGTACCAGTTAAGATACATGGGGAAAGGAATCATATGAGGATTCAGGGAAGGGAAATTCACTAGAGTAGAGATAACCGGAGTTGGAAGAATGAGAGCTTTTGGCTTTTCCATTAGTATTGGGCCTATGCAGATTTGCATAGTATAGATAGCGGACCCTGCCTGCAATGTTAGAGTTTTGATATCATGAAATATGCTAGGTAGGAGAAAGTCCAAGTGTATTGTCTAGGTGATTCCCTCTAAGAGCGATGAGTCATGTAATTGTCTTTTACCCTTTAGGCCTTGTAAGGGTTCCACCTCACTCCTTTAATGGTGTATTATTGAAAATAAAAAAAATGAAGTCTTTTGGGGAATTCTGACAGTGTCTTTAGTGTTTTATGGTTATTATAATTTTTTTGGTTTTAGGGGTTTTAGTGTATTTAGGTGTTTTAAGGGTTTCTAAGATTACTGTAAGATTTTAGTGTTCTTTAACAGTTTTTTGGGGGTGTTTTGGTTTTATAGGGTTCTGGGTTTTTTTGGGTTGGTAGGGTTATTATTTATTTTCTGAGGTTTTTAGAGTTTTAATGTTGTTTTAGTGTTTTAATGGTTTTAGGGTTTTCTTGGGGTTTCTTATTTTTTTAGGGTTTTTTCTTATTTCTATGTGGGGTTTTAGAGTTTTTATTGGGTGTTTTGGGTTTTTATAGTTTTAGGGTTTTAATGGTTTTTTTGTATTTGGATATATTTTTAGGTTTCATTGGGGTTTTAATGGGTTTTGGGTGAATTTAAAGGTATATAATATTTTTCAGAGTAATTAGGGTTTTAGGGTTTTGTAGGGTTTTTAGAATTTTTTCTATTGTCTAGGCTCTTTAGTGCTTTAGAGTTTTTAGGGTTATTAAGGATTTTGGAAGTTTTTTATATTTTTGGGGTGTTTTAGGTTGTTTTACGGTTTTTAGGGTTTTAAGGATATTTATGAAATTTAGGGGTTTTTTATTGATATTTAGAGATCTTATGGGTGTTTAAAGGCTTTATGGTTATTTTATGTTTTTAATATAGGTTTTATAATCTATTATGTTTTTAGGGTTTTTTAGGGTCTTTTAAGGGTTTTCATGATTTTTAGGGTCATTTATTATTTTAAGGGGTTTCATAAATTTTATGGATTTTAGGGAATTTTGGGATATATTGGGGGTTTTAAGGATTTTTTTGGATTTAATGATTTATAGGGTTTTTAGGGGTCATTAAGAGAATTTATGGTTTTTAAAATTTTAAGGTCTTTTAGGGTTTATTGTATTATTAGTTTTTTTTGTGGGAGTTTTATGGATTTTATGGGGTTTTAAGGTTTTTAGGGTTTCTTTGGGTTTAGGGGTTGTTTGGATTGTTAGGGGTTTTTCGATTTTTTGTTATTTTTGGGATTTTAATTTTTTTAATTAATGGAGTTTGCGGGTATGGTGGGGTTTAAATGTTCTTAATGGTCTCTATGATTTTTATAGGTTTTAGTTTTTTCGGGGGTTCTGAGATTTATATGTTTCCTTTGTATTTTTAAGGATTTTATGTATTTTATTCTTATTTTAGTGTTTTTAGGGTTTTTAGGGATTTTATGGGGTTTTAGTGCATTTAGGCTTTTTAAAAGACTTTTAGTGTTTCAAGGGTCATCAATGGATTTTAGCGTTTTATGGTTTTTAGGGTGTGTTTGGTATTTTAGTGTTATATAATCTTTTATTGTGTATAGGTTTTGGTATATTTTAGGTTTATTATGTTCTTATGTTTTTGAAAGGGTTTTTTTTGTATTTCTAGGGTTTTTGTGTTTTAGTGTTTTTTATTTTTTATTTCTGGTTTTTAGGGTGTTTTCAGGGGTTTTGGATATTTTTTATTCTTTTAGGGGTTTATGTATTTTTTTATTTCTAGGGTATAAAGATAATTTATTTTTTCTTGTTGTTTTTAAATTTTTATGTACTTAAAGTGCATTTAATCTATTTAAGGGGTTTCTAATGGGTGTTATGCTTTTTTGTATTTAGGGTATTTGGGTATTTTAATATTTTGACTTATTTTAGACTCAATCATGTATTTTTTGGAGAATTATGGTAGTTTAGGATTTTCGTTGGAATTTTAGGGTTTATTGTGTTCTATTATGTTTTGAGGGGTTTTTAGATTACTTCCGTGTTTTTTGGGTCAATTATGGATTTTTGGGGATTTAAGGGTCCTCTTGGTTTTTTTAGTTTCTTTTTGGGTTTTTAGATTTATTGATAGTATTTTAGGGGTTTTATGCTATTTTGGTTTACATTAGTTTTTTATATTCTTTCATGTGTTTATTTTTTTATGGTTTTCGGGTATTTTACATTTATTTGGTGACAATTTACTTTTACTGTAATTATTGTTTTTAGGGTATTAGTGACATATTGTGAAATTTTAATGCCTTTTTAGGGGGGGTTCCATTATTTTTGGGTATTATTTTTATGGTCATTTATAGTTTTTAAGGATTTTATCATTTTTTGTGGTTTTAGGATTTTTTGTATCCTTTCATATTTTTATGTTTTTAGGGGTTTTAGTTCTATTTAGGTTCATTTGGGTTTTAGGGTATTTTTAATGGTTTTTAATGATTTGTTAGTGCTTTCAGGGTTTTTATGGTTTTTAGGGTTTTGTGGTTTTAGGGATATTTTTAGATTTTTATGGGTTTTTAGTGATTTATTTGTTTTAAGGGGTTTTATGTGTCTTTAGGGGTTCTATGGGTTTTATGGCATTTTATGGTTTTATTTTTTTTAGTTTTTTAGGGGATCTAGGGTTTTTTAGGATATATTGGTATCTATATGATTTTAGTTGATTTTGTGGGTTTTAGAGTTTTTTTATTTTTTTTAGGGTTTTTTACGGATTTTAAGATGTTTTAATGTTTTTAGGGGCTTTAGGGACTTTTAGTTCTTTAAACAGTTTTATGGTTTTTATGGTTTTAGGGTTTTATGGATATTTTTTTTTATTTTTAGGTGTTTTTATAGTTTTGTTAGGGTTTATAGGGGTTTTATGGTTATTAGTGTTTTATGGTTTTATGGATTTATAGGGTTTAGTGGTGTTTAAGGGTTTTTGTGATTTTATTATATTATTTGGATTTTTAATTGTTATTACGATTTTTAGTGGCTTTTGGGTTTTCTATGGATTTTAGGGTGCTTAAAATTTTTTAGTGTATTTTATAGTTTTTATAGTGTTTTAGGGTTTCATGTTTTTATGGTTTTTAGTTTTTATTATTTCTAGTTTCTATTTTTAGTCATTAGGGATTGATTAGGGTTTTATGATTTTTAGGATGTTTTAGTTTTTTTGGTATTTTTTGGGTTTTATTTGGTTTTAGTGGTTATTATTAATTTTATTTTGTTTTTATGGCTTCAGTTTTTTTTTAGGATTTTAGATTATATTTAATTTTGGGGTTTTGGAGTTTAAAGAATTTTGGGCTTCATAGGACCCTTTTACAGTTTTTACAAGTTCTTATTGTTCTTTGGGTTTTAGGGATTTCTCAAACTTTTTAGGTTATTTAATGTTTTTTTACTTTTATGGGTATTATTTCTTTTAGGATTTTTATGTTGTTTCAGAGTTTTTATTGGTTTTTTTGGGTTTTTTGTGTTTAAGTGGTTTTAGAGACATTTTGGATTTTAGGGATTCTAATTTCTATTATAGTTTTGTTATTTTTTAGGGTTTTATGTACTATTATTCAGATTGATCTTCTTTAGGGATTTATGGGATTTATGTTTGTAGATACCATGAAATGTGTTCCATGGAATATTCCAAAAAACTTCCTCAACCGGGCCCAAAAGTTTCATGGTGAGACTCTGTATTTTTTTATGGGGTCAGTGATAGTAGCGAAGGCATCGACCTGAAGGGGTGGGACTGCTGCCCGACACTAAACCCATGAAGGGGTGCGGTGGCACAGCCCCCGCGGCATGGAGAAGTAAATTGGGATAAGTGCCTAATGTGGCGCCCAATGTACCTACACAAAAAAACCTGCGCACCACCATACATGAGGATAATGATGAAATTATTTTGGCTAATTCCTCAAACCGGCACCCGAGTTAGGGAAAAACACAGGCGGTGCCCAAGTATACTTGGGTGCCCCATCAGGAACACAACCACTTCCATGCCACAACTATTTAGTGGAACATATTTATGCGACCAATATCATTTCACCAAAGGTCCTATTTTTTCCTATGAATATACCTTTGGGGTCTTCATTTGTACGAAAAAATTTACAAAAATCCCAATTGCCTCTCTTGTCTCACTAGTGCTTTTCCCAAGTCTTCTAAATGATTCAAGGTAGTTCCTTAACACCTAGTGCTGTGGATTTGAAAGAGGATCATAGGAAATATGTCTTTTTTGTGTTTGAAATAAATAACATTGGCTTCCCTAAGGATCCTAACCTCCATAAATCGGAAACAATTTCACGCAACATATTCCTCTGAGAGGAACTTCAGCGCCCCACTTCTGGGAATACCTGTGAATACTCCTAAAGGATTGATTCAAGTCTCACCCAAGTATTATCATCAATGTTTTTTGTCCCTTGAGTGAACATCAAGTCTCCCAAGCCTACTTGAGCACCCTTACATGTGTGACAGTGCCTACTTGAGCGCCCCTCTTTTATTAACCTACTCTCTTTAGTCAACAATCCATCAAGCCCTCCTCAAATCCATTCCTGGAAAGGCTTATTCTTCATTCGCTCTCTTGTCTTAAAGGTATTTTGTTGATACCTACACCAAAACCTCTTAACTTATCAATCCTTTGGGAAAGGAACATCTATTTGTCTCCTATTTTGGATTGTATTTCTGCATTCATAGGATTCCCACATTTTTTTAGAATGGTTTTAGGATTCATGTAGTGTCTGTGGGTTTTTATATCCTTAGTCCCAGTGACCTTTCTCCCAGGAATAGTGTTGGGGATTTCCCAGTTGGAAGGATTAGGGTTTGGGTTATATCGTCTTCTTTTCATCTCTATGACATGGAACCTCAATTATCTGATAGGGAAGGTATATCTCAAACTTACTTTCCACATAAGCAAATGAGAAGTCTCATCCCCTACCAAGAACCACTTGGGCATCCATCATGGTGTAATCCCATAAACATTCATGTAGGTTGTTATAGACTTTCTCCTCTTTACATTCATCACATTAACTCCTTATTTACATTGGAATAGTGTCTAATGTTTTGTTAATATAGGGAAGGCACGTCGCCTCTCCCTCTTCCACCAGTGAAGGAGGAAAAGTGTTGGTAACTTTGTAGAATTTTATAAATCCACATGTTTCTCACACCCAGCATTACTCACGTGGGCATAAAAATTTTTCCTGATCAAAATATTTTCACAAATACATGAAATTTGAGAACTCTAATTCATGTTCAGACCAGGATACATAGGATTCCTGATTGAAGGCTCGAGCTCAAAATGCTGCCCTTCCAAAAGGGTTTACCCAATCATATCCCCTTCAATGGGTATCTCTTTTGTATAATCCCCAACATAATGAATAAACTATAAGAACTATAATTTATATCATTATTGGGAAATGTAGGAAGCCATCTCAGGGACCGAGATCATTGGATATCCTCTTTAGGAATACAACCCTAATCCCCCTTATTTGTTCATCCTATTTTGGAATAAACCTCAAATTAAAACTCCTAAATGATTAGGGAATCTTTTTCAAGAAATAATCCCAAACTCATTTCTCTCAAAGAACTATACTCTCCTATGATACTCATTAAACTAGGTGTGGTTTGATTCCCATCCAAATGGGATATGAGAAAGTCTCCTTGAGGTTCAAACCCAAAACGTCAAATCATCCCTGTTCCCCTTGGGCCATATTCCCATCATAGTCTAATATTACTTGGAAGCACATATTATTTCAAGGTTCCTTGAGCTTCTTAGACATATGTCTGACACCAAACATTGACTAATGCAACTATCACTTAGATGTCCTTATCTCATGTCCTTAAAAGTTTTGATGTGTCCCATTAAGTGGCCCTGAACTAGGAGTGTTCTTATTTCTTTTACAAGGATGCATAGGTATCCTATTTAATGGGTTTCATCCCAATATCAACTCAATCCTTCATCTCCCTAGATGACAATAGATTTGGAGTGCCCCAATTATTGACATAAAGATCATTATCATAATAATGACTACTAAAAGAATCTTGAAGTAGTATAAGAGAGGACACCATTGATGGAGAACCTCGAATAAAAATGGATATCTCCATTAATGGCGAACCTCATATATATATATTGATGATTCTAAATTTTATACATGTTAATAACTTATTGAAAATTCCAAGGGAAACATATTTTATACATGGTAAATTAATAATAATTAATGAAAATATCATAAGTTTATAAAGAGAGTCCCAACGTAGATTATATTTCTCTTCAAAAGGGTGTGATGAGTCCGACCTCCCATCCTCTTGACCAATGCACATTCTTAAGTATTTTAAAGTTCATACTTAATGAATGCCAACCTTTGGAATTTTGGTCCATTTTGGATAAAGAACTGTTGGGTGTTTCTGGTTCCATGAATAAATCCAATGGAAACCGAATAGAATAAGTTACTCTTATAACAAGAACAACCATTTTAAGGAACTACAAAATAATTGTTCTTTAGAGTTTTCCTAGGATTTTAGGCATTTTTTGTTTTTTGTCTTCTGTGGGATTCTTTTTGGTTTATATGTTTTTTTGAATTATTTGGTATTTATATGGTTTCACATAGGTTTTTAGAGAAATTTATTGGGTAAAAGGGATTTTTGATGGGTTTTAAGCATTTTAAGGGTGTTTGATGGTTTTTTGATATTATAATATTTTTGGTTTTCAAGGACTGTTTAAGAGTTTTTTGTGTTTTTATGGGTTTTCAGATATTTTCTTGGTGTTTTTCAGGGTTGTTATTTTTATATGCCTTTTAGGTTCCTTTATGGATTTTTATGGTTTTTAGGGTTTGTTAGGGGGTTTATTAGTATTTATGTAATTTTAGGGATTTTGGATGTTTTAGGGTTGTTTTATGGTAGTTATAGGGTATTTAGAGTTTCATTGGAGATTTTATGATTTCTAGTGTTTTATCGTGTTTTAAGGGTCCATTTGGGTTTTTATTGTTTTAAGGGTTTTTAAGGATTTAAATATTTTAGAGTAATTAGGGTTTTTAGTGTGTTGTAATTTTTTATGTTATTTTATGTATTTTTTGGGTGTTTTGGTATTTAGGGTTTTAAGGGTTATTATGATTATAGGGTTTTAAGAGATTTTATGTTTTTAGGGTTATTATGGGTTTTTAGGGTATTTTTGGTATTTGGGGTTGTCTATGGGTTTTATGGGTTTTCATGTTTTCATGTTTTAGGGTATTTTATATTTTTTTTGTGTTTATGTAGATTTTTATAATTTCTTAGGGATTTACGTTTTTTGTGGTGTTTTAGGAATCTTTGGGTCATTTAGTATTTTTACAGTTTTAGGATTTCAGGAGTGTTTTAGGTGTTTCAATCGCTTTAGTTTTTTTTTGTTGTTCTTAGGGGTTTAGAGGATTTTTTAGTGTTTTAAGGTTCTTAGAGATATTAGTGGTTTAAGGTTTTTTAGGCTTGTTTGTAAAGACCCAAAAATTTCAAGGAAATTTTTTTCTTCATTTTCTTTGAATTTTACAAGAACGCAGTTTCTAACGACGCCCGATTCTGAGGCCCGGTGAGCCCGGAATCATTTTCCGAAGTTTGGCTTGGGTACGTTCAGTGAACGGACGAGCGGGTTTTTTTAACTTTTGAACTGGTGCTCAGAATCAAATTCTGAGGGCACTGATGGAACCGCAGCGCCGGTAATTTATTAGGAACACCTGATCCGGAGTTGCGTTTTCACGTGAGAAGATGATAAAAATTGTGGAATTTTATTTTATAATTTAACTACAATTTTTATTTTTCATTATGTGGTTTAAGGCTTTGGGTGGAAGTTTGGTAACTACCCAACTTCCCAAGGGAGGTTATGAGGGTGATGGGGCCCACACGAACCCCAACCCTTCATATTCCTTAACTCCCTCAACTCACATTTTAATTTGATAACTTTAGTTTTTATAACTTATGTTATTAATGAAGTGTGTTTAATGTGAGAGTTTGAATTTCAAACTCATGAATTTCAAACCTTAAGTTGTGTTAATAAAATAAGTAAGGGACTTATTTTATTTTGGGATTTGTTTCTTGGGAGGTTTGGGGAGAAAATATAAAGGAATATAGAAGTTTTTAATCTTCTTCATCAATGAACATGAAGAACGTGAAGAACGCATCGAACTCCATCGAAGAATGACGAGTCCTTGAAGACCGACTACGCGACGCCGTATACCGCGACGCTTCTTCCACGACGTCTCCTTCCACAACATCACCTTCCGCGACGTATCTTCCCGCGATGAATCCTCATTCGACGAACCTCCGTTCAAGCTCGCACGAGGTAGGGAATTATTTGAGAATGATTTTATTCCCTCGTTTCATTCTTTCTAAAGAAAACAAGGAAACACAAATCAACTTATTATCTAGTTGATCCACGCACGTTTACCTTGCGGGTTGGGAATTATTTTTTGCGGGAAAACTGTAGGGGTTTATTTATTTAATATGTTCATGATTATTACCTTGACGTTCATCGTGAAATATGACCAATTGCTATCATTTAACGAGAGGGGGTTCGGACCGCACAAACACGGCCGACCCTCCTCCTTATCCATGTTGGTTTCTTTTGTGGATTGAAACGAGAATAGCGTGGTGTCGTCGCATCGTGAGGAATCGTGCCGCAAGGAATGCGCGGTGTCATTGCCCTGCACCATGAAAACGAACAAGGACGTGATGCCGTCGCGCCACTTTGGAGAAACCCGAAGACATCCCTGGACGGAGTCGGGCCATGGCAAAGGGGCGCGACACCATTGCGTCGCGCCAGAGAACCACGAAGACGGTGCAATTTGTTAATTAACGTGCGGATTGACGGGGGATGACAAACGGGGCCGTAGGATTTTTTTGAAGCTTCTGCAGTAAAGTTTGAGACCCGAGTTGAACGCCGGCATAGACGGTTTTGAAAACGGACCACCAGAGCAACTCCAGTGGCCTGTAGAAAACTAGGAGGTGGGGGTAGACGGCACGGCGCCGCCGGCGACCGGGGGCGGCGGCCGGAGCCGTCCGGCTGCCAGGAGGCAGCGACACCCGAGCGCGCCTCCGGAGGAAACAAACGCCTCGGCTTGCCACGGCGGAGCGGCACGGGGGATCCCGCGACCGCGCAGGATCCCGGAGGATTGGCGGCGGCGGAAACCGCTGTCGGCTTCAATCAACGACAAGGGGCCGTGCGCCCCCCCCCCCCCCCCCGCTCTGCGGCTTCCGCTCGGCCACGTTGGCCAAGCCGCGGCGGGCCGGGCCGGGCCACGCCCGGAGTGGCCGGACCTGGACCCGGGTCGAGTCGACCCGGTTCGGGGCGGCCCATGGGGGGGATTGGGCCGGGCCCAGACCCCCCTTTTCAGTTTGTTTCCGTTTGAACACCCATAACGTGGGCTACAGACCTCCGATCTATGCACCGTCAGTTGCGATGAGATTCATGGATCGAGACGGTCATTTCGCTATATTGCACTCAAGGTTTCAGAATAATTTGGGATCAGCTGAGTTTCTTTGTACACGAAACCAACCGGGCCCTCGGAGCGGAAACACTCATAAAATGAACTCCGGACGTCCGATTGATGTGCCATTGAATTTGATGCATTCCTCTAAGTGAGACGGTTCTTTTGGCTTACTCCGCTCAAGGTTTGGATGTCATCGGAGTTAGGTCGGGTTGGTTCCCTCACAAAACCAACCGGGCCCCTGGAACGAAAAAGCCAATAACTCACAGACCAGGCGTCCGATTGACGCGCCGTCTGTATCGTTGAATTCCTCTTAATGAGACGGAACTTTTGAATTAATTCACCTGAGTTTTGGTTGCTGTTGGATAGTGGCCGGTTTGGATTGTACCCGAAATCCAACCGGTCCCCTGGAACGGAAAAGCTGATATCTTTTAGACTGGATGTCCGTTTGACGAACTGTCAGCGACGTTGGTGATCACGTTGAGAAACAGTCCCTATGAGTTTACCCTATGAGAGTTTGGGGTATAATTGAGATACGGCCGGATTGGTTCGCACAAAAAACCAACTGTGCCCCGGGGACGAAAAGGCTAATAACTCACAGTCCAGGCATCCGATTGGCGTGCCGTCTATTGCATTGAGACCCCTATGATGAGGCGGTACTTTGAGATACTTCTTCGCGGGACTTTGAGATACTTGTATTAATGACCTGTAGCTCGTGGAGCAGACCCTCTTGGAGACGAGCATTCAGAGTACAGAGTCTGTGTAGTCGGCTGAGATCTGACGACTGCTTGACCGACTCGACTTGGAGTGAGTCGACTAGCCCAGTGGATGGAGCACAACTTTGTGAGGTGCAGACCCATGGAGGATGGAGCACTACCTTTGTGACAGTGCAGACCCATGGTACTCGTCTGGAGAGTACCTCTGTAGGCTACTAGGGGGTGTGCACTACTGTGTTTGGGTGGCATACCCCAACGGGAAGCACTACTGTGTTTGGGTGGCTGACCCGCGGTACTCGACAGGAGGAGTACCTCAGCAGTTATGGTTTCGATAATGAAAATCCAGGTTTGAGATGAGACTTTTGGCCTTTTTTTACCTCATGATTGAGATGGGTCACTTGATAACTTAGGTATATGTATGGGCATATACCTTGGTAGTGGTTATCCGTTGATTTCATGATCTTGGTGTTTTTCTAATGATTGAGATGGGTTACCTGATAACTTAGGTATATGCATGAGAATATACCTCAGTAGAGGTTATCTGTTGAGATCTTCTTTGTGGTTATCTATGTTGGTTTTAGTGAGACCTTGAGGGTCTCGGGGTCCCTACTGAGTATCGTTATACTCACCCCTGCACGGGCTATGCCCGCACCTCATTGTGTTGGTTGCAGACGATGGCAGCGCTGACGGAGGCCGAGTGTTCGAGGACTAGATGGTACCAGGAGGTGGACCACACGACGAGTCAATATTCGGAGCTGGACTTCACGACGAGACGACACACAGAGGAGGTTGACGAGTGAGAGAGTTGTAGAGGCTATCTTTACCTACCCTTCAGGTAGGATCCGTGGTGGATGATCCAGGAGCTGCGCTGTCTGTACCTACCCTTCAGGTAGGATCCGAGGACGATGACCCAGGAGCTGCATCCTTTCTTCTAGTTGTTGTCTTTATCTGTTGTACTTTGTTCAGTTGTAGCTGTACTTCAGTTGGGTTTGTATTCTGGACCATTTACTTTTCATCACTTCTTTTTTTTGTACTTAGTGTTTTACATCCGCTTGTGCTCTGTTGTGTTTGTTTGATTTTATGAAGGCAATGTCTTCCCAGTTATCGGGATTTACGCCTTTGGTGCTAGTCGCCAGCCCCTGTCCTATGGAAGGTGGGCTTGGGGTAGTCACGGCATGGTCCCTGAGGACGGGTCATGAAAAATTGGTATCAGAGGAGTCGGTTCTATCGCAGAACTTATAACTCTGATGTTTTCTTTCTGTGAAGAAATAGAGTTAAGGGTACCGAGTGTGGTCTTCAGTTCAGGGAGTCTAGTGTTAGTGCGGGCGGCCAACGTATCCATACACTAGGACCCTGACAACTTATTTCTGAATTTGTGCATGAAAACACTGATTGCGTGTGTCTTTCCAGAAGTTTTTAAATGTCAGCTCAATCCAGGTCAGCTCACTAGGTATAATCGTTTGAATGTGTCACGTTGTTTCTTTCAGGATGCCATTTCTCGGACGACCAGCTAGAGCCCAGAGGGATGTGCATACTGACAGCCTTCTGAGCGATGAGGCTTCGGTACAGGGCCCTCTTGCAGTTGAGGAAACAGCGGTATTACCATACGTTGGGCCACTGATGCCACCAGCCCCAGCAGTAGGCGATGCATGCCACTTGAGCGCGCTGAATGAGTTCCAGCGCTAGAGGCCAACTAGGTTCCAGGGAGAGATGGACACGCAGGTGGCTGAGGATTGGCTTCAGTAGGTGGTGAGAGTCTTTAGGCTAGTGGGGACGCCAGAAGACTTCATGGTGATCTTTGCTGTTAGCCTTCTTCAGGCAGCAGCAGGCAGGTGGTGGAGCCACTTGTTCCAATTTTGCGATGGGATGACCTTCGCATGGGAAGACAACGAGACCTTCTTCAGGGTAACGTTTGTGCCAGTAGCTCTACACCCCGAGCGTGTACATGAGCTTCTACCTTTGCCGCAGGGTTTTAGATCAGTATCCGAGTCATCTGTGGGCAGTATACAAATGATGTAGAGGTCCAAATGGACTAGACCAGTAGTTGGGTGATCTCGGGTCTTAGGATCATAGGTGCGGGGCACCCGGAGTGGGGTCAGAGCCAGGCGTGCCAGAAACGGACAGTGCTACTCCTGCGGCAGGAAGGGTCACCTGGAACGTGACTGTACAACCCCCCGCACAGTTGATCTGCGGGTGTTGAAGGAGCCACCGAGACAGAAGCAGCGGCTGGTGCTTGAGAAAAAGCCGAGCAATGGAAAAGGCAGTAGAGCTCCGGAAGTAGGTGGATAGGAGAGGAACAAGTGGATACGTCCTTTGTACGTCTAGTTCCATGTTTCTGTTGTATTCGTGTCTTTGTACTATGAGCTACAATAATAAAAATACACTTATCTTTGTGATGTTTGCTTTCCTGTCTCTTTTGTTTGGTTGATACTGAGTGGTCCCGGTTAAAATTATTGACTTGACCCTCACTTTCGAGATTTCTACTGGAGGAGACCCAGTGACCTCACACTGATGCCGATAGTGTGACTCGACCCTTGGAGGCGAGAGTGACAGTTGGATCTCTTGGTAGTTACGTCGAGGCCTTACGACGTCATACATGGCATGAATGCATCATTCATGTCGGGATTGACTGTATTAGGCAATGGGCGTTGTTCATCCAGGGGATGAGACCGAGTTTCTCTTTTCAGCAAAGGAGAAATTTTATCAGCTCTTTCAGATCGTAGGCAAGGAAGGTTCAAATCATCCAGGGGCAGATGAAGACTGCACGGTGCAGTAAGAAACAGGAAACTGGGACCAGTCATAGAGGCTCAGGCATGTTAAATGTTTCATGAAGTGGAAGCTTTAAGGAGAGATGAGTCTGCAAAGCATCAGACATGGAGGCAGAGATAGGAGAGTAGCATGAGATGGTGTACATTTTAACATGCTACAACCACCCACCTTAGTTGTCCCCGCCAGGCTCAGGGAGCTGGAGGGCGGAGGAAGAGTGCGGCTGCATGCGGTCAAGGAGTGTGATCCAATGGCTCTAAATATGATTAAAGGGATAGTCTGTGTCCACTACTAACTACTATAGTAACAGATGTCGATATGAATCATTACTTCCTTACACAAATCTTGTCCCAGACCTAGAGTTTCTGGTAAGCCGTGGACTTGACCCTCACGTCTGGAGATACCTTGGGAGGAGACTCGATAATCACACTTACGCAGATAGTGTGGTCAGACCCTCGAGGCTAGAGTTTCGGTTGGAATCTCTTGGTGGCAGCATCGAGGCCTTACGACATTGGTTTGAGTATGAACTGGGAAATCACAGTTCATACACAAATTGATGGAATTAGGCAAAAAGGATGTGGTTTACCTACGATGTCGGAATTGGTTTTCCTTGGTCGGAAAAAATGGAAACCCCAAGCAGCACAGGGTAACTCATGCACAGGAGGGTGCGACCGATCACTCTTCAGTCGGTGACCCTTACCCTAATGGAAGGAGTCATTTTGAGTTCCAGTTCTAACAGGAATTGGAGACCTCTACAGTTTGAAAATGACAATCACGTCCTTATACGGGTCTCACCTCGACGAGGTTTACATATATGTGGCCAAGGCGGAAAGTAATCTCTGAGGTTCAACGGACTTTCTTAGGTCCTCAGCTGGGTAGGCGGGGTGCTTTAACTCTTGACCCATCCACCTCAGTTGCACCCGGTGCACGACGACTTCTACGTATCTCAACTGAGGAGATATGTGATCGACCCTTCGCATACCATCGACCATGGGGAGATGGAAAATGGCGATGGGGTGACTTTCACGGTGGTTCCAGTGGGGATCAAGAATTAATAGGAGCAGATCCTTCGAGGATGGTCGATTCCTCGGGTGCGCTTTCTTTTGCAGTATGGGATTCTCCAAGTAAGAACATTGGAGCGGAATCCTCAGATGCATGCTCAATACTACTTTTGTTACCCTAGTTTGTGTTAAAGCTTTAAGAGGACGTAAAGACCTGAGGTGGGAGTAATGTAAAGACCCAGCAATTTAATGGAATATTTTTTCTTAATTTTCTTTGAAATTTTACATGAAAGCAGTTTTTGACGGTGCCTGATTCCGAGGCCCGGTGTGCCCAGAATCATTTTCCGAAGTTTGGATCGGGTACGTTTAGTGAACGGATGAGCGGGTTTTTCTAACTTTTGATCCGGTGCTTGGAATCAAATTTTGAGGTCACTGATGAAATCGCAGCGCAGGTAATTTCTTAGGAACACCTGATCCAGAGTTGTGTATTCATGTTTGAAGATAATAAAAATTGTGGAAGTTTATTTTATAATTTAACTACAATTTTTATTTCTCTTTAAGTGGTTTAATGCTTTGGCTGGAAGTTTCATAACTACCCAATATCCCAAGGGAGGTTATGGGGGTGGTGGAGCCCACACAAACCCCAACCCTTCATATTCCTTAACTCCCACAACTCACATTTTAATTTGATAACTTTAGTTTTGATAGCATATGTTATTAATGAAGTGTGCTTAATGTGAGTGTTTGAATTTCAAACTCATGAATTTCAAACCTTAAGTTGTGTTAAAAAAATAAGTAAGGGACTTATCTTATTTTGGGGATTTGTTGCTTTGGAGGTTTGGGGAGAAAATCTAAAGGAAGCTAGAAGTTATTCATCTTCTTCATTGAAGAACACGAAGAACGCGAAGAATGCATCGAACTCCGTCGAAGAACGCCGAGTCCTCAGAGACTGACTACGTGACGCTGTATACCGCAATGCTTCATCCACGACGTCTCCTTCCACAACATCTCCTTCCGCGACATCTCTTCCCATGACGAATCCTCATTTGATGAACCTCTGTTCAAGCTCGCACGAGGTAGGGAATTATTTGAGAATGATTTTGTTCCCTCGTTTCATTCTTTCTAAAGAAAACAAGGAAACACGGATCAACTTATTATCTAGTTGATCCGCGCACGTTTACCTTGAGGGTTGGGAATTCTTGTTTTCGGGAAAACTTTAGGGGTTTATTTATTTAATTTGTTCGTGATTGTTACCTTGACGTTCTTTGTGAAATATGACCAATTGCTATCATTTAACAAGAGGGGGTTCGGACCGCCCAAACACGGCTGACCGTCCTCCTTATCGATGTTGGTTTCTTTTGTTGATTGAAACCGGAATAGCACGGTGCCGTCGCATCACGCAGAATCGTGTGGAAAGGAATGCGCCGCGTCGTCGTGCCACGCCATGAAAACGAACAAGGACTCGACGTTGTCGCGCAGCGTCGGAGAAACCTGAAGACATCCACGGACGGGGTCGGGCAACGACGAAGGGGTGTAGCGCCATCGCGTCATGTCGGAGAACCACGAAGATGGTGCGATTTGTTAATTGACATGCAGATTGACGAGGGACGGCAAACAGGGCTGCAGGTTTTTTTTTTGAAGCTTCTGTAGTAAATTTCGAGACCCGAGTTGAACGTTGGCACAGACGTTTTTGAAAACAGACCACCGGAGCAACTCCGGTGGCCCGTAGAAAACCAAGAGGCGCGGGTCGCCGGCACGGCGCCGCCGATGACTGGGGGAGGAGGCCGGAGCCGTCCGGCTTCCAGGAGGCGTCGGCACCCGAGTGTGCCGCCAGAGGAAACAACCGCCGCGGCAAGCCGCGATGGTGCAGCGCAGGGGATCCCGCGGCCGCGCGGGATCCCAAAGGATTGGCGGCGGCGCAAACCGCCACCGGCTTCAATCAACAGGGAGGGGCCGCGCACCCCCCCCCCCCCCCCCCCCCCCCGCTCCGGGGCTTCAGCTCGGCCACACTGGCTGAGCCGCGGCGGGCCGGTTGGGCCAGACTGAGCCGCGGTGGGCCGGACCCGGACCCGGGTCGGGACGACCCGGTTCGGGCCGGCCCAGGGGGGAATGGGCCGGGCCCAGACCCCCCTTTTCAGTTTGTTTCCGTTTGAACACCCATAACATGGGATACAAACCTCCGATCGACACATCTTCAGTTGTGATGAGATCCTGGGATCGAGACGGTCGTTTCGGTATATCGCACTCAAGTTTTCGGAATACTTATGGATCGGCCGAGTTGGTTCGTACACGAAACCAACCGGGCCCTCGGAGCGGAAACACTCATAACAAGAACTCTGGACGTCCGATTGAAGTTCTGTCGACTTTGATGGATTCCTGTAAGTGAGACGGATCTTTTGGCTTACTCCGCTCGAGGTCTGGATGCCGTCGGATTGCGGTCGGGTTGTTTCACTCACGAAACCAACCGGGACCCTAGAACGAAAAAGCCAATAACTCACAGACCGGGTGTCTGATTGACGCGTCGTCTATCTCGTTGAATTCCTCTTGATGAGACGGAACTTTTGGCACACTTCGCCCGAGTTTTGGTTTCTGTTGGATAGTGGCCGGTTTGGATTGTACCCAAAATCCAACCGGGCCCCTGGAACGGAAAAGAAGATATCTTTCAAACTGGACGTCCGTTTGACGAACCGTCAGTGGCGTTAGTGATCACGTTGAGAAACGGTCCCTATGAGTTTACCCTATGAGAGTTTGGGGTATAGTTGAGATACGGTCGGATTGGTTTGCACACGAAACCAACCGGGCCCCGGGGACGAAAAAGCTAATAACTCACAGACCGGGCGTCCGATTGACGCGTCGTCTGTTGCGTTGAGACCCCTATGATGAGGCGGTCCTTTGAGATTCTTCTCCGTGGGACTTTGAGATAACTGGAGTATTGACCTGTAGCTCGTGGAGCGGGCCCTCCCAGAGATGAGCGTACAGAGTACAAAGACCGTGTAGCCGGCTAAGACCTGACGACTACTTGACTGCCTCGACTTGGAGTGAGTCGACTAGCCCAGTGGACGAAGCACTACTTTGTGAGGTGTAGACCCATGGCGGACGGAGCACTACTTGTGTGACAGTGCAGAGGTTATCTGTTGAGATCTTATTTGTGGTTATCCATGTTGGTTTTAGTGATACCTTGTGGGTCTCGGGGTCCCTACTAAGTATCGTTATACTCACCCCTGCACGAGCTATGCCCGCACCTCGTTGTGTTGGTTGTAGACGACGGCAGCGCTGACGGAGGCCGAGTGTTCGAGGACTGGACGGTACCCGGAGGTGGACCACACGACGAGTCAGTATCCGGAGGTGGAATTCGTGACGAGACGACACATGGAGGATGTTAGGGCCAATAGGGGGCCTATATACCCTGAAAGGGGGGGGGGGTGAATCAGGGTATGGATATTCTTTTTCAAAGTTCTTTCTGCCCCACTAGATCTTGACCTCTTTGTTACAAGGGTCACTTTGTTTGCACTTGTGTGGTTACTGTGATCACTTGTCTCCTTTACCTGATGATGATGCTTTGAATGCAATGCCTGGGAGTAAGCAGGTAGACACAGAGATTTTTACTTGCTTCACCGCTAAGGGCTACGTCCGAGGACCATACGCCGACAAGTTGTCAGTTCGTACCAAATTCCACTAGTCTTCACTAGCTGTGGATTACAATGTTTGGGCTAGATCACTTCTATGCCCAGGCTCACTGCCTATACAAGATTTAGGGTCAGCTCACTGCTTTCCCAAAGGTCACTCCCTGTTTCTCTCTCTCTGGCTCACTGCCGGTGGAGAGGATCACCTTCTTCCTCTTCCTAAGCTCACTACTCTGTGAAGGGAATCAACTCACAGTTTATAGACCTGTTGGTCTCTTCATTTCCATTAAGAAATGCATCTTTCTCTGTATGTAGATGCTTTATTGAAGTTCAACTTTCACCCGTAGATGAATACCCCTTTGCCACTATCCACTGGGAAAACAACCATTGGAAAGACCTTCGCAAAGAACCCTACAATGCGAGGCTCCCAATTTCGCGAAGCTCAAACGAGCCTTCGCGAAGCTCCGGCCTTTTTGCGAATCTCACTCGGGAAGCTCCTTCGCGAAGCACTCTCGCGATGCTCAAGCCGTCGCAAAGCAACGAACCTCGCGAAGCTAAGTAAGCCAACGCGGAGCTCGTAGGTTTCGGGGAGCTACAATAGCCGCCGCGAAGCACCTCTTTCGCAAAGCACACTGGCTCCGCGAACCACCTTCGCAAATCGAGAGCAAAGTATTTTCTCTGAAAAATTCTCTCTCTTTCGCTCGAAGGGGTCGGCCTCTATTTATAGGCGATTCCACCGACCCTCGTCCCTTCCACGCGAAGTCAACGCCATGTCATCTCAAATCGTGAAGCTCCAAAGTTTCAGCCTGAATTCTGTCCAAATCGCGAAGCTCCACGGCAATTTTCCGTTCGCGAATCTTGACGTAGTTGCAAAGAATCACCTTCAACTTACCTTCGCGGCTCGCGCCTTCGCCGCGAAGCTCCCTCGTGAAGCCCAACATTCCTTCACGTCTTCGCCGCGAAGCTCTTCAGCCTCTGCCGTTCGCGAAGCTTGATGTAATCGCGAAGCATCACCGCCTCCATTCTTCTGGTCTTCGCGATTTCCAAACCATGCACCCTAGCTTCGCGAAATTCATGCCTTTGCCATATTAAATTATGCTCTTCATGGAAACGGCGCCACCTTGTACTGATCTTTTGTACCGCCTCCAGATCATACATTCCTTTGTCATCATTCTTTGTCAACATGGAATGTCAACAACTTCTCGGGAACTCGACAATTATCCATGGAATCCTACTTTGTCAACAGACACAATCAACCCAAAAATGCTGCAATGTTACCTTGAGGGATTTTTGCCCAACAGAGGAGGTTGACGGGCGAGAGCGTTGTGGAGGCTATCTGTACCTACACCTCAGGTACGATCCGTGGTGGACGATCCAAGAGTTGTGCTGTCTGTACCTACCCATCAGTTAGGATTCGAGGATGACGACCCAAGAGCTGCTTTCTTTCTTCCAGTTGTTGTCTTTTTCTGTTCTACTTTGTTCAGTTGTAGCTGTACTTCAGTTGGGTTTGTATTCTGGCCCATTTACTTTTCAAAACTTCTTTTTTTGTACTTAGTTTTTTACATCCGCTTGTGCTCTATGGTGTTTGTTTGCTTTTATAAAGTCAATGCCTTCCCAGTTATCAGGATTTACGTCTTTGGTGCTAGTCGCCAACCCCTGGCCTATGGAAGGTGGGTTCGGGGTAGTCACGGCACGGGCCCCGAGGACGGGTCGTGACATTGTTTTCTATTTTTCATTTTTATTTTTGGGTTGTATGATAATTTTAGGGGTTTTGATGATTTTTTTGGTTTTATATGGTTTTTTTTAATTTTTAGGGGGTTCTAGTGATTTATATGTGCTTTATAAGTTTTAAAGTATTTTTATTAATTTTTGTTTTTAGTATTTTGAGGGGATATTAGGGCATTTCAGGTCTTTGAGATTATTTTGGGGTCCTTTAGAGTTTTTATTTTTTTTTGTATTTTAGACCATTTAAGGTTTTAGGGTCTTTTGGTGTTTTAAAGTTTAAAGGGTATTTTTTGGGGTTTGGGGTTAAGTTCCATTTTATTGTGTTTATGTTTTATGGTTTATTTGGTTTTTATGGCCATTTTTTGTCTTTTATAGTCTTTTGGGTTTTAAGGGATTTTTGGGATTTTTGCTTTTTTATTGTTTTGGGGTTTTTATGGGTTGTTATGGTGTTATTTGGTTTGACAGATATTTACATTTTTTGGGTGTTTTAGTGGTTTTTTTTGTTATTTAGTATTATTTTGGGGTCTATCATATTTATTGTTTTATGGGTTTTAGGTTATTTTTTGTTTTTATGGTTCTAATGGGTTTTGGGGTTCGTTGGTTTTTTAGGTTTTTCTAGGGTTTTGGGGAGTTTCAATTTTTTTGGGGATTTAATGGCTTTCTTGGGTTTTTAGGTTATTTACATGTTGTTTAGTATTTTTTTTAGAATTTGAAGGGGATTTATATTTCTTCAGGGTTTTTATGGTCTTTTAATGTGATCATGGGTTTTAGTGACTTCTGTTATTTTTAGGGTTTTGTATAGAATTTCAGGTTTTTTAGGATTTTTAGGGTCTTTTAGAGTGTATTAATGGGTTCATGTTTTTTGTGTTTTTAGATTATTTTTATGTCTTTTATGATTTATAGGGGGTTTAGGGTATTTTTATGAATTTATGATTTTATGATCCTTTAAGATTTTAAGGGGTTTTTTGGGTCTTCTAGGTTTTTAGTGTCATTTGGGGTTTTTTACGATGTTTTGGCCTTTTGGGGTTTTAGGTTTTTTAGGGTCCATGAGGTGATTTGTTGGATATTTAAAATCGTTTATGGGGTTTAGGGTATTTAATGGACTTTTAGGGGTTTTTGTGTCTTTTAGGGGTTATTAGATTTTTCAGTACCTTTTATGGTTTTTTATTTTTTGGGTCTATTAGTGTTTTTAGGGGTTTTTAGTGTTCCTTAGGGATTTTAGGACCTTTTCTGGGTTATATAATTCTTTATTGGTTTTTAGGGGTTTTAGGTTACATTGTGGGTTTTTAGTTTATTTTAATGTTCCTTTAGGGGTTTTAGTTTCATGTTGGGTTTTTAGGGATTTAGTGAAATTTATATTTTTTGGGCAATTTTATGTTCTTTTAGCGTTTTTTAGGGTCTGTTATGATTTTTTTGGTTTTTAACGGTGTTTTAGGGTTATTATAATACGAAATTATATATAAGGGTTTTGGGCTTTTATTTTTTTAGGGATTTAGCATTTTAATGTTTCTATAGTGTTTTATAGGGGTTTTAGATTTTAAGGGTTTTAAAGGTTTTAAGTGTTTTAGTGGTTCATAGTTGTTTTTAGGATTTTTAGGGTTTTAATTGTTTTTATTAAATTTATGGTTTTATTTTATTAGGGATTTAAAATTATTTTTATATTTTTTAACGTTATTTGGTTTTAGGGTTTGGGTTTTTAGGGTTTCTTATGGGTTTTTTTTTACTTTTATAGTAGTTCATTATTTTTAGAGTTTTTTGGTTTTTAAGGTTTTTAAAGGCCAGTTTATTTTTTAGGGGTTTTATGGGATTTAGTTCTATAGTTGTAGGGTCCTTCTAGGGTTTTTTGGGGTTTTGGGTCCCTTAGGGGATTTAGGGTCCTTTAGAGGTTTTTATTATTTTAGGGTCCTTTTCGTTTGTAAGGGTCCTTTAGTGTTTTAAGTGGTTTTTGGGCATTTCAAGGCTTTATAGAATTTTTAAAGGGTCCTTTATTGGTTCTTATGGTTTTGTAGATCCTTTTAGAGATTTTAGGTAATTTATAGTATTTAGGGTTATAGGGATTTTTATTTCCTTTTGGGGTTTGTAGGTTCTTTTATGTTTTTAGGGACCTTTAGGGATTTAGAGGTTATAATGTTATTTTTGTGTTTTTTAGGATTTCTGAGTTACCGTATATTTTTTTTCCAGGTATTAGAGATTTATAATAATTTTATGGGTTTTATGGGTGTTGGGGGATTTATATTGTTTTGTGTTTTTATAATTTTTATGGGTTTTAGTTTCTATGTCTTAATTTTTTAAGGGTATTTAGGGATTTTAATCTATTTATGTATTTCTGGACATTTTATGATTTTTTTGGGTTTAAATGTTTTTAGAGTATTTTAGGGTTATTAGAGTTTTTAGGTATGGCAATTTTTTTAGGGTTTTATGTTTTTAATTTTTTCTAGTGTTCTTAGAGTTTTTAGGGTTTTAGGATTTCTTATATTTTCATGATTTTAAGGATTTTTATAGTCATTTATGGTTCTTAGGATTATTGGGTTTTTCAATATTTTTTTGTATTTTAATGTTTTTATAACATTTGGGGGTCATCAGGATTTTGTGGGTTATTTAAAGAAATTTCTTAATTTTTTTTTGGTTTTTTGTGGTTTTAGATTTTTTATAGATTTTCTGGATTTTCTGTGCTTTTAAAATGTTTTTTGGTTTTTTAGTGTTTTTTATTTTTAAAAGGTATGTAGGACTTTTTAGTGGTGTTTAAGGTCATTTATTAATTTTTTGGGCATTTCGGGTTTTATGGTCACTATAGGTTTTTAGTGGTTTAGGGGATTGAGGAAAATTTAATGTTTTTAGGGATTTTAGGTTTTTTTTAAATGATATTTAGGTGTTTTAGGGTTTTATGTTTTTTGGGTTTTTTTATACATTAGTTTTTTTGTGGTTTTTTAGTTTCATTACGATTTTTATAGTTTTTATGGTTTTATGGGTTTTTTCATTTTTTGTAATTTTAGGTATTTTATGTGATTCTATATTTTTAAACATTTTTAATGGTTTTAATAGATTTTTATGATTTTTTTACTATTCATAGGGTCTTTTAATATTTTAATGGTTTATTATTGTCTTTCAGTGTATTTCGTGGTTTTAGGGTATTTTTGGGGTTGTAGGGGTCTTTAGGATTTTTTTGGGACTTTTATGATTTTTTTGGAGTTTTAGTGTCTTTATGGATATTAGGGGTCTTGATGGTTTTTTAGTTTTTTTTGAGGACTTCGTGGGTTTAAAAATGATTTTGGGTTCTTTTGTGGGTTTTAGGGTTTTAGGTTCATTTCTTATTTTTAGTTTTTTCAGGGATTTAGGGATTTTATGGGGTTTTAAAGTGTTTTAGGGTCCTTTAGGGTTTTTAGGGGTTTTAAGGACCTTTAGGATTTGTAGGGGTTTTAGGTTGAATTATTTTTTAGGGTATTTGAGGTTCCTTAAGGAGTTTTAATTTTTTAATTATTCATTATTATTTATGTATTATTTAGATTATTTTATGTGTTTATATTTAATATTAGGGGCTTTTAGTGTTTTTATTGCCTTTTAAGGCTTCAATGGTTTTTAGGGTATTTATGGGGGATTTTTAGGGTTTTAGGGTATTTTTCTTTTTGGATTTAGTGGTTTTTAGTGTTTTAGTGGTTTTTGGGAAATTTAATGGAATTTTTAAGGGGTGTTTGGGTTTTTATAGTTTTAGGGGCTTTATGGAGTTGTTGGGATTTTATATATTTTAAGGATTTTTTAGTTTTTTAAGGTTTTAGTGTTTTAGGGTATTTTTGGGTCTTTAGATACTTTTAGGTTCTTTATGGTTGGTGTGGTATTATGAAGGGTTTCTAGAGTTTTATGGGTTCTTTGGGATATTATTGTGCTTCTAGAGGTTTTAGAGTTTTACGAACATTTAGGATTTTATAATGTTTTTTTAATTTCTAGAGTTTTTTAGGTGATTTAAATATATTATGGATTTTATGTTTTTATGGATTTTAAGGGTTTTAGGATGTTTTAAGAATTTTTAAGGGTTTAGGGATGTTTAGTTTTTTTGTTATATTAGGTTTTTTATGGTTTTTAGGGGTTTTTAAGGTTTTTAGGATATTTTGGGGTTACCATGGTTTTTTCAGGATTTTAGGAGTTTTAGGATGTTTTAGGGGTTTTAGGAATTTTTATTTTTAGGGTTTTTACGGGCTTTATGAATTTAAATATTTTAAATGGGTTTTAGGATTTTTTATGGGTTGAGGGAATAATCTTTTAGGGTTTGTAGTGTTTTTTCAGTTTTTAGGGGCTTCAGTACTTTTATTGATTTTACGGGTTTTTAAGGGTTTCTTGGGTTCTTTGTGTTTTTAGTGGTGTTAGTGTTTTTAAGGTTTTTTTTATATTTCTTTATGGTTTTTAGGGGTTTTGGTTGTTCAAGGGGATTTAGGGTCTTTTAGGGTTTTTATATGTATTTCAAGGTATTTTTTTTGTTTTTAGGTTTTTGGGTTTTTAGGGTTATTAGGTTATTTTATTGTCTCATAGGGGTTGTATGGTATTTTACATCTTTTATGGGTTTCATTATTTTATGTGTTTTTTTGTTTTATGTGAATTTTTTTATTGTGTTTTTAAGGTTTCTTATAATTTTTTTATTTTTTGGGGATTTAAAGGGTTTTTTGTATTTTTATCTGTTTTAGGTAATTTATAGTTTTAGGGTTTATTGTATTTTTAGCTCTTAGGGAAATTTATAGTTTTAGGGCTTTTAGGTTTTTTAGTTTTTAGGTGTTCTTTATGGTTTTATGGTTTTTAATGGGTTTAGTGGGGTTAATGATTTCTAGGATCTTTAGGGTTATTATATTTATTGGTGTTTTAATATTCTCTAGAAATTTTTTGGGAGTTTCATGGATTTTGTGGTCTGTATATTTTTTTGTTGTTCTGTTTTTAGGGAGTTTATGTGTTTTTTTTTGTTTTTAGTGTTTTTGTAGGTTGGTAGGGTTTGAGAATTTATGGTTTTTTGGGATTGGATGGAATTTTATGATTCTTTAGGATGGTTTAATGGAATTTAGTGGTATTCGGTATTTCTTCAAGTTTTTAGGATTTTAGGGTTTTTAGGGTTTTTATGTTATTATAAGGTGTATATGGGTTTTTATCTTCATATAGGGATATTTTCGGTTTTAGGTTCTTTTCAGGTTTTTATGTTATTGACTATTTTTTTATTTTTATAAGGGTTTTATCATATTTTATATTCTATAGTGTTTTGTTTGGATTTGTATTGTTTTTAGGAATTATTTGGTGTTTTAATGTATTATAGGGGTTTTATTTTTTTAAGGATTTTTCAAGGGTTTTTAGGCTTTTATGGGTTTTGGATTTTTAAGATTAAAATTTTATCTAGGGTTATTAGGATTGATTAGGGATGTTAGGATTTTTAGGGGTTTATGTTTTTAAGGTTTTTAGGGTTTTTAAAGGGTTGTAGGGTTTTTATGTGTTTTCGAAATTGGGATTATTTTATTGTTTTTGTGAGTATTATTGTTCTTTTTTCATTTTTATCATTATTTTAGGGGTTTGGGGGAGAGGGGGTATTTGGTTTTTAGGGTTAATTTGATGTATTTGGAGGTATTGTGGTTTTTAATGTTTTTAGGGTTTTAAAGATTTAGGGGATTAGATATTTTTAGGATTTATTAGGTTATTTTATGGGTTTTTGGTTTTTAGGGGTTTTTAGTGTTCATATGGTCTTTTGGGGGGTTTTAGTGATTTTTTGGTATATATAATTTTTTTAGGCATTTTCAAGTTATCTTAATGTCTCTTTAGGGTTTTAAAAGACATTCAGGGTTTTTAGATGTTATTAGGTATTTTGGGCTTGAATTGATTTATTATTGTTACAGTTTTTAGGGTTTGTAGTTACTTTATGGTTTTTATGTTTTTGGTTTTTTGTGTTTGTTTTGTAGTTTACAAGGTTTTTATGGTTTTTAGGGGTTTTCATGTTTTAGGGGTTTTTGGGGGGTTTTATGGTTTATTGTGTTTTTTATAGTTTGTTAGTTTTTCTAGGGATTAGGATTTTTTAACGTTTTAAGGGTTTTTAGTGTTTTTAGGGTCTTTTGGGGTTGAATGGGTTTTTTATGATATTCAGGGTCTTTTAAAGTTTTAAGGGGTTTTAGGGTTTTAGGGTTTTTAGAGTCTCTTAGGGGTTGTAATGATTTTTGGGGTTTTATGATATTTGTGGGGCTTTAGGGGGTATTATGGTTATTTTGAGTTTTTATGGCCTTTTAGGGACTTTTAGGTTTTTTAGGTTTTTATGGTTTTTATGGTCTTTTAGGCATTTCAGGGTATTATGTTTTTCACTTTTTTTAGTTTCTTTTTGTGGTTTTAGGATTTTTAAGGTCCTTTGGGGGTTTTTGGGGGTCTTAAGACCCTTTTTATTTTTAGGGCCATAAATTTTTTTTTACTGTTTTTAGTGTCTTTTTGTGTTATAAGGGTTTTGTAATCCTTTAGGGGATTTTATGGAATTTTGGAATCTTTTACCGGTTTTATGGTATTTTATGGATGTTTAGGATTTGGGGGGGGGGGTTTATGATTTTTTTTTGATTTTTTAGAGTTTATGGATCCTTTTGTTTATTTATGTGTTTTTAGTTTCTTGACTGGTTTTATAGTATTTTAAATGTTATTTTAGAATTTTCATGGTTCTTAAGGTTTTTATGAGTCTTATATGGTTTTGGGTTTTCTGTTTTCTTTTTTGGTTTTAGGGTTTTAGTGTTTTAGTGGGTTTGGGTTTATAGGAATTTCTAGGGTCATTTATGGTTTTCATGGTCATTTATTATTTTTAGGGATACTTGGTATTTAGTATTTTTATTGTTTTCAAGGGTTATTTGGGTTTTCCGGGTTTTTATTGTTTTTACGATTTTCTAATTTTTTAGTGTCTTTACATTTTTAGGGATTAAGGGTTTTATGGTTTTTTGTAGATTTGTTTTTTATTTTTTGGGATTTTAATGTTTTTTAGTTTTTATGTGTCTTATGGTTTTTAAGAGGTTTTCAGGGTTTGTCTGGTTTTATGGATTTTATGGATTTTTAGTTGTTCTCTGGGTTTCTAAAGCTTTTTAAGAGGGTTGAGGGTTTTAAGGAGATGTTTTAATTTTAGGGTATTTGGAATTTTTGTGCAATTTTAGATGTTTTTAGGGTTTCATTGGGATTTCATGGATATTAGGATTTTTATATTATTTTGTTTTTTACGAATATTATTGTTTTTCAGTTTATATGGTTTTTTTATTTTTAGGGTTTTTATGATATTTAGGGGTTTCAGTATTAATTTTTTGGGTTTTAGGGGTTTTCACGTTTGTAGGTGTTTTTATTTTCTTTGGGGTTTTTACGTTTTTACGTTTTTTTAGATTTCATTGGCTTTTAGTGTTTTAGGGATTGGGGGTCGGTGTTTTTAGTGATTTTTATGTCATTTATGTGGTTTAATGGGTTATTTTTTTGGATTTTAGGGTGTTTAGGAATTTTTGGGTCTTTTGGGTATATTACTATTTTAATGATTTTAGGTTTGTGGGGGCTATTATTGAGTATTTATGGTTTTTATGGTTTTTAGGGGTTTTTAGGGTTTTTAGGGTTTTTAGGGATTTCTGGTTTTTAGGGTTTTCAGGGTCTTTACAGTATTATGGATTTTAGGACGGATTTCTTTTTTTAGGGTTTTTGTTGGGTTTTTAGGGTTTTTTAGGGTTCTGAAATTTTTTAGTGATTTAGGGTTTTAAGTAATATTTAATGATTTAAGGTTTTAATTGGTTTTAGGGAATTTTAGGTTATTCATGGTATTTACCGATTCTATGAGTTTTTGTGTTGTAGGGTTTTAAGGTTTTTTTATGTTTTAGGAGGGCTTAGGTTTTTTAGGGTTTTTTATATATTTTTTGGATTTTTAGGTTTTCTGGTTTTTTCGGTTTTAGAAATTTTTTGTTCTTTGATGTGTTTTTATGATTGTAGTGTTTTTAAGTGTTTTAGGGTATTATAGGATTTTAGTCTTTTTTGTGATTTTTTGGGATTTAGGAATTTTTCAGGGCTTCGTAGTGTTTCATATTTTTAAGTGTTTGAGGGTCTTTTAGGGGTTTTCCTATGTTTTTATGGTTTTCATAGGGTTTTTTGAGATTTTTCAGTGTATTTTTTGTTTTTAGCATTTTTTTTATTTTTAGGGTTTGGGGCTTTAGGCTATTTTTTGTATTTATATGATTTTTAGGGATTCTAGGTTTATCAGGGTTTTTAGGGTGATTATTTAGGTTTTTAGTTGTTTTAAAAGTTTTTAGCGGTTTTAATTTTTTTTTTGTTTTATAGGGTTTGTATGTGTTTTGTGGCTGTTTATGGGGGTTTTATGATTTTTAGGGTTTCCAGTGGGTTTTAGAGGTTTTAATTGTTTTTTTAGTGATTTTGATGATTTTCAGAATTTTTAGAGTTTTAAAGGATTTTTTGGATTTTGGTGGAATTTAGGGTGTTTTCTAGGGTTTTAATGAATTATAGCGTTTTTAGGGGATTTAGGTTTTTTATGGTTCGTCCTACCATTTTTAGGGGTTTTAATTTTTTTTAGTGTCTATTAGGTTTTTTACATTTTTTAGGGTTTTAGGATTTTTAGGATTTCATGCGGTTTCTATGGTTTTAATGATTGTTTTATGGGTTTTATATTTCTTTTTGGATTTTTAGGTTTTATAGGGTTTTAGGGGTTAAATGGTATTTTGGGGCTTTTAGGATGCGCAATTTTTTTAGGGACATTTTAGGTTTTTAAGGTTATTTAGTCTCATTTAATGATTTCATGTTTTAGGGTATACTATATTTTTTTCCATTTTTAGGGTTTCATGGTTTTTTAGGGTTTTGGGGTTTTTTGGAATTTTTATGGTTTTTATGGTTTTAGGGGTTTTGAGTGACTATATTATTTTTAATGGTTTTTTTCTTGTATTTTAGGGTTTTAGTGTGTTTAGTGTTTTTTATGTGTGTTTAGTGGTTTTAGGGGTTCTTTGAATTGTTTGTGGTTTTTATGGATTTTATAATATTTGAGGGGGGTGGTTAGGAAATTTAGTGTTTTATTATAATTTTTGGGGTTTTCATGGTTTTATGGAAGTATAGTGTTTTCAGTGATTGTTTTGGGGTTTTTTAAATATTAACGGTTTTGTGGTTTTTAGGATTTTGACAGTTTTTTGGATATTTTCTAGGGATTTTAGGGTTTTAGCGATTCTCATGGATTTTAGTGTGGTGTAGGACCTTTTAGGGTTTTTGGTGTTTAGTGATTTTATTGGGTTTTGGGTTTCTTCAAGAATAATAGGGGTTTTAGAGTATTTATAGTATTTTAGGGTCTTTGGGGTATTTAAGAGTTTTTAGGATATTTAGGGTTTTTTGTTTTTCTATCATTTTAAATACGGTTTAAGGGGTTTTATGTCTTTAAGGTTATTATAATATTATGTTATTGAATGTTTTTATGTTTTCTGATGTTTTTTGGGTTTTCAGGTGTTTTTCTGGGCTTCTAGGGTTTTAGGTATTTTAAGTGGTTTAGTGACTTAGGGTTTCTCTATGGGTCGTTAGGGTGGTTAGTGTTTTATTGTTATTTTTACATTTTTTGGGGTTTTAATATTTTTATGGTTTTTATGTTTTTTGGGTTTTAGGATATTTTAATGATTTTTATGGATTTGTCTGATTTTTCAGGGTTTTGGGGTTTTTAGCATTGTTTATGTTTCTTTGGGCGTTTAAGGGGTTTTTATGGTTTTTATGGTGTCTTAGTGTGTTTTATGAGTTTGTGGGGTTTTTTGTATTTTTTCAGGTCTAAGGGGTTTTAGTGTGTTTTTGTGTTTTATGGGACATTTAGGGTATTTCGGGTGTTTTGGGATTTTTTGTTTTTAGGGTTTTTAGGAGATTTTGGGGTCTCTTAGGTTATTTTCGGTTTTTGGGTCATTTTTTATTTTTTATGGTTTTCGGTTTTTGTGTGTTATTAGGGGTTTTAGGGGTTTTGGGTTTTTACAGTTTTAATATCTTTCTAGGGTTTTAGTGGTTTTTTTGATTTTATTTTTTTATTTTTTAGGTTATTTCTAGTTTTTTGTGTTTTAATGGGATTTTAGAGTTTTTTTTGTGTTTGGGGGGGGGGTTGATTTTTCAGGTTTTTGAGGTTATGGGTTTTCGGGTTTTATGGGGTTTTTCGGCTTTTTGGTGGGTTTTAAATGTTTTACGTGTTTTTTTTGGGATTTTCGTATTTTTATGTTTTCTTAGGTGTAGGGGATTCAGTTTTATATGGTTTTATTAGGGGAGTTATGATTTAGAGGGATATTTAGCGTTATTGGAATTTTCTTTTGGTTTTTAGGGGGGTTGGGGTTATAATGTTTTTTAATGTTTTTTTGATTTTATGAATTTTTCAGTGTTTTTGGTTACTTTAGGGTATTTTAGTGTTTTTCTACATTTTCATGTTTTTACCATTTTAGGGTCTTGTCATATTTTGACTATATTTTCTAGTTTTTTAGGTTTGATAGGGTTTTTTGTGATTTTATGGAATTAGGGTTAGGGGGTGGGTTTTATTTTATTTTTTGGGATTTTAGGGTATTTAAGGTTTTTCAGTTGTTTTAAGAATTTTAGTTTTTTTGGTGTATTTGGGATCTTATAGGGGTGTTCAAGGTCATTTAATCTTTTATGGGTTTTATGTTTTTCTAGGTGGTTTAGGGGTTTTTGTATATTATGGGTTAATATTTTTATTATGTTTCTTTAGTTTTTAGTGCAGTGTTATTTATTTTAGGGATATTTTAAGGTTTTTTGGTTTTCAATGTTTATGGGGTTTTAAGGGATTTACTGTTTCTTTGGTACTTTATGGTGTTTAAGTATTTTTCTTGTTTTTTTGGTTATTTATGGATTTATAGAGTTTTTTAAATGTTCATCTGAGTTTTTAGGACTATAATGTTTTTAGAGTTTTTAGGGGTTTTTAGAGTTATTTTTGTTCTTATGGGTTTTGGTGATTTTTACGAACATTTGGATTTTTGAGTGTTTTTAGTATTTTTACTGGTCATTGAGGTTATTCAATTGTTTTTAGGGTTTTTAGGGTCATCTACTATTTTTTAAAATCTTTGGGGGTTTTCATGTTTTCATATTTTTAAGGGTTTTTAAGGTTTTAATTAATGTTTTAGTATTTTTGGGGTTTTCTAGGGGGGTTTTACAGTTTTAAAGGGTTTTAGGGTCATTAAGGGATTTTAGGTTTTTTAGTGTCTTGTGGTGTTTTTATGGTTTTAAGGTTCATTGTGGTTTTTTGGGTTTTTAGGGTCAATTAGTGTTTCATGGGTTTTATAATCCTTTATGAGTTTTTAGGGGTTTTCACTATGCTTTAGGGGTTTTAAGGGATTGATGGTATTTTATGGGGTTTTATAGTTTTCAGGGTACTTATGTCTTTAGAATATTTTAGAGTTTTATTGTGTTTTATGGTCATTTAGGGATCTTTTAGGGTTTTATTGTCTTTTAGCTTTGTTGGAATTTATTTGGATTTTTTTTGTGTTTTTATAGTTATTAGGGGTTTACGATTTTCATTGTATTTTAGTGTAATTTAGGGTTTTTATGGTTTTTAATTAATTAAGTGTTTTTCTGTTATTTAGTTATGTTTAGTTTTTCGAGTGTTTTTAGTATTTTAAGGGGCCTTAAAATTTTTTATGATTTTTACTGATTTTATGGTTTTTAGGGTATTTAGGGAAAAAAGGCTCAAGTCCATGCAGAAGTGGCCCCCCTAAATTTAAACAAAAAATAAAGGTACAAAAATAGTGCTATAAGGGGGGATTTCATAACCGGGTGTGCACCTCAACCTTCAAATCAGACACAACAAAGGAGGAGCAGGGAGGTGTGGCAACAAAGTACCACAATGAACAATGTTCTCCAATAGCCTGCTTGGAAAGAGCATCTGCAACTGCATTGGCCTCCCGATAGAAATGTGTCACAGTGAGATGAAGACTTTGGCACATGGAAAGGCAGTCCATCAACGGGGTAAGGATCCTCCAGGGGACACATCGAGATCTGCTTTTAATAGCACTCACAGCAAGCATGGAGTCAGACTCGAGCCACAGAAAAATCCACCCGAAACTGACAGCATATTCAATCGCCTTTATAATAGCCATAAATCAGCTTCAAGAGCACACCCATCACCGATAAAGTGTTAAAAACATCCCTTGACAAAACCATGATAAGTGCGGAAGACTCCAACACATCCAGCAGGGCCGGGGGCACCAAGGGATGCACCATCAACATTGACCATGATCTAAGAGGGGAGTGGAGGGATCCAACGAATAAACCTGGGGACCATGGGTTTTTTTTTGCCCTACTAGATACAACAAGAAATTGAAGGATGATCAGTTCACGGACGACATTCTCCATATGTCTTGTCTGAACCCGGGAGGCCGTATAAGCAGCCCTGTGAATTGCCGCAACTCCAGCATGGAAGGAGAGTTGATTCTAACTGAAGGAAAACACATTCCGTAAGGTCCAAATAAAGGAGATTGTGGTTGAAACCGTAGAAAGCAATCAATTGCGGACCTGATCACTATAATCCCAGGTGGACAGGTCCGCCAGGAGCTCAAAAAAGGCCTATCAAGGCCTGATGGGTAGCCAAAAGTCCGCTAAAAATAACCCCAAAGATCAGCGCTGAATCTGCACTGCAGGAAGGTGTGATAGACATTTTCTTCCACACCATGGAAAAGGAAACATACATAGGCATGGTTGAGACCCGCTTGCTGCAATTGAACATGCATGGGAAACCAATTTTTCCATATTTTCTAGATAAGAAGGTGATTTTCGAGGGGAATGAAATTCCTCTTGAACTTAGAAAGCCAGGTCGGTGGAGGGGACCCCTAGCACAATTGTACTGATAGTATTCCTTGGCAGGGAGTCGCCCAACCAGATTTGGCTTCTAGATCAAGATATCAGAGTGTATGAAGTGATATATCTGATTTGGGAGTAATACGGAAGGTGGGAGGGTCTCGAATTGTTCCATCCTCGGGATGAACTCTACAATAGACAGTCGCTTCAATTCAGGAGGAGGGCTGATGAGATCTTGCAGGTGCCTGTCAAGCCATGGCGTAGACCAGACATTCAACGTTAAATTCTTGGAGACAAAACATTTAGAAAGAGGGAAAATGGCCTTGTATGAGGCCTGAATTATTGGCCAAACAGAGGAGGGGAAATACCCTTCATATCCATCACAGAGATTGAGCACAAAGATTTCCTGAGTGAAATCCAAGCTCGGATCCATAGGACTTAACATCCCCTAAGTATAATTAGAAAGGAGGGCATCATTGTAGCATCTGAGTACTTTGATACCAATCCCACCCAAATCAATGGGCTTGGTGCATTCCTTTCAGGCCACGATGACCAGTTTCATTTGTCTTATGCACCCAGTCCAGGCAAAATTCATGATCTTTTCCTGCAAGTCCTTGATGAGATTAACCGACCACCTGTAAATGGAGAAAGAATAAGTGAACATAGAGGTAATCACCGAGTTGATGAGGCAGACCCTACCATCTTGCGAGAGGGACTCCCCTTTCCATTTCGCCAGCTGCTGAGTTATTTTAGAGGAAATGTTCTCAAGGTAACACTACTTGACTACTCCCCAAAAGATTGGAACACCAAGATAGTAAAAGGGTAACGAACCTCCCTTTACACCAAGTGACCTAGCAATGGAGATCCACCAGGACCATGAAATCCCCTCCCAAAATACAATCAAAGACTTACTCCAGCTGATGGATTGTCCTGCAACATGCTCGTAATGCCAGAAAATCATCCGAATGGAATCAAGAGTACATTTATCAGGCTGCTCGAATAGGAGAATATCATCTGCATACAGCAGATGCGATGGAACATGATGGTCCCGCCCTGCCTGGATAGGACTGAAGAGGCCACCCTGCCAAAGATCAATGAGGCACCTGTTAAGGTAGTCTTCAGCAATCAAAAAAAGGATTCCTGAAATAGGATCACCCTGTCTGACTCCACGGGAGTAGGGAAAAAACCCTTTAGGGGAGACATTAAGAATAATAGAGGCCCATCCACTGCTAAGAATGGACATGATGATCCTAATAAAATTACATGAGAATCCATACTTATTTAGGACCTTAGAAATAAATCTCCACATAATAGTGTCAAAATCCTTGGAAATGTCAACCTTTAGTGCAATGTTTCCATGCTTAGATGGATTTTTCATGACATTGATTCATTCTGAGGTTGTGAACAGGCAGTCTTGGAAGCACCTGCCCATGACAAACCCAAACTGGTAGGTGGTGAGGATATCCCCTAGGAACTTCCCAAGTCGCGTGACCATAATCATGCTGATAATATTGGGTACAATGCATCCAATGGAAACCGGTCGAAAATCACTATTATCAATGGAATTTTCCCTTTTAGGAATCAGCGCAATGAAGTTATAGTTGAACCCACGTGGAATGATGGTAGTGATAATGAATTACCACACAGTGCTGACGATGCCTTCATGCAGGATGTCCTAGTAGAACATGAAGAATTTGTTGGAGAAGCCATCCGGTCCCGCTGTGCTGTCAATGTTCAAAGAGAATAGTACAACCCTAACCTCCTCTGAAAGGGGCGGGATCACGAGAGCTTGTTTCTGATTCTCATCAACACATGGAAGGATGGATTCCATCAAGGGGAGGGTGTAATCTCTGCCATCATCTGAATAAATCCATTTAAAATAATTAACAATAGCTGAGGAGATATCATCCTCCGAAGTAAAGGTAGAACCTAAAATGAGAATAGCCTTAAGACAGGTTTTGGATTTTTCCTCCCTGTGCAACCGATGGATGAATTTCGAGTTGCAATCCCTGTACTTGAGCCATCTCACACTGAACTGTTTCTTGGTGAACATTTCCATAAGATCCATAAGATCATCAAGTTTGGAATGATGTAGCAGCTCTATACGAGAGGGCAGGGGAAGAACATAAATGGCTTCTTGGTGGACAACAAGTTGGTGCTCGGCATCTCGAATGTCATTTTCAAGACTGGAAAAAAAACCCTTGCTCCAGTATTTAAGCAAATATTTGATTTTTTATGATTAGAACCAAACTATGGAAATGACTGCCCTGGAAGTCTTCACCCCAGCCGTTGAGAACAGTTTTTCTACAACCAGGAATCATGAGCCATGCGTTTTTTAACTTAAAAGGTAGAGGTGAAGATCTTGAGGCGCATATGGAGCTGTCAATTATCAAAGGATTGTGATCCGAGTGGAACTTGGGAAGTGTAAAGCCTGAGACATCAAAGGGCAAGGAAACATCATTGATTCTATAAAAACACATGTCCAGCTTGCTGACCTACCTTCCATTCATAGCAGAACGCCCCAAGGGAAGGAGTCTCCAGAAACTGGGACCTACAAGAAGTTACAAGCATCAAGACAAGAATAAATCTCCATGGTAGCCGAGCAGGAGAAGTTGGAGCCAATCCTCTCATCCGGAAGCAAGACAGTGTTTAAGTCTCCAACAATAATCCATCTATTCTAAATGAGCCCATGGAGAATAGTCAAATGATCCCATAAGACCCGTCTCCTCAAGTAAGAGCAAGAGGCATACACAAAAGGCAGAGAGGGGGGGAAAAATTGAACATGACAGATAAGGTGATGACTCGATCATGCACCTCAAACGATGTCAAGTGAATTTCATCATGCTTAAGTAGACAAAGGGTGTCAAGGCCACTATAATTAGTAGATTTCACAACACAGCAGTAACCAAGTTTGTTCTGGTTGAAACCCTTCCAGTTTTCAAACATGATCATTGGTTCAGCAATACCCAGAACCAACAGCCTCTCGGAGGTGAGGAAATACCTAAGGGCCAAGACAGTGGGAGGGTTCCCAATCCCCTGGTAATTCCAGCAAAGTATCCGCATGAGATTAGGTCGAGGACGCCCCATTCATCGGGGTGATGCAAACATTTGAAGTTATGGCCTTCTCCATTGATTACTTCCCTTTCTTCTTGGGCCTACCCACAAGGTTCATCTTAGGTGAAGGATCAACCTCAGCAGCCTGATATTTCAGTCCCAGATCACCAGGAGGTAGAGAAATAGCCTCATGTGATGATACTAGGTGAGCCAACTTGGAGGACCCTTCTGCCTCCTCATCATTATGCTCGACCTGGTCATCCCAGAAACTACCGTTGAGAGGGGTAAATATAATAGTTGGACAGAGAGGCGTCAGAGAGGCCTCTTTAACTGTGTATCGTCATGAATCCCGACTGGGGGACACAACAACAAAAGAATTTCTAGATAGAACTGGGTGATACTGGGGTGTGGAGACCTTCTCAGGCCTAGAAGGGATAGGGGACCCTGTAGAGACTAGCCCAAAATCCACCAACTGCAATGGGGGGGACAGCTCCTGACAATAGGGAATGTCTACCACCATAGAAGGATCAGGGAAGGGATGGCCAGGCTCAGCCATAACCTAACCAGCAATAGGCACAAAGGATTAGCCAGGATCATTCAGGACTGTCTGTAGGCTGGGAGCAGCGACAAGAGAGTCCGCGACTGCCAGTCGTTCATCTAGGGATTTGGACCCAATGGCAAGTCCCTATAAGCTAGAGGGAGTCTCTTGATAGAGGGTGTCATCAGCCTCCAGAACCCTCCATGGTGAAGGCAGTTCCACAGGACAAAGAACTGACTTAGAGATGATCTGGGAGGGAGTAGGTGTAGGAGCCTTCACCCCCACTCCAGCATCCAGCTTCCTAGTACAGGACTCAGCAGAGTTTCCTTTAAGATTGCACTTGGAACACACCTTCAAGAGACGACAATCAGAGATGAGATGGCCAAAGAGATGGCATTGAAGAAAAAACTTGGGTTTTGACTCATAAAATATCTCCATCTTGAAACTGCCTTCATCAGTGTTGAGCACAACTTCATCGATCAAAGTGGAGGCCAAATCCACCTCAACAAGAACACGGGCTAAATGCCCGTACATTGGATTTTCAGTCTCCTTGTCAATGTGAATGGGATATAATACCAATGAGGTGATGTTCCAAAGGATCCGGGGATGAAAATAAAGCCATCTAAGCTTATATATGCATATCAATATCTGCACAGAAGTATTCTTGACATTCAACGGGTCAAAATTCTGATCCCATTCTTGAATCTTTAAGATACTAGGCTTCAAATTGAGAGAGCCAAAGCTCCAGGCACGTCTTTTTCACTCATCCTATGGGAAGACAATATGATAATAACCACGCCCTATGGCAGTAATAAGACACCCAGAGAAACCCCATATTTCCTTGATCCGAGTGGAATGATCTGAAAACTTTCAGAGCTTCTCACCCTTGTGGCTCAACACCCGAGAAATAATGGAGAAATGACACAAATTGCAATTTTCCTCTACCGCCTCCCAATTCGCCGAGATATGAGCCACCCACCCTTTTTTAATGACATAACCAGGGGAAGGGGGTCAAAATAAGAGAAGTAAGGTAAGATCACGACTTTCACCACCTCTGCAAATTTGACCATTAATCTCGGGACCTTCGGTGCACCAACACCAGACCCATGGGAATTCTGGTTACAAAGCTAGAAATGCTCATTATGGTCATAGACCTCAATCAATGCCAGATCATGAACCTACTTTCCGGTAGGGGGTAGAGCATTCAAGGTGCGGACGAGATCTTCGTCAGCATCCGGTCCTCTTCCTTGAGCCATCTCTCATTTAGGGTATTTAGGGGTTTACACATTTTTTATGTATATTATGTTTTTTTAGTTTTTTATTGTTTTTAAGGGTTTTAAAGGGTTTCTAGGGGTATTAATTATATGGTTTTCAGTGGTGGTGGGAATATAGTTTTTTTATGTTTTTAGGGTCTTTAGGTATTTTATAGATTTTAAGGGTTTTATGGTTTTTTTGAACCATTTATGATTTTTAGTGGACATTATTAAATTTTAATGGGTTCTTGGATCCATTTGGGTTTTAGGGTATTTAATGTCCTTTAGGTTTTTTGGGTGTTTTAGGATTTTAAGTTTCCTTTAGGGTTTTTATAATGGTTTAATGTTTTAGTGATTTTTTGTGTCTTTTATGGTTTTTAAGGTTTTATGTGTCCTTTAGTGTTTTTATGGAATATAATATACTTTAAAGGTTTTAAATATAATTTATTATCCTTTACGGTTTTAGTTTTCTTATTGTCTTTTAGGGTTTTTTTGAGTTATATGGTTTTCAGTTTTTAGGGGTTTTAGATTTTTCTGGGTTTTAGGTACTTTAGGGGTCTTAGGGTCATAAGGATTTTTTATTTATAAGGAATTGTTAGGATTTTTAGGTATTCTATGATTTTTTTTAGGTATTTAGGATATTTACAGGTTTAGGGATGTTTAGGTTTTGTTAGATTTTAGGGGTTTTAGGGTTTTCATGTTTTTAGAGGGTTTTAGGGGTTTTGTTTTTGATTTTTTGGGTTTTTAGGTGTTTATAGGCGATTTATATTTCTAGGAATTTTTTTATGGCATTAGTGTTTTATGATTTTTTAGGTGTTTTAAGTATTTTATGGGGTTTTTCAGTATTATTTTATTTTTGGTTTCCCAGCATTTTTAAGGTTTTTTATCATTAAGGGGTGTTTACAGTCTCTAAGGGTTCTTAGTGGTTTTAGTGGTCTTAGTGTTTTAGGGATTTATAGGGAATTTAGTGTTTTCATGTATGTTTAGGGGGCTTTGGTATTTTATTGGTTTTTAGGGTTTACAGGTTTTCAGGATTTTGTAGTAGAATTTAGTGTTTTATGGGTTTTAAGAATGTTTTAAGGTTTTATGAGTTTCATGGTCCTTAGGTATTAAGAGTGTTTAGGGGTTTTAGTGATTTTTTTGGTGTTATGAAAACATTTAGTGATTTTATTGGGTTTTAAATGGTTTAGGGGTTTTCTTGGTCTTTAGGGTTTTTATATGGTTATTTAGGTACTTTTAGGGGGTTCGATGGACTTTAAGGTTTTTAGGGGTTTTTAGGGGTTTTATGATTTTATGAGTTTTAGAGATTTTAGAGTTTCTTGGGATTTTAGGAATCTTTATGGGTTAAATGGGTTTTAAGTATTTTTTATGGTTTTTTAGTTTTTTGGAGTTTTAATATTTCAATGAATTTTTAGGGCTTTTATTGTTTTTATGCAATTTGACAGTTTTTTGGTTTTTTGGGTATTAATAGGATTTTTAGATATTCTCTAGAGATTTTAAGAATTATTTTTTTATTTATATGTATTCTTCTAGAATTTGTATGGTAATTACCGTTTTATAGTTTTTCATGGTTTTCATGGTTTTTAGTGTTTTTGAGGATTTTTAATTTTTATGGTTTTTTGGGTTTTTTGGGGTTTTTATTTTTAGGGATATATAAGGTATCAGGTGGTTTTGTAGGTCTTTAAGGGTTTTAGGGTATTTATATTTTTCTAGGGTTTTTAGGGGTTTTCAAGAATTTTTATAGTTTTTCGGTCATTTATAGTTTTTTTTGGGTTTCAATGGAGTTTTCTTTTTTTTTTGGAATTTTAATGCTCTTTTTGTTTTAGGGTTTTATTTGGTTTTATCTTATTTTGTGTATTTTTTATATTCTTTTGGTGTTTTTATCATTATTATGGGTTTTGTTCGTTATCTATTTTATGGTTTTAATCGTATTTAATGGTTTTAATCTATTTAAGTATTTGAGGACTTTTTTATGAATTTTTGGGTTTTAATGTTTTTAGTGTTTTGTAGGATTATTAGTGTTTTTAGGGATTTTAATTGTTTTAGGGTTTTATTTTTTTAAAAGAGTCTATGGTTTTTAGAGTATTTGGGGTTTTTGGATTTCTTATATTTTTTCGATTTTAAGGATTTTTTTCTTTTTTATGGTTCTTAGGTTTTTAGTTTTTTTATAGATTTTTTCTATTTTGAATGTTTTTATAAATTTATGGGTTTTAGGGTTTTAAGGGTTTTTGTGGGTTATTTTGTAATTTTACTGATTTTTTTGGAATTTTGAGTTTTCAGAGTTTTAGAGGTATTCTGGGATTTTTACGTGTTTTTAGGGTTTTTAGTGTTTTTTGGGTTTAAAAGGTACTTAGGCCTATTTGGTGGTGCTTAAGGTAGTTTAGGTTTATACATGTTTTTAGGTAGTTTTAGGTTTCTATGGACTCTATGGATTTTTAGTCATTTAGGGGTTTGAAAAACATTTCATGTTTTTAGTTATTTTTGTTTATTTAACGTTTTTTTGTGTTTTTAGGGTTTTTATTTTTTAGGTTATTTTTAGTGTTTTGGGGGTTTTTAGGGTTTTTGGGTATTTATAGTTTTAATGTTTTTAGGGGTTTTGGGAATTTATAAATTTTAGGGATTTTATGTGCTTCTAAATTATTAAGGGTTTTTAATGGTTGTAATGGATTTTTATGATTTTCTACTATTCTTAGGATCTTTTATTGTTTTAAGGCTTTATTAGTATCTTTTAGTGTTTTAGGGGTTTTCAGGTATTTTATAGTTTTTAAGGGCCTTTAGGGGTTTCTGGGTCTTTTATGAATTTTTAAGTGTTTTAGGGCTCTTTTATGGATTTGGGGGGACTTCATTATTTTTGAGTTTTCTTCGAGGTCTTCAGGGTATTAAGGGTATTTAGGGGACTTTTTGTAGTATAATTTTTTTAGGGTCATTTTTTGTTTTTAGTGTTTTTAGTGTTTTAGGGGTTTTAATGTGTTTTAGGGTCCTTTAGGGTTTTACGGATTTTAAAGTCCTTTATGATTCTAAGGGGTTTAAGTTGATTTATTTTGTTAGGATATTGAGGGTCCTTATGGTGTTTTTATTTTTTTAAGGATCCATTATTATTTATTGGTTAATTTAGAGTAGTTTATGTTGTTTTAGAGAATATTAGAATCTTTTAGTGTTTTTTAGTTTATTTTATGGTTTCAAAGTTTTTGGGGTATTTAAGGAGGATTTCAGGGTCTATTTTTTTGGGTTTTTATGTTTTTTAGTTTTTTACGGTTTGTTGGTGATATTAATTGAATTATAGTATTTTTTGTGTTTTTTGTGTATTAGGGGGTTTTTTTTATTTTACTGATTTTATGGATATTTTTTTATTTTTATGGATTTAAGTTATTTTTGTGTTATTTATATATTTTTAGGTTCTTTAGAGTTTTGATGGTATTATGAATGATTTTAATGGTTTTAAGGATTTTTTTGGATTTTTTTTGTGTTTCTACAGGTTTTTAGGGTTTATGAAATATTAGGGTTTTATAATTTTTTATGTATTATGAGTTTTTTAAGTGATTTAAAATTTTTTATGGATTTTATGTTTTTTTTGGATTTTGTGGGTTTAGGTTGTTTTAAGTATTTGAAGGGGTTTATGGGTGTTTTGGTTTTTTGGGATATTAGGATTCTTAGTGGTTTTATGGTTTTTAGGGTTTTCACACTACTAGAAAATGATATTATACCCATGGTTCAAAACTGTTGGTATAGACCACAAAACTCTGGGTATATGCTATACCCATGGTTTGGGGAACCTTGTTCATTGGTGGCATCGGTATAGGTCCATGACCTAAACCCATGGTTTGGAAAATCTGTGGGTATAGGTTTTTCCACTTTGTCATTACTCTTTACCCATGGTTTGGAAACCGTGGGTATATCATTCTTTACAAAATAGCGGCCCGCAAGATTTGATCTAGTGACCACTTCTTCTTTATCGAGTGGCCTAACCACTACCCCATCACCAAATATATGTATGTATATATATATATTATTGTTAAATATATTTATTTAAACCATGGGTATCAAGGAAAAAACTATGGGTATAGAACTCCCACCAAATTTTTTTTGTTCCCACAGAAAAAAATATATTTCCCGCAAAGACACGGGAAACCAATACCCAAGGATTGTCAAAACTGTTGGTATAGGTTTTTTTATCCAACGACTATACCTACAGTTTTGGGGAAATCCATGTAGATAGGGTGACCTATCCCCACAGTTTTCCCAAAAACCATGGGTATAGATCCATTTTCTATTAGTTTTACAATTTCTATGGGTTTCTAGATTTTTTTCAAGATTTTAGGTGTTTTATGGTGTTTTAGGGTTTTTAGGGATTTTCATTTTTTATGGTTATAATGGGTTTTCGAGTTCAAAATATTTTAATTTTTTTTTAGGTTTTTGTTAGGGATATAACTGTTTTTCAAAATCATTTAGGGGTTTTAGTGTATTTTGTGTTTTAGGGGTCTCTTATTTTTCTGGGTTTTAGGGTTTGAAGGTTTTTTTCGGTTCATTGTGTTTTTTAGGGGTGTTAGTGTTTTAATGGTTTTTTGTTTTATATATATTTTTACATTTTTTAGTGTTTTAGATTCTTTACGTGGTTTTAGGGTATTTTAGAGTTTATATGGGGATTTCATGGTATTTTGTGTTTTTTAGGATTTTAGGTTTTTAGGGTTATAAATTTATTTTATGGTCTCCTAGTGGTTGTAGGGTTTTTTCACATCTTTTATGGTTTTCATTGTTTTAAAGGTTTTTTTCTTTAATGGTTTCTCAGTTTTTTAGGCTTCTTATATTCTTTTGGGTTTTAGGTGGTGTTTAGGGTTTCCTTAGGTTTTTAGGTTTTTAGGGTATTTTATTATTTTAGGGTTTTAGGGTTTTTAGCAATTTTAGGGGTTCTTTGTGGTTTAAGGATTTTTAAGGGGTTGGGGGGATTAAAGAATTTTTAACCTTTTAGGGTTATTAGATTTTTGGGGGTTTTCAAAGACTCTAGTGATTTTTTGGGAGTTTTAGGTCTATTTAGTGGTTTCATGTTATTTTTAGTTTTTAAGGAGATTATGGGGTTTTTAGTGTTCTTGAGGGCTGATAGGTTTTTTTAGGGTTTAAGGTTATTTTGGATTTTTTGGATTTTAAGGATTTGTTATGGTTTTTTATGGAATTTAGGGGTATTGAAGATGTTTTCATGTTTTAGGGTTTTATTTTTTAGGTATTTTAGGGGATTATGTTATTACAAGCAGTAAATGGGGTTTTATCTTTATATACGATTTTTAGGGATTTCGATTCATTTTAGTTTTTAAGGTTTTAAATATTTTGTAATTGTTGTAAGGTTTTTTTTTTTGCAGATTTTAGATTCTTTAAGAACATTTTGGATTTTTATGGTTTTTTTGGAATTATTTGTTGTTTTATGGTTTTATAAGGGTTTTAGGTGTTTATGTGTTTATCTAGTGTTTTTTGGATTTTTAGTGTTTTTCGGGTTTTTATGATTAAAAATATGCCTATGGGTTTTAGGATTGTTTAGGGATGTTAGGGTTTTTAGGTTTTTATGTTTTTCTAAGTTTTTAGGGTTGTATGGGTTTTAAAGGGTCTTAAGTTTTTATGGGGTTTGGGTTTTGGGATTATTTTAGAGTTTTTGTGATTTTTATTGTTATATTAGCATTTTTATATTTATTTTAGGGGTTTGGGGGATATTTGTGGTTTAGGTTTAGGGGTATTAATTTTTTTAAGGTTATTAGGGTTTTTAATGTTTTTAGGTTTTTTTTTCGGATTTTGGGGATTATGTATAATTAGGATTTATTAGGATTTATTCATTTTTTTTGTTTATTTTAGGGATTTTCTTGGATTATTATGGTCTTTTTGGTGTTTTAGTAATTTTTAGGTTCATTTTGGGGTTCTTAGGGCCTTTTAGTTTCTCTTAAGGTATCTTTAGGGTTTTAAAGGTAATTTAGGGGTTTTAGATGTTATTAGGTATTTTTGGGATTGTATGGATTTATGTGTTTTATAGTTTTTAGGTTTTTTAGTTTCATTAGGTTTTTATGGGTTTGGGGGGGGGGGGGTTGTAGTTTTATGGTTTTTTGGGGTGTTCATGTTTTAGGGGGTTGTTGGGGGTTTTACAGTTTAATTTGGTTTTTATAGTTTGTTAGGGTTCCTAGTTTATTTTGACTTTTTGGGGGGATTAAGGATTTTCAGTGGTTATTAAGGTAATTAGGGGGTGTAATTGTTATTTTTAGTTTTTTGGACCATTTTGGGTCTTTTAGGAGGTTTATGTTTTTATGGTTTTTAGGGTCCTTTAGAAATTTTTTTCATTTTATGTGTTTATTCTTTTTAGTTTCCTTTTTTTTGGATTTTTAGGTTCTTTTATGGTTTTAGGGTTTTAATGGCCCTTTATATTTTTAGGGTCCTTAATGTTTTTTTACATTTTTAGCTTCATTGAGAGTTATAAGGGATTTAGAATCCTTTAGGGTATTTTATGGGATTTTTTATTTTCTTATGCGTTTTAGGGTATTGGATGGAATTTAGTATTTTTCGGGGGGTTTAAGATTATTTGGGTTTTTTAGACTTTTCAGGTTCTTTTAGTTTTTTTATGAGTTTTTAGGTGCTGTTTGGTTTTATGGTATTTTGAGGATATATAGGTATATTCATGGATTTTATGGTGTTTATGAGTATTTAATGATTTTTGGTTTTGTTTTTTCTCTAGGGTTTTAGTGTTTTAAGGGTTTTAGTGGTTTTTGGTTTATAGGGATTTCTAGGGTCCTTTAGGGTTTTACGGTCATTTAATATTTTTAGGGTGGTTTGGGTTTTAGTTTTTTTAGAGTTTGCAAGGGTTATTTGGGTTTTTATGATTTTTATGGTTTTTACGGTTTTTACGATTTTCTAATATTTTTATTGTAATTTACTTTTAGGGTTTATGGTATTTAGGGTTGTATGGTTTTTTTAGTTTTTAGGGTTTTTTTTATTTTATGGATTTATTGGTTTTAAGAGTTTTAAGAGTTTTATGGTTGTTACAAGGTGTAAAGGGTTCTTTTGGTATTAAGGTTTTATGAGTTTTTAGTAGTTTTTTGTTTTTAGGGGTGTTCCAGGATTTAACGATTATTGAGAGGGTTTAAGATTTTATTTAGGTGTATGAATTTTAGGAAAATTTATTAATTGTTATAGTTTTAGAGGGTTTTAGGGTTTCCTAGGAATTTCATGGATTTGAAGGAGTTTTATATTATTTAGTGTTTTAAGATTTTAATTTTCTTATGGTTATTATGGTTTTTTAGTTTGCAGGGTTTTATGATTTTTGGGGTTTAGTATTATTTTTCGGTGTTTTTGGATTTTTGGGTTTTGGGGGGTATTACCGTTTTTAGGGGTTTTTAGGAATAAATGTGTTTTTAGAGTACATTGGGTTTTTTGGGTTTTAGGGACTTTAGGGGTTTTATTGTTTTTATTGTGTTATAGTTTTATTTATGGGGTTTAGAGGGTTATTTTGGGTATTTTAGGGTGTTTAGGGATTTTTGGCTCTTTTGGGTATTTACTGTTTTTATAATTTACGTTTCTGAGGGCTAGAATGGGTTTTTGTGGTTTTTGTGGTTTTTAGGGGGTTTTAGGGGTTTTTAGGGTTTTTAGGGTTTTCACGGTTTTTAGGGTATTATCGATTTTATGGGGGGATGTTAGGTTTCTATGGTTTTTTGGTTTGGTTCTTATGGGGTTTTGAAATTTTTAGTTCATTAGGGTTTTTAGTATTTTTTAATGGTTTATGTTTTTTAGGGATTTTAGGGGTTTTCCATTTATTCAGGGTATTTACGGGTTTTATGATTTTTTGGGTTGTAGGGGTGAATGAAATTTTTTATGTTTTATAGTGTTTTGTGTTTTTTATGATTTTTTTGGATTTTTTCACATTTTTAGGTTTTATGGTTTTTTTATGTTTTGGGTTTTTGGGGGTTTAAAGGGTTTCTATGGTTTGTATTAGTTGTTAAGTATTTTAGGGTCATACGGGGTTTTAGTGTTTTGGGTATTTTATGGGATTTATGAATTTATTTGGTCTTCATAGGGTTTCATATTTTTAGTGTTTTAGAGTATTTTAGGGGTTTCTTAGTGTTTTTAGGTGTTTTACTGATATTTTGATTTTTTAGGGTTTTTTCTTGTTTTTAGTATTTGTTTTATTTTAAGGGTTTGGGGTTTTAGGCTATTTTATGTATTTATAGGCATTTTGGGTTTTCTAGACATATCAGGGTTTTTTTGTGATTATGATTTTTTAGGTTTTTTGCTGTTTTAATGTTTTTTAGGGGTTTTAATTTTTTTGGTATTATTGGGTTCGTTGGTGTTTTAGGGTTTTTTAAGTGATTTTTCTGATTGTTAGGGTTTACAAGGGGGGTTAGAGGTTTTCGTGGAATTTTTTTATTTTTAGTGATTTGATGATTTTCAGAATTTTTACTGTATTCAATGATTTTTGGGCTTTTGGTGTGATTTAGGGGGTTTTTTGGGTTTTTAAAGAATTTAGCATTTTTAGGGGCTTTATGGGTTTTCATGGTTTGTAGTGCCATTTTTAAGGGGTTTAATTATTTTTATTGTCTCTTAGGTTTTTTACATTTTTTAGGGTTTTAGGGTTTTAGGGTTCTTTGTATTTTATGGTGTTTTTATGGTTTTTAGGACCGTTTTAAGGGTTTTTTAGTTTTTTAGGTTTTTAGGTTTTATAGTGTTTTAGGGGTTCAAATGTATTTTAAGGGTATTTAAGATGCATTATTTTTAGGTACTTTTTTACTTTTTTAAGGTTCATTAGGATCTTTTCTAGATTTCATGTTTTTAGGGTGTATTATAATTTTTATGATTTTGTAGGGTTTCATGGTTTTTTAGGGTTTTATGGGTTCTTTGAGGTATTTATGTTTTTTATGGTTTTAGGGGTTTTAGGTGACATTAGGATTTTTAAAGGCTTTTTTCGAGAATTTTAGGTGTTTTAGTGTGTTTATTTTTTTAAGTGTGGTTAGTGGTTTTAGGGTTTTTTGGATTGTTTGTGGGTTTTATGGATTTTAGGATTTTTCTCGGGGGTTTTTAGGACATTAATTTATCTATTATAATTTTTTGGGGTTTTCATGGTTTTTAGGGAGTATCGGGTTTTAAGTGTTTTTTAGTTGTTTTTTATTTAAATATTGGTTTATGGTTTTTAGATGTTTTTGAATTTTTTTGATAGTTCCTATGGTTTTTAGGCTTTTTAGGGTTCTTAGTGTTTTTCGCGTTTCTTATGGGTTTTAGTGTGGTTTCAGACCTTCTTGTGTTTTAGGATGTTTAGATATTTTACTGGCTTTTCATATTCTGTAAATATAATAATAGTTTTTGATTTTTGATTTTATTTTAGGGTCTTTGTGGTCTTTTGTGTCTTTAGGGTTTTTAGGGGTTTATATTTTCTAGAGATTTAAAGTGATTTTAAAAGGTTTCAGGTCTTTAGGGTTATTAAAATATTATTTATTTTCATGTTTTCTTATGTTTCTTGAGGTTTTGGGGGGTTTAAGGGGGTATGTAGGGTTTTTATGGTTTTAGGTCTTTTACGGGGTTTTAGGGATTTTAGGTTTCTATTTGGGTTATTAGTGTTGTTAGTGTTTTATTATTATTTTTCCATATTTTTATTGGTTTTATTATTTTTAGGGTTTTTATGTTTTTTTAGTTTATCCGGTATTTTAATGATTTTTATCGATTCTTCTAATTTTAAGGGTTTGGGGGTTTTCAGGATTGTTTAGGGTTTCGGCGCAATTTAAAGGGTTTTATGGTTTTTATGAATTTTTAGGGTGTTTTGTGAATTTTTGGGGTTTTTGGATTTTTTTATGATTAAGGGGTTTGGGGTGTTTTTGTCTTAATATGGTACATTTAGGTTTTTATGGTCATTCTAGGTTTTATGGTATATTTGGTAATTTTTTAGTTTCTGTGGTCTCTTATGGTTTTTTTGGCTTTTTGGGTGCTAATTAATTTTTTAATGGTTTTAGTGTTTTGGAAATTTTTAGGGGTTTTGGGAGCTTTGGTGTTTTACAGTTTCAATTTTTTTTTGGATTTATGGTTTTTTTAATTTGTAATTTTTTTAGGGTATTTCTAGTTTTTTAATTATAAGGTGATTTTAGGGTTTTTTTCAGTTTTTTGGGTTTTTTTATTTTTCAGGTTTTGGGGGCTTTATGGTTTTTTGGGGTTTTGGGGGTTTGGGGGGGGGGGGTTAAATGTTTTAATGGTTTTTTAGATTTTTCGGTTTTTTAGTGTTTCATAGGTTTAGGGGATTAGGTTTTATTGGGTTCTATTGGGGTTTTTAGGGTTTATAGGGATTTTTAGGGTTTTTAGATGGTGTTTGTTCTTTTTTGGGGGGTTGGGGGTTATAAATGGATTTAATGTTTTTGGGGGTTTTTAATATTTTTCATTGTTTTAAGGACATTAGGGGGTTTTATTTTTTTTATACTTCATTATGTTTTTCTTACCATTTAAGGGTCTATTTATATTTTGACTGTTTTTTGAGGTTTTATTAGGTTTTGTGGGGGTTTTGTTCTTTAGGGAATTTGGTATTGGGGGGGGGGGTTGGGTTTTTTACGATTATTTAGGGTTTTATGGTATTTTAGTGTTTTATGAGGTTTTAGGGTTTTAGTGTCTTTAGTGTTTTTGGAATCTTTTAAGGGTTTTCTGGTTCATTTATTCATTTGGGGGTTTTAGGTTATTTTAGGCGGTTTGTTATTTTTTTACATTAGGGTTATTACAGTTTTTAATGTATTTTGGATTTTAGTGTGGTTATAAGTGTTTTAAGGGATTTTTTTCTGAGTTTTGAGGTTTTTAGATTTTATAGGGTTTTGAGGGTTTCATTTTGTCATTGGTTCTTTAGAGGGATTATGTATTTTTATGTTTTTTTTCGGGTTTTATAGATTTATAAGGTTTTATAATTTTTTTTCTGTGTTTTTATAATTTTAATGTTTTTAGAGTTTTTAGGGGTTTTTAGGGTTGTTGTTGTTTATAGGTTTTTGGGGGGTTTTAGGGTCATTTAGTTTTTTTTTGTTTCTAGTTTTTATGGCCATTTAGGTTATTCTAATTTTTTAGGGGTTTATATTCATTTAATGTTTTTTAGAATCTTAGGTATTTTTCACGTTTTTTGGGTTTTGGGGGGTTTTTATGGTATTTTGTATGTTTTATTATTTTTAGGTGTTTCTTATAGTTTTTATGGTTTTAAAGGGTTTTATGTTCTTTATTGGATTTTATGGTTTTTATATTATTTATGTTTTTTATGTTTTTAATCTTCATTATGGGTTTTAGTGTTTTTAGGGTCAATAGTGTTTTAGGGGTTTTATGATCTTTTATCGGGTTTATGGGTTTTTAGTGTTCTTTAGGGGATTTTCATGGATCGAAGGTCTTTTATAGTTTTTAAAATTTTTAGGGTCCTTTATGTGTTTTAGAGTGCTTTATAGGTTTATGATAATTTATGGTTATTGATGGGTATTTTGGGGTTTTTAGTGTCTTTTAGCTTTTAGGGATTTTTTTGGGATTTTTGTGAGTTTTTATTGTTTTTAGGGGTTTAGTATTTTTATAGTTTTTTAGTGTAACTTAAAATTTTTATGTTTAATATATCATTAAGTGTTTTTATGGTGTTTAGTAATGTTTAGTTTTTCTAGTGTTTTTAGGATTTTTATTGGGTCTTACCATTTTATAGGATTTTAATGATTTTAGGGATTTTAGGGTCTTTAGGGGTTTTAACGTTTTATTTTATTTTAGAGTTATTAGGTTTTTTCGTATTTTACTATTTTGAGGGGTTTAAAGGGGATTTTAGGGTTGTTATGTGGTAGGTTTTTATAGGGTTTGGGATTTTAGTTTTTTAGGATCTTTAGTTATTTTTGGGGTTTAATGGGTTTTAGGGTTTTTTTCAGCCATTTATTGTTTTTAGTGGAATTTATTAAATTTGGTGGGGTTTTTCGGTCCATTTTTTTTATTTTTGGTATTTAAAGTCCTCTAGGTTTTTTGGGGGTTTACGATTTTAAGATTCCTTTACGGTTTTTAGAATGCTTTTGTATTTTTAGTGATTTTTTGTGTCCTTTATGGTTTTTAGGGTTTTTATGGGTCCTTTGGGTTTTTTTGGTTTATCCATGATATTCTAGGTGTTTAAAGATAATTTATTATAATTTAGGGTTTTTGGTATTTTAGTATCTTTTTGGGATTTTAGAGTTACATAGTGTTATGGTTTTAGGGTTTTTGTGTTTTTTGTGTGGTTTTAGGTACTTTTAGGGGTCTTAGGGTCGTAAGGCTATTATATTTTACTGTATTTTGGGATGTCAAGGTTTTTTATGAGTATTTAGGGTTTTAGGTTATTGTCAGTTTTAATTTTTTTTATGATTTTTTTAGTTCTATGGGTTATAGAGTTTTCATTTATTAGTGTTTTTAAGTTATTTTTGATTTTTTGTGTGTTTTATGTGTTTTTGGGAGGACTTTAGAGTTTTAATAATTTTTGGTGTTTTTAGCATTCTAAGGATTTTAGTTTTTTTTCAAGGTATTAGGGTTTTAAGATTTGTTAAGGTTTTTTGGGGTTTTTATTATATTTTAGTGTTTTAGGGTTATTATGATTCTTCCAGTTTTTTGATCTTTTAGTTTTTTATGATTTTAGCGGTTTTAGGGGTTTTAAGGATCTTAACGGTATTTGAGTATTAGTTTATTTTTTTCTTTGCTATTATTTTAAGGATTTTTTATCATTAAGCGGTGTTTTGGGATTTTAAGGGTTTTTAGTGTTTTTAGTGGTCTTAGGGTTTTAGGGATTTATAGGGTATTTAGGATTTTTAGGGATTTTTAGGGGGTTTTGGTATTTTAGGGGGTTTATGGTTTTAAGGGTTTTAGGATTTTATAGTATTTTTAAAATTTTTATGGGTTTTAAGACTGTTTTAAGGTTTTATGGGTTTTATGGACTTTAGGGATTTAGGGATTTTATCTTTTTTAGTGGTTTTTATGCTTTTTGGGAATTATGGTTTTTTGGGTTTATAATATATTTTAGTGATTTTATTGGTTTATAAGGATTTTATGGGGTTTTATGGTCTTTAAGGGTGTTTGTAAGGTTATTTAGGGTCTTTTTGGGAATTTATGGCCATTAAGGGGTTTAAGAATTTTTATAGAATATTATGTTGTTTGGGATTTTAAGGAATTAAGTGTTTTTTCAGTCTGTAGGGATTTTTATTGGTTAAATTTTTTTTCTGTTTTTTATGGTTTGTTGAGTTTTTTATGGTTATAGTATTTTAATTTATTGGGGGTTTTTTAGTTTTTTATGATTTTAAGGGGTTTTTATGGTTTTTATGGTATTCATAGGATTTTCAGGTTTTCTCTAGATCATTTACGAACATTTTTATGATTTATAAGATTTGTTTTTTGATTTTGATGGTAATTACAGTTTTAATGGTTAACAATGTTTTTCAGTTTTTTACTGTTTTTGAGGGTTTTTATTTTAATGGTATTTTTTTTGGATATTTTTGGTTTTTAGGTTTTTGAGGATATATAGTGTTTTAAGTGGTTTGTGGGTTTTTTTGGTTATTATGGACATTATATTTTTCAAGGGTTTTCAGGATTTTCTATGGGTTTTAGTATTTTTTTATTGTTTATTTGGTTTTTAATTGATATTTTTGTTTTTAGGGGTATTTTTAGGTACTTAGTTTTTTTGGGTTTTTTGGATTTTTAATAGTATCAAGTGTTTTGTGTTATTTATTGGTTTTTATGGGTTTTATTGTTTTTTAGGGGTTTTTAATTTTTTTCATGTATATTTGAGATTCGTGATTTTTAGGATTGTTAGGGATTTTTTGTGTTTTCATATGGTGTTTAGTGTTTCTTATTTTTTTTTGGGTTTTTTGGTTTTATGGTTCTTTTACAGTATGGGTATTTTTATGGTTTTTATTACTTTTAGGATTGATTTAGAGACTTTTTGGGTTTTACTGTTTTTTGGTCATATAGGGGTTTTCTTCTTTTAGCTATTTAAGGGTTTATTATGGGTTTTATTCTGTTTTTTATTATTTTATGTGTTTTATAGGTTTTTTTCCCTTTTAGTGCTTTTAGGTTTTGATTATTTTTTGGGGTATTAGGGGTTTTAGTTCCTTTTAGGTGTTTTAGGATTTGATAGAGATTTATGGGTTTTAACGATTATTTATGGTTCTTTTGAGTTATTATTGTATTTCATGTTTATAGAATTTGAATGGGCTGTTTGGGTGTCTGGGGTTTTTTGTGGTTTAATTGTATTTTGGAATTCTTTTGTTATTATAATTTTCTATGGGTATTTTCGGGGTTTTTTTTTTAGATTTTTTAGATTATATAGGGATTTTTGGGTTTATTTGTTTTGAGCGTGTTTTAGGACTCTTCAAGGATTTTAGGTCATTATAGGATGTTTTTGGGTTTTTTGAGATATATGTGTTTTTATAGTTTATAAGGGGGGTTTATGGGGTTTTAGGTTTTTAATGCTTGTTTTTGGGATTTTAAGGGATTATTATTGTATTAGAAGTTTTATGGGATTTATAGGGTTTTGGAGGGTTTATGGGGTATAGGTTTTGGTGTTATTTGGTTTTTTGTGGTGTTTATGGTTTTTAGGGTTATCCTGATTTCATGGGATATTTTGTTTTTAGGTTGTTTTAAGGTTTTTATGAGTTTTATGGGTTTAAGGGGTTTATTGGTTTTAGGGTCTTTTAGGGGGGTTTTAGGTTCGATGAGGGGTATTTATGGTTCGTAGTGGTTTAAGAGTTTTTTTAGATTTTAGGGTTTTTATTTATTTTAGGAGTTTTATGATTTTTTATTTCGTTTTACGGTTTTCAGTATATTTTCATGGGTTTGTATTGTTTTTATGGATTTTATGTGTTTTAGGAGTTTTTTTGGGTGATTAGTGTTTTTAGGGAAAAGAAGGGGCATTACAAATCAAGATTGGGTGCCCAAAATTTATCAGAAAAATAAAGGAAATGAAGTACAAAAAAGTGCCAGGGTCAAACTACCCAATGCCAACAAATAAATGTCAAACGGGTCAACAACTTCACCATAACCAAAATTAGAAGTTTCTCCTTCATTTATTATCTCCCATTTAGACTCCTAATATTCTATTAGCTTTAAGATCACCAAATACTTGTCTTGTCATCTTTGTTTCTCCAAGGTAAGATTATATTGGGAATAAAACCTGCCAGACCATCCATGATTGTATTATTACCATTTTTTAGAGGCCTTAGAAGAGGCCATGGTAGACATGGGCTTATGTAATGTGGATTAGTACATCCTTGGCATCCTCTTCAGGGGATAAGAGATTAAAAAATCATGCACATTCCCTATTCCATGTAACAAGCCATCATTGGTCATGATTTTTTACCGAAAAACATTCTTTCATCATCAGCAACCAAATACACCCATATTATCTACTAAACCTTTTCTTTATGTCCATCAAAACCAGGATCCCCAACATCTGGAGCACTGGCCTACACAATTCAGAGTCCCATGAACTGGGGTTGTAGGTTAGAATCCCAAGGGTCATCTCCCCTAGAACCAAAAAATGCCTTTCAACATACCAATCAATGGTATTTTGGCTCAGTTGCAACCTATCCTACCCTAATTAGAGGATCATATTCAAATCCTTTAAATGATGTAGATTCTGTAGATATATTATAGCATGATCAGGGATCACATGAGTAGGAGTATTAGTAGGGACCCCATCAATCACCTCCACCTCTAGGCTCCTACTCTCATTCCCAAGCCATGAAGATAGAACAACTTGACTATTATCAAGATATTTATTGGCATTCAGAATAGGAAAATTCTAATGCCCATCAAAGCTGTATTCAGTGGTAAATTGGGTTAGCTACTATTCATGCCCATCATGCCTGGCCTGCACCTCACCCTCCACCTGTGTAGTACATTTGTCTTGCCCCTCACTGAAATTAAGAACATCATTATGATCATGCCCAGCACAATCCTCCTCATTCTGCACATACCCATCACCAATACGTATAGACAAATCTTCACTCCCCATTGATCATTCCCAGAAGCATCTCCCATTAAAATGGGAAAATAACAATAAAACAACAAAAAATCACTCAATAGTAAGCCAGTCTCAGAGGGATTATCCAAACACATATCATATTTTAGTCCATTAAAAACATTTGAAAGCATTTTATTGAATGAAGTAACTTGAATAGGATTATGCATTTTATTTTATGCAACAACTGAAAGGGAACTAGTAGAACCACAATCGGAACCCCCACTACAATAACTAGCCCTTGATGCTGTTTCTCACACCCCAAATCCTCAGACTGCAATCATACAGACCGATTTCACAAAGGAACTTGAGTTTGCTTCACAATGCCATTAATGTTTTTGAACCCATTAAATATCTCTCTTCCCTCCCCCTTTCTCATCAGAGAAGACTCCATAATGGAAGTTCGCTTTACTGAACGATATTCTTCCATATCCTTCACATTATAATATGAGTGAATGAAATCTATTAATGTTTTCATAACCCCTGTACTATTCAAAGCTCCCTCACCAGAAGTCAAAATGACATATATTCCCATACTGTTGTCCTCATATTCTGGAACCCACTTATCACTCCTCAGTTGCAGGTCATGATTTAGGTTTGGGTCCCATGAATCCACCTTCAGCTACGGGGGAAAATGATCATCTTCCACTATAACCACCCTTGCATCAACAGGAAATTTCCCCCTACACCAGACACCCCACATGCCAGTGCCAAACCACCACTACTCCTTCCCCCACACCTAAAAATCAAGCTGGAATAACCCAGCATCATTCAATGTGAAAACAAATCCACCCATTATTCTAAGATTATCGGGTTCTTGTAACAAAACTACTCACCAAGAAAATCCAAAAAAAATAAACCGATGCTCTAGACACATATACTTTAACACAAATTCATGGATAAACATGATGAGAAATCATCTGTTTCCTGCATTATGAATATAAAAAACGTCCTACAAGATTACCAAGGATAGAAATTATCAATGGATTTTGAAATGGAATAATATGTTATAGAAATTTCATCCATGCAGTAATCAATGGAGAATTATGATTCATGTAAAGATCAAAACTGCATCTTAAAAGTAGAATTGAAATCTTTCATAGCTTTGAGCGGCCAAGGAAGAAGAATGAATCCCCTCATCTTCTATCGGAAATTAGATCATAATATGGATACCATTGAACAGACCCACCATTTTATGGTCCTGAAGATTCCGAGATCCCAAAATAAACCAACAAAAAGAGTCCAACGAAGGATATCAATTAACAAAGTGCACAATTAGAAAAAATTTATAGCCATGTAAAGACTTGTTGAACTTTTTAATGATGATGGGTGGCAACAGGTGGCCCTTAAGAAATTCAGGAATTTTAGACTAGATTTTGATTGGAGGAAAATGAGGAAGGAAACCTGAGATCGAGAATGGAATAAAGGAACTCTTTTCTCCATCAAGAAATGGTGAAGAACCCTACCCCGCAGAGTGGTAAGGGAGAGATGCAGTGACTGTCACCATCAAGGATTTTGAAGGAGAGATCTCTTCATGATCTCCATTCTAATTAGTTTTTAGGTGTTTTTTGGATTTTTAGTTTTTTATGTGGTTTTTAGGATGCTAGGGTTCTTGTAGGGATTTGTAGAGTCTTAGAGGTATTTTTTTATTTGAATGGGTTTTTTTGGTTTTTGGGTTTGTTATGTATTTTATGGTTTGTAATGTTAATTAGGTGTTTTTAGGTTTTTAGGTTTTTGATGGTTTTTATAGGGATCATGAATGTTTTCTATTTTTACTTAGCGTTTCATTGGGATTTGGTAGGTTTTTTGGGGTTTTGGGTTTATTGGATTTTTTGGGGTCTGTGGTTTTTTTTGGGTTTTTAGAGGTTTTAAAATTATAACATTTTTAAAAGATTCTACGGTATTTAAGTGTTTTTAGGGGTTTTATGGTTTATGTTTTTTTTGTATTGTTAGGGTTGGTAGGTTTGTTTTAGGGTTCTTATAAATTTCAGAATTTTTGGGATTTAAAATTTTTTTAGGGTTTCGGTTGTGGGGATTAAAGTGTTTGTGGGTTTCTGATGATTTTCTTTGTGTGTATAAATATTATTTTCGATTTTTAGAGTCTTTTATATTTTTATAGTTTTTTATTATTTTTGTTTTTTTACGTTTTTATTGTTTTTATGGTATTTAGCGCTATTTAGGTTTTTAAGGGCCTTTTAGAGGTTCTAAGGGGTTTTAGTGTCCTTTAGAGTTGTTTTAGGGGTTAGTAAGGGTTAATAGGGGTTTAAAGGGTTTTATTGGTTTTTAGGGTTCTTGGTGTTTTTAGTGTTTTAGAAATTATTTGGTTTTTTGGTGGTTTTAATGGATTTTAGTGTTTGAGTGTTTTTATGGTCTTTTAGCGGTTTTTGGATTTTTATGGTTTTATATAGCTCTTATGGTTGTATGGGATTTTATAATTTTAGAATTTTTTTATGTGTTGGATCGATTTTATGGTCCTTTAGTGTTCTTATTATTTTTATGATTCTTATAGTTTATTAGGAAATTTAATTTTTTTAGGGATTATTATGGGTTTGGGGGGTTTATAAGTTTTTTTGATTATTTATGGAGTTTAGTATTGTTATGGGGTTTTTATGTATTTTTATGGATATTTTGGGTTTTAGGGTTTTTTTTGTATTTCATAGTTTTAGGTGTTTTTATGTATTTAGGGGGTTTAGTGTTTTTAGAGGTCTTTTAGGGGTTTAGGGTTTTTAATTTTTAGGGATTTTGTGGTGTTTTAATATTTTTGTGGAATTATGGTTTTTAGGGCTGCTAGGGACTTATGGTTTTGAGGGTTTTGGGATTTTATATTGGTTTTAAGGGTTTAATGGTTTTTAGTGCATCAAGTTTATTAGGATTTTTAGTTTTATTATTATTTTCTATGGGTTTTCAGGTATTTTATGTTTCAAAAGGATTTTTGGTTCTTTTGTGGTTTTATAGTTTTTTATGTGTGTTTAAGGTTTTGGGGGTTTAGGGTATTTATTATATATAATTGGATTTATTTACTTTTGGAGTTTTAACTATTTTTGTATATTTATGAATTTTATGGTTTTTAGGTTATTTTTATGGTTTTAGGATATTTTAGGGATTTTTAGTTTTTTAGGGTTTTCAGGTTCTTTTATGTGTTTTACAGGTTTTTATGGTTTCATGTCTTTTTGGGTGATTTAGGGGGTTTTAGGGGTCTTCTAATTTTTTCAATATTTTTAGGTTTTTTAGTAGTTTTTATTGTACATTAGGTTCATTTAGTGTTTTTTTTATATTTTTGCAGTGTTTTTGGACTTTTAGGGTCATTTAAGGGTTTTACGTGGTTTTAGGAACCTTTCATGTTTCTTATGACTGGAAGGTTCCATCAAGGTTTTCATATTTTATTGGTTCCTTTTTGGTTTATGGTTCCTTATGGTTTTTATGGGTAACTCGGGGTTTTAGGGTCAATCATGTGTTTTAATGTTATTTAAATTATTTTTGGGGTTTTAGGGCATCTTAACTTTTTTTGTATTTTTTGGGTTATATGGGGCATTTGGGATTCATGATCGTTTTTGGATTTTTTGTTGTTTAAGGTTTTCACAATTTTTTAGAATTGTTGGGGGGGGATGTTTTCATGTTTTATTGGTTTTTAGGTGTTTATTAGGTCCTTTACTGGTTTTTCAGTTTTATGGGGTTTTATGGTTATAGGGGTTTTTATTAATTTTAGCGATTTTTTGGTTTGTAGTGTTTTTTTGGGTTATTAGTGGATTTAGGGACCTTTTTTGATTTTTTTTGGATATTTAGGGTCTCTTGGTTTTTTATGATATTTTAAAATTTTTAGGGTTTTTAGGGTTTTGTTGGTTTTCAGGCATGTTAATGTTTTAGAAATTTTTATGGGTGTTTAATAATTTTCATGGTTTTAGGGTTTAATGAGTTTTTATAGGATTTTATGATTTAATTTTTGGTTATAGGGTTTTTTATATTTTTTATTTTTTCTTGGGATTTTATGTGTTATTATGGGTGTTCCAGATTTTTATGGTTTGACTTTATAATTTATTATGGGTTTTTAAGGATTTTTAGGGTATTATAGGTTTCACAAGGGGGTTGGGGATTTTAAGGGGTTTTTTTGATTTTTAAAAGTATTAGGGTTTTAATTGTTTTTTATGGTTTTATGATTGATTTATGTTATATGGGGTTATTTGGTATTTAGGGTGTTTTTAGAGAATTTTACGATTTTAGGGGTTTTCTAGGGAGTTAAGGATTTCAAGGGGTCTATAGTATTATATGGACCATAACATTTTTTAAAGGGTTCATATTGTTTCTAGGGTGTTTTTGGAGTTTTTTGTATTTCAGTTTATTACTGGTTTATGGGGGTTTTATGGTTTGTGGGGTTTCTTGGGGGCCATTTAGAGAGTTTTGGGGGGTTTTTTAACATAATAGGCTTCTGTATTTTTTTTATATGTTGATCATGGTTTTTAGGATTTTGGTTTATTTTGTTTTAAATATTTTAGGGGTTTTATGTTTTTATGTTTTTTTTCTTTTTGGGTTTTGGGAGTTTTAAGGAGGTTTTAGGGATTTTTATGGTTTGTATAGGTTTTTGGGGTTTTTGGGGTTTATAGGGTTTTGGGGTTTTATAGATTGTAATGGTATTTTTGGACTAATTAGTGTTTTTATGGGTTTAGTTTTTTTTATTATTTTTAGGGATTCAATGTTTTTATGGTTTTTAGTGTTTTGGTGTTTCTGGTGTTTTTATGGTTCTTTAGGGGTTTTATGGTATTTTGGGATTTTTTAAACTTTTGTCTTAGGTTTTTTAGAGTTGTTTATGGTTTTAAGAGTTTTAATGGAGTTTTAGGTTTTGGTTTTTTTTATTCTTAGTTTTATAGATGTTATAGGGTATTTTTGGGTCTTAGAGTTTTCGGGTCTTCATGTTTTTTATTGATTTTTAGGGTTTTATAACCACTTAGAGTTTTTTGGGGGTTTAAAGTTTTAGGGTGGCTTTGGGTCATTATTGGATTTTTAGATTTTTAAGGTGTTTTTGGGTTTTAGGGGGTTTATGGGTCTTTTAGTTGTTATTTTTTAGTTATTATGGTTTTAATGGTTTTAATTTTTTTTAGTATTTTATTGTTTTATAGTTTTTTTGGGGGTTGACAATTTATATTGTATTAAGGGGTTTCTAGTGATTTTATTATTTTTTGTTGTGTTTAGAGTTTTTAGGTGTTTAAGGGGTTTATAGTGGTTTTAGGGTTTTAGGACGGTTCAAAGTGTTTTACGGGGTTTTAGGGATTTCAGTGTTTTTAGGGATTTTTATGATCTTTAGGGATTTTATGGGGTTTTCAGTTTTGCATTACTTTTAAATGGGTTTTAGGGTTTCTACAAGTTTATAATTTTTTAGGTATTTAGGATTTTTTAGGGTTCTCGGGATTTGTAGGAGTTTTGAATGATTTTAAAGGTTTTTAGGATATTTTTTTATTTTTAATGTTTTTGGGGTTTTTAGAAATTTTATGGTTTTAAATGGTATTTTAGGGGTTTTGTGTTGTTTAGTGGTTATTAATGTTATTTGGGTTTTTATGTTATTTTAGGGGGTTTTAGGTATTTTTGGATCTATTCCCAGTATTTTATGGTTTTAATAATTTTTATGGATTTAGAATATTTACAATATTTTTGGGTCATCGTGGTTTTTAGTGTCTTATGGTTTTTTAGGATATTTAGTTTTTTTTGGTATTTGGGTTGTTTTCTATTTTTATGGTTTTTAGTACTTTTATAGGTTTTATTGTTTCTATGTGTTTTCAACGGTTTTTTAGGTTTTTAAGGGTTTTAGGGTTTATTTATGATTTTTAATGTTTTTTATGGGTTTTTTATAGTCCATTATTGTTTTATGTTTTGTTATGGTTTGAAAATAAATTATGGTTCTTAGGTATTATAATTATTTTAGGGGATTCAGGGGTACCATTTTTTTACAGTTTCCGGCTTTATATTATATTTTCATGATTTCAAGGGTTTTTATGGTTTTTATATTTTCTTCCATTATTTTTAGGGTTTTACTGTCTTTGTGTATATTATGAATTTTGTAGGGTTTTGTAGAGCCTTTTAAGGCCATTTTAGTTTTCTAGTTATTTTACAATTTTAGGGGTTTTGTGATCCTTTACGGTTTTTATGTGTTTTTATGGTTTTTTGGGGTTTTAATTTTTTTTATGTTCCTTTGGGTTTTATTTATTTTTTGTAGTCCATTAGGGGTTATAGGAGTTTTTGGGTATATTAGAGTTTTGCGGTTTTTAGATTCATTTAGAGATTTATGTATATTTACAATCTTCTAAGGTTTTAGGGTCTTTTAGGGTTTTTTGATTTTTAGCATCTAGTTTGGTATTTAATGTTTTTTTGTGGTTAATGGGTTTTATGAGGGTGTTAGATTATTTTAGTGGTTTTATGAGGTTTAAGGGGTTTTCAGGGTTTTTGGGGGTTTGGGGGGTCTTTTGTGTTTTTTGAGGTTTAAATGTTTTTAGGGGCCTTTTCGATTTTTTATACATTTTTATGTGTTTGAGAGGGTTTTTTGGGTTTTATGAAATTTTAGCATTTTAGTGATTCCAGAAGGGTTTAGGGTTTTTTGGGTTTTCTAAGGGTCTTAGAGGTTTTTCGGGTCCTGCGTTTCAGGGATATTTTGGTTTTTTTATAGTATTTTGGTTTTAAGGGTTTTAGTGTTTTTACGGGTTTTACGGTTTTTAGGGATTTACGATGTTTTATGATTTTTTGGGTTTTTTGTTTTTAGGGTTTTTAGGGGTTTTAGGTTACTTTATGGGTTTTTAAGTCCTTTTTGGGTTTTAGGGGGTTTTAGGGTTTATATGGGTTTTTAGTGATTTTTTATAGATTTTATATTTTTAGGAGGTTTTATAGATTTTATTGGATTTTTAAAGGTATTTTAGGGGTTTAGGGATTCTAAGGCTTTAAAATATTTTTTTGGAATATTGGATTATTTTAGGGTTTGTTTGGGTTTTAATGTTTTTAGGATATTTAGGATTTTTTAAAATTTTACACTTTTTTGGGTTTTCAGGGGTGTTAGTGTATTTATGGGTTTTTTTTATTTTTAAATTTCATAGGATGATTTTTGTTATTTAGAGTTTTTAGAGTTTTTATAATGTTTAATGGTTTTTTAGGGTCGTTTAGTTTTTTGATACGGTATTTAGGGATTATAAGAACTTTTAGGTTATTTTAAGTTTCTTAGTGTTTTTATTATTCATTATTGGATTTTATGTTAATTTTGGTTTTTATGGGTTTTAGTGTTTTTAGGTTTTGTAAGGTTTTTTATATTATATTTGGGTTCTTAGGGTTTCGGGGTTTTTTGGATTCTAGGGTTTATTAGGTTTTTATTTTTTAAAATGTTTTATGGGTGTTTTTAGTGGTTTTTTATTTTTATGGGTTTTATTTTTTTAGGGGTTTTAGGGGGATTCATGAAAATTTAGGGGTTTTATGTGTTTTCTTGATTTTTTATTTTTTTATGGTTTTTACGTTTTTTAGTTTATTACGGTCTTTTAGGATTGTTTTCAGATTGTATTAGGGTTTTGATAGTTTATTATGATTTTTGGGATTTTTGGTTTTTAAGTTTTTTTAATGTTTCATATGGTTTTTAATGATTTTTTAGGTTCCTTTAAAAGGTTTTCAGTGTTTTTAGGATCTTTTAGGTTTAATATTTTATGGGTTTTTAATATTTCTTAGGGTTTAAGGGTCTTTTAGATTTTCTAGGATATTTTTGCGTTATTAAGGGTTTATGAATTTATGGGGGTTTTATATTTGAAGGCTTTTATGGTTATTGGGATTAGGGGGTGTATTTGTCATTTGGGTGTTTTTGATTTCAAAGGGATTATAGGGTTTTTTGTGACTTTAGTGACTTTTTTGGATTTAGAGTGTTTTAAGGTTTTTTAGGATTTTTAGGGTATTTAGGGTTTTAATGGACTTTAATGGTTTTTAGAGGATTGTTTTGTATCTTTCTTTTAGTATTATTATGTTTTTTGGGTTCTTGTTGTTATTTAATGGGTTTTAGTGCCTCGTACGATTTTTTTGGTGTTTAAGAGGTTTTAAGAGTTTTTGTGGTATTTAGTGTTTTATAGGGTTATTATTATTAGAATTTTTTAGTTTTTAGCATTATTTATGTTCATTAAGGGTTTTTAGGATATTATATTATTTTTAGTATTTTTACGGTCATTTAGGGATGTAGGATTTGTAGGGTCCTATTAGGGATTTATAGGGTATTTGGGTCCTTTAGGGGATTTATGATTTTTTGTGCCTTTTAGGGTATTTTATGGTCTTTTAAGGGTTTTTATGAATTATAGATTTTATTTATTTATTTTTTTTAGGGATTTATAGGTATTTAAGGATTGGTATGGGATTTATAAGTTTTTACGTTTTTATGGGGTTTTTATGGTTTTTACGGTTTATGGGGTTTTGGGGGTTTTTTGTGTGTTTTATAATTTTTAGTTGTTTTAATGTTGGGGGGGGGGTTAGGGTTTTTAGTGGTTTATAAAGTTTTTATGGTTTTTTGGTTTTTTTGGTGTGCATGGGTTTTATGGGCTTAGGTTGTTTATGGTTTTTTAGGGTGTTGTTTGGGTTTGTTTAGGGAGTTTTCGAGTTTTATGGTTTTGGGGGTTTTAGGGTGCTTTGGGACTTTTGGGATTTTTTTACATTTTTAGGATATGAAAATCCTTTTTGGTTATATTGATATATTTTATTATTATTAAGGTATTTTAGGTGTTTTGGGGAGTTTTAGGATTTTATTCGGGTATTTTTCTTCTTATGTTATCTATGGGTTCTAATGAAATTTAGTGTTTTTTAATTTATTTTGTCCCTTTAGGGTTTTTTGGTCCTTTATGGTTTTAAGGGGTGTGAGGAACTTTTGGGGGTTTTAACTATTTTAGGGTATTTTAAGTTTTTAAGGATTTATTTTTTTCTGTCTTTTACATTTTTAGTTTATTTTATGGGTTTTTAGGGTTATGTTGACTTTATTGGTTTTTTGAGTTTTTTTGTGTTTTTTGTCTTTTAGGGGTTAATTAGGTTTGTAGGGGGATTAAGGGTTTTTAGTGTTTTTATGAAATTTAATTTTTTTTACATGTTTTAGTTTTTGATTATTTTAACAGGTTTTTAGGGGTTATTGGGGTTTTTGGGTCCTTTTTGGTTTTTTGGGTTTATAGGGCATTTTTAGGGTTTAGAGGGGTTTCTATAGTTTTATTTTTTTAGGGATTATTAGGATTTTAATTGTGATTTTATGGGGATTTAGATGGTTATGGGTTATTAGGGGATATAGTGTTTTTATGATTTTTTTGGTTTTTAGTATTTTTAATGTTTTTAGGGTTTTTAGGTCATAATTGAGTTGTCGGGTTTTAATGGTCTAGTAGTGTTTATAATGTTTTTAGGGTAATTATGTTTTTCTAATGGTTTTTATTGTTTTATTTGTTTTTATGGATTTTTTAAATTTCATGGTTTTTAATGATTTCTATATCCTTATATGGGTTATTGGGTTTTTAGAGATTTTTGTTTTTTTAAGGATTTTAGGGTTTTTAGGTTTTTTAGATTTTTTAGTTGCTTTAGTATATTTTAGTATTTTTAAAGGTTTTATTGGGTAATTAGGGATTTTTATAGATTTTAAATGGTTTTAGGGGTTTCAGGGTTCTTTAGGTGATTTAACAGGTTTTTTTCATGAATTTTTATGGGGAATATGTTTTTTGTGTTTTAAGGGTTTTTTATTATTTAGTGTTCTTAGTGTTTTTAGGGTTTGAAGATTTTGTTGGGTTTTATTGTTTTTTGTGTTTTTAGGGGTTTTTTGAAAGTTTTAGGGGTTCTTAGTTCTTTTTGTTTTTAAGGCTTTTAGGTTTTTTTGGAATTTATGGTTTTTAGAGTTATTAGGTTTTTAGGGTTTTAGGGTATTTTAGGTTATTAGTTTTTTATGGAATTATTTTTTTTAGAGTTATTATAGCGTTATTTATTGTATTTTCGTGTTCTAGGGTATTTTATGGTCTTTTATGGTTTCTTGTATTTTTGGTTATTTTATAGTTTTTTATGTTTTCATGTATTTTTAGGTTTCTAAAGAGGATTAAGAGTTTTTTAGGGGTTTTAGTTGTTTAAATTTTAGAATTTTTAGCTGTTTTTAGGGTTTTATCATTTTTATGGGATTTAAGGGTTTTTAGTATTTTTTTGTGTTTTGAGGGTTATTTATTGTATTAAGTTGTTTATTATGTTTTTCAAAGTTTTAATGATTTTACGGTATTAAAGGTTTTATGGACTGTAGTACTTTATTTTATTTTTTAACTATTTTTCGGGTTTTAATGGGTTTGTGGGTTCTCGAGGGTTTTTAGTGTTTTTCAAGGATTTTGAGTGGTTTTCTTAGATTTGGTTGGATTTTATGGGGGATTAAGTGTTTTTATTCGTTATAGGGTTTTTAATGGGTTTTCAAGGGTTTTTTGATTTTAATGGTTTGTTAGTGGTTTTAGGGTTTTTAGGGTATTAAGGAATTTAGTGATTTTAGGGGTTTTTGTGATTTTAGGCGTTTTCAAGGTTATTATGTTCATTTTATGGTAATTATGGATTTCGTGTTTTTAGAGTATTTTGGTATTTTCAAGGCTTTTTAGGGGTTTTACTGTTTTAGTGGGGGTTTTTGGGTTTTTTTGGGTTGTATGGTTTTTTGTTGGGTTTTGGGTTTTAGAGATTTTATGTTTTTAGGGATTATAAGTTCTTTAGGGTTTAATGGTTTTTATGGTTTTTAAGGGATTTTATGGTTTTATGGGTTTTTAATTATTTTTATGATTTATTGGGTTTTAGGGGTTTTTAGCATCTTTTTAGGGTTTTATGGTGATTTCTGTTTTTTTAGGGTATTTAGTAATTTTATGTGTTTTAATGTTTTAAATTTTTTTTAGTGTATTTATGCTTTTAATGTTTCTAGTGTTTGTAGGGATTTTATGTTTTTAGGTTTTTATGGGGTTTAAAGGGGTTTTATGATTTAGAGGGGGTTTAAGGGTTTTTGTTTTATTTTGGGTTTTTTTAGATATCTAAGTTGTCTTATAGTTTGAATGGGTTTCAAGAGTTATAGATTGTTTTAGGGTTTTTACATATTTTTATGGGTTTTAGGGTTATTACAATTTTTATTGGTTTTAGGTTTTTTATTGTTTTTATATTATTTAAGTTTTTTTAGTGGATTTCATGCATTTTCTGGGGGGTTTATGGTTTTAGTGTTTTAGTGTATTTAGGTATTTTGTGGTTTTTTAGGGTTTCAAGGGTTTTAGGGTTTTAGTGTTCTCGGGTTTTAAGATTATTTTACATTTTCTAGGGTTTTTATGGTTTATGGTTTTAATGTGTTTTGAAGGTTTTTTGGGTTTTGCAGGGTGCTTAAATGGATTTTAGGGTCCTTTATGGTTTTATAGGATTTTAGTGTGTTTTAGGAGCCTTAGGGTTTTATGTTTTATTGTGGTTTTTAGGTTTTTTTAAACATTTTTTTTATTTTTGGGGTCGTTTAGGGGTTTTTAATGTTTTTATGGTTTTGACATGATTAAGGGGTTATAGGGTCTTTAATGGTGTATAGGGTTTCTAGATTTTTATGGATTTTAGAGTTTCCACCTTTTAACGGGTCTATAGGGTTTTTTAGGATTTTCTAGGGGCTTTGGATTTTTGGTATTTAGGGTATTCATAGGGTTTCAAGAGTTTTTATGTTTTTTAGGATTTTTATGTGGTTTTATGATTTTTTGGTTATTTTTGTTTTTTTCTGTTTCATATAATATTTTAAGGATTTTTTGTATTTTGAGTGCTTTTGGTAGTTTTGTATGGGATTTAATGATTTTTTAGAGTTAATAGGGATATATGGGTTTTATGGTTTCACAATTTTTATGGTTTTATGGGGTTCTGGGGGTTTATAGTGTATGGAATGTTTTGGTTTTTTGGGTTTGGTGGTTAATTGTTTGGTCCATTTTTGGTTTTAGGGTGTTTTGGGATTTTCAAGAATTTTGGGGTCTTTTAGGATTAATATACTTTATTAGGGGTTTAGTTTTTTATGGCATTTTTATTTTTTTTTGGGTTTTTAGGGTTTTAGGGGTTTTTGAGATTTTCTATCTTTTTAGAGATTAATGGACTACTTGGTGGTTTTTCAGGGTTTTAGGGGTTTTAAATGTTTTTTGTGGGAATTTTGGATTATATAGGTAATGATGGTTTCATGGATTTATGGGTTTTCAAGTTTTTTTGGGTTCTTTTAGTGGTTTTATTTGTTTTTATGTTTTTATGAAATTTAGGGGTTTTAAGAAATTTTAAATATTTTAAGGGTTTTTAGGGTTTTTTGGTGATTATAATATTTTCATGTTTTTAGGGCGTTTAGGGGGTTTTATGGTCTTATCTGGTTTTTAAGGGTATCATTTCGTTTTTTTATTTTAAAATTTCACTGTCATTTTATTTATTTTAGGGTTTTAGGGATATTTTGCAGTTTTTAATTTTTTAAAAATATTTAGGGGTTTTTAACATTTAAAATTTATTTAGGTGTTTTAATGTGTTTTATGTGTATTTATGATTTGCACGATTTTTAGGGTTTTAGAGTTTCAGGGTGTTTATGGGATTTTATGTCTATTCAAGGAATTTTACAATCTTTTTTTGGGTTTTAATGTTTTTAGTATTATTATTAAATTATTTTATAGTTTTAGGGTCTCTAGGTTGTTTTGGGGATTTTTTGAATTTATTATGGGTTTTACAGTTTTTTAGGTTTTTGGGGTTTGTTGGGTTTTTATCACTACTAGAAATTCATCATATATACATGGATTTATAGCCACGGTTTATAAAAGTCGTTGCTATATCGAACATAAACCCACGTTGGTCGTGGTTGTACCCCCATCCCCTCACGCTTACTCTTCCCCATCACCCTCCCTCCCTCGTGATTCCTTGTGATTCTCCCCACCTCACAAACCCTATTCATCTTCCAATCACAATCTCCCGCTCCTCCTCTCCACCTCCTCCACCATCCAACCTCTAATAAGCCTCCCCTTCCCTCATAAGAATTCATGCCTCCTCCTCACCTTGCCTGGTCACCCCATCTACCTCGGCCTTCAAGCCTCCCCACCTCCCCCTTCCTGCATCAACATCCCCATATCCCGACCTCCTCTTTACTGAATCTCTGTCTCATCCTCCCAATCTTCCTGCCTCCATCAGTTCTACCCTTCTATTTATGGATCAATTGTTTGGCTCCACCTCAGAGGTTTAAGGTATTTGTTTGTATTTATTCCCCCCTCTCATTCAGCAAGCCATTGGTGTATGTGGCAGTTTTCATTTTTATCCCCTACCTTAATTTTGGTGGATTTTTACTTGAAATCACACACTCTATTCCCTCTCTTCATCTCTCTTAGTTTTTAATTCTCCTATGAACACTATTACCTTTTATGGTTATATTAAAGGGTCAATATTGATCCAACTTTAGATATTTGATTGTTTAGGTCTAGTGGAGCATTTTTTCTTTCTAATTTGATCATTCCCCATCGATGTCGGTGAATTATTACATCATCACTCATTTATCAAGGTATATGATTCTACGAAATATAACTTATAGTAGATTCCATCGGATTCTTGGTTTTTAAAAATTCTTTTTTATAAATATATATCAATATAATATACCTATATATGGATAAAAGTGACTTCTAGAGGGTATTATGTATTCGACCTGGAAGGGTTTCTATAAAAATCGAATGCATTATTTTGAAAGGCTATAATTCAATACCACGGGTTTTGTGAAAGGACTGAGAGTCTCATGAAAATTAATCCAATGCCTCAAAATGGGGGTGTTGACATCAATATGGGGATTTAAAGAGGTGCATGGAATTGATTGATTTTATAGGGATGGATTTATGATTTTAAGGGGTGTGTTGAGCCCAATGAAATGTTTTAAGTATTTATAGACATTGTGAATGTATTCAATGTGATTTTTGGGAAATGGTTTAATTACAAATGAATTTAAAAGTTTTATTTTATGACCGAGTTCAAGGGTATGTTTGAAATGATATTTTGAATGGTATGATGTGTAATGAAATCCTAAGCATGGTTTCAAAATCCTGGTTGTATCATTAAAATATTCTTTTTAAAACATATGAATCCCAAAATTTTATACCCTGTAATTGATATTCCATTTGTGGATCATCAGTACATTGGGAATGTTTTATACAAATATATCATTATGTGATACTTATTTATAGATGTGATAAGGGGTTTTTTTAATGAGGGAATATGTGGTGAGATGTGGATTATTTTAAATGATTATTTATAGTTTAATTTGATGGAATCATTCTCTATTTGTTTTCAAATCCCCATTGATTGATTTCATGTGACCCTAGGCCACTTATTATATGTTGTGAATTAATGTTATGATATCCATGTGTGCACTCACTAGATAGTACCCTAGGGGAGTTGTGTTATCCTGGGGGTTTATGTTTTACTCGGTGTCCCAGAAGATAATTTAATGGTGATATTTTGGTTTAACTATAGTACCCTAGATAGAGTTACCTAATGATCCAACTTTTTTATTTATCATTTTAGAGAATGATATATTTTTAATGCCAGGATCTTTATAATAATTTTATATGGGATTTAATTTCATGACTCGATTTTACCAACTTGTCTCTATTTTATCCCATGTAACCAAGTTATTTCTTTTATATCCCACCTCTTTTTTTTATCATGGTTCTTATGATGTTTGAACTCGATTTTAATTGAATATGTTTTTTTCAATTTAAATTGTTTTGTAAATAATATATAGATATTGATTTATAATATAAATCAAAAAATGATTTCAAATTATCATGTCAAAATGATTTTGGGAAACTGGGAAAGAGGGTACGAGTTCTACTATATGAATTTTAAATGTCCTCTCTCCTTGGTTTGAATGTAATTTTAAAGAAACTTTTGTTTCATGGTTTGGGCCTGGAACATAGGATTTTAGACTAGTTATTCCCTCATTTTTTAAAGACCAATTTTATGTTTTTAAAAAGGAATGTGAAATTGTTTTTTATAATTTCCATTGACCCTAATTATATTAAATTGAAAACTATTTTCGGTCACTTTTTCAAACTATCATTTATTAGTTACTTTATAAAGGAAAGTTAATAAAATCCTTGGGGATATCCTATTGTGAATGTTTATCTCACACCCTACAAGAAAAAATTGGTGAATGTATTTCTCATGTTTCCTTTAATGTGCCCAGTATTTTATCCAATTTTGTTAGATTCCTGTCAAAACTGTTTTAGATCGTATGGGATGTGGAGAAGGGATATGGGACAAATTGAGTTTTTTTAAGGCATTCAGGTTCTATTTAAATTTTTGGGTGTTGTATCAAGTAATTCTTCCTCGTGTATTTATGATTTTTATATATTGAATCTTCTTTCACTGTATTGTATTCATGAGATTAAGTGATATATTTTTTGATACATGTTTATTGTGTTATAACTTTTTTTGTATTTCAACTTTATTTATTTCTAATTATTTGATATGATTATATTTCCCATGTATGTATACGTCATTATAGATTATTGATAGATACAGTTCTTATGTATGTGATTATACAAAGTTGAAACAATTCTTAAGTTTAGATTCTCAGTACATAATCACTTATTTACATCCTAAGGGGATCAAGAACACCCTTTAAGCCTTATGATGGATCGATTTGGATCATATTTGGGGTTATCCTAGGTTGGTTTGTTTTTTTTTGTAATTGGATTGGCCTTTAGATTCTATTATTTATTTATATCAACATAGTGCATTAGTTATTTCGCTTGGGATTAGTTTTATATAGATTAAATTTGTTTCAAATTTTAATTTAATTTTTTTTCATAAAATGTTTTTACATCCACTGCAATTTATAATCTTTTTGTTTTATATCATTTAGGGTAAATCATTCCCAATGGATTAGTTTTTTCTTCGAAAAAAATTAGCTTTTGAAGAATATGAAGCACAGTTTAATTCGTTAAGTGATTTGATTCATGTCATCAGATTTAGATACATAGGTTAGGTTGTTATAAAATAAAATTAGTGTAGGTTTTTTGGAATTCAAATAGTAATGTAAAGTTATATGGTTATAACATGATATATTACCATAAAAAATCATAATGAACACCTTTATAGAAAAAAATATGTTATCAAAAATTTCGAGTAAAAGTGTGTTTGGTGATGACCTTATAGTTTTATTTTTATACCATTTCATCCCAATATGGGATAGAAATTGGAAGAATTTATGCATCTTGATATGAAAGGTAAGAAATCAAATCACATGACCATAGTTATAATGAAAGGACATTAATTTATAATAAAATAATATTTAATGACTTAATATTTTTGTTTTCAAAAGGAAATTTTGATAAGGAAATTTTGATAAGGAAATTTTGATAAGTAAATTTTGACTATTTCAAGAAATATTTCCAAAAATATATACAAAATGGAATTATCCAAAGTTAATGATATAAATATAACTAGATTAATTACATGTTATAATCTTATGATACTATTTAATTATAAAATTATGTGATTTAGGTAGAATTATTTTATATGTTAAAGAATCGTTCCACATAAATAAGTTCATATTAGATGAGTATTAGGAGTATGTAAAGTTACTTTTATATATCCTTATATAGTGGGCATGATTATTCAGAATATTTTACCACTTTTGAGGGAAACTAATCAATATATACTATGGAAAATACAATGGTAATCAATTTTTATATATATAGAGTCCACTGATATTTAGAGGTGATTAGATTTGATCAAAGAGTGTTTGGATATGATCAATTATATATATATATATATGTCATGGACATCAATGACCACAATGGTAGAGTTAATGCATTATTTGATGAGAGGGATGGACTGGAAATAAAATGATATAATGATAGAGGTGGAATATATCTGGATTTTTACATAAAGGATTTTCAAAATATATTTAATCATAAATATTTTCTTGAGGAGTTCAGTTAATATGAGAGGGATAAAGTAGGAATTGTGTTTTTATTGATTTTACACTATGAAAAATTGTTGAGAAGGAATAAAACTTAATGGTTAAAATGTTTAAAATAGTATTGGAGATTCAGATATGGTCATGAATAATCTTCTTATGACTACCACCTATTTTGTGTTCGTTAGATGATAAAATTTTATAGATATGGATGTATCTAACACATGGTACAGAAGATCCTTTTCAATAGGTGGGTGAAGGTGAGAATTACTTCAATGGTTAGAAGGGAAATTACATATAATTTTAAGTTATCTAAAAATTTATTTGAGGGAATGAGTTTACCGGATATCTTTTTAGTGAATTCGAGTAAGAAACACCATATAAAAGTGAATAGTTACACCATGTGAATAATTATAATGAAATAAATTTTTCTATTTAAAGAATAATTGTGTTATATTCATACGGATGAGTAGTAATATAAAATATAAACTTTTTCTAGGGTTGACTATATATGTTATTTAATTAATATAGGCTATGTGAAGGACTCCTGAATTTGTACCAATTCATTATCTAGATGATATAACACTACTTTAGGTAATGTAGGGAAATTGTTTCAGAGATGAGCATGAATTAGACAATGCTAGGACTAACATAGAACCTTTTTCTATGAAAGGTTCCCTAAAAATTTCATCCACAATTGTTCAATTATCTGATGTACAAATGGGATAGGGAAGTGTTCTTTCTAGGTTATAGGGTTTATTGTTTTTTGTAAAAAACACAAACCTTAATTCTTTTATGTATTATAGTGGTCACTAATTTATTATTTTTATTTTTTATATTCTTTATTTTACATTTTTAAGGACAACATGGATGGGGATCAACAAATGAGAGTCTAATATTAGGTAAATGATGCCATATCAATGTATTTTTTAACTTATTTTTTTACTATTCCCATTAGTTTTGGGTTTATACTTCAATGAAGATACATCATTAACTTTGAATCACTCACAAGAAAGACCTTCTTCATGAAAATAGTGGCATTAATCCACACTAGATGATACCTCTCTAAAAATTATTACAAAAATAACAATTATATATATTTTTGGTTAAGAATTGGGGAAGAAATGTGTTTACCCAATCCACGATTTATCAATATATTTAAAATTATAAGGATTTGTCTATATTGGATTTTTAACATCTTAAGTGATGAACCATTGGTTGTCAATTTTTGATTTTTGATTACCTTGGTACTCCAAAATTTGTCTCTATAGGTCCTTCATGGATGGATTCTTATTTTTTCCATAGGATTTTTAACCTATTAGATGTTGAGATTTTTTACATACCTACTATATGTGGTGGGGTGCATGGGGGGAGGATGGTGAATGGTTACTGGTGCAGGGGGGTTGTGTAGGGCGGTGGGGGAGGGGCTTGTGATAGGGTGCTGGTGTAGGTGGTTGGGGGCTGGTGTAAGGGGTGGGGTGGTGTAGGGGGTTTGGGATGCTGCATAGGTGGGGGTGGGGACTGGTGAAGGGTTATGGTGGGATGGTGTAGGGGTATGGGACAAGTGTAGGGGGATGGTGCAGGCTGGTGTGGGGGGGGGGGACTTGTATAGAAGGGTGCTAGTGTAGGGGGATGGCTGTGGGGGTGCTAGTGCAGGGGATGGATGTTTCATGTTTTCATATTTACAAGTATTGTGCTTTTTAAATTTTAGAAGCGATTTTTTTCTGCTATTGTATCTGAATGTTTTCATTTTTTCAATTTTTGGGGACGTGGAATTATATGATTGGAGGTTTGAAGTATTGTATGATAGATGGTTTGGATGTTGTAAGTTGATATTTTTTCATTACAAATTTACATGCTGGTAATTTTTATCTTTTTTGTTTTTTAGGATTGTGGGAATTAGTTGCTACTATGTCTACAAGATGAAGGTATTATGGTTTTTTCAGTATACCTGATAAAGATTCAAAGGATTTCATGTTTATTGATTTAATTTTTTTAGGTTATAAGATTACATGTTTACATATTGATTAAAAACCTACCAAGTTATGACAATTTATTAATTAAAATTCTCCATATTGGTTGGATGGTATGAAGATTCAAAGGATTCCATGTTTTCTATTTTTTTGGATGGAAGGTATTCGTATTGATTGATTACAAGTGTTAGGGATTTTATCAATGTATGGATGGTTTCCTAGGATTGATTGATTCTATGGTATTTTAGGTATTATGTTTTTAGGTATGCAGGTTTCAATGTTTCTAGGATTCCAGGAAATGGGTTTTCAGATCAAGTGTTGTGTGAGAATATGGGTTCACCATACCATGTTTATTGGTATTTTTTTGAAACTGTATTCATACCGTACTAGATAATGATGTTCTGATTTTTGACCATCGAAATCCAAACAAGGGTTTCTGAATTGATATTGGTTAGGTCAATAAATTGAAACATGGGTTTCTTCATAATATTGTATATTGTGTTTCCAAGAACATGGGTTTATTATCAAGTATTTTTTGGTATAAAATTAAACATATTTTTAATTAATATAACAATAATAATAATAGATTCCACTGATAAAAGATCAGGCATCAAAATTAAATACTTGGGATAAATATATACAAATTTCAATGAATAAACACTCCTCAATAGACACTAAAACAATCATGAAACAGTTATAAATCCTTACCCAACAATAAGGTAGGAAATAGATTAATCATCCACATTTCCTTCCATAGAAATATGAGACACAAATATTCAATTTTTGTACAATAGATCATAAATTTCTCCCACATATCTTAAATTCTCAATGAAGAAGAAGTTTTCATGATTCGGTATGGCATATACTAGGAGTATTAAAATTCCAGCCAAATATTGTTCCAACATTATGAAAGGATATTTTAATATACAAAATAATGCTATATATATCCGTCTCATAATGCACAACAACCCCACACTCCTTGGTGAAGCAAGAGATAAATCCATGACATAAATTTCTTAAAATAACTCTATAGCCCGAGGGACCCTAATTCCCATTAGATGTTTTATTAGTGTTTATTTTAATCCAACCTATTATATATAATTTCAAAAAAATAGAAATAAATATATTATAATTCTTATAATATCCATGGATACCCAACTTTTAAAAGACCATGTAATCCCTGAAATAATTTCCAGTAATCTAGTGTTCATAGAAGAAGACAATATGACCACTAAGAGACAATTCATCATGACCATCTTAAAATCAATATCACACCCCTCACATCTGTTTGTGTTCGGGATCCACCGTATTAAAAACCATGCTTCAGAAACCATAATTATTAGAAGATTATTTAGTTGAGGAAGGGTCTCAGGATTATTTTGACACCCAATTGACTGTTAGGTGCATCATCTGGTAAGTACTATAGATTATACAAGATATAAAAAATTCCCCAAACAGACCTTAAAAATGAGTAGTGAAATAATACATGATATGTTGTGTCTTTTCTGACCATAAAAAGGAAGTAAATTGAGGAAATGATAATCATATATTTCATAAGAATATAATTTGTGGGAATTTATTTCTTCAACACTCTCTAGTATCACAGGCCTGAATTTTTTTTGTAAATGTTATTTCTAGTTCCCACACCACTGTATTCTTCTTGATTCAGACAGGTCTACAACATTTTCACTTCATCCCCTCATCCTTTGAAAATGGATTAGTTCCTCGCACCGTGGTTCCACGGCGGATTTCAAAGATTTTGTTTCTCAAACTTTGGGTTTTGTGGGTGGAAGGTTATTCCTTCTTGCATGGACTGGTACTCACCCCTACCTTCTGATATGTCTTTTGATTTGAGACCCTGTGGTTTTAGTGCTTCTTTGTGCGGTGGTGAAGGAATTTGAGCTTTCCTTGGGATCCTTCAAGCGGCGTCTTCTGATGGATTGGAGGAAGGATTTGGATTTTGATTTTGGGGGTTGTCGATTTCCTTTTGCATTTCGAGGTTCATTGGTTGCTACCTACTCAGGATGTACTGTTGGTCTTCTTGGTTTGATGACTCTGATGCTACCTTGATGGTTTTGGGATGGATGTTTTTGTTTGCAGTTTCTCTTTTCATCAAGTTTCGGTGCTTACTTGGCATATTTAGGATGTTGTTTCTCTTTAATTTCTTTGGATTTTCCATTTCTGCTTTTGCTAGATAAAATTGTCATTAGGAATCAATTTTTCTAGTGGGATCTTGTGGTTGGTCTTATTGCAGTTGGATGGAGTTTCTTGTGTTTCAGATTGCGTCTGGTGTGTGACCTCGATAGAGGGATGGGTGTATTGAAACTCATCATTCATCCGTCTGTTCTTTGGGATGGATGGGTACCCAAACTGAACTTGCACAGTGTTCTCTGACAGATGTTGGAGTGCATCAGGTTGATGGTACAATGAGTCTCTCATCTACACAATCTGGGGGGTCGAAAGAGAGATAGGTGTGCTGGCACCTATCATCCAGTCCTCCTCTCATATTTCAGTATAAGTTGGATGAGTTATCTTCTGTGGTTGTGTTGAAATCATAACACAATTCATCGCAGATGGGGTGATGCATCATATTGGTGGTTTCCTCTACTGCATTTTCGGTTAGGGGGTGATGGGACATTCTGGCTTGATCTTGCTTATATTTTTGTCTCCTTTTGACTCTTGGATCCGGGTTGGCCGCATGGCCAGTTCTTCTAGATGTATTTCATCTGTTTCTGTAATGGTTTCCTCCTTTTCCCTTCAAATGGAGTTTCATTCTTGTTCAAAAAAATGTGTCTTGTCCCCATTACCTTTAAAAAATGGGTTCATTTGAACTATGTAGATACAGAATTATCTATATGTGTTTTAGAAGGTTGTAGTGTGCCAGTTTTTTCAGTAATTTAGAGGCTATAGCCATGGTTAAGAACCATGAATTTAAGTTAGTAAGGTAGTTTCTACTACCATGGTTATAAACATTGGTCGTATACCAATTTCCATGGTTTTTAACTATAACTATAGGCATTTTCTTGTATCCACACAATTTTCATCAATAGCCCATTAAACCATTGGTATTTCCTATATCCACCGTTTGGGGTTCTATATCCATGGGATAAAACCATGGATATAGCATAGGTTTCTATTAGGGTATGTGTTTTGTGTTTTTTAGAGTTCTAAGGGGGTTTTTAGATTTTATGATGTTTTTTACATTTTTATGATTTTAGGAGTTTTACCATTTTTAGTCATTATTTTTTCATCAATTTTTGGTTATTTTGAGTTTTTTGGTTTTTTTCATTTTTATCATTTTTAGGGGTTTTATGGTTTGGGGAAGCATTATGGGGGGTAGTGATTTTGGGGGGTCATGTGTTTTTAGAGGATTTAGGGGTTTTATTATTTTGAAGGGGTTTGAAAGTATTTTTGGTTCTGAATGGTCTTTACGGTTTTAGGGTTTTTATGGGTTTTAGGTTTTAGGGTTTTTAGGGATTCTCATGTATCTGAAATTTTTAATGGGTTTGGGAGTTTTTAATGTTTTATGGGATTTTTTGGTTTAGTGGTTCTTAGTATCTTTTTGGGTTCTAACAATTTTTTAGAGCCTTAAATGTTTTTTATAATTTTAGTGTCGTTAAGGGGTTTTCAGACATTTTTAGGTTTGTTTAGTGGATATTTTTTTAGGCCCTTTTATATTTTGGTGGGGTTTATGATTTTTTGGATTTTTTAGTATCTATTAGGGTTCTTAAGGTCTGTTATGGTTTTTATGGATTCATAGGGTACTTTATGATTTTATAATTTTTGTAATTTTATAGTCATTTTTTTTGTTTATTTGGGTTTTTTTGGATTTTATGGGTTTTAGTTATTTTTTTACGGTTTTAATTGATTTCATGGGTTTTTAGTTTTTTTGGAATTTTATGGTTTTATAATATTTTTATATTTTTAGTGGTTTTATGGTTTTGATAGTGTCCTTTTGTGTTAGGGTCATTAAGGGGGTTATTTGTATTTTATGTAATTTTAATGTTTTTGGGGTCTTCTAATATTTCTTAGGATTTTTTAGGGTTTTATTGTTTTTAATTATTATTTAGGGTTTGTAGGGGATTTTATGGAATTTTCATATTGTTATTATTTTTGGGTATTTTAGTAGTTTCTAGATGATTTTTTGGTTCTTTTAGGGATTTAGGGTCATTTATGGTTTTTAGGGTGTTTGGGTTCCTTTAAAATGTTACTGTTGTTTAGTTTTTTAAAGGGGTTCTAGGATCCCTTATGGGTTTTTGGGTACATAATGGTTTTTAGGGGGTTTAATGTCTTTTATTTTTTTTTATGATTTTTAGGGGTTTTAGAGTCTTCTAGGGGTTAGGGTATATTATTTAATTTTACAGTATTTAGGGATTTTATAGTCTTCTATGGGTTTTATATTTTAATAGTATATATGGTTTTTTAGGGTTTTATGGAATTTATTTTAGTGTTTTTATGGGTTTTACGTATTTAAGGGACTTTTTTAATATTTTTAGTGTATTTTAAGTGTTTTATGTTTTTTAGGGTGATAGAGTTTTTAAGGTTTTTTTGTGTTTCTTTCCATTATTAGTAATTTTAGGGGTTTTATGTTGTTTTTGGTCTTTAGGGTTTTTAGTGTTTTAGGGTTTTTATGGGACATATATATTTTATTGTATTTATATCCCATTAAAGTTATTTTGGTGTTTTAGTGTGTTTAGTAGATTGGGGGGGGGGGGGTTACATTTTTTTTGTTTTTTTGGTTGTTTTGAATTTTTATGGGGTTTATGGGTTTTAATATTTTTATAGTGTTTTTGTGTTTTTACTTTATTTTGGATTTTTTGTTTTTTTGGTTTTTTGATGTTTTTAGGTTTATTTTTATTTAAAGGACTTTTAGTGTTTTTAGTGACTTGTTAGTGCTTTTAGTGTTTCTTATGATTTTTATGGTTTTAAGGATTTCAAGGGAATTTTAGCGGTTTATGAAATTTTAGGGGTTTAGGGGTTTTATGGGTTTGGCGGGTTTTAAGTTTTTTTAGCCATTTTTATATTTTTTGGGGTTTTAGGTTCTTTTATTGTTTTTTTCAGATTTTAGGGTCCTTTAAGAATTTATGGTTTTAGGGACCATTATAGTTTTTTGGTTTATTTATAGTCCTTTGTGTTGTTGGGGATTTTTATGGTTCTTTAGTGTTTTTTGGGTCTTTTAGGGTTATTAGGTTTTTTGGGGTCTTTTAATTATTTTTAGGTGTTTTAAGGAACCTTTTTGGTTTATAGATCCTTTTAGGGGTTTTAGGGTAGTTCATGGTCTTTAGGTGTTTTAAAATGTCTTATAGTTTTATGCATCATATGTTTTTTATGGGTTTTAATGGTTTTTAGATCCATTGAGGGGTTTTAGAGTTTTTATGAATTTATAAGTGTTTAGGGTTTTTAATGTTCTATTGGATTTATTTAGTAATTTTAGGTTGTATTTGTTTGTTTTAATTTTTTAAGGGTTATAGTGTTTTTTGGGGCTTTGTGGGTTTTAGGTATTTTAAGAGTTTTACAGGTTGTTGGGTTTTATGGTTTGTAGGGGTTTTAGGGGTTTTAGGTAATTTAATTGTTTTATAGGTTTTATTGATTTTTTGGGTTTTTATGGGTTTTTAGGGGTTTTATGATTTTTGGGGTTTTAGGGTTTTTATTAGCATTACGAGTTTTTACGGGATTCTAGGGTCTTTCATTGGTTTATTGTTTTAAGGATATTTAGTGTTTTGTTTTGTGTTTTTAGTGGTTTCAGTGATTCCAAGGTGTTTCTTGTAATTTGTATAGTTTTTTAGGGACTGAACGGTTTTTAAGTACTTTTTATATTTTTACATGTTAGTAAGGTTTTGTTAACTTTATTTAGGGTTTTTAGGGGTTTTAGGGATTGGATTATTTTTTTTGGTTTTATAATTTTTAAATTTTATAGGGGCTTTTGGGGTTTTATTGGTGTTTTAGGGTGTGTTCGTGGTTTTTATGGTTTTTTGGTGTTTTTATGTTATTTTAGGGGTTTTAGGGATTTTAGGGATTTTTAAATTTTAAGGTTTTTATGGGTTTTATAGCTTTTAAAGGGATTTTATGAGTTTTTGGTATTTTTAGATTTTTTGAAGTTTAATGGTATTTTTTCGGGTTTTTAGTAATTTTTTTTGTTTTAGGGGTTTTTGGGGTTTTTCATGGGTTTTTAAGGATTGTTTTAGTGATTTAGGTTTTCAATTGTTAAGATTTCTAGGGTTTTAAGGGGGTTTAGGTTATTTTAGAATGTTAATTTTTATTTTAGTCTTTTTTGGGACTTTTATGGGGTTATATTGTTTTTTTGGATTTTATTATATATAGAGATTTTAGGGTTTTTAGTGAATATTAAGGTTTTAGTGATATTATGGGTATTTAATTTTTTATTGTTTCTTGGGTTTTTAGGGATTCTTGGAGTTTATTAATGGGTTTTATGGCTCATTATGAGGTTTATTGGTTTGGGGGGGACTTGTTGGGTGGTTTTTAAATTTTTTATGGTTTATAAGACTTGTTAGGATTTTTAGGATTTTTGGGGTTTTAATGATATTTTAGGGGTTTGAAGGCTTTTCGGTTTTTTATCTTTTAAATGGTTTAGTAATTTTTATGTTTTTAAGGGTTATTAGTGATTTTTAGTGTTTTTATGGGATTAAAGGTAACTTATGTTTTTTTTTAGTTTTTTGTAGAATGTTTTTTGGTTTTAGTGTGTTTTATGGTGTTTTAGGTTGGTTAGGTTTTTTAGGGTCATTTAGGGTTCATAAATAATTCTATTGTCTTTGAGGGTTTCTAGGGTATTTTTTCTCTTTTAGGGTATTTTTGGGGTCTAAGGGCCTTTTATGGGTGTTTGAATGGTTTTAATAATTTTTTATGGATTTATAGGTTTTAGGTTTTTTATGGTATTTAGGGTCTCTTTGTGGTATTTTGGTTTTTTTGGTGTTTTTGTTTTAGGTTATACAAGAATTTTAGGGATTGGTGGGGGTTGTGCAGTTTTTATTGTTTTTAAATGTTTTTATTGTTTTTAATGGGTTTTTAATATTTTTAGGGTTTCTATGTTTTTTACAGAATTTTATAGTTTGTATAGTTTTTGGTTTTTTGGGGGTTTTAAAGGAATTTTTGGGACATTTATGTGGTTTTATGGGTTTTTTAAGAATTTAATAGTTCTATGGTTTTTAACAGTTTTAAGGGTGTTTAGGGCTTGTCATGGAATTTTAGGGTTTTTATGGATTTTAGGGTTTTAAAGGTTTTTAGTTTTTCTTATGATTTTAGAAGATTTTTTTTAATATTTTACGGTTCTTTATGGTTTTATGGGTTTTAGGATTTCATATGGCTTTTAGGGTTGTTTTTGGTTTTATGGTTTTTAGGGGATTTAATATTTTTTTGGCTTTTTAGGGTTTATTAGAGGTTTTAGGGTATTTTTTGGTTTGTATGGGTTTTAGAGGATATTTTAGGGTTTTATGGTTTTTTTTCGAATTATAGATTCTGTAGGGTTATGGGGGTCTTATGTTTTTAGGTATTTTAGTGTTCATAGGTTTTATACATTTTAGTTTTTTTAAAGGTCTGATTGTTTTTGGGGGTTTTTGGGTTTCAGGTTTTAGGGGCTTTATAGTATTAAGGGGTTTTAAGCATTTTTGGTGTTTGGAGAGTTTCTTATGGGTTTTTTTATTTTTTGTTCATTTCTTAGGATTTTATGATTTTAATTATTTTTAGGGATTTTAAAGGATTTTTGGATTTTTGGGGTTTTCATGGTTTTTATTTATTTTAGTTTTTTATATGTTTTTTTTATTTCTAGTGGTTTCTAGTGTTTTAGGATTTTTTAGTGTTCTTAGTATTTCTAGGTGTTTTTGAGTTTTATGGATTTTTTGATATTTTAGTGGTTTTTATGTTTTTTAATTTTTAGTGTTTTATAAATATTCTAGGGGTTTTAAGTGGTTTATGGTTTTTATTGTTTTTAGGATTAGCTATGATTGATTTATTGTTTTTTGTGTTTTTATTAATTTAATGGGGTATTCTATTTGTAGTGTTTTAAAGGTTTTTAGGGACTTTTTTATGATTGTAGGATTCATTAGTGTATTTACTTCATTTAGGAAAATTTAAGGGATTTTAATGGTTTTCTAAGGGCTTTATAATCGTTTAGGGTTATTTAATGCTTTAGGGTTTTTAATATTTTTATGGGGTTTTAGGGTTTTAAGGGAATTCTAGGTTTCTATTGGTAATTTAACAGTCTTTTAGGATTTTAAATGTTCATGGTTTTTATGAATAGTTCAGAGTATTTGGGGAGTTAAGGATTTCTAGGTTTTACAGGGATTTTGGGATTTTAGTTATTTCACGGTTTGTAGTGAATTCTAGGGTTATTGTTACTTTTTTAGGGTGTATAGGGATTGATGGGATTTTATAGTTTTTAGGGTCTTTAGGGGGTTTAGCGGGAGTTATGGGTTTTAGGGTTTTCAATGATTTTTAGGGGTTGTATAGGGTTATTTATTTTATTTTATGGGTTTATTAGGTTTTGGAAACTTTTAGTGTTTTTGGGTTTTGATGGGGTTTTATGAGTTTTAGGGTCTTTATAGGTGTTAAGAGGTTTTTAGTGTTTTTAGGTGATTTTTAGGGTTTTAACAATTTTTAGGGTCTTTTAGGGTTTTAGGATATTTTTTTGGTTTTTCTAGTTTTATGGGTTTTGGGTTTTATGCGTTTTTGGAGTTATAAGTGTTTTTAGTGTTCTTAGTGTTTTTTTTTTGTTTTTAGGGATTTTAAGGGATTTTAGGGTATTTTGTTGTATATGGGTTTTAGGATTTTAGGGTCTATATTAATGTAGTTAGTGTTGATTAGGGTTTTAATATTTTTTTAGGTTTTTTATAATTTTTGAGGATGTTTAGGAGTGTTATTAGGGAATTTTGTTTCATTGGGTTTTTATGTTTGTTTTATTAGTTTTTAGTGGTTTTCAAGATGTTTTTTAGTTTTTTCGGATTTTCTAAGTTATTTGAGTTTTATGGATTTTAGGGATTTTAGGGATTTTAGATTTTATTGGTGTCTTTAGTGGTTTTTAGGGTTGTAGTGGTTCTTATTGTTTTGAGAATATTGTAAGTACTTTATTGTTTTAAGGAGTTTTATGTGTATTTTTTAGGGTTTTTATGGTTTTAGATATTTTTGTTTTTATGGGTTGATTAGGTTTTTTAAGGGGTTGTTTATATTTTGTGGGGGTTTTAAGGGTTTTAGGGGGGTTTAGAGTTTCAAGGGTTTCTAATAATTTTATATGTTCTTATTGATTAAGGTTTTCTTACTATTTTTTTCTGGTGTTTAGGTTATTTTATATTTTTAATGGTTTTTATGCTTTTATGGGTTTCGTAGGGTTTTAATGTTTCTTAGGTGTTTTAGGGATTTCTTATTAGGGATTTTAGGATTATTTTACGGTTTTAAAAATTTTATGTATTCTAAGGGTTATTTTTTTGTATTTTTAGGTTATCTAAAGGGGTTTTGGCTACATAGTGGTTCTTTCGGGTTTATCAAAATTTACGGGTTTTGGGTTTTTTTAGTGATTTTGGGGATTTTTATATTTTTAGGGTTTTAGGGTCTTTTTGGAGTTTATGGGGATCTATGTGTTTTTTGGTATTTTGGGTATTTTGGGTTTTAGGGTTTATTATAATTTTTAGTGGGTTTGGGTTTTTTTTGGGTTTTTAGTATTTTCAGGGGTTTTAAGGGGTTATCAAAGGATTTTAGGTTTTTAGGGCTATCAATATCTTTTAAAGAATTTTAGGTGTTTTAATTATTTTTAGTTATTTTTTGGGTTTTGTGTGTTTTATGGGGTTTTAAGATTATATTTGGATTTTAAGGGGTTTTGGGGGGGGGGGGGTTGGGTTTTTATGGTTTTTAGGGGGGGGGGTTATTAGTTTTTGGGATTTTATGATTTCTAGGTCCTTTTGGGTTGTTTAGGGTTTTATATGGGTTTATGATTTTTTGGGTTTTAGGGTTATTTAGATTTTTTTGGGATTTTAATTGTTTTTAGGTTATTAAGGGGTCTTAGGGGGGTTTTGGTTTTTTTTGTATTTTTATGAAATTTAGGGTTTTAATGTGTTTTATGGTATTTTTATATTTTAATTATTGATTTTATAGTTTTTAGGGGGTTTAGGTGTTTTATTATCATTTCAGTGGTTTTCAGTATTTTTTTATGTTGAAGGGGTTTTTGGTGTTTTTAATGTTTTATTTAGGGTTTGAGGGTTCTTAGTGTTTTAAGGTTTCTATTAGATTTTTATGGATATTTTGGGGGGTTTTGAGATTTTATTTTTCTTAGGATATAATAGATTTATAGGGGGTTTTATGTTATTATGGTTTGTTGATGTTTTTAAGTGTTTTAAGGGGGTTTACAGGGTTTATAGGATTTTAGGGTGTCAGGGTATGTATTGTTTTTGGTGGTTTAGGGGTTTGAGGTTTTTCTTAGGGTTTCATGGGAATTTTAGGGGTTTCAAGGATTTTCTTAGGGGGTTTTTTGTTTTTATGATTTTTTATAGTTGTTACTGTTTTATGTTTTCTAGGGTTTTTTTGTTTAATAGTTTTATGATTTTAAGGGTATTTAGATATTTTAGTGTTTTAGGGTTTGAAATTTTTTCATAGTTTTTAAATGTTGTTATTATTTTAAGGGTTTTAGGGTTTTTTAGTTTTAGGGGTTTTTTTAGATTCTTAGGGTTTTAATGGTATTTTTCAGAATCATAATGTTTTATTGGGTTTTAGGGTTTTTATTGTTTTAAGGGGTTTTTAGGGTTTTACGATGTATAGGGTTTTAGGGTTTTAAAGGTTTTTAGGGGTTTTAGCGTTTTTTATGGTGTTTATGGATTTTTAGAGTTTTTAATGTTATAGGACATTTGTTGGCCTTTTAGGTTTATAAAGGCTGTTTTAAAATTTTTAGCCTTTTTAGTAATTATTGGGGCTTTAGGTTTTTTAGAGTATAATAGTGTTTTTATGGTCCTTTAGGGGTATTTTATGAATTTGTGGTTTATTATGGGGTTTTTAGTTTTGTGAGGATTTTTTACACGTTTAGGGATTTTTAATTTTTAGGGATTTTTAGGGATTTTATGGGTTTTTGGGTTTTTATGGTGTTTTAGGGTATATATGGTTTTTTAGGGTTTTAGGGTTTTAAGGGTTTTTGTATGGTTATAGGATTTTTTGGTTGTAGGGTTTTTTAGGATTTTATGTAGTTTTTTGTTTGTTTTTTGGTTTTTTTAATGTTTTTAGGGTGTTTATCATTTTCCATAAGTTTAGGATTTATGGTTTTTAGGTGTTTTATAGGTTTTAGGGTCTCTAGGTGTTTTAAAAGGAGTTTAAAGGTTTTCAGGTTGTTAATATCACTTGATCTTTTACAATTGTTTTGGGATTTTTTTTTGTTTTATATGATTCTTATGGATTTTAGGATTTTTTTGTGATTTTTGAGTTTTCAATGATTTTTTAAATTTTTTATGTTATTTGATTTTTAAGGGGGTTTCATTGTTTTTTTTGTATTTAAAGGCCTTATAAATTTTTAGGGGTTTAGGGTTTTACAGTGTTTTGATTATTTTATGGGTTTGAGTGTGATTTGTTGGTATTTATGTTTTTTAGGGCGTCTATGGTTTTAAGGATTTTTTGAATCTCTTTAGAGTTATTATTGTTTTTATGGGTTTTTTATGATTTTAGTGTTTTTGGGGTGTTTAGGATTTTTAGGATTTTTACTGTTTCATTATTTTTAGGGTTTTTGGGTTTTTGGGAATTTAGGTGTTTTTATGTTTTTTACGTACTTTATGGGATATAGGGTTTTTTATTTTCCTTCAGTGTTTTTGAGGATGTTTAATGTGTTTAGTGTTTTCATGGTCTTCTACAGTTTTAAGGGGTTTTTTGGTTTTTAGTGTTTTTAGGTTCATTTAATGTTCTAAGGTTACTTTTGGGATTTTTGGGTTTTATAGATTTAAGATACTTTTAGGATTTTAAAGGGGTTTTAGGCTTTTTATGTTCTTTTAGTGTTTTCAATGATTTAGTGTTTTTAGCAAGTTTTCGGTTTTTAGAGTTATTTTTTTGGGGTTTTGGGTTTTTAGGGATTTTTTTGGGTAAGTATTGTCTCGTAGGGTTTTCTTAAATTTTACGTTCTTTTAGGGTTTTTTTGTGATTTTAGGGAATTTTAGGGGTTTTAGGTTCCCTTATAGTTTTTTGGGTATTTTGGGTTTCTATTGTTTTTAGGGGTTTTATGGTTTTAATTTTGAATAAATTATTTTTTTTAGAAAATTTTAGTTTTTTTGGGTTTTAGTGTTCTTGTGGTATTTTATGGGGTTTTAGGGAGTTTAGGTCCATTTTCAAGGTAAATTAGGGTTTTAAGGGGTTTTTTGGTTATTGGTTTTTTTCAATGTTTTTTCAATTTAAATGTATTTATAAATTTTTTAGTGTTTTTCTTAGTATTATGGATTTTATAGTTGTTTGGGGTTTTTAGGGATATTATTATTTTCTTATGGATTTTTGTGATTTTATAATTTTATGGGGTTTGGGGATTTTAAATTCATTATGATTTTTCTTGGGGTTTAGAGGTTTCGAGGGTTTTTTTGTTGTTAATAGGGATTTAAATATTTTTAGGCTTTTATAGTTTTCTAGGGGATTTATGGGTTTTGAAGGGATTCAGGTTTTTATTGTTTTTAGCATTTTTCATGGGTTTGGGTTATTAGGGTTGTTAATGTTTTAAGAGTTTTAGGTGTTTTAGGGTTCTTAAGGTTTTTAGGGTCTTAGTGTTTTAGTTTTTTTAGGGTTTCCAATGTTTTCTTTAATTTTATAGGGTTTCTATGTTTTGTATTATTTTTTATTTCATAGGGGGATTTAGGGTTTTAGAGGTTATTCGTTATTTTTTGACATATTAAATATTTTTATAGGTTTTAGGTGGTTTAGGGTCTTTTGGGTTTTATGGTGTTTTTTGGTTTTCTCGCATTTATAAAATTTATCTGAGGATTTTTTTAAAATTTAATGGGTTTTACTGGTTATATGTGTTTTATGGATTTTTAGAGATGTTTAGGGATTTAGGTTTTTATTAAATTTAGGGATTTTTGGGGTTTTATGGTGTTTAGGGCATTTTATGGTTTTTATCGTGTTATTTATTATATTTTGGGGTTTTAAGGTTCTTTTGGTCATTTAGGGTTTTTAGGGGTTTTACAGTTTTATAGTATTTTAGGGGTTTTAATTTTTGTATGGTTTACAGATTATTTAGGAGTTTTTATTTTTTAAAAAAGTTTTTTTGGTGTTTTATGGAAATTGTTTTGGGTTTTTAGGGTTTTTAGGGTATTTATATTTTTATGGTTTTTGGGTCTTCTTATGGGTTTTGGGGGTTTTTTAGTTTTTTGATTCTTAAGGGTTTATGAATTTTCTATGCCTTTTTTTATGTTTAATGGTTTGTAGAGGGTTTGATTATTTTTAAGGGTTTTTAGGGCTTTACGGGATTTTATAGCTTTCTTATATTTTTTAGGGTTTTATGTTTTTAGGGGTTTTAAATCTTTTTTAGGTGTTTCAATTATTTTTATATGTTTTAGGGGATTTAGGGTATTTATGGGGTTTTAAATTATTTATGGTATTTTAAAAGTTTTTAGAGTTTTTAGGTTGATGAGGGGTTTGAGGTATTTTTTCGGTCATTAGGGGTTTAAAGGGTTTTTAGTGTTTTTACAATTTTTAGGGTTATTTGGTATTTGGGGGGGTTATGAGTTTTATGGTCTTAATATTTTAAGTATTTTTAGGGTTTCTAGTGTTTTCTAGGTTTTTATGAAAATATACATTTTATTGGTTTGTTGGGACTTTTGGGGATTTTAGGGTTTTTAAGGGTTTTTTTAGTTTTTACGGATTTTTTAGGATTTTTTAGGTGTTTTGGGTTTTTTCCTTTTTATGGAATTTTTAACGGTTGGGGGGAGTTTGGATGTTTTCTGGGTTTTTATAATTTTTGGATTACTTTACCATTTTCAGAGTTGATATGGTTTTTAGTTGTTTTAATGGTTTTTAGTGTTTTTAGGGTTGTTAGAGATTGTAGGGGTTTTATGTGTTTTTATAATTTTTAGTGGTTTTAGTGTCTTTAGGGTTTCTTATGTTTTTTGGGTTCATAGGTTATTTAGGATATTTATGGTTTTAATTGTATTTTTATAGTTTTTATAGTTATTTACATAGTAACTTTTTTTGGTTTTTATGGGGATCTATTGAATTTTGGGATTTTATGGTTTTATTGATTTTTATGGATTTTAGTGGTTTTCTGGCCTTTGAGTGTTTTTAGGGGTTTTATGGAATTTTAGGGTTTTAAATTTATTTAATGGGTTTTGGGTTTTTACGGTATTTTTACGACTTGAAGGTCATTATTGGCTTCTTTATGGGTTTATTGGGAGTTTATTAATTTTTTATTGGTTCATTTCTTTTTATTTGATTATATGGTGTTTGAGTGTTTTAGGTGGCCGATGGGTTTTAGGGTTTTTAGGATTGAATTGGGGTTATTTAAGGGTTAGAGGATTATTATGGTTTTTTAGGATGTTAGGAGTTTAAGTATATTTTTGGGGGTTTTAAGGGTTAATTGTGGGTTTTAAGATGGTTTAATGGTTTTTAGTTTCTTTTATGGTTTTTATTGGGTCATTTAGGATCTTTTAAGGGATTTAGGGTTTTTAGGGTTTAATCAGTTTTTAAGGTTTTTAGGGACTTTTAGGGTTTTAGGGGTTTTATGGGTTGTATGGTTTTATATATTATTGTGGCTTTAAAGGGGTTGTAGGGTTTTTTGAGTGTTTTCAAAATAATTTTAGGGTTTTATAAGGGATTTACTACTCTTATGGTTTTTAGCTTATGTAGGGTTCTAGGTATTTTCTACATGTTTTAGAAATTCTTTGGGGTATTATTGTTTTAATAGGGTTTTCATCATTTTTAGGGGGTTTGTAGGTTTTTATGGTTTTATGGGTTTTAGGGATCTTTTAGGATTTTGAAATATTTTTAATGTTTTTTTTTTCAATTTTTAAGATTTGTGAGTGTTTGATGTTTTGTAATATTTTTTTGAGTTTCAATTTAGTTTTATGAATTTCAGTGTTTTTCAAGGTTTTTAATGGTTTTTAAGAGTTTATATCAATGTTAGTGGATTTTGGTGTTTTTTATGGGTTGGGGGATAGTGTTTTTTGTTTTTATGGACATTTAGGGTTTCTAATGTTTATAATGTTTTTGGGTTGTTTGGTATTTTTTGTATTTTTTTGTTTTATTAATTTTTTTAGGATTTTTGGTTATTATGGTTTATTTTTTTAGGGGTGTTTTATTTATTTTACGGTTCTTGGGTCCTTTAAGTATATTTAATAGTTTTTTGAGTGTTTTGTGAGGCATTAGAATATTTATTGTTCTTTAAGTATTTTTAATTACATATAGGGGTTTTAGGGTTTTTAGGTTCTTTTAGTGTTTTTAGGGTCCTTTACAGTTTTAAGGGATTTATGGCCTTTTAAGGTTATTAATGTTTTTATAGGGTTTTAGGGATTTTATGGTTTTTATGATTTTAAAGGATTTAGGGTTTTTATTGTTTTTGCGTTTTTTGGGTGTTTAGTTTTCTTTTGATATTTTATAGAACTTTAGTACTTTTACGGGTTTTATGGGTTTTTAGTGTTTTTATAGTTTTTAATGGATTTGGGGTTTCATGGTTTCGAAGGGGTATTAATGTTTTTTTTGGTTTTTAGTGCTATTATGGCATTCTGATGTCCTGTATGTTTTTAGGGTTATTCTTGATTTGTTATGGATTACAGGGTTTTAATGTGTTTTTAATGTTTTTTGGGATATTCTGGTGTTTATGGGGTTTTATATTCTTATGTTTTTGTTGGTTTGTTCTGTTTTAACGGGTTTTTTGGGTTTTGGGATTTTATAGTTTTTAGGGTTTCTTATATATTTTACGGTTGTTGGTCCAAAAAAATATTTCAATGGAAATTGGAATAATCATGTTGACTTGGAAAAGGAATCAAAAAATAAAATGAAAAGTTGATGACCGAATTTTTAAAATAGAATAATAGAACAAGATAAGGTCAAGACATGGTGTGTAAACCCTTGACGGAATGAAACTGTTCTTGGTGACTTGTTTCACGAAGACATTTGTCAACTAAATAGTTCGCTGGAAGGAGACAATGGTTCCTTCCCCACAAATGAATTAAAATCATTTGCGGGAATGAGGCAGAAAAAAGTGCCATGCACACAACATCCCAGAAGAAATCAAATGGTTCGTGGATGGTGAATTTGTGGGCTTCCCATGAATTAATGTAATTTGATAGCGTGACTGAGGTGGGGATTCACACCTCCACAGATGATTACCGTATGCCACTATGGACTATGTCACCCACATGCCAGGTCTCTTCTATATACTTCCAGAAAAGTGGGATCGCGACGTCATCTAGTACGACTAGTTGTGCTGGAATCCAGTTCCACACTTCTCTATAAATATATTATTGGTGATTAATTTTAAAGGAGGAGTATGAAGATTGATAAAAAGGCACATAAGAAGATATCACTACAAAAGATGGTTTATTTTGATGATTTCCAACACATAAAGCCCCACTACCTAACATTAAGGAGGGAAAAAACTAAAACCAATTTGTAGTCTAAAAAATAAAAAACATGTGTGAGAATATTCCCCATGAGGCACAAAAAAATCCCTTTATGCCACTAGGTGATCCTCATAGAAAAGCTCTATACAAGCAGAACCCTGCCCCATGTAGTGAATCACCACAGGGACGGAACCCTACCCCACATAGAAAATCATTATGTGGATGGAAATTATCTTATGTATCATCGTGCTACATTGATGGAATCGGCAATTGTATATAAAATTTCTAAATGGATCAAACCTATGTTCACAAACCATTATAGTTTACAGATGCTTCCGTTACTCATATAGTAATACTATATGAACTGGGAACCCAATCCTGCATAAGGATATGTTAGGTGGAATGGGGTTTCTTAGGGAGTTCTACCCATCATCCCAATCCAGTACCCTCTATTTCTATTTCATCATTGGCAGTTCCTCTGCAATCTAGTCCAATACAATTAGGCAAAATCCTCTCCTAGATCAACCATACATGTATGTTGAGACCATCAGGCTCATTTGTGAAACCCTATATGTTTACATACCCATTGTAAGAGGAGTCGCGTGATAATTACCAAAATAGGGTGGAACCTAGATTTTCCTATGTTTACATTCCCAAGGCAATGAGGGTTCTAACCCTTGGATACTAATGTGAACCTCCCCATTCTAGGGATCAAGGGGAACCACGGGACTTTCCCTTCAATGAGGACCAGTGTGGAACATTCTTCTTTTTTCCCCAGAACCAATTGCAGGGCACTCCCACTGAGGTAATCCCCTAAACTTTCTTATGAGAGGTGTTACTCCTACTCCTCTTAGCCTCAACCTTGGATTCATCCGTATAGCTCAAAAAATGTAACTATCATGAATATTAAGATAAAAGAGAAAACATACACACTCAAATCCCCTCTCTCTCCTCCTTCGGGATGCAGTATTATCAATCAATAGATGATTTGGTACGTTTGATCATAAAATCCACTACCTCCTCTTGTTTTTCACATTAGGCATGACTCATGTGGGCATAGAGGTTGTTGATGATCATGAAATCCACATGGTCCCAAATAATCGGCCTTCTTAACTAATTTAATCACCAACTATAAACTCAAATTGACCTTCTCCATAGATGTAACATACAATGTTAATACATTTGGGACTCTTAGAAGGTGTAATCCCTGATCCAATCTTCCCATCTCGGAAGCACCTATGCATAATCCCTAATCATGATATAAATAGTCATCTCCCATGGATAATCTCCAATCATGATCCCTTATTTGGTTTTCTCCAAAGTGTAATACCCATCTCAAACTGAACTACATGGAAATTATTTCCCTACTAACTGGGATATTTAGGAAGCCCCACCTGAGGTCCAAGATCGACACCCAAATCACCCCAATGTTTTTTGGGCCACATACATGGGCGGGTCACATTCACACAAGAAATTATTTTTCTTTTAGGTGTCTCATGATTCCTCAGCATAAGTCTCATACCAACCATTCCAAGTGACCTTTCACCTAGATTTCTTGGCTTCATGTCATTAAATTACATGGTTAGGCCCCTGTTGCATTCTGTAGAAGGTTATGTTTCTAGAAAAGAGACATTAAAGTATGTCTGTTCAGATTCCTCTCAAGAGGATTCATAGGAATACAACATTATAGGTTTGATGTTGACATTTAAACATCAATCATCCACCCCATAATGATGATAAACTTTATTGTGCCATTCAATATGACTTAAAACCAACATTTTCTTAGTGAGTGAATAAGGAGTTCCATATTTTTCCACGAAAGGGTAATGTTGATGGATAACCTCAGATATATATAGATCCTTCCCTTGATAGTGAAACGTAGATACAAATAGATGATTTCAAACCCATGTGTAATCATGATCAACTGGTTCTCGAGGGGTAGCCTTTAGAAACATGATTTGAAATAAACTGAGGATTCATGAACATAGATATATACCTTATATCAATAAGAGATTCCCGAAATAGATGATATTTCCCCCAAAATGGTGAGATTATCCTGAGTTCCCATCCTATCAACCATTGTGAGTTCTTAGGTTATGTTGGTCAAATCATCCAATTAATTCATGACTTTGGAATGTATGCCCTAAAATTGTTAATGTGAGAGTCATTGGGTGTTTTTAGATTTTTGAAAAACCATGTTGGAGACCATTCAAATATGGTATACTCGACATCAATATATGCACACCAGATAATCCCTTACAATCAACCTAAATGGGCATAAACCCATAGTCATCAAGAATATCAAGGTAACCCTAACATAAATAGATTAACTATGGAACCTCCTCCATAACATATAGAATATATACTACCCTATCCCTATTGGACAATTCTTATCATCAATAAGAACATTTTATTCAGAAAAGAATGGTGTGCCCAATGTAAATCCACAACCAAGGTTGCAGTGATACCTCGATGTTCAAATTTATTTAATAATAAATGAATTGTTATATTACATTGGTCCATTTTTTACCCCCATATGGAAAAAAGATGATGTTGATTTTAATCCTTAACCAAGGTGGTGGTGTTTCACTGCCTCATTCCCTTTTGACAATCAAAACAAATATGGACATGGGAGATCATCCGTACTACATGTGGTCATGAGATGCTACATTCATGGGGATTTTATCCCATACATTTCACAGATATATATGGTATTATTCAAATATTCCTTCAATCCAATGGTATCATAGAGGTTCACGTAGAAACATATGCCAACCACTGAAAAACTGGTCCGCCCCTCCTTGAAGAGGAGGAATCCATCGCCAACCCAACATCTCCAATACTGGGTCTCAAATGAAATGATTTCGGAGTATCATTATAATGGTACTCTCCCACCACTGGAGAAAGTAAGAAAGGACCTCCAGTCAATGAAATCCAACCAGCCACCCAGTCAGTAGTGATCAGCAGTCCAGAACTAGGTCTATCCACTAGATTTCTATAATATATACTAGAACATGTCCCCTGAATGTAACTATGAGAACATCCATTTTCTTAGGGAGTTGTATGAATTAATCACCAATGTCTTTTTCCCCACTGTGCAGGGGTTCATCTCAATGGCCCTTGATGGAAAATTTCATATCCAACATCTTAAAGCCCAGTATGCTCACTGTGAAGAGTATATCACACTAAGGGTTTATACTGAATTTCAATGAACATTGGTCACATTGGCTACCCTCTATGTAAAACGAACATATAATCAGATATAGTTCATCACAATTATTTTTTAAGAGGAGAACCACCCTAAAAATACTATTAAAAACCATGGGAATAAATACATTCCTTCTCCCATATCTGAAGCCTGAAATGAAAATACAGTTCCATATTACAAGAAAGTAAAAATTCATGTTAATGCTGTCAAATTACACCACACAAATAGGGTAGTGGATTATAGGTAGATGAAGATCCTTACTAATATGAACAAATCCCATAATAAAAACTAGATAAAAGACCACATAAAGGCACATATTCATACCATGGAATGTGAATCCCACCAACCAATTGCAGTGTTGATCAAATATAGGAAGAGTCAAATATTTATCCCCTTATATTAAGAACATTAGTCAAATACACAGGAAATAAAATACAAGAAGAGTTAAATCACAATGGATTCATATCAAGCATATCAGAAAAATGTAGTGGAAAACAAGGAGATGAAAATCAATTCTTGCAAATATGAATCCCATCATCCAAATATGATGGAAACTGGAGAAAATAATTTTCATATCACAACATAAATTAGGGAGAGACTCATTCCTCTATCCTGACAAAAAATAACTACTAGTTTCAAATAGCAAAGCATAGAGTACCGGAGAAAAAACATATTCCTACTCCAAAATCAGAATTAGAAGTTATATCCATTCCATACAAATGAATATCCCAACACATCCAATAAATTTTGGAGGATTATACATCAATTCTTGATCACATCCTCTAGACCATTTAAGATATAATCAAGGATGTGGTGAAATAAAGTAATTGGGCCCATCACCCCATCTCCCTAAGAGGACTGATTCATACACATGATAATATAGTCACTCCGAACCAGACCTACATCCCTTCTTATGTCCTAAATGGTCATTGGACATATTCCATGAAAAATAGACAACTATATATAGACAAATACCAATAACAACTAAGGGACACCAGTCCACCATGGTGGCCTCTCCATGGAAGGCATATATCCCTGCCAGAACACAAGATGTGTGTTGGTGTAACATGGAAACATCATGGGAATCACTCAAATAGGAACTCGTATATGAATTCCTTTACCAAGAGTTAGCGGTCCCAATCCCTTTTAAGAGTTTTCCCAACCATACTTGATTCTAATGGAAACTAGAAAATGAGAATTATATTAATGACCCTACTTTTCTAGATGATGGATTTCATTATTCCATCAAAAACCAGTCAATAGTGGATTAGGATCCTATCAATCCATTATAAAATTATGTAAGTGTTAGTATCCATTGATAAGTTCATCTCCATGTTTTTGTTATTCATAGCTCTAAAGATACTACATAGAGAAAACAAGAAATCATACTTTGTGGGAAATAAATGGCAAATCATGAGAGCCTATCTCCTTATGAATGTCACAATGGGCCTCCTCATGGCTAGGATATTGAAATTAATGACATTTCTCCCCTTGTTTTCATATTAATTTATGGTCCTCCACAAGGTATAAGATGAAAAAATTATCCCTATAGTCAGGCATCAAGCTATGATGGTATTCCTCTCCCTGAAGGAAGTCAATTCAAAGGCCCTCCCCGTGATTACATCAAGAAGTATGAAGATTAGTACCTTGTTACAATCCATCCTGAAGGTCCTCCACATGATGTACACCACAAAATTTTTTCCCATGTATGATTACAAAACCACAATGGTAGTCCTCTCCATAACAACATCAACTGTGAAGGTCCTCCCTGTGGTGTTGCATTTATTCAGCAAGAAGGGCATGTGGTTATTGATGGTCACCCTGATGGTCCTCCCCAAGGTTTATGCTACAAAAAATATCCCTGTAGTTTGAAATCAATACATGATGGTATTTCAATCCTTTGTAATATCAACTGTGAATCCCTCCCTACTGTCGTGTTATATATTGATAGGGCAGTGCTCTCCTTTCCAAATCAAAAAGATGAAATCCCTCTAATGTCAAGATGCTGGGAATAATATTTTCAGACATCAATGATACTCTATCAATGAAAATAGACATCCTTTTTTATATAGTGGATGGTTGGGGCCATGATAATATTTTGATCCACCTCCATACTATTCATATATCAATTAAATCACTACTAGCCCCACTACTAGTGATAAAATAATCAAGAATCATCCAAATTTGGTAGATCAAGTAGAGTAATCTCTATCAGATGAACCAATGGATATTTTTATTCTGAGAAGAAAATTAACCAAGGATGACATTCTAGTTATGTTTTGTCCCACAACCACTTCTCAATTTGACAGACTAAGAGAATTATTAGATTATTGCATACAAAAAATTTGCCTCAACTTCTAGATAACTCTCTGTAACCTAAGAACAAAATTATTTCCCTTTGATGGGAACACAGAAAAGTTTAAAATAATGGGAGCACATATCCATCAAATAGACATAGAACCCATTCCCTATGGAAAGGATCCACTATAAGAGATGTGAAAGAATGATCTTGGACTAATTTTCCTCTATACACTGAACAAGTTGTATTGCCTTATTAGAGACCCCTTCTCATGTTCATATCTATGGATTGGGAGAGTATAGAACATTTCATTTTAACCCACATGCTATAACCAAATAATTCACATGCATACCCATCAATATATCCGACTAACACCTGAATGGAAATGTGTTAGATCTGAAAGTCGAAATAATTGTTGTAATGATTCCCCTGTCGAATCAAACCCATCCCACAAGATTGGGAGAATTTTTATCTCAAGAATCTCCTATAAGACCAACGTCTCTAGGATGAGGCAAAACAACAAGGGAACAAAAGAAAACCATTCCTACAGGGCTGGGGGAATTTTACCTCAACCACCCACCCAGTTGACATCAATACTTTCCTTATTGGGGGGGGGGGTAAATAGAGAGGTCTCTTGTTTTGTTCCATCTCACATTTCATGTCCTCTAGAAGGTAGGTGTACGAATAGGCCATATCAAGGTTCCATATATGTTACCCTTCAACAACAAATGCATAAAGGATCCCATAATGGATGGAGAATATTAAAAAAGAATTCAAATATCCCTTCTACTTTTCGGATGTTTGTACAGAACACACAATGTGGTTTGTATCCGTAAACATTTTGGACAAAAATCCCACAGAACACATTCAAAATAATGAAAATGCAGAGGAATAAGGAGAGTATGGCTCCACTTGGAATCTAATACACACTATATATATAACTTTTCATACCTAGAACCAGATGGAAACCCTATATTTGGGAACACTCCCATATGACCCCTCATTACCTCCTTTGCAAATCATTAATAAATATAATCTCCAAGGCAATATCACATTAAACCTAACTTCTTCTCCTAAAGAGAATGAGTACCTCAATCTCGAGGAAATATTCACTTGATATGATAATGAAATAAAATATATGATCCAAATTAATACAAAGCATCTCCATGGAACCTGACCTAGAGATTATGCTCCTCCTCTTCCTCCAGTAGAGCCTCAATGTACACTCATAGCAGGGGTACCTCAGCCACAGGGGTTTATCCCAATGAATGAAACAAGGCCAGAATTCTCATCCACCAAAATTCCATAGACATCAATATAAATAAATCCAATCCTAGATGGATATTAATATTTTCCTTAATTAAGGAAAAAACGGGAACTGATTCATGAAAATCCATAAACTGTGTACACTGTCAAGTATCTTCCTCAAGTACAGAAGTGTCGACCTGACCAATTATCCCCCTTAGCCACCCATACATAGTTACCAAATGACATGAATCAAGGTATCATTAATAAAATCGAGTCCATGGTATATTTCGTGGAATTGATGGAAGGAAGAAGTTATCTAATACAACTGGAACTAAAGCTTTACCCTGACTAGGTGTGTAATATTCCAACACCACTAGATTTTGAGAATTCTGTTTTCCAAGAATCCAATGGATTAGGTGACCCGAAACAAAAACTAATGAATTGTGAATCTTATTATTATCCCATGATTAGAACCCCAAATAAAAAAAATAAGCAGTGAATCTTAAATGCTTCATTTTAACCCTATAAGGTTCAGCCTTTGTATGTTATACTAGTTTTCTAGCTTATTCGATAGAGGGTTTGGTGGATTTTAGGTGAGAGTTCCTTTTCTAGTTTAGCTCAACATTTCCAAAGACAACAGTTAGGGGCCACATGAACTACAAACAATGTAATAATTATAGATTCTAAAATTGTATTCCCAGATTAAATGGTCTAAACTACTCTTTGAACTGGCTGGTCCCCCAAAATAGAATTATATCTATGTGCATCGATTACCTTTTAGATGAGCGATGAAGGCCACTCATTCTAGTAAAATATACTTTTAGGTGTCAGTATTAATATTCCACTGTCCAAAGAATAGAATATTCCATACAATGTACTAACCTCAATTACTGGATTGACCCACTGACCCTAGAAAAAAGAGTGGGAAGAGATGAAGCATCCCCCATTACACAAAATCCACACCATTCTCTTGATCCATACTTCATGCTTGTAATAAATTTTGTAGGGCCTCTAGGATCTAAATAACAACCTCAACCTCAACAAGATGAGTGGAGTTAATCTAGGATAAGCCAATTTTAGGAATTTTGAAATAATGTTTACACATTCTGAGATGACCATGTCTATGGCTACTCGGTAGCCTCAATGAATTTCAACTTGCTCCACCTACCAAAACCAAAGAGGGTTGATGAAATAGTTCTTGAAGACCATCCATATTACTATCCCTTTCACCGGATACTGGGACATAATATCCCATAAATATTTCTATTTATTTACATTTTATAAAGAAATATAGATTCAGCGAATGTTAAAATGGGACAACCACTAGTACAAGTGGATTTTATTTGAACCACTAACCCATATGAAGGTGATTAGTGAAACAATTTGGTTAGAAAAATGGATTAGTTGGTCGATACTCAGATCACTATGAAAATTTTCACCCATGGTCATAGAAAACTATTAGAATCATTGAAACAATTGATTGTGCCCCCAACATTTCCTAATGAAATGCGGCTGATATCCTTGAAAACAAAATCCTCTGAGAGTTGACTGTCTAAGAAGCACTTTGACCAGAAAGGATGAGAGAAGGTTTCCAAAGATGAACCAATATTAAGTTCAAAGATTGAATTGACACTATATGATTTTATTCTATAATATCTAAAATTATGGTCAGCACCCAACCAAATGAAACCACAAAAAAGTCAAATTGGAAGAGTCATCATCATATGATGACCTGATCTTTAGATCCATTAATTTCATTCACTTAGTGGTTACCTTCTCAGATAAAGCGTATGGATAAGAACCATAGATCCTTGCTCCAAATTAGGTAACCATAATTAGAGTCCATAGAATTCAAGGATACTAGGAAATACGTAGTTGGTGTCAAAACAATATTTCTGGCCGCATACTAGCTCGAACGGTCAATATCACAGAAACCCATGAAAGAACCATTTATAAGACCAAATTGGAATAAGAAAATTCACCTAACTCTACTAGAATCCACCATGTCCCAAAAAACCCTACATATCCATTAAAATAGGATAAAATGGCTAATCACCAATGGTGTTTAGCCAGACCTGGTCAGATAACCCCACAAAGCATAGAAGCACTTCCATCTCCTTTCCCGAGGGCTGAACCACCCTCATCCAATGATCACGCCCTTAAACACCATTGAATGACCAACCCAATGTTTGGAAGCACCGACCTTTTGAATATAATTATGATATTATGAAATAATTGGGTTCATTACATGCTAATATATCAGTCATGAATGCCATGAACTTGTCAAAGGTTCTTAGGGAAGTACATATAGAATATTTCATAATCACCTAGGAGTTTAAAGATGAAGTTACCACTGATAAAATCAATCATACTATGAAAAATCCTATAGAATTTCATGTTGTTATGTCCTTCACATATCATGATGAAGTCTCTATTATGTAGGGACACATCAAACCCTTATATGTGTCTGGGAAGATAAATTGTATCGGTGTCCAGAAAGTATTTATTGAAAATTTCTCTTGAGGTAATATCATCCCACTATCGAAACATCACAAGAGAGGCAGTATTGATCATAATCTAAAATAATTCACCACAACTCTGTTGGGATATGATATAAGTGAACAGAATCCATTCATCCAAATCAAGCGAAAATCATGGTTTGGGGACCTTAATGCAGACTTGTAATTTTTAGTGGTTCGGTAAAACATGGACTTCACATCTTGATATGAAGTCCCTAGTTTCACCATTATATAGTGATTCCCTAATCATACCATTAGTACATAAAATATAGCATTATTAGAAAGAAAGGGACGTTTCATGTCAATAAGGCCCCATTCAAATCATGAGTGTCAAACTATATCTATGCTAGATTCTAAAAACTAGAGGTAAATAAATCCCCAGTCGATTGTATTGATATGGTCACCACTTGACATGGTTTTTAAGTGGTCCATGATGACCCTTTCAAGAAGCTTAGTGAGAAAAAAATATCTTCCATCAATCATGTGGAGTCTAAGAGTCCCTATTCGGATGCATATTAAGCATTCCACATTATTTTAGTCATGTCCAAAAATCCAAATAATATAGAAACATACATTGGCCCCCAAGCTAATAATGAATGGTAAACTGGAAATTCCCTCAATACATCTTCATATATCTTGATAATTCCCACCTAACCACCTAAGGTAGAATAGAAATAATAAATTTTCCATTCCCTCACCCCATCCTCTCCACATAATCCCCTTATTTCAATCGGGTCATTAGAAGCTGCATCAAACCACTGATGCCAAAATTGAAACTCTTATCTCAAATATGGAGATTTTATCTTGATAATTGTTTCCCCATCAGAAGAGGATAATGATGAAGTACACAATAAGGAATAGTAAGAGGAAGAATAATATAGGGATTCTGCTCCAGAATTTGAGGAGGGTGTCTTTACCACCATTTATGAACTCAGGAAAATAAACATTAGTACCAAATAATACCTACAACTCACTCTGGTTAGTACGACCATGTATTCTAATAAGAATGGTTTATAAAACTACTTATTAAGGAATAATCGTGTTATTTTCACCTGAAACTATATAGAAACTCCAAGAATAGATCCTATTGTGGGGACCCACCACTTGGACCTACCAGGAGACCACTGTGGCTACAAGAAAGAAGCTAGTCTACTGAAATAATAGAGGTTGAAGTAAATAATAACATCATAGAAAACGTTATTATGGAGGCCCTATATCCCATCTGCCTAAAAAATATAGTCCTCATAAAAATTAATAGCTCACTGATCAGAGGCTACACCGATTTCAAGGATTTCAATCAGCATAGTCTGAAATTTGACTTCCCGAACCTGATCACTGAATTTATGATCAATGAAAATTCCATATATCGATCTCTCTCTTTGATGGATGGATATTCAAAAAAATTAATATCTGAATGGACTGAGAATATGAATAAGTGAGTTCCTTTAGGTCCCCCAAGGGAGTATTTTTATACAAGGTAATGTATTTTGGTCTATAAAATTATAGTGCCACATATCAGCATTCCATTAATCGCATTTTCATGACCTTCATGGGAAAGATCATTAAATTCTATGTTGATGAATTGGTGGTTAAATCATAACAAATCTCGAACCACATGTCATATCATGAATTGTTCTTCAACAAATTGTGAAGTCATCGCCTAAGAATAAACCCATTTAAATTTTATTTTGGTTTCACCACAGTGAAACTATTTAACCTCTTTGTATGAAATCATGTCATTGAAGCCGACCCCAAGAAGAAAAAGGCCATCATTGGCATGTCACCTCCTCGCAACCGCGTGGATTTGAGAGGACAACAAGGAAACCTAGCCTTCATTTTTCACTACATAGAAAACCTTATATGAAAACGATTCCCATTCATCAGGTTGTTGAAAAGGGGAGTTGTCTATTAATAGATTAAAAATTTTCATGAAACACTCATTAGTATTAATACACAACTATTATTCCCTCGAATTTTAATGTCGCCTGTCAAAAGAAGACCACTCTTACTATATGTGACATCATTAGAGCAGTCAGTAACCCCCTTTCATGTATAGAAGAATAATCCTGATGGTGAAAAAATCATTTGTTATCGAATATAGAATATGAATTATGTTGACACCCATTATCGAAATATAGAAAAGTGATGCATGTCACTAATATTCATGATATAAAAATGGTGACACAACCTGCAGTACCACGAGGTGTATTTGGTCTCACACAACAACCCATTCAATAACATTTATAGTGGTCCAATATTAACCAAACATCTATCTTGGTGGTAAGTAATTTAGTCAAAGATTGATATGTGGTTTTTACATAAAAAATTCATCAAAGTCCATGAATTAGCTGATTTTGAAGTAGAAAACCCCTCAGAAAAAACGGATCCACTCGATGTTGAACTTTACAATAAAGAGGATTTCACTATTCAAGAGGAATCCAAAACATGTGATATTCATTTTGACAGTTCATATATTATCACATCATGAAAAAAATTGGAGGAACACAAGATTAATAGAGTTTTTATGGGATTAATATTCATATATTAGGTAAAGGAAGTCCTTATTTACTCTTTCATAGTGTCATAGTGGTGCACAAAGAACGAACATAGTACCATGCTCTCATTCTTGGCCTAGTGCTTTCATTTCATGTTCAATTAAAAAATATGATGATAAAAGGTGATTTGGAACTAGTCATTATTAATTTCAATATAGACTAATCTATCAAAAATAAAGAGATAATTCCCTTTTTTGACATTGTTTGAGGGTTAATGGAGGAGTCCCTCTCAGAACTGATGCTAAATCATGTCCTCCAATCGCAAAATGCATAGTTTGATGCATTAGAAAATATAGCCACACCTATGAATAATATATATTGGGACAAAATAGTCATCAAAATTTCCCACATTCATAATGTCTTACAATTCATTCAGGACAACATGAAAAAATTGACAAGATTAGTCCCATCCATGAGTCGTATGGTCCTACAACCACATGGATGAATTCCACTGTGTATTACCTTCAAAAGGGAATACACCCATCAGACAGGTCTAGAAGAGGGAAAATCTAGATAGGAGAAATTAATCTCATTTTTAATGATGTTACAAACCAAAAGAATATCCTCAATATGTGAGGCCTTGATGGGAGCCTTCACTGATGCATTCATAGAGAATAAACCAAAGCATCCATTAAGGAAGTACAAGTTAGAACTTGTGGGACACATCAATTAGTATCCAATTACTCTCATAAAATTAGAAATCATGGATTCTAATTTCTCACTATGACGTAGCATTGCACTAGAATCACCAAGAAGATCTACTATTGTTAGGTTCACGACAAATTCATCCACTAACCTCTGTAGTTACTTCATTCATACAATTACTCCTATACATTTTATATATAGGGAATGAACATTGTTAGAAAACATACTCCCGTGATGTCCAATAAATTAATTTATATTCTCATAGAAACTGACTTATTTTCTCAATGGGCAGAATTTATAGCACTCATAGATGTTGGTTCATTAAAACATTTTCATATTTTTGAAAGCCAATATCATCACAGGATTTGGTGTCCCTTATATAATAAGGATGGTGAATAGTGAAATTACAATTCTGAAAAATTGGACAAAATATATAATGAGTATGGTATGAAAACAAACCATTCATCCCGCTAACTTGTAGTGGCCAACAGACCGATAGAGACCTACAACAATACCCTATCTAGTATACTCTAGAAGATGGTTGAAAGGTACAAGAAATCTAGTCCAAAAAACTCTTATGTGATCTAGGGTCTCATCAGACCATGACCTGTACCGCCATTCAAACAACACATACTCTTTAGTGTTAGAGAGAGAGGGGGGCCTACTAATTGAAGTTAAGTTACCCTCATTAAACATTTCTATACGTGATCATCTATCCATAGATGATTGATCCCAAAAGTTACTGGATGAGTTAGAGATACTGGATGAGATAATATTTCCTACCTTTCACCATTTGGATATTTATCAAAATAATCATGCATTATCCTTCAAAAAAATGGTTCACCATCAGTCTTTCCATGAAAAGTAATTGGTGTTGGTCCTTTTAAATCTGATGATACATGAAAAGAAAGCACCAAGATTGGTGCCAAAGTGGGAGGTATTGTATGTAATACCCAAGGTGTATTTCGATGGAGAATATTCATTAACATCACATCATGGATATCATACTGAAACTCCTTCAGATGTAAGGTTCTAGATGATATATTTTTTGTTTTTAAATGTAATGTCATGATCACATGATGATAAAATTCAAGAAAAAATTAATCACTAAATGGAAGTATACTACATAACATGTATGTCTTTACCACATGATAATAAAATGTGTTGAATTCATCCCTGTATCATGACTTTAAAAATTACTTATGATGTCCTCACCACATGATATTAAACCACATGGCTAAAATGTCCTTACCACATGATATAAAACTCTATGGAATTAGTGGTTGCAACATGTCATTAAATTGTGCAACTAATGGCCTCACCACATAACATTAAACATAATGGAATAATAGTGTCATAAATTGAGAGTACATTGACTACAACATTGGTCAACTTTAATTATATGTTACATAACTACATGTGTCTTGATTCATGTCCTCGTAGGATAGGTAGTGACACATAGATCCTCAAATCTGGGTCTAGTCAAAATAAGGTTCCAAATTCTCCACCCTGGGTATGGGTGAGATCTGCACTGGGTGTTGTTTTAGAAATACCTATGGATTAATCCCCATACATTGAGATATGTAGTGACACATAAACCTAAATTACTAGCCCAAACACTACCATAAAAAATGCATCCCTTCTTATGTATGATCAAAAGTGGAAAACATAGGTTTATCTAAAGAACTACATATAAAATTATTCACAATTCTAATGATATAGGTAGAGATTACTGAATCCAACATCTTGGCCCAACAGCCACATGATTCAAAAATTCCTCTAATGTAACCTCAAATTTCCTTTGTATTTCAATAAAACACTTTTATATTCCTTATTTCTCATACCAAACATATCTCACATGGGAATTGAGATTGTAGATAGGTTTTCCCCTATAAAAATTGAGTATGGGTAGATGATAGGTCCATCATATAAAAGTAACACTTAATAAAATTCCATTCCTTTTTTATGGATCTGACTTATGAAGGGAACTTCTAGAACTATGTGTGGCTTGATTCATGCCCTGGATGGATACATAGTGCTACCTGAATTCAACATCCCGGCCCAACCGATAATAACAAAAAAATACCCCTTCCTTGTGTATGGGTCCGACTTTCATTAAAAAGTTCATATAACTACATCTGGATTGACTCTATTCCCAAAAAGAGATGTAGAAGCACTCAGGTCACTGAATCCAGGCCCAACTGGAACAAAGGATCAAAAGTGTAATGCCCCCATCCTTGGTAACGACATCCCTATATGGTAGAATAATCTGGTACCATCCCATGTTTCCTACATTGAGCATAGATCATGTTGGATTAGTAGTTTTGGTATGATATTCCCTTCATGTTCAAGGTGTATCAATCCAAAAAAGGTTGCAATGGTTCTAATTGTAAGACTTGAAAAAGGAACATTAGGCATTTCCACTTCACAACATGGAACCTACATCCTTACCATAAAATGCTAAAATTCATGGTATGTCAATAGCTATGTCTTTCTTGATTGTTCATATAATGATGTATATAGAGACATGCGGGACATGTTCCTTAGTCCAACCGCTCAAAAATAAATTTCCATATCTCCTACATGTAAATGAGTGATGGAGATTCCTAACCCTAGATCCCACTTCAAGGATCATTCAAGGAATCATTTACCCCATACACATGAATTTTATCTATATTGGGGATTCCATACATAATGTATAATCATGAACTAGAAATTTCATCCATGTCTGTATGCACACTTTCCATATATCGAACTCTATGCTTCGGGAAATTTCATATCTTCATAAACATCCACAACTATCGAAAATTGAAGGTTAGTGTCCTTAAGACACCTTTACTAGACTATGAACAATATTACCTAGAGGCGTTGTATATGATTCCCAGAAAATCATGTCATCGAAAGGGAAATTCATCCCCATGATATGATTTTCCAACCTCTAAACACTTAATGGCTTCCAAGCCTCGTATCAGTCCCCCTGATCCAAAAATTCCAAGAACCATGTTTTACACATTCATTCCCATTCACCTCGAAATTATTCCATAACATCCTATCTTGATTATCCTTTACACACTCATGGATTTTATGGATATTCATCCCCAAAACATGACCCTAAACATTGATGCCAACATCCTCACAAAATGATATTAAACTATGTGGGAAAAATCTCCTTATTGTGTGATGTCAAACTACCTAACACCATAATTTTCTCACTTGATAGGACATTTCTTTCAACATCAATCACCAACCATACCATCTCTCATATTTTTGTATGTATTCATTACTATCTACATTGGATACATAGATATGCCTAGATTTCACAACCAAGTCATGCCACCTCCCCCAACAAAAACATGGTACCCCTTCCCAATATATGAGTTAGTCCCGCACAAGTAACTTCAAAAACCATGTAAAACTTTATTCCTCCCCAAGAAGGGTACGTAGTGATGCTTAGACTCTCAACCTAGTCAAGTAACACTAAGAGTAAAATATACGGCCATGCACATGGGTTATACTTATGAAGGGTGTTTCCTACATAAAACTACATATGGATTTATTCTCATCTCATAGGGTACATAGTGATGCCCAAATCCTATGAATTGGTCTTGACCATGGAGGAAACAAAAATGTCTCATCCTCTTCATGATAACTTAGTCAATGTAGGGAACTCTAAAAAACCATATTTGCAGGACCATTTAAAGAATATACACATCTCCACTCTTTCATGTCAGATCATCTATGTCCTTTCCACATGGAACTAAACTGAACGAAAATTGTCCTAATCATATAGTGTTAAAATAAATAATAAAATTTCCATGTTTCATGATAATAAAATACATAAAATCACAATTTTCACATTCGATAGGATATTTCAACCAGCATCATTCACCAACCATTTCATATTAAAAACGTACATATGGACTGATTTCAGCCAATAAGGATATATAGTGATGCCCAAACATTCATCCCAGTCCTATCAACTCTAATATAAAACGTTTCTATCCTTGGATGAACAACCCTATGAGGTGAACTGATCCTTTCTAATACCCTATTTCTCACACCGATCATAGATTATGTGCATGTAGGGACCTTGGAAGGGGATTTCCCAAGGAGAAATGGTAAAACAAAATATTCACTCTTATATATGAGTCAGATCTATATAGTTAATTCCAATCATCATGTGTAATCATGCTTTTAATATTGTTAATATGTATAGAAACATCCTTTCCAGTTCTCAAACTCAATTACCATGGAAATGTCAGATCTCCATAAACTCCCATGGCTAGAAGAAATGGATAGATAGTGACATGAGGACACCTTTTGATGACTATATTGAATATGACATGGTGGCTCTAAATAAGTTTCCCATAAATAGGCCAATCAACCAAGGGAAAATTAATCTTCAAGAAAGGCTTTTCCGACCACCATACACTCAATGGATTCCAAGGTCCCTACAATTTCTCTTGATCTATGAACCCTCAAAATAACGGTTTATTCTTTCCTCCCCCCTCAAATATCGAGTATGTTAGGAAATTTGTTCTCGGTTACCCTCTAATTAACCATGTATTCTATATCACTATCTTAAACATAAGAAATTATGAATGCATGATAGGTGATACCCAATTTTCATCTTTGGGGCCTAGCTGTAACAAAAATTGAAAATATCTCTTCCCAACCTACTATTAGAACATGTGGAAGAAGTTTCTAGACACAATAAATGACATTAACCTAGTGAACCTATGAATTAATTAAATCCAAATAGTAAGGCCAATGGGAGACCCACCTCATTGGTGAGATCATATAAAATACAATAAAGTCCCATTCATATGTGCGAACCATATACACGTATGTAGGAACCTTTAGAGAACTATTTCCTTAATTATTCCAATCAATATAGGATATGTAGTGATGACCGAATCTCATACCTCAGGCCCATCCATGAAAAAAATTCCCCCTTTTCATGATTAAGGGTTAGACCAATGCATAGAACCTCCTCGTTCATGTATAGGGATAACGTATCTACCTATTCCAGATAAATTTCGGTTTGAAATGACACTTTCATTTTAGGCACTCCCTTTTAACTAACCATACTATGTTCCTAAGAAGTTATGAATCCCCATAACAATCCTTGGCCATCGGAAAATGGAAATTCAGTGACCTGAGGAAACCTTTGGTTGTCTATAAACTATATTCCTTAGTGTCTCAACATATTATTCCCAAAAAAGGCAAGTGAACCAATAAAAAATTCATCCACATGATAGGCTTTTCCTAACTCTATATTCCCATATGAAATTTATATCCAACATTAGTCCATACTTTCAGAAACCCCTTAATTGATAGTTTACATATTTTCTTTCCCTCCATGCATAAAAATGATATAATATTATTGGTTGGAATACCATGATAAGGGGAATCTTTTATCTCTTTTTTTAGAGTAAAAATTACATTAAATCATAAGTCCCAAATGTCTTAGATTAATAGTGGTAAAAACCAACTTGCATCATTCATCCTTTACACATGATTAATACGTTTAGGAGTAGTCTATCATTTAATAAAATGAATGATACAAATTCCATTATATTTTTCAAACACCACTCCATTTTCAAGCCACCGTTGGTGTTCTTCAGAAATATAAATTCCCATAAAATTACATATCCATCAACAGTGGAAGGTAAGTGTACTGAGGACACCATTGATCGTCTATACAAAATATTCCCTTGTGGATTAGAATATGTTACCAAAAAAGGTACATCATCCAAAATAAAATTCATTTTCAAGAGAGGATTTTACTACATTCATACACCCCAATTCCTCACATGCCCCATATCATGTCTCAAATCATTATGTCACAAATTTGGGACCAGAAAATTCCATCATGCATGTATGAATAATATTGGTAAATTCTCATCTAATATACCATATTGGCGACCTTGAACAACAATTCATACTCAAAGATGTTCAACCTAAAACATTAGAAATGTCAGTCCAATTTTCGAGAGACTAAACATCCCATGAAAGTATATAGAATACTAAGTAGGTTAAAATAAGAAAAGGTCACCTCATTAAAAAAAATTGAGTACTCACTCACTAAACCCGCACTTTTTACAGTTTAGGAAAAATATCTAACAATCAAGAATTAAAATGACCCAAATCATGTTTGGTCGAAAAACCACAAATGGAGTCATATGAAATGGCTATGTAGAACCTAATAAAACCACTCCAAATGAGGTTATGTAAAAATAAGGAAATTAACACAAAAAGAAACACTGTTCATAAGTTTTTCTATATAACCCTATAAAATTCAAAATATTCTCACTAAGTCCCTCTTCTCAAGAAAAATTTAGAGAATTATCTAATATGTCATTCAAATCAGGACCAATTTTGCATCAGAATAACCTCATATTTGTCCTGATTGGAACCCTGGTTTTTGGGGAGAATTTATTGGATCCTGAAAACTATGTACGGGAATTTGGAATAATCATATTGATTTAGAAAAGTAAGGATATAAAATCATATTATCAGTTGAAAACAAAACGTTTAATATGGATAAAATGGATCATGATAAGGTTAATAAGCATAGTATAAACCATTTTTAGAATTCAACTCCATGTGGTAATCTTCTACGTGAAGACATCCACAAAATATTAGTTTACAGGAAGAAGACAGTGGTTCCTACCCTGTAAAATAAAGAAAATCATTTGTGTGAATGAGGCTGTAAAATATGTCACCACATGAAATCCATCATGAACTCAAACGATTCATGGGTTAGGATAAGACATCATCTCCCTACAAATGAAACAAAGTTATTCAAGGGACTGAGGTAGTGGATCTTTCTTCCATAGATGATCACCCTATACCCCTTTCTAACTAAGTCACCCGTGGCCCGTGTTTCTTTTGTGGGATATCAAGAAAGGGGGATCATAGCCTCATCGAAGATGGCCATCTGTGCTGGTATATAGTTCCAAAATTCTCTATAAATAGATTATTAGGGATGAATTTTAAAATAATAGAAGGGTGATTGATCAATGAAGGCATGGAAGAAGAGAGCACCAAAAACAAGGACTCTTTTGATGATTTCTTATAGGTAAATACCCACCACATGGCATTAAGAAGGAAAACAAACTAAAACCAATTGGATGTTTTCAAACTAACAAAAATACATGGAAATATTTCCCATGAAGTGCCGAACCAATACCACATTGGATTGTAGGATTTTGTCATAGAAAAGAGTTTTTGTATTTAGAACCCTACCCTGTATAGAAAATCGCTACACAGATGGAACTAGAACTTGTGATGTATCGTGATACAAGGATGGAACTTGGATCTACATAGAAAATCTCAATGAGGTTTCAATCTGGGTCTTTATAACACAATGGTATGAGGAAGGTCCCCTACCCACATAGAAATATGATATACAGAGGATTCCCAATCCCTTATAAGGATATAATCTACAGAATGGGGGTGTCCTAGGGAGTTCTACCTATTATCCCCAACAACTTCCCTATGTTTTTGTCACAACATCTTCAATCCCTCTGTATAAAAATCCAAAAGAATCAGGAAGACCCCTCTCCCAAAGAAACCAGAGATGTATGATGAGAGCATCAGGTTCAGCAGCATTCCACCCTTATTTTAATCTAACTCCATGATTTTTCACAATGCTTCACATTTCATTGGCACCACCCAATGGTCATTTTCTTAAATCATTAGAAAATGTTGAGGGATCCCAAAAAGAAATTACAATGTGGACCAAACATGGTGTGATGTGAACAATTTTGAATATCATCAATCCTCCCATGAAGTATGTGGTACTGAAAATTTATGTTTTCATGATCTTGTTATTTTGAGAGTAGAGGGGGTCAATTTGGTTAAATGGGATTCCCTCATCCTCCACTTATTGAGGCATAATTTGGCCCTGGACACCTTTTTCTATAGAGGCATGCAGTGTCCTATATTTTATTCTCCTTTATCTTCCAAAAAAATCACATGATTATGGTAGCTCATAATAGGGCAGACCGACGGAATGTCCCTAAGTATACAGTCCCCTGGTAATGAGGGTTCAGACCCTATGATAATGAAAAGACCCCCCCCCCATTATAGGGATCGAGGGAAAGAAATATTATTTTCCCTCAATGAGGGCCATTATTAAAAATTCATTCATTATCCTGGAACTAATTACAAGGCACTCCAACTAAGGTAATCCTGAAGACTATTTTGGAAGAGGTGGTGATTGTGTTCCTCTTAGCCTCATCTTGGGATTCATATACATAGGTCTCCAAACATGACAATACTAGATCTGAAGAAAAGAGATGGAAATTATGCACTTAAATCCCCTCTCTCCTCCCCTTTGGGCTTCAGTATCATCCATCAGTAGATGAAGAGGGATTTACAATTTTTAGATCAACTACATCCTCTTGTTTCTCACACTGAGAAAGTATCACATGGTCTTATAGGTTGAAGGTGATCATGGAATATACATGTTCCCAACGAATTGGCCTTCTTTGTTAATGTAATCCCCAAACATAAAATAAAATGGCCCACATCCACGTATGTAAGCACCAGATTCAATTGAAGAGGGCATTTTAAAAGGTGTAATCTCCAATCAAATCCCCCAACTAGGAATCTCCCATGTGTAATCCCCAATCATGATCTATATGAGAATATTGTGTGAATAAGCCATGATCATCCTCCATTAATGTGTCTTCTCCAATGTGTCAGACCCCACTCAAACCAAACTATGAGTGCTCTGATTCCCAACTAATAAGGACATGTAGGAAGCCTCCTATAAGTTCATGCTCGACACCCAAATTCCCATAATGTTTTTAGGCAACATCCCTAGTAGGGTAACATTCACCCAAGAGACCATGTTTCTTCTAGGTATCACATCCTACCATGTCATATGTCCCACACCATCCATGAAAGACAACCTATCACTTGGATTTTATTTCCAAATGATGTTAAACTACATGGTCATGTCCCTATCACACATCCTTAAACGGTGATTTTTCTAGTATTGTAAAACAAAACTACATGAGGATTTGTAGGAATCCAATATTATGGGTTATAACTTAATGTCAATACAATTATCATCCCCCTAGATGAAAATAAACTCCAGATCAGCATATCATATGGATTTTAAATAGGATTTTCTTAGTTAAAGACTATGTAATTCCAAATTTATCACCAAAATGGTGACATTGATGGAGAACATCCAATATATAATGATCATTCCATTGACAGGGAACATTTGATACATACATATGATTTCTAACCCTTGTCGAATCATGATCATCTACTTCTCTTTGTTTAATTAGTGGACATATTCATGGGAATGAATCATGGATTCATGAAAACATGAACATAGATTAAATATATAAGATATTCCGAGAATAGGAAAAAGTTCACCCAAAAGGGTGATTTGAGCCCTATCTCTCATCCTCTTGACCAATTCGAGTTCTTATTTCTCATTGGACAAATAATCCAACAAACATCTTCCTTTAGAAATATGTTCCACGAATCATGGATGTGAGCGTCATTGGGTGTTCCTAGTTCTATGAATGAAAACTCGTTGGAGACCAAACAAATATGATATACTTGATATCAATAATTTCACACCGGATAACACATGAAATCAACCCACTCGGACATAAACCTATAGCTATTAGAAATGGAATGGTTACCCAGACATAAATTGCATAAATATGTCACCTCCAACACAATATATGAAGTATATACTTACAATTCCTTATTTTACCATTCTTATCATCGAGCACAATAGTTTCATAAAAAATATTGGATTTCAGGTGTTTATGGTTTTTGGATATTTAGGGGTTTCTTAGGGATTTTTAGGATTTTTAATTTTTTAGTGTTTTGGGTGGTTTTTATAGTTTTTTTGTATGTTTTTGTATTTTTATGGATTTTATGGTTTTGAGTATTTTTAGTGATTCTTAGTGCCTTTCAAGAGGTTTTAGGGGGGGTTCAGGATTTTTATGGGGTTTCATGGTTTTGTAAGTGTTTCTTGGGTTAATAGTGATATTAGGATTTTTTTAGTTTTCCTTAGTGTTTATTATGATTTTGAGGGGTTTTATGGGTTTTAAGGTATTTCTGGATTATTTTAATATTTTTAGTGTTTTAGAGTTTTTAGGGTTTTTAGGGTTTTTAGTGGTTTTAGGGGTTTTAGTTGTTTTTTGGGGGGTTTTATTTTTTCAATTTCATTATGGTTTTTACTGAGTTTAATTGGTTTTTATGGTTTTTATGGTCTTTATAGGGTTATTTTGGTACATTTAGGGTTTTAGGGTTTTTAGGGTCTTTTAGAGTTATCTACTGCTTTTAGGTATTTTGTGTTTTTAGGTTATTTTAGTGGGTTTTATGGTTTTTTGGGGAATTTTTGTTTTTACGGGGTATATGGAGTTTCTATGGTTTTTAGGGATTTATGGTGTTTTTTTTGTATTATGTTTATTTTTATTTTATAATTTTTAATTGAATTTAGGGTTTTTTTGTGTTTTAGGGTTTTCATAGGGTTCTCAATATTTTTCTGGGTTTATTAGGGGTTATAGGTTTGTTTGAGAATTTAGTGTTTTTAGGGGGTCTCAGGGTTTTAATGATTTAAGGGTTTTAGGATTTATGACGTTTTAATAGGTTTTCAAGGTTTTAGGGTTTTTAGGTGTTTTATGATTTTATGATTTTTTAGGCTTTTTAGGATTTTAAGGATTTAATTGTTTTTTAAGTATTTTATGGTTTTTACAAAATAAGTATTGTTAGGGTTTTTTGGGTTTTTTGGATTTTAATGTGTTTTAATGGTTTGGGGTTTATAAGGGGTTTTTAGGGGTTTTGTGTTTTTTAGGATTTTTATGTTTATCATGGTTTTAGGTTATTCATAGTCAATAATTTTTTTTTGTTATTAGGACATTTAGGGTTTTAGGTTTTTTATAGTTTTTATGTTTATTCAGGTTTTTAGAGTCATTGGTGGTTTTTAGAGTTCTATTTTGGGGTTTTTGGGTTTTTTTGGGGGTTGGGTGTTTTTTGGGAAGGGGGAAGATATGGTTTTTATAGTTTTAAAGGTTTTAGAGGTTTTAGGGTAGTAAATCATTTAAAGTTGTATTAGGGGTTTTTATGTTTTATGGTTTTGATGAGTTTTTTTGTTTTTAGGTTTTTTGGAGTCATATACAAATTTTTTTGTTTTTAGGGTTTTTCAATTGTCTTTATGGATTCATGGGTAGAAGAGGTGTGAGGCTAGGTTATTCCCGACCCCCATAGAATTTATCATGAAAAAAAGAAGCAGCAGAAAAGGGAGGGGAGGGGTCAATCACCCCACACCCAAAAAACCCTTTACAACCCAAGTCCCAAAATACCCTAAAAAAGAAAAATCATAAAAGAAAAAACACTATCACAGCATCAGCACATCTCATCTAACAAGTCAATGCCTCCATCCCCATAAGGGTCTCCATCACCACCATAACAAGATGAAGCATCAAACTCCATTGACACCCATTTAGATGAGTCATATTTCCTTTGGAAGGCAATGTAATACTCTCTGAGACGTTGCTACTCTAAATTCAGTTGTGCCTTGATAGGACGACCTCCCCAGCCAGAGGAAACTGACTTAGCTTTGCAAGAGGCTCTCGTGGACACTGTATTAGGAAAGGTCGAATAGTCCTTCCTCAGATTCCTTTTTCGGGGATCTAAAGAGACCTTTGCAGGTTTGTTTTCCTTCCCATCTAGCATGGATACCTCGAGCAAGGCCTTCTCTTTGATTATCATATTCATATTATGATTCATCCTTCTAATATCCTCCTAGAAATAATATTGGTAAGGGATGAAGGTGGATTCCTTATTACGGGAGCAAAGTATCCCACACTAGGGCACAGTAGGAACCACCAAGGCGGGTTCCTCCATAGCCAGACAAGGAGGGGTCACCAAACCAGCCAGGGTTGGCTGAAATTTTCCCTCCTCCCTATTCTGCTTGCTTTCGTCCTCCTACAACTCAAGAAAACCCATACAACCAGGACTGTCAAAAAGATTCTCCTCACGTGCCTCTAGGATTGGCCCCATCACCATCTCCTGTGTGGTGGAATCCCCCTGCTTGGGATTATCCCCCTTCTTAGCTCTCCCCCTACCCGCACGGCATCCCTGTCTCCAACAGTCCCCCTTGTTCATCCGCCTCCTCCAACTTGTCCATTGTTCCCTGCTCCTCCACCTTCTCCCACTCAGACACTTGACAGTCACCTCCAGCAGTCCCCCTAAGCACCGCCCCAGGGAAAACCCTTTCATGTTCTTCTACCACCCTCTGCTCAGAAAAGTCTCCATGTGCAGCAACAATCGCCTCCATCTCACCAGCAGGTCGTGCTACTGAAGATCCCGGCTACTGGTCCACACTCCCTCTATCACGCCCAGCATCAACAACCTTCACCCCAATCCCATGAGCAGAAGGCATTTCATTCCCATATCCATCAAGAAGACACCCTTGAACATCCTCCTCAGTATCTAGCCCTTGAAAATGGTTGAAGGTTGGAAAGGCTTCCAGCCTCCTCAAGATTCTATTATAAGAGGAGATATGCATCTTGCCAGCAGAAAGCTCTCTGTTTGCAGAATTTTCAATATCCAAAAGCTGCAAGTATCTCCACAGTATCATGAATATATCAATCACCTTTTTCCCCTACTAGAATTGAACAGTTGGACTCCCTAAACCATGAACACCTATTTTAGAACCTTGACCCCCCCACAGCACCACTGGAAGATCATCCTGCACAATCCTCAGGCCCAGTGATCCAGAACCAGGACCAAAAGTAGTTTCCACCCGCTTAGCATCACTCCTTTGATGCCCTCTTGGAACAGTTAGTGAATCCTCCATAGCATGCAACCCCACCCGAGCCTGACCCTCTTCACAAGACTCAACCTGAACCACCTTCAAGTGATGAGGAACTGTGTTCATAACCTCTTGTGCCTCACCCCTCTCTTGTCTCTCTCCGCTATCCACCTTCTGCACTTGCTTCAAAGCACCAAAATTCCTACTATCATGCCTGGAAGACCAATCACTATGCCCCAGTTTCCAAAAGGAGGAGCAAAAATCAGTCCACAACTCAAAAATCACAGGTGGCTTCTACCGCAGCTCCTCACCAACATCAATCCAAACAAAATCAACCGGTTTTTTCGATGCATCAATATCAATAAAGGCCCTTAGGGAAATAGGGTGGAAAATGGGCCTTCTTATACTGTCCACACATAAGATCCTTCCCACCAGATTTTTAAACATGGAAATAATGGAGAAATTTTGAAAGTGATAGGGAAGTTCAATAAATCTAACCCAAGATGCCACCATCAGGGATTCACGATGCAGATACAGATCAAAGCTCCACCAGGAAATAGCTAAACGAACATCATTGCATCTTCTCGGAGCCACAGACTAGGCATGAATCATATTCTCCTCTTTTGCAAAGAGAATCAAGACGTGACTGCTACCGAGAATTCCTACCATGGCGCGATCTTGGAGATCCAAATGTTCAAACACGAATCTATCAAAAACATCATCCAAAGGTCACCAATTCTAGAAATAGGCAACAAAGGTCAGCCTATACTGGGTAGAGGCCTCGTTGAATTCTTCCATCGATAGTTGGAGTTGCGTACATTCTTCTTGCAAATCGGGAACCTTTAGGAAAATCTCAAGCTGAGGAAAATGGGGAAGAAAATGAGGAACTAATAACAGGACAAACAGACGCTCATCATTAAGGCTGGTAGATTTTATTGTTTTATGAGGGTTTTATGGATTTTATGGGTTTTATGATTTTTTAATGTTTTTAGGGATTTTTAGGATTCTTTTAGAATTTTTTTAATGTTTTAGTATTGTTTTGGGATATTTGGGTTTCCTAGTTTTTTTTGAAGTTTCTTTGTTTTTTGGTTTTTAGCATGTTTTTGGGTGTTTTGTTGTTTTTTAGGAAATTCTAGGGTTTTTATGTATTTTAGGTTCTTTTAGGGTTTTATGGGGTTTTAATATATTTTAGGCGGTTTAGTGCCTTTTAAAGGATTTTAGTGTTTTTTAAAGTTTTTGTGTCGATTTTAGGGATTTTAGGCCTCATTATTATTTTTCATGTGTTTTGGGGTTTTTAGTGGTTAAATGATTTTTTAGGGGTTTGGGGTTTTAGGATTATTTTATTTTTTTGGTTCTTTTAGGTCTTTTACAGTTTTACTAGGGGTTTTAATTTTTTACGGGATTTTTTGGTTTTTTGGGTTTTATGGGGTTCTAGGGTTTTTAGGGTTTTTGTTTTATGAGGATTCATATATTTTTAGGGGTTTTATGGTGCTTTAAGGGTTTTAGGGTCATTAGGGTTTTTTGATTTGTTTATGATTTTTAAATAGTTTTATGGTCTTTTAAGGGTTTTGGGGGCCTTTCAGGGTTTTTGGCATTATAATGGTATCTTATGAAGTTTTAGGGTTTAAAAAGACATTTTATGGCGTAGGGTTTTAAATTTATTTTTAGGGTAATTAGGTTTGATAGGGTGTTATTAGTGTTTTTGGGTATTTAAATACATTTATTCAATTTTTTGGGTTTTTATTGTCACATAGGGTTTTTAGGAATTGTAGGTTTTTTGGATATATTCGGGGTTTTGGGTTATTTAAGGTTTTTGGTTTTTTGGGTTTTCATTGTTTTTGGGTTTATTTGGTTTTTAATGGGTTTTAGGTTTTTTGGGAATTTTCAGTGCTTTTTGGGATTTTAGGGTTCCTGAATCTTTTAAGGGTTTTATGTGTTTTTATCTTTTTATTGATTGAGTTTTCATTGTTCTATAAGGGTTTTAGGGTCTTTTAATGGTTTTAAGGGGGTTTTGTGTTTTTAGGGGTTTTAAGGATTTGATGGATTTTTGGGGGGGTTTCGGGATGTTAGGTCCTTTTTTCTGTTTCAGAATATTTTATGGATTTCTATTGTCTCGTAGAATTTCAATGTGTTTTACGGTTTGTATGTTTTTTTGGGGTTTTAGAGTTTTATGGTTTTTAGGGGGTTTGGGATTTATGTTTTAAGGTGTTTTTAGGTGTTATGGTTTCTAGGGGTTTTAGGAATTTACATTTTTATTGGGGATTTTAGAGTTTTATGTGTTTTAGGGGTTTTATGGTTTGTGGGAAGGATTTTATGGTTTTTAGTTTTTTCAGGTTTTTGGTTGGTTGTTTTGGGTGTTTAAGGGTTTCTATGGTATTTTAGAGTTTTCAAGATTGTGTTTATTTTTAAGGGATTTTGATGTCTTTTTTTATTATATTTTATGGTTGTAGGGTTTTTATGGATTTTCAGTTCTTTTGGGGTTTTCTGTTATTGGGATGTTTGAGTTGTTTATTCTTTATTACAATCATCAACATGTCTTTAGGGGGTTTATGGGATTTAACATTTTCTTCCATTTTATTAGGCTTTATGGAAATTTAGGGGAGTTTATATATTTTAAGGGTTTAGGGATGCTTTAGGTTCTTTTAAAGGTTTTATGTTTGGTAGGGAATTTTTGGGGGTTTTGGGGGTTTTAGTATTATTTTTCTTTTTGAGTGTTTTTAGTGTTTATTATGGGTTTGAGTTATTTTTCTATTTTTTGTGTTTTAAGGATTTTTAGAGCTCTTAATGATTTTGGGTTTGTATTGTTATTTCTATTTTTTATTCTTTTAAAGGGGATTTTTGTTTTCTCATGGGTTTTTTATTTTATTTAGGTTATTTTTTATTTTTTTTTTCTTCTTACTGTTTTAAGGATTTTAGTGGTTTTATGGTTTTTAGTTACTTTTGGGCATTTTAGGGTTATAGGGTTTTAAATATTTTAGGGTTTTAATGTTTTTAGGGTTTAAGGTTTCTTTGTAAATTTGTGGGGGTTATAAGTTTTTATCTATTTTCATGTTATTTAGAGTTTTTATGGTTTTAGAGTTTTATGATTGATTTGTGTATTTAATGTGTTTTAAATTTTTTTTATTTTGTTTGGATTTTTTTGCTCGACTTTCTTAGTTTTATGGGATTTTGAGGTAATTAGGGGTTTTGGGGGTTTTATAGTCTTCCTATTGTTTTTATGGTTCTAAAAATCATTTAGGGTTTTATCAATTTTAAGAATTCTATGGTTTTAGAGTTTTTAGGGGTTTTACGGTTGTTTATGACTTTTAGTGTTTATGTGGATTTTTAGGGGTTTTAGAGTATTTAGTGGTTTTAATATTTCTAGGGGTTATATGGGTTTCTAGGGTTTTTATTACCTTTTATGGGTTTAATAGGTTTTCAATGAATTTTTTATTTTCTTATGGGATTAATAATTTTTATTGATTTTTGAATTTCTTCTAGGTTTTTGTCTTTTTATGGACTTTTGGTGGCTTTATTGGGTTTTCATATTCATTTTAGAGAAATTTAGGGGTTTTAAGGGGTTTTCTGTGTCTTTTAGAATGTTATATAGTATTTAAGTTTTAGGGGATTTAGGTTTTTTATGGTTTTTAGTGTTTTTATAAGATTTAGGGTTTTTGGGGTTTGGGGGTTTCAGGTTTTTTTGTTTTTTTGTTTGGTTTTTGGGGGGGTTTTTTTTGTATTTAGGGATTTTTCGGTTTTATGAATTTATTATGGATTTTATAGAATTCTGGGGGTGTTTTGGATTTTTGGATATTTATTGGAATTTATTGGTTTTTTTAATTTTAATGGTTTTTAGGGGTTTTTACTGTTTTTTGTGGGTTTAAGTGGTTTTCATTTTTTTATGTTTCTTAATTTTCTTATTTCTTTAGACCATTGATGGTTTTAACATTTTTTTGGGATTTGGGGGTTTTAGGTTTTATTTGGGCCTTTTATGTATTTTTTGTGTTTTAGTGGATTTTTTGCATTTTAGGTCCCTTTTAATGTTTTTTGGGTTTTAAGGGGTTTTTCATATTTTTTAGGGTGTTAAGTATTTTTAGGGATTTTATGGTTTTTATAATTTTATTTTTTTGATGTGTTTAGGATTTTTCTTTGTTTTTTAGGGTTTATTGGGTATTTTTGTTTTTATGGGTTTTTTGTGTTTTATGAATTTTTAGGGTTTTAGGGTTTAAATGGGTTTATAGTTTTGGGTTTTCTATTGTTTTGGGGATTCTTTGGTTTAATGGGTTATATAGTTTTTCATGTTTTTAGGGGGTTTTTGGGAATTTAAGAGTTTTAAAGGTTTTATAGTGACTTGTATGTTTTTTTAGTGGTTGGGTTTTTATATTTTTTTAGAGTTGTCTGGCAGTTTTTAATGTTTTTAGGGTTTTTAGGGTCTTAGGGATTATTATAACTCTTAAGGGGTTATGATTTTAATGTTTTTATATTGTTTTAATGAGTTTTTAGTCTTCTCTATAGTTTTTAGTTTTTTATTGTTTTTAGTTTATTATGAGTTTTCAGGTTTTAATGGTTGTTCTGTCTTTTTCGTGTTTTATGGTTTTTAGGGATTGTCTAGGTTTAAAGGATTTTAGTGTTTTTATTTAATTTTAGTTCTTTTTTTGGGATCCGTTATTTTTAGGTGTTTTAGGGTTTTTTGGGGACTATATGGTTTTATGGATTTTCATGGATTTTTAGGGGTTTTAGGCTTTTAGTGATTTTTAATGTTTTTTACATTTTTTGGATTTTCAGGATTTTCAATGAATTTATCAGTGATTTTGGATGTTTAATGGTTTTATAGTCTATTTATGGTTTTTTGGTTATTTGGAGTCTTTTAGGGTTTTTAGTGTTTCTATGGATTATTAGGGTTTTGGGTATTTTAGTTGTGTATTACGAGATTTACTGGATTTAGGGGTTTTTTTGGGGTTTGATGATTTTTAGGGATTACAAATTTTTTTAAAAAAAATTATGATTTAAAATTTTATTTTGATTTTTCGGGTTGTAGGGGTTTTGGGTCTTTTTTTTTGTTTTTATGGGTTTTTGGGTGTTTTTGGGTTTTAATGTTTTAAGTTGTTATAAGAGTTTTGGGGGTTTTAAAGTTGTTAGGGGTTTTAGGATCTTTTAGGATTATATATTTTTTCATTTTTAAGGTTTTAATGGGTTCTTAGTTGTTTTGAGGGTTTTGGGTTTTTAGGGGGTTTGTGGTTTTTTGGTCTTGTTATAGTTATAAGGGTTTTATGGGTTTTAGGGTCATTTAGGGAATTTATGTTTTTCATGGTCATTATGTATTTCTAGGTTCTTTAGGGTTTTGGGGGATTTTAAGGGTTATACGACTTTAATAGCTTTTATGGGTTTTAGGGTAATTAGTTTTTTTATAAGGGGTATTAAGGGGTTTTTGGGGTTTTGGGGTTTCCTAATCATTAGGGGTTTTGGGGGTTTCACCATGTTTTTAGTGTTCTTATAAGGTTCATATATGTTTTATAAATTTTAAAGGATTTTAAGGGTATTGATGGGTTTTAGGTTTTAAGGAGTTTTTTATTTTGTACGAATTTTAAGGGTTTTTTGATCATTATGGTTTAATGGTAGTTTTATGGTTTTCAAGGTATTTAGGGTTTTTCATGATTCTTTGGTTTTTCAGATTTTTAGGACTTTTATGGTATTTAGTGGATTTTTAGGGTTTTTAAATTTTTGGGGGTTTTAGGGTTTTTTGGGTGTCTTTGGGTTTTAGTTTATTTTTGACATTTTAGGTGTTGGATGCATCATTAGTGGTTTTATGGTTATTTTTGGGTTTTAGGGTTTTTTGGGGTTTCTAGTGTTTTTATGGTTTCGAGGGGTTTTATGGGGTTTAAGGTATTTTTAGTGTTGTTACGGGTTTCTAGATTTTTTTCACGAGTTTTTGAAATTTTTTAAATGTTGTATTTAGTATTTAATGGTCTCTTTATAGTATTTACTATTTTTATATACATTTCATATTTTTTTGGAAGTTTTAGAATTTATTAAGTGTTTTTTGGGGTTTTGGAGTCTTTTATGGTTTCTAATGTGTTTTATAGGGGTTTATGGGTTTTCAGGGGGGGGGATATGGATTTTAGTGTTTTGAAGGATTTTATAATTTTTGGATTTTTATAGTGTGTTAGTATTTTTTGGGTTTTTAGTGTTTTATGTACAATAGTTCTTAGGGGTTTATGATTATTTGGGTTTTGATTAAATTTAATCTTTTTTCAGGGGTTTTAATGTTTTAATGTTTTTTAGTTTTTTATGGGGTTTAAGTAAATTTTGTATTTTTCTAGTGCTGCTGGTTTTTTCATTATCTTTTGTTTTATTAGTTTCTACATGTTTTATGGTTTTGTGGGTGGTAAGAGTTTTTTAGTTCTAGTAGATAGTTTTTTCATTTTAGGGTTTTTTGGGTCATAGGAGTTTCAGGAGTATTTATGGGATTTAGGCAGTTACATGTATTTTTTTTGTTTTTTAAGTCATTAATAATATTTTTTGTTTTCTAGGTGTTTTTTTATAATTAGGGAATTTACGGTTTTAGTTTTTAAAAGTGTTTTTAGTGTTTTTAGAATTCCTATGACGATTTTATGATTTTTTTAGTATCTTTATGGTTTTAGTGTTTTTAGGATTTTTTTTATAGTTTGTTGTTTTTTAGTGTTGTAAGGGTATTAAGGGGTTTTTTTGGATTTTTTTGAGTGTTTAATGGTTGTTTAGGGTTTTTAGTGTTTTATTGTTTTATTTATCAGATTTTATGGTTTTGGGGTTTGTAAGGTATATCAGGGGTTCTTAGTGTTTTTGGGTTTTTGGGTATCTTAACGGTTTTTATGGGTTTTAAGGATTTTTTGGGATTTAAGGGGGGTTTTGTGTTTTTAGTAATTTTAGTGTTTTTTGGTATTTAGGGTATTTAGGGTTTCTTATGGTTTTTAAAGGATTATTGGGATTTTGGGTTTCTTGTGGTTTTTATGTTTTTAGAGGTTTTTTTACAATATTTATGGATTTTTATGGTTTTATATGGGTTTCCTATGGTTTTCATGGGTTATAGGGGTATTATGGTAATTTAGGATTTAGTTATATTTTTATGATATATAATTTTTTTAGGAGTATTCTAGTTTTTTTAGTGTTTTTATAGTTGTAGGATTTTCAGGGGTTTTAGATTATTTTAAGGGTTTTAATGTCTTTAAAGATATTTTGAGTTTTTTTTGGTTTTCATACTTTTTAGCAATTTTATCTATTCATTACTTGTTAGGGTTATCTAGGGTTTTTTTGTTTTATGAGTGGTTTTATAGTGTTTTTTATGGTTTATGGTTTTTATGGTTTGGGGTAGATTATTTATTGGTTTTTTAGCATTTTTTGGTATATGGTGTATTAAGAGTCCTAAGAGTTTTTTGGGCGGGTTTAGGGGTGTTATATATTTTAAATGTATTTGGTTTTTAGGGTTTCTTAGATATTTTTAATGGTTTTAGGATTTTCTTAGTGTTTTGGATATTTTTGGGCATTTTATAGTTTTTTTATGGATTTACGGTTTTGATGGGTTTCTAGGGTTCCTTAGAGATTTTAGTGTGTTTTAGAAGTTTTTTTGGGTTTTTATAATTTTCTAGGGTTTTTGATGATTTTTAGCTTTATTTAGTGGTCTTAAGGGGTTTAGATGTTTTTAAGATTTATAGGGTGTTAGGGTTTTAGGGTTATTAGGTGTTCTAGGGTTGTTTTCGGCTTTTAGTTCTTTTAAAGTTTTTTTTGGTGTTTTTATGGTTATAGTGAATTTTAGGTTTTTTAGTTTTTCGGGTGTTGTTGGGTCTCCTTGTGATTTATGGGGTATTTATAGATTTTTAGATTTTTAGGTAATTTATATTTTATTATGATATTTTGATTTTAGAGGTGTTTAGGGTTTTAGGACCATTTATGGTATTAAATTATTATGGGTGATTAGGGGTTTTTGGGTCTTTTCTGTCTTAGTTTCATTTATGGTTTCTGTTTTTCTAATGGGATTTTAGGGTTTTCAGGGGATTTATTTTCATCAATTGGTTTTAGAGTATTTTATGGGGGTTTTTATTGATTTTTCTGTTTTTTTTAGTTTTTGTGGTTTTATGGATTGGGATGGGGGTTACAGGTTTTGGGTTTTTAGTGATTTTTAGTTTTTTTGGGTTTCAATTGAATTTATTAGGGTTTTTTTCTGCATTATGATTATGGGTTTCTGGTTTTTTATGGTTATAGGGTATTTTATGTCTGTTTGTTTCTTAAATTTTTTTACTTTTTTTGGTTATAATGGCATTAATGTAGTTTTAGGGTTTTTTTAGGTTTTTTTGGCATTACTGTTGTTTTGTGTTTTTAGACGATTTTTATGGATTTTTATTAATTCTATGTATTTTATGTTTTTATGACTTTTTATCAGCCTTAGGGGGATTTTGGGTTGTTTTAAGGTTTTTATGATTTTTTGGGATATTATATTTTTAGTGTGTTTTATAGTGTTTTAGGTTTTTGAGGGTTTTTGGGGTTTTAGCGTTTTTAGGGCTTTGAGGGTTTTGGAAGGGTTTTTATAGGGTTTTTACGATTTATAAAGCCTGTGGGGGTTAGTATTTTAAGTTTTTTTAGGTGTTTTATGGTTTGAATGAGTTTTTAGGATGTCTAAAAGTTATTAACTCTTTTATAGTATTTTATGGTGTTTTATGTTCTAATGGTTTTTAGTGCTTTTAGGGTTTTTTGGGGAATTCATGGTTTAATGGGTTTTTAGACTATTTAAGGGTTTTCAAGAGTTTTGGATTTTAAGTATTTTGGTACTGTTTTTTAGTTTCTTTTATGGGGTTTATAGTTTTTTTATTTTATAATATTTTTAGGGTCATTTAGGTTTTTAGATGTTTTTAAAATTTGTTGAGTTTTTAGGTTTTTTAGTGGATTTAGTTGTTTTTAATGTATTTTATGGGTTCCAAGTTTCTTTTGGGATTTTGGTATTTTTATGGTTTTTAGTGTGGTATGATATTTTGGATTTTATTGAATTTTTGTGTTCTTATGGAATTTATGAATTTATATGGTTTTAAGAGGCTTTAGAGTTATTTAGGGTTTTGATGGTTTTTAGTGATTTCATTTGCTTCTGGGTTTTATGAATTTTTATGGATTTAAATATTTTTTTACAATTTATAGAGTATATTTTAGTTTTTACTTTTTTTATGGTCTCTCAATGGTTTTTACGGTTTTCTACATTTTTTGGAATTTTATATTTCAAGGGGGTTTAGATTTTTTTGTGTTTAGGGTAATTTTTGGGTTTTTGGTTTTTTTAATATCATTTAGTGGTTTTAATGATTATTTGGTACATTAAAATTTTTCTGGGTTTTAGGGTTTCTTTATGGTTCTTTAGAATATATTTGGGATTTAGGGTCCTCATGAGTTTTTATGGTCCTTTAGGGGTGCTTAGGGTTTTTAGAGACTTTTACCATTTTAGGGTATTTTATGTCCTTTTAAGGGATTTCTTAGTTTTTAGTGCCTTTTAGGGGTTTGATTATTTATTTGGTGTTTTGGGTTTTTAGTATTTTAGGTCCTTTCAGTATTTTTATGGGTTTCATTTTTTTATGGTATTTTGTGTTCAATGTGTTTTAGGATTTTATGTATATTTATGGGGTTTAGGGTTATAGGGGTTCTAGGGGTTTTACAGTTTTTAGGGTGTTTTATGGTCCACAGTGGTTTTGTTTGTGTTTTTATGATTTTTATTGTTTTTAAGACTTTTACTGATTTTTATTGTTTTTAGGTGTTTTAGATTTTTATCATTTTTTGGATTTTTTCAATTTTTTAGGATATTTAATAGTGTTTTGGGTTTTATGGATTTAATGTTTAATAATTTTTAAGTGTTTTAAGGGGAATAATGATTTTTAAGGTTATTTAGTGTTATTATATTTTTTTAGGGATTTCCAGAGATTGTATTGTTTGTTTTTTGGGTTTTGGTGTTTTAGGGTTTTTAGGGTTTTAGTGTTTTATGGTCTTTAGTGGGTTTTTTATGGTATTTTAGTGTTTTTAGGGGTTTATGTTTTTTAAATACTTTTTATAGATTTTAAGGGCATGATGTGGGTTTTAGGAAATTTTATGGTTTTGAGGGTTTTTAGTATCCCTTAGGGTTTTAAGTTGTTTTTAGGATTTTGATAGGTTTGTAGTGTTTTAATATTTTAAAGCTATTTTAGGGGTTTTATAGGTTTTAAAGGGTATTTTCCATTTCCTTGGATTCTAAGGGGTTTTCAGTTTATTTTGTTATTCTTGGTTTTTTAGAGTTTTATGTTTTTTTGGGTTTTATGGTTTTTAGGGATTTTTGGTTTATTATTTTTTATGTTTTTCGGTGTTTTGAGAGTTTTTAGGGTTTTAAGTGTGAAATGGTATTCATTTTTCTTTATAAATTTTAGGATTTAATTATTTTTAAAGTTAGAATGGTCTTTTTTGAGTTTTTATATTTTTTAAATTTTTTTAGGTTTTCAGGGTTTGTATCATTTTTATGGTTTTTAGCTGTTGTTCATATTCATATATTTTTAGGGATATTATAGATTTTAATAGATATTTTGGTATACGTTAGGGTTTGGGACTGTTATAGGGTTTGGTCGGTATTTATGGAATTGTTTTCGTTTTACGGGTCTTTGTGGTTTTCTATGTTTTAGGTTTCTCTGGGGGTTTTTAATGATTTTAAGGGGTCTTAAGGTAATTTGAGTGTTTTTAATATCTTTATATGATTTATATGGTTTTATTGGATTTTAAGGTATTTTTAGTTTCTTTTGGTGCTTTTAGGTTGTTTAGGGTTTTTACTGGTTTTTATTGTTTATTATGGGTTTGACAGGTTTTTAGGGCTCTTTAGGTTTTTTTTTGTTTTTAGGGTTGGGGTGGGTTTTTATGAGCTTTTTGGGGCTTTGTATTTTTAGGATTTTATGGGATTTTTAAGGATTTTACGGGGTTTTGGGGTTATTATGGATGTTTATGATTTTGATGATTTGTAGTGGTTTTCAAGGGTTTTAGTATGATTTGAGTGTATTTGGTGGTTTTAGGGTTTTTACAAGGGTTATAGAGTTTTCTGAGTTTTTTAGTGATTTTGGTGGAATTTATGGTATTAGAAGTTTTTAGGTCTTTATAATTTGTATATTATTTTATCATTTTTAGGTATTTGAGGTGTTTTGAGGTCTTTTTACTTTTTTGGGGCTGTCAGGGCCTTTTAGCATTTTTATATTTTTTCGTTTATTTACAATTTTTAGTGTCTTTTAATTATTTTTTTTTTGATTTTTGGGTCTTTAATTGCTTTTAAAAGTTGTCAGGGTTTATTCGGAGTGGATTTGGGTTATTATGGACTTTTGGGATTTTAAGAATTTGAGGTTTATTAAGGGATTTAGGGCCCTTTTGGGTATTATTGGTTTTTTATAATCATTTTTGATTTTTTATTTATTTTAGTTTCTTTTGAGTTCTCTAGTTCTTTTAATGTATTTAGGGGGTTTAAGGGTGGTTCAGGGTGGTTCGGGGTGTTTTAATGTTTTTATGCTTTTTAGGTTTTAGAGTTTTGATGATTTTTAGGGTTTTAGGTTTTTTATTGTATTATAGTTATTCTTGGTTTTTTTGTGTGTTTAGGGGTTTTAAAATTATTTATCTTTTTATTTTTATTTTATATTTTAGGTTTTCTTGTGTTTTTTTTGTATTTTGGGATTGTTTTATGATTTTTATGGGATAAAGGGTTTTCATGATTTTTCTGGTTTTTTTGGATTTGTTTTGTTTTTTTAGAGTTTTAGTGTTGTTTATTGTTTTCAGTGATTTAATAGAGATTATTAGTCATTTGTGTGTTTTATTATTTTATTAGGGGCTTGTAGGGTTTTAAGGGTTTTTAGAGTTTCTTTTGTGGTTTTGGGGATTTTGAGACATTAAATTTTTAGGGTTTTCAGGGGTTTGTAGGGTTATTAATAGTTCTTTGGGTTTGTTAAGGTTTTTGATATTTAATTTTTTTAGCGTTTTTCCGTTATTTTATTTTTTTGGTTATATGGGGTTTAGGTTGTTTTTAGTGGTCCAACCGTATTATGATTTTTTTTGTTTTTATGATTTTTATGATTTTATGGTTTTTATGGTGTTTTATAGTTCTCTAGTGTATTTTGTGTCTTTTAGGAATTTTAGGGACATTTAATGTGTTTTATGGGGTTTTAGTGATAGTTGATGAATTTTCTATCATTTTATCTTTTTAATGAGTTTTTGGGGGTTTTAGTGATTTAGGGTTTTTATGTTTTTAGGGGTTTTAGGATTTTATGGTTTTTATGATTTGTAGGGTCTTAGAGGTTTTTATTTTGTGTTTTTTAGGATTTTTGTGTTATTTTGGTTTTTTAATTTTTACGGTTTTTTGGTTTTTTGTGTTTTTTGGGGTTTTAGGATTTTAGGGATTTTAGGGGGGGGGGGTTTAAGGATTTTAGGGCCATTTGGGATTTTTAGGGTTTTTGGGGTTTTAGTGGTTTTTAGGATTTTTTGGGACTTTATAGTTTTTATGGGTTTTAGTTATTATAATATTTTATGGGGTTTTAAAGGTTTTATCGTTTTTATGGTTTTTAGTGGTTTTGGGAATTTAGTTTTTCATAGGGTTTCAGGGATTTGACGGGTTTAATGTTTTTTTGGGTTTTGATGTTTTTTTGGGGGTTTTCAAGTATCATGGGTTTTTTTGTGTTTATATCTATTTCATGGTTTTTAAACTTACTTTCGTATTTTATTTAGTGTTGTTTGTGGATTTAGGTGTTTTAAGATGTTTTAAGACATTTTAGGAGATTTTAGGTGTTTTAGGGTTTTAATGTTTTATGGTTTCCTAAGATCTTTAATGGATTTTAGTGTCTTTTACGGGTTTTTTGGATTTATAATGCCTGTAGTGTTTTTAGGATTTTTTAGATTTATAGGGTTCTATAGGTATTTTTTATGTTTTCAAATGATTTTGGATGATTATGATTTTTTAGGGTTTTATGTTTCTTATGTGTATTAAGATTTTTTTTTCGATTTTTAACTATTTTTTTGTTTCCTTGGGGGCGTTCATTTTAATTGATTAGGGGATTATGGTATTTTAGGGGTTAACAATATTAAGGCGTATTAGGGGTTTTTTAATGTATTTTGGGTTTTAAGGATATTTCATGGTTTTTAATGGTTTTCAGTTTCTATAGGGTTGTTTTATGGTTTTAGAGGTATTTTGGGTTTTTTAGTGGTTTTCTAGTGTTTTATGGTGTCATATGTATCTTCATGGATTTTAGGGGTTTTATGATTTTGTTAGTGTTATATATTTTCAAGGGGTTTTAGGGTTTTATTTTGGTTTTTATAGTTATCTTGGGTATTTGAAACTTGTTTAATGGGTTTTTAGGTTTTTTGAGTTTTTTGGGGTTTTATACGATTTTTTGGTCTTATTGTTTTCTAGAGTTCTTGGGGACATTTTATGGTTTTAGGGATTTTATATTGTTTGTGATTATCAAGGGTTTTTTTTTTGTATTTTAGGTAGTTTTTGTTTTTTTATGGGCTTTATATGATTTTTATTGGTTTTTTAATGTTAGCGGTTTAGGGTATTTTAGATTTTTAGAGGCTCTTAGTCATTTATTGGGATTTTTAGTGTTTTTCATGTTTTTTTTTGGTTTTTAGGATTTTTAGTGTTTTTAGGGTATTCAGGTATTTATGATTTTAGAATCTGTTTATGATTTTTAGTGTTTTTAGTGTTTTTGATGTACTTCGGGTTTTTTATGTATTCATGGTTTTTATGGTTATTTGAGAATTACTATGCTAAGTGTATTTATGGTTCTTTTAGGATTTTAGGGTTCTTTGTGCGACTTTATTGTTGTTTTGATGTATTGTAGGGTGTTTAGGGGTTTGATTGGGTTTTAGGGTTTCTAAAATTTTTTATGTAATGATTGTTTTTTAAAGGGTTTTACGGGGGGTTTATGGTTTTTACGGTTTTAGGGTTTTCTTATGGTCTTTATGTTTTTTAAGGGTTTCATAATTTTATTATGTTTTTATTGGGTTTTGGGTTTTTTTGCGTTTTTAGGCATTTGTCAAAATTTTAAGGTTTTGGGTTTTTATGGTTATTTGGAAATTTTATGTGCCTTAGAGTTTTCTTAGGTTTTTAGGATTTTAAAAGGTTTTAGGTTGTTTTGGTTTTATGGGTTTTCATTGTTCTTACTGGTTTTTATGTTTTTAGGTTGTTAGGTGTTCTAGGGTGTTTTGTGCATTTTAGTACATTCTAGGGTGTTTATGTATTTTTGGGGTTTCTATTGTTTTTTAGGGTTCTTAGGGTTCTTAGTGGATTTATATTTTTTTAGTGTTTATAGGGTATTAAAAGGTAGTGTAGGGTCTTTTAGAGGATTTATTATTTATTTAGGATCTTCTAGGTGTTTTATGATTTGTTAGTGTGGTTTATGTATTCTTAGGGGTTTTAGGGTCTTTTTGGGTTTTTAGTGTCTCTTATGATGGATATATTGGTTTTAGTGTTCTTAGGTAGTTTTTGGGTTTTTTGGGTTTTAGGGATTTTTGGATTTTTGGGGTTTTAGGGGATTTAGAGTTTATTAGATTTTAAGGGTAATGAAGAATTTTTTTGGGAATTTGTGGTTATTAGTGTTTTTAGCATCTTTTTTGGATATTTTTGGGTTTTAGTGTTTTTATGTTTTTCTAATTTTTTTTTTGTTTTTTGTGAATTTTAGTGTTATTATTGTTTCATAGAACTTTAGGAGTTTGATGGATTTTTTTATTTTTTAGGGTTTTATGGGGTTTTAGAGGGTTTTGATGTTTTTAGTGTTTTTTTGGGATGGTTGGGTATTTTTTGGTTTTTCATAGAGTTTAGGGGTTTTTGTGGTTTTCACTATTTATATATTTTTAGGGGGTTATAGTGATTTTTGGGAGGTATAAATGTTTTTGGGTTTCATAAGTGTTTTTATTGTTTTATGAGTATTGTGGATTTTAATGGGTTTATATAGGTTTTTAGGCTTTTTAGGTTTTTGGGGTTATAGGGTTTTTTAGTTATTTTCATGTTTTTCATGGTGTTTTAAAGGCATGTTAGTGTTTTTAGTTTTTTTCATCTTTTTGTGTTTTTAGCATTTTGGATGGTTTTATAAGTGTTCTTATGGTTTTTAGCGTTTTATGGTTTTTACGATTATAAGGATTCTAGTGATTTTAGTGAATTTAAATATACTTTAGGATTTTCTTGGTTTCTATGGTTTCATCAAGGGTTTTTATAGGGTTTTAGGTTTATTGGGAATTTACAGTTTTTATCATTTTTCAGGGTTTTAGGGTTTCTAGGGGTTTTAATGTTTTTATTGTTTTTATGATTTTTTACGGGTTCAAGTGTTAATAGGATTTCAGGTTTTCTTATGGTTTCATAAGTTCTAAGGGTTATTTAGAGGTATTTACAATTTTCTATGTATTTTTGGGATTTTGAGGTTATTTACTATTTTTATGGGTTTGAGGGTTTTTTGAGATTTTATGGGCCTTTAGGGGTTTTAACGGTTTTTTGGGATTTTTAATTATTTTTATGGGTTTTAACAGGATTTTCGATTTTTTATGATTTTGTGTTTTTTCGGTCTGTTATTTATTTTTAGGGTTCTTTTATAGTTTTTAAGGGTTTATAGGGGTTTTATAGTTTTTGGGGTGTTTATGGTGTTTAAGGTGTTTTAGGGGATTTTTTTAGTTTTTAGGGTGTATAGGGGTTTATAATGCCTCAAGGTTTTCTTAGAATTTTTAGTGTGTATAAGGGTTTGTTAGGGTCTAATTGAGGTTTCTAGGATCTCATATAGTCTATTATGTTTTCAGGCCCTTTTTCAGTTTTTAGGGTCCTTTAGGGTATTTTAATGTTATTTTTTTATTAGTGATTTAAGGGATTTTTTTTGTTTTTTGGTTTTAAAATATTTTTAGGGGTTTGATGGTTTTTAGGGGTTTTAGGGTATTTTATGATTTCTAAGTATTTTTAGGGTTTGTTGTGGATTTTTTATTATTTATAGTCTTTCGAGGTTTTTATTGTATTTTTCAGACTTTGAGGGGTTTTTTTAGGTTTTTAGGGTTTGTTATGTGTTTTGGGGGGGTTTAAAGTGTTTATGTATTTTAGTCCTTTTTTTGGATTTTATGGTTTAAAATGTTTTTTAGTTTTTAAGGACCTCTTGGAGTTTTATGGGGTTTAAGGGTTTTAGGATGTTTTTGGGTTTTTGGGTTTTTTCAGTGTTTTAGTGGGTTTTAGTGGTTTTTAGTGTAGTATTGTTTTTACTTGTTTTTTAAACAATTTTAGGGTTTTAAGAGTTTTATTGCTATTTTTTATTTTAATGGGTTTTAGGGTTTTAGGGTTTATTATTTTTTGAGTTTTTATGGTTTTAGGGGTTTTATATGCTTTATGGTTTTTGAAAGGCGTTATATAATTTTTATATTTTTATGATTTTTTAGGAGTTATAGACGGGTTTTATGTTCTCTAGGATTTTAATGGTGTTTCATGATTTATATGGGATTTTACGGGGTCTTTGGGGTTTTTATGATCTTTTCCATCTTAGGGTTTTTAGGATCGGTTAGGGTGTCTTGGATTTTTTTTAATGGATCTTATGGTTATTTATGGATTTCTATGGTTTTAATGGATTTTAGTGCTTTCAGGGGTCTTTTGGGTCTTTAGGGGGCTTTAGGGTTTTTAAATCTGTTATATGGTTTTTTTGTTTTTTTTGGTATTAGTGTTTTAGGGGTCTTTTGTGGGATTTATGTGTTTTATTAGTTGGTTTTTGTGTTTTTTATTATTTTAAGTTTTTCATTGTCTTTTAATGTTCTTATAGTTCATTAGAATTTTTTGGGTGATTGTAATGTTTTTAGGGGTTTTTGGCTTTTCATGGGTTGTACGGACGTTTAGGGATTTTAGTTTTTTATGGTTTTTAGTTTTTTTCGATATTCTAAGGATTTTTAGGGTTTCTAGTTTTAGGGGTATTTTAGGATTTTTTTTGTTTTTAGGGTCTTTTGGAGGATTTATGGTTTTTAATATTTTAGTGTCTTTTATGGGTTTTATGATTTTTAGGTTCATTTATGGTTTTTAGGGTTTTTGCAGACATTTCACTTTATGACGGTAATTAGGGTCCTTGGGTTTTTTGGTTTTGAGGGTTCTTTATGGTTTTTATGGTCTTTGGGTATTTCATGTTTTTTAGGATATTATTTTGGTTGTAAAGTTTTAAGTGTTTTTAGTGTATTTTGGGGGTTCCATAGGTCTGTTAGGGCCATTTTGCAGTTTTTAGGGGTTTGAGGGGTTTCAATGTTTTCGATTTTTAGTGTTTTCAGTGGGTTTAGGGTGATTTATGATATTTTAGAGTTTTTATGTTATTTATGATATTTCAGGGGTACTATGGTTTTTATGTACTTTTGTGTTTTTTGGAGTTCTGAAATATTTTTAGGGAGTTAGGTTTTTTATGGTTTTAAGGGTTTTTGGGATTTAGGGTCTGTTATGGTATCTTGGGTTTCTTTTGTGTTTTTATATCCTTTAGGGGTTTTAGGGTTTCTTGGTTCATTAGGGTTTGTAGAGGTTTTAAGGGTTTTAAATGGGTTTTAGGGCTTCAAGGAATTGTCGGGGTTTTAGGTACAAGAAGGAACATGACAAAGATAGCTTCATCCCCCAAATTTATTATAAAAATTAAGGAAAAGCAGTATGAACAAAAAGTAGGATCGAAAAATCCAAATCCAAAAACTGCATGCTAAACGGGTCAAAATCACCACCATAACCAAAATCAGATGTTTCTCTATCCTCCATTATCTCACATCCAGACCCCATGTATTCTTGTTGCATGAAGAGTGCCAAATACATGTCAATGAGTCTTTTTTTCTACAATGTATGATGAGATTGGGAAAAATTCTTTCCAGAACTTCCTTGTTTTGATTCATCACCATTATTTTTAGTGGCATTTGAAGAGGAACTAATAGCCATGGGATTAGGGAAATTGGGGTAGTCATTCCTTGGCCTCTTATTTAGGATAGTACAGATGAAACCCTCAAGCACATTACCCATTCCATGTAACAAGCCATTACTACCCATGCTTTTGATTTCACCAACCTTGTTGTCATCCTCAGCAACAACATCTAGCCATCTTCTCTGCTGGAGCTTCACTTTATAACCTTTAAAACCAAAATCTCCAATACCTAGGGCATCAGGCATCACAAATCCATATCCCATGGACTGATGAAACATGTTGGTATCTTCTAGGTCCATCTACCCTAGAACCAAATAACACATTTCAACATACCCATAAAAGGTATTCTGGATCACCTTTTGCCCATCCTTCCTTAAGTATAAGATCATCTTCATGTCATTCACCCCCGAAATCTTCTACAGTTGTCTAAAAACTTCATCAGGGATCATGTGAGTTGGTGTATCAGCAGGGGACCCATAAATCACCTCCACATTAACCCACATAATCTCACTCCCATGGAATGAAGATTACACCACTTGACTAGTATCACACTCATCATTGACATTCAAACTCGGAAAATCCCCATTCCCCTCAAAGATGTCTTCAGTGGTAAACTGGGTCAGCTTCTATTCATTCCCATCATACGTGGCATGATCTTCACCCTCCACCTGTGTAGTACATTCCTCATGCACCTCATTCAATTGAGAAACCTCAGTATGATCCTACCCAGCACAATCCTCTTCATTTTGCACATATCCATCACCAATACTTAGAGACAAAATCTAATCTCTCATTGACTCAAGCCCAAAATAATCTTCCATTAAAATGGGAATCGATTCAAACAACAACACATAATTAGTCAACAATAAATCGGTCATAAAGGACATGTCCAAACACAGATCATATTTTAGCCTTTTAAAAACATCTGAATCCATTGGATTGAACGAAGTGACTTGTAAATGATTCTATATTTTTTATCTAGATTAATTTAAATGGAACCAAGAGAACAAACACATTCGGAACCCCTCACTACAACAGCCATCCCCCGAGGCTGCTACTCATACCCTAAATCCACAAAATCCAATCATGAAAATCAGTTTCACAAAGGTACTTGTGCCTTCTTCTCATTTCAACTAAACATTACAATCCATAAACAATCTATTTAACCTCTCTAATTCTCACCAGATAAGACTACGTGACAGACGTCCGCATTACCGACCAACAATCTTCTCTATCCTCCACATTAGTAGTTGAGTTCAAGACACCTATGTAATCCCGCACAACCCATGTCCCATCCTCATCTCCCTTACCATCTGTAAAATCTGTATTAATTCCCACAATGTACTCTTCAGATTCATGTACCCTCATATCACTCCTTAGTTGTAGGACACAATTCAGGTTCTGGACCACAAAATTCACCTTCAGCTCAGGGGGAAAAGGATCACCTGCCACTACAACGACCTTTTATTCGATAAGAAACAGAACCCCTTCACCCAGCACACCACATGTCAGTCATGAACCATAGCTTCTCTTGTCACCGTGCCTAAAAATCAAGCTGAAATGACCCACCGTCTTTCAAATCAAACACAAATCTTCCAATGATTCGAAGATAACTGGGTTCTTATAACGATACTCCACCCCAAAAGTAATCGAAACGAAATCAATCGGTTCTCTTGACGTGTAGACATAAAATGAAATTCATGTAGAAATAGGATGGAAAACTACTTACGTCTTTCGATCTGAACATAAAGAAATCCCACAAGATCCCCAAGCATACAAATTATTGATGGATTTTGAAACGGGAGAGGATGTTTCTGAATTCTCACCCATTTAGTAGTCAATTGGGAATCTAGATACATATGAAGATAATAAATCCATCTAAAAACGAAGAATAGATATCTGTTGAAGCTTTGAGGGGTTGAGGATCCAGCATGAATCAAATCACCCTCCATCGCAAATTGTATCATAATATGGGGTTCATCGAATATAACCACCATAGCACAGTCCCGATGACTCCAATATAAAAAACCAAACCAATCTAAAGAGTCCACTGAAGGACATCGATTCATGAAGTGCGCTATCAATTTCATGTTATGGAGATATGAAGCCTTGATGTACTCTGTAACCATGATGGGAAGCTGTGGATGGCACTTATGCAAATCAAAAACATAAGGAAATTTTTAGGGTTTTAGGGATGTTTAGATATTTTCAGTTTTTAATGGTTACTAGTGATTTTTTAGTGTTTAAGATGTTTTGGGCTGTTTTTTTAGATTTTAGTGGATCTTTACGATTATTATGTGGTTTTTGGGTTTTTAGGGATTTTATGGGTATTGGGGATTTTTAGGGTGTGTACAGTGTCTATGGAGTTTTAGGTGTTTTTTTTGTTTTTTGGGTGTTATGGAATTTTGGGATTGTTAGGATTTTTTAGGGTTTTATTGTTTTTTGGGGTTTTAGGAGTTTTATATATTTTTATGTTTCATTTATTTTTTTCCTTTTCATTTTTTGGAGCATTTTGGGTTTTAATGTGTTTAGGGTTTTTTGGTTTTTTGGATCTTTAGGATGTTTCAGGGTTATTTATAGTTTTAAATCTCTTTAGAGTTTTTATGGTGTTCATGGGGTTTTATGGGATTTTAATATTTTATTTGTTTTAGAGTGTCCTAGATTTTGTAGGGTTATTATAATTTTAGGGGGTTGTTGGTTTTTTGGGAATTTTAGTGGTGGTTAGGGTATTCAGGTTTTTAGGGTTTGTATTATTTTATGGATTTTGGGGTTATTTATTGTTTTTTTATTTTATGGTTCATTTGGGTAATCAGGGTTCTTAGTTATTTTTAGGGTTCACAGAGGTTTCATGGTTTTATAGCTTTATAGTTTTTTGGATGGTTAGGTTTTTAATATTTTCTTTGGGGTTTTACATTTTTAAAGTTTCTATAGTTTTATGGTTTTTAGGTTTATAAGGTCTTTTCAATGAATTTTATATTTCTTTTTTGGTTTTTACAGTATTTAGTGGTTTTTATGGTTTTAGAGTTTTTTTTGGTTTTTAGTGTGTTTTAGGGTTTTTTGGGTTTTGGGGTTTTGGTTTGGTGGGGGAGGGGGGTTAGGTATTTTTTTAGGTATTAATTTTTTTTTATTTTTTTAGAGATTCATAGATGTTTTAGTGTATTTTATGGTTTTAGGGGTTCAAGGGTTTTTATTATTTTATGGTTTTATGATTTTTAGGTTTTTAGGGTGTTTAATAGGTTATTGGTAAATTTATTCATTTTTATGTATTTTTAGGTAATTTATGGGATTTAAGGTTTTTAGTGAATTTTATTCTTTTTAGGGGTTTTAGGGATATTAAGTTTTTTTAGGGGTTTTAGGTTTTTTATGGACCCATTAGGGGTTGTTAGGGTTTTTAGTGTTTTTTTATTACATTATTTAGGGGGTTTAAGGGTTTATTGGTTATAATGGGATTAAATGGTTTTATCATTTTTTTTGGATTTAGGGGTTTTATGGGTTTATGGACATTAATGGTATTTAATTTATTTAGTGGATTGTAGGATTCCTTTATGGTTTTACATGTTTCTATGTGGTTTTTAGGTTCCTTTAGGTTTTTATGGTTTTTAGGGTTCTGTTTATAGTTTATAGGTGTTTTAGTGTTTTTAGGATTTTTAGGTTTGTGTAGGGTATTATAGTGCATTTTTGGGGTTTAGTGGGCTTTATATAGTAATAGGGAATATTATGGTCTTTTATAGTTTTAAGGGGATTTAATTATTTCAGTGTGGGGTTTAAGTGGTTTTATTGTTTTTAGGGTATTAATGTTTTATACTGGTTTTCAGGGACCTCTAGAATATTTATAGTTCTTTAGTGAATTTTTTGTTTTAAAGGGATTTTATTTGTTTTATGGGTTTTTTAGTGTTTTTAGGGATTTTATGTGTTTCACTGAGTTTTTAGGGATTTAAATATTTGTTTGGTATATATAGTCTATTAGGGTTTTAGGTTCATTTTAGGGTTTTAAGGGGTTTCATTGGTTTAGCTGTTTTAGGTGTTACGGGTTTAGGGTTTCTATGAGTTTTAATGTTTTAAAGGATTTTTAAAGTTTTAGATATTTTTATGGATTTCTAGGGATTTATAATATCATAAGTGTTTTTATGGATTTTACCATTTTAGGGTTTTATAGAATTTATGGTTTTAGGGTTCTTCTATTTTTAAGGGTTTATGGTTTTTATGTGTTTTTATGGGTTTTTGGTTTTTCAGGGTTTTTATGTTTTGTTTGAGTTTATAGGGGTTTTGTGTAATTTTATTTCCTTTTAATGAATTTTAGTGTTGTAGATACTTTTTGTGATTTACATGGTTTTTAGATTCTTTTATAAACTTTTATGGGGTTTTAGGGTTTTATGGGATGCTTTTTCTATCTATGGAGATTAAATGTTTTCAGGTTTTTATGGTTTTTTATATTTTTTGGGGAATTTTATATTTTTATATATTTTTAGGTTTATAATGTTTCTTGGGATTTTTATGATTTTTCTGTTTTATGGGGGTCTAGGTTAATTTTTCTATGTTTTTGGGTCTTTAGGGGTTTTGGGTCATTTAGGGATGTTTATGGCCTTTAGGTTTTTAGGGGTTTTGGGGGGTTTAAGTATTTTTCGGGTTTTTAGGTTGTTTGGGGGAGGGGTACAATTTTTCATGGTTATTTAGGGATCTTATGGGTTTTTTGATTTATAAAGGGTTCTTTTGTGTTATGAAGGGTTTTTAGGATTTTCCATGGGATATATGATTTTATAATATATTTATTGTATATATGGTATTTAGGTGTTATAGGTTTTTTATGGTTTTTAGGTACTTGATTGTTTTTTAATGTTTTAGGGTCTATTAATTTTTTTGGGGTTTTAGTGAATTTTTGGGGTTTTCAGATTTTTTAGGGGTTCCTAGATTTTTAGGGATTTTTTTGGGATTGTAGGGTTTTTAAGGGCAAAAAAGATGTGAGGGTCGGGCTATCCCCCACCCCCAATTTATTAGAAATAAAAAAGAGACATAGTAGACAAGGGTGGGGAGGGGTCAAACGACCCACACCTGAAAACCCCTTACAACCCACGCCAAAAAAATAAATATCAAAAAAGAAAAGAAAAACAAAAAATTCACACGCAGGTCCAAGAAGAAACCATCACAATCATCAAGCAGCATCCAGCATCCAGCAGCCCACTACCAAGAAAAGACCAGCTTCCAACCTCACATACACCAGCATCCAGCACCTCCTCACCAAAACAAGCCATCACCAGCAGCACATACCATCAGCACCAGAATTACACAAGAGCCAGCAACCAGAGTTCACTTTCATATAGCAACCATCATACCAAAGCACACCAACAAACAACAGTTTTCCACCTTCACCATAGCTCAGCCAGACAAATCTCACCCAACAACAGTCAGGGGAAAGCCGAACCACATCCAGAGAAGAACAAATTGAACATCCCTCCCAGCATTCGAGGCCGCTTATCCTATCAACCTCCTCCAGGCCACACATAGAAGTACAAGCAACAATACAACAACCAATAGAACAGGGTTCATCACAGCCCATCTCACCAGCAACCAGCAACCAACACCATATATTACGAAAATCACCAAAACCATTCATGCCTTGTAAACAAGCAGAAACACCAAAAAATCATCTCACCTCGGCAGACATAAAAACTAAGAACCAACACAATAATTGATTCACATCTAGAATATCAACAATAACAAAGAAATGAAAAATGTAATGCAAAAACCATGAACCAGAAAATCCAGCAAAGAAGCCATTAACAGCCAGATGGAAAAGATCACAACAATACTAGAGCAAGCTGGAAGCAGTGGGATGCGACAGCATATCCGAAGAACCAACATGAGGAAAGGTCCGAACATCTTCCATCAAACCCAAGAACCAATTTCCATAGAAAACCACGACATCCAAAACACACAAAATCTACCGCTGCTGCGGAAAATGATAGAAAAAACCTTCATCTACACAAGACGAACACTAGTCCGCTAGCCACCTTTTCCACCATCATGAAACTAGATCTACAGCTCCACACACACAATCATCACCTTCGCGAGAAGAATACGATCTTGTGACAACGATCATGCATGGATCCATCCCGATCCATCGCCGAGACCACCCTGTGAGCCAGATCTAGGGATCCACATCACCGCCGGATGTCCACTCCTCGTCTGATCCCCTCACGATCCACGCAATGATGAACAGGAGGAGCCTTCAACTGTCTTCAACTACACAGACCAGACCCGCTGAATCTAGGAGAACCCAGATCCTGATCTCTGCCGAAGACCGACATCAGAGACCAAATATTTTGTGATTAAGGTATGGGATTTGGGGTTCACAATATAGGTTTAGGGCTTAGGGTGTAGGATATATGGTATAATCTTTAGGTATATTTTATGAATTTTAGGGAATTGTAATTTTTTTTATTTTTATCTTTTTTAGTGTTTTTAGGTTTTCTATAAGGGATTTAGTTCATTTATGGATTATTAGGGGTTTCTGTTATTTTTAGGTGTTTTGTTTGGGTTTGAAATTTTTTTGGGATTTTAAGTCCTTTGGGGTTTTAGGGGTAGCTTTGGGATTTTAGGGTTTTTAGAGTTTTTAGGGGATTACAATGATTTTAGGGGTTTTTAGGTGTTTTAAATGGAATTAAGGATTTAGGGGTATTATAGTTTTTAGTGCTACTAGGTAATTTTATTTTTTCAATTCTTTTTATGTTTTTGGGATTTTTGTTGTTTTATAATATTTATTGATATCAAGGTTCTGGGACTTTTAAGGGTTTCAAGGTGTTTTTATCATTATCTGAACGGTTTCGAGATTTATTAGGGGTTTTATTGTTTTTAGGGTTTGTAGTTTTGTTTTATGATTTTAATAAGTTTTAAGTTATTCATTATTTTTATGTGTTTGGACTGTTTTGATGGTTTTAAGAGTATTTTTTATGTTTTAGGTATTTTTTGGGGGTTTATAGTTTTTAGAGGATTTTAGGTTTCCTTATCATATTTTAATGTTTTTATAGTATTTAGTAGATTTTAGGGATTTATTGTTTTTTAGAGTTTTATGGAATTTTAGGTTATTTAGGGTCATTAATGGGTTTTAAAGAGTTTTATCATTTTTTGGGGTTTTAGAGTTTTTATGATTTTTATTTTTTCCAAATATTTTGTGTTTTTAGGGTTTTAGGGATTTTAGTGTGTTTTAGGGTTTTGTAGTTTTTTTAATACTTTTGGGTTATTTATTTGTTTTATATGTAATCTTAAATATTTTAGTGTATTTTGTGGGTTTAAAGGGGGTGTTCGGGATCTTAGGATATTCTATGGGTTATTTAAGTGTTTTTAGAGTTTTTAGGGATTTTAAGGTATCAGGGTATCAATGGATTTTAGTCTTTTTTGGTATTTCAGTGTTATTATGATTTTTGTACATGTTTTTATTGTTTTATGATCTTTAGGTTCCATTTTTATTTAGGGTTTTAGGGTTTTTAGGGCTTGTTAAGGTTTTCTGGGTTTTTTGGGTTTTTTGGGGTTTTGGGTTTTTTTCGGTTTTAAATGTTCTTAGGGTTTTATGACAATTATTTTTTTCTATGTTTTTTAGTTTTTGTAATAGGGTTTTAGAGTTTTAGGGTTCATTGGGTTTTTTTTAGGTTTTCATGGTTTTTAACAATTTTTAGGGTTTTGGGGAATTAGGGATTCCTTAGTGTTTTTTGGTTTTTTGTGTTAGGGTTTTTAGAGTTTTATTAGGATTTATGGGTATTTTGGGATTGGGGGGTGTAGTGTTTTAGGGTTTTTTATCCCTTTTATGTATTTTTAATGGGGTTTATTGGTTTTCAATGTTTTTTGGGTTTGTAATGAATTTTTAGGCAATTAAATATTTTTTTGACTTTTTAATATTCTTTAGGGTTTTGTTTGGTTTTTACAATTTTTTTTAGATTTTTTGGATTTATATTTTTTAGGGTTTATTATGAATGATTTAATTTCTATATATTTTTTGGATTCTATATATTTTTAGTGGTTCTAGGGTTTTTAGGGTTTTCATAATTTTTTGGGTATTCTGTTATATTTAGGATTTTTAGGAGTTTTAGGGTTTTTAGGTTGTTTAATGGTTTTAGAGTCTTTTTTTCGGGTTTATAGGGTTACTTATAGTCTTTTGAGGTTTTTTTGGAAATTTTATAAATTTTATGGGATTTTACCATTTTTATTGGTAGTAGGGATTTTAGGGGTTTTAGTGATTTTTATGGTTTTTAGGGTTTTAGTCATTTTAATGATATTCAGTGATTTTAGGAGTTTTAGGTTTTTGGGGGGTTTCTACTACTTTTATGGATTTTAATTATTTTTATGGATTTAGGGGGTTTGCGTTTTTTTGGGTTTTTTGGGGTTTTATGGTCTTTTGGGTTTATGGTTTTTAGCGATTTTATTGGATTTTTAAACATCATTAGGTTATTTTTGTTTATTTATGGTTTTTATAGTTTTTAGTAGTTTTAATGATATTTAGGATTTTTAGAGTTTTTTTGGATTTAATGTATTTTATGGTTTTTAATGTTCTTAAGGGTTTTTATGTATTTTGGGTTTTTAATGGTTTTGAGGGGTTTCAATGTTTTTTGGTTTTTAGGTTATTTTTAAGGCTTTTAGAGGTTTTTAGGATGTTATAAGTTTTTAGTTTATTTAGGGGGGTTTTTAGCTATTTGGTTTTTATGGTCTACTAGGGGTCTTTAGGGTTTTTAAATGGGTTCGGTTTCTTTTAGATTTTTTTAAATTTTTAGTGATTTTTAGGTTTTCTTATTTTGAAACATTTTATGGTTTTTATGTTTTTTAGGGTTTTTTTGGGAGTTTTGTGTATTTAGTATTTTTAGGGGTTTCCATTGTTTTAGGGTTTTTTGAATGTTTTTAGGGTTTTTAGTGATTTTATGAGTCTTTGGGTTCTAGGTATTTTTATGCATTTAATGAGTTTTTAGTGTGTTTTTAGTATTAACAGTTTGAAATTTTGTTTAGGGTTTAACATGATTTTTAGGACTTTTACAGTTTTTTAGGATTAGTTTACTGGTTTTTAGAGTTTTTTTAATGTTTTTTAGTGTTTTATAGGTTTTTAGTATTCATTTTAGGTTTTGGGGTTTGTAGGGTCTTATTAGCGTTTTACTATTTTTCGGTGATTTATGGCATGTAGTTGTTTTAGATCCCTTTTGTGGGAATTATTTGGTGGTTTTAGGTTCTTTAATTGTTTAAAATATTTTTAGGATTTGTAGGGTCTTTTAGAGATTCTAAGGGTTTTTTGGATTTTAGGGGGTTTTACGGGTTTATTGTATATAAGGATTTTTATGTTAATTGTGTATTTTATGGTTTTTTGAATGCTTTTGGGTTTTTATGAGGAATTGGGGTCTTTTATGAGGGGTTAGTTATTTTTAGTGTCTTTTTGGTGTATATAAGCGTTTATATGTATTTTTTTGGGGGGCGGTTCGTGTTTTTTAGATTTTTAGTGATCTTTTGTATTTTTTAAGGGTTTTTACTTTTTTCAGTCGTTAGATTTTTAGGGTTATTAGGGTGTTTATGGGATTTTTGGGTTCTTTGGGGTTATTATGTACTACAATGTTTTTTGGGGGTTTTGAGGTTCTTTTTGGGTTATTATTGTATTTAGGGTTTTGATTAGATTTTTACTATATGATGTGTTTTATTCAATTTTTTATATGGTTTTTAGGGGTTTTGGGGATTTTAATGTCATTTTGGATTCTTTGGGACATTTAGGTTTGTTATTTTTTTAGGGTTTTTATGGTTTTTATGTTTTCATGGCCTTTTAGGGGTTTTATGGTTTTTCTATTTCTTTTAGGATGGTAGTTTCTTTTTGGTCATTTTATAGACATTTAATATTTTTAAGCAGTTTTAATGTGTTTTTGGGTTTTTGGGTATTTTTTGTTCTGTAGGGCATTTTAGGGTTTTATTATTTTTTGGTTTTAAGGGTTTTTTATTATTTTAGGGTTTTCTTTGGATTTTTTGGAAGTTATAATGATTTTTAGTTATTTTTAAGGTTTTGGATTTTTTTGTGGTTTTGGGTTTTTGGTGTTCTTTTAGGGTATCGGGGGTTTAAGTTTATTTTTCTTTTTTATAAATATTTTTGGGTTTCTATGGATTTTAGGGATTTATGGGGTTTTATTCTCTTTTAGGGTTTCACCGGATTTTATGGATTATTGGGGGTTTTACGGTATTTATGATTTTTATAGTCTTTTAGGGGTTGGGGGGTCTTTAAAGTCATTTTTGGGTTTTAGGGTCCTTTTAGGGCAACAATGGGGTTTTATAGTATTTTAAGGGGTTTAATGTCTTTGGGGTGTTCTATGATATATTTAGGGGTTTTAGTGTTTTTAGGATTTTTAATGTTTTTTTTGGTTTTTTATGATTTTTGGTGATTTTAAGGTTTTTAATGGATTGGGGGGTAGGGGTTTTAGTATTTTTTTATTATTGTTTGTTATTTTAGGTTTTTTGGGGGATTTTTTGGTTGTAGGGGTTTTGTGGGTGGTTTGGTGTTTTTGGTATTTTTATGGTTTTTAGTGGTATTAGGGGTTTATTATTCTTTTTTTCAAATTTAGTGTTTTGATAGTTTTTAGGGTTTTTTGTGTTTATAGGGTGTTTAGGGTGTTTTAGTGTTTTATTGGGTTTTATGGTTTTAATGTTTTCATAGGTTTTCTAAGGTTTTTAGGGTTTTATGGTTTCAAATTTTTTTCTTAATTTTAGCATCTTTTAGTTTTTTTACGTTCATTATGATTATGGGGTGTTTTGCACACTTTTTAGGGTTTTAAGGTGAATTTTTCGGTATTTAGGTTTTTAGGGTATTTTTTCATGTTTTGGGTTTTAGGTTCTTTTTGGGTTTTTTGAGAATTATGGTTTTTTTATTTTTATAGTGTTTTAGGGATGTTTAGGGTTACTTATATTCTACTGGGGTTTTAATGGTATTTGGGTCCTCTAGTTGATTTTAGGGTTTTAGGGTCCTTTCATTTTTTTGGGATTTAGGTTCCTTTGTGTTTTTTCTGTATTTTACTATCCTTCTGTGGTTTTAGGGTTTTAGGGTCCTTTAGGTTGTTTTTTGTTCCTTTAGGGTGTTTTGGTGTTTTAGGGGTTTTAGGTCCTTTTATTGTTTTAGTGTCGTTTATAGTTTTGTGGTATCTTATGGTCATTTAGATGTTTTAGGGGTTTTAGTTTCATTAAGTGGTCTTTAGGGTTTTTAGGATTCTTTAGATGTTTTTATTGTCTTTATGGTATTCTATGAGTATCTTTTGGTTCTTATGGTCAGTTAGGTGTCATTAATTATATTTAGGTTGTTTATGGGCTTTATGGGTTTTTTTGGAATTTTGTGCTTTTAAACATCATTTAGTGTCCTTTAGGTTTCCAATGTTTTTTATGGTCTTTATGGGGTTTTAAAAATTTTACAGTTTTTCGGTTTTTAGGTTTTTTTATGGGTTTCAGGGTTGTAGAATTTTTAGGGTTTAAGGTCATTATTGTATTTTATTGTATTTTTTATTTTTAGGGGCATTAGTTATTTTAATGATTATAGGGTTTTAATGGTTTCTACTGTTTTTTGGGTTTTCAGTGTTTAAAATTTTTCTAGGGTTATTATTTTTTAAGGTTTTTAGTAGTTGTTAGGGGTTTGGGATTTTTTTAGGATTTGAATATTTTTTTGGGATTTATAGGATTTTCAAGGTGATTTTAGGGTTTTTATGTTAGTATAGTTTTTAGGGTATTTATAGTTTCTCTAGGATTATATAGGTTTTTAGGACTTCAAATGAATTTTTTGGTTTTTGGTGTTTTTAGTGTTTTTAGGTATTTTTAGGGATTTAGGTGTTTTATATATAATTTAGTTATTTTTATGGTTATTTAGTTTTTTCGAGTTTTTTGGGGTTTGGGGGGTTTTTCCATGGCTTATTTTCTGGGTTTTAGGATTTTTTTGTTCTAGAGGATTTTTGTTTTTAAAGATGTTTTTAGGGATTATTGGGGGTTTTATTGTTTTGGGGGGTTTTAGTGTTTATTTAGAGATATTTAGGGGTTTGAGTTGTTTTAATGGTTTTTAGGATTTTATGGTATTTAGATATTTCACGGGATTTTAGGATATTTAGGGATTTTAGCATTTTTAGGGTTATTATAATTATAGTGTTTTTTAGTCTTTTATTCATTCTAGTGATTTTAGCTTTTTTGAGTGTTTATGGGTTTTAGGGTCTTTTTGGGTTTTATAGAGTTATTTAGTGCACTTTAGGGATTTTCATTGTTTTTATGGTCTTTTGGGATCACTATGGTTATTTATGTTTTTATTGTTTTTAAGGTCATTTAAGTGGTTTTATGGATTTGGGAGATTTATGGTTCTTAGTTGTTTAAAGTGTTCTATAGGGATTTAGGGTTTTTATGGTTTTTAGTGTTTTTAAGTATTTTCGAGTTTTTAGGTTTTTAATGGATTTTTGGATTTTAGGGGCCTTTTAGGGTTTTTAGGGAATATAGTGGGTTTTTAATTTTTTAGAGTATTGGGATGTCTTTAGAACGTTATTAGGTTTTCAGGTTTTAAGGTTTATTGGGTTATTTGAGTTTTAGTGTGGTTTTATGGATTTTAGCATTTCTAGGGGATTTAATGGTGTTTAAATGTATTTAAGGGGTTTAGGGGTTTTATGGATTTTAGGGTTTTCGGCGTCTTTTAATATTTTTACGGATTCTAAGGTTTGTTAGGGATATTTACGATCATTTCGGTATGTTTGGTTATTCTTAGGATTTTAAGGGTTTTCTTGTCTTTTATGGTATTTAAAAATTTTTATTTTTAGGGGTTTAGGGTTTTTGGGGTTTTCGAGGGTTGGTATGGCGTTTTAGGGTTATATTTATTTTAATTATTTCAATGGTTTCTATGGTTATTTCATGCAATCAAGGGTTATTTTAGGGTTCCTATTATTTTTAGAGTTTTTTATGATATTTAGATTTTTTTATAATTTTAGGGAATTTTTTGTGTTGTTAGGATCTTTACTAATTTTTACAGTATTTAAAATTTTTAGGGTTTTGGGTTTTTTGAGTATTTAGGGTTTGTAATGGGTTTTAGGGTATTTTAAGGGTTTTATGGTTTTTATGTATTTTAGGCATTTTGGGGTTTTAAGGTTGTTTATTATTTTTACAATATTTTGGGGTTTTATATTTTTAGGATTTTTCATATTTTATGGGATCAATGTTTTTTGGGGTTATAATTGTTTTTAAGGTTTTATGGATTATTTTAAATATTTTTAATATTTAAGGGTTTAAATGTTTTAGGTTTTTATGGGTTTTATGATTTTAATGGTTTCTTATAGTTTTTGGGTTTTTTAGTATTTTAAGGGTTTGGGGTTTTTGAGTTCTTAGGGATTTATGGTTTTTGGGGTTTTTATGGTTCTTGGAGTTTTGGGGGGGTTTTAGGGTATTAGGGATTTGTTTTTAGGGGGTTTTATTGTTTTTAGGGTGTTTATAGATTTTTGATATTTTTAGATTTTTAGTGATTTATGGTTATTTTAGTGTTCTTAAGGGGTTTTTAGGGTGTTTTGGATTTTTAGGTTTTTAGGATTCTTGGGGTTTTTTGATTTTTCAGGGTTTTAAATTTTTTGGGTTTTGGTGGTTTTAGAGATTTTAGGGTGTTTAAGGGTTTTATATTCTATTAATTAATTTTAGGGGCTTTCAGTTATTTTAGGGTTCTTTAGGTTTTTAGAGAATTTAGGTTTTTTAGTTTTTTAGATCATTTTCGGTTTTTAATGTCTTTTAGGGGTTTGGGGTATTTTAGCCTATTTTAAGGGGTTTTAGGACCATTTAGGGGAGTTTTATTTTTTTAGTGTTTTTTGGTTTTTTGGTGTTTTATTGTTTTATAGATTTTTAAGGTTTTGTAGGGATCCTTGTAATTTTTTAAATTAATTTGGGCTTATTTATTTAGTGTTTTAGTGGTTTTATTGTTGTTTATGGATTTTAGGTTTTTTATGGTTTTACCTTTTTTATGGTTTTTAGGCATTTTAAGGTTTTAGGTGATATTTTGGTTTTTTGGGGGTTTTAGGTTTTTTGATGGCTTTAGGGGGTCTTAGTATTTTTTTTTTGAAATTTAGGGGGGTTTTAGGTATTAGGGGGTTTTAGGGGTTTTTATGGTTTTTAAATATTTTATGGCCTTTTAGGTGTTTTTTTTAATTTTTACATTTTTTATTTGTTTTTTGGGGTGGGGGTTATTTTCTTTTTAGTGGCTTTTAGGGTTTTAGTGTTTTTATTATTTTTAGTGTTTTTATGTATTTCTAATGTATTTATTTATTTTGAACACATTTTAGGGTTATGATGGGTTTGTATGGTTTGTGGTGTTGAGTTTTAGTAGGTTTTATGAGGTTTAGAGTGGGTTTTAGGGTTCCTACCTTTCTTTGGATTTTGTTGAGTTTTTTTAGGTTTTATTGTTGGTGGGAAATAAAATCTATGCAAGGGAAATCGAAATTATCCCATTTATTTGGAAAATAAAAACAAATTAAAAAAATATTTGAAGGGAAGATGTCTAGATGAGGAAAAATGGAAAAGGAAGAATCCAGACCATGAAGTGTGGAACCCTTCACGGGTCGCTTCTCCATATAGTTATCTCCTTCTTGGGAATCCTGAGAACTAAATTGTTATCATCTATGGGAAGAATCAAGAGAAATCCCATTCAAATATGATATCCCCTAAAAACTGAAACGGTTTGTGGGTGAGTCGAGGCCGAAAGACAGCCACAAATGAAACAAATCCATTCATGAGACCGAGGTGGTGATTCTTACCTCCACAGATAATGGCCCTATTCCCACACTGACTAAATCAACCATGGGATGCATATTACTCTATTGCTTCCACAGAATAAGGATCACAACCTAATCATAGATGAATAGCTATACCAGTATAGAGTTCCCCACTTTTCAATAAATAGATCTTGAGGGGAGCTAAAAGGATGATAATCGGAAGATCGGGAGGAATCAGATGAAATGATTGACTGACAGAATAATAGCTCCACAAAATAAGGACCCCTTCAATGATCCCCTTTAAGTGAAACCCTACTAGTATTAAGGAGGATAAAAATATAAAATTAGAAGTCTACAAATATAGAATCATCCACAAGAATATCCCCCATGAGGTGCAGAACCAATGGCCCCCTTACAACCAGGAATGCCACGTGGAAAAAAATTCCATTGATAGAACCATATCCCGCAAAACAAATTAGTACAAATGATGGATTTGATCTTGTGTTTAACTATGCTACACAGATGGTATATGTACCCATATAAAAAATTCTACGTGGACTGATCCTAGGTCCACATACAACTATGGTATGCGGAAAACACCATTGCCTTTGTAACAACCCCCTACACGAAAGAATTCATTCCCATATAAGAAAATTCTATATGGAATGGGTACACTAGGCCGTTCCACTCTCATGTTTCGATCATTCCCTTTTGTTGCATAATCATCCCCCATGTTGTCCCCTCTGCAAATGAGCCTTATGGAATTAGGCTAAGGCCTCTTCCAAATCCACCATATGACTATGATAAAGTCATAGGGAACACTAGTGGGGCCTTTTGAGTTTACATAACCATGGTAGGATGATTCATGTCAGTTACCACAATAGCAATGTGGACCCTCGAAATGATTCTGAGTTTATATTTCTATGTTAACAAGGGTTCTATCCTCGAGATGATCACTTGTACCTCCCCATTATAGGGATTAAGGGGAAACACAATCATTTTCCATAGAGAAGGGCTGGTGTTTGACATTATTCCCTTTCCCCTAGAACCAAATTCATGGCTCACACTCTGAGGTAAGCACATAGCCTCTCTTGTAGGAGGTGTCACCCACACTCAAGTTCACCATCACTCAGGACATATTATGATAGATCTTTGAATATGAATATCGTGGATATGAAAACGAGAGAGGAGATGGGAATACTCGAAGCCCTCTATCTCCCTTTGGGATCTAGAATCATCAATAAGCATATGAAGTGGGACGTGCAATGTTTAGATCCATGAAGTCCTCTTCTTTTTTTAATACTGAGCATTACTCTCATGGGATTACAGGTTTTCAGTGATCATGAAATCTATATGGTCCCAATTAATGGGACACCTAAAAGGTGTAACCCCCAATCGGATCCTACCAAATGGGCCTCTTAAAGGTTTTAAGCCTCAATTCCAAACAATGGTCCTCCTCCATAGATGGATGACCTAATTTCAATTCAAATCAGAAACCCCCATGTGTAATTCCCAAAAATAGTCCATTATTGGGCCTACTCTAATGTGTACATCCCAATTGAATCCAAAAAACGAGGTCTTTGATTCCCAACTAACTGGAATATATAAGATGCCTCTCTAAAGTTCAAACCCAATACCCAAATAACCCTAATGTTCACTGGGACAAATTCCCAGTGGTTTCGTATCCACCTAGGAAACCATATCTCTTTTGAATATCTCTGTTTTTCTCGACGCAATTCCCACACCATCATTTCTAAGTGACATTTCACTTGGATGCCCTTTCCATACGACGTTTAACTGCATGGTTGGGTCCTTGTCACATGAACATAAAATGTGATGGGTCCAGTAAAGAGGCACCGAATTATGGGGATTTTGATTCCTCTCATGAGGATAAATAGGATTCCCTTATTATGTGTTTGATCCCAACATCGAAATAGCTTCTACCCCATGGATAAGGATAAACTCTAGAGAACCATCAGATGTGGAATAACATCAGTTTTATCTTAGTGAATTGCCAAATATTCTCTGATTTATCCATAAAATGGTAGCAATAGTGAAGATCCTTAGATACCTATAGCTCATTCCAACGATGGAGAACCTAAAAAATATACAGCTAATTCGAAACCCAAGTGTAATCTTGATTAACTACTAGTATATGGATAATCTATGGACACATGATTGAGCATGAATCAATGATTGAAAAACATATGAATGTAGCATAAATCTATAAGGGAGTCATAGTATAGGAGATAGTCCCCCCTAAAATGGTGAGATGAGCCTGAGTTCCTATCCCCTCAACCAATGTGAGTTATTATGTTTTGTTTTCCAAATCATCAAATTAATTTTTACCTTTGAAATGCAGTTCCATGAATAATATATGTGAGAGCCATTGGGTGTTTTGGGATCCGTTAACATACATGTTAGAGACCATTAAAAAATATTATACACCATGTGGATTTGTTTAAAAAAACCCAGTCCCAATACATTATCAGTTAGAAATAACATTTTCCTTAGAAACGAAAACACCAACATAAATAAATTAATTATACCACCACCTTCACAAGATAAAAAAGGGATTTACTGCCCAATCCCCAACAGATCATTTTTTTCAGGGTACAATAATATTTCATTAGAAACAAAAATTCTTAACCTAAAGTGAATATTTATCCAATGTGTCAGTCTTACCCTACTGTAGGACCCATTCACATCCAAAAGGGACAAGGCTCAAGAAAGATCATCAATTACCCATTTGGTCACGAGGCATTTCTTTTATGTTGTTTTTTTATCTGAATGTGTCACATATATTTCAAGAATTATTCATAGCTTCCTCCAATCCATTGGCATCCCAAAAATTCTCAGAGACATTTAAGTCAACCAAAGAGCCAAAACATATCCTCCATGATGTAGAGAACTCTGTCTCCCACCCATTATCTCCAACACTGGGTCTCAAATGCACTAATCTAGGAATGCCACTAGAATAGTACTCTCCAAACACTAGTGGTAGTATGTTATTCCCTGTAGTCAATGAAATCCCAATAGCCACCCACTCAGTATTGTCCAATGATCCAACACTAGGAAGCTCCACTAGCCGTCTTGAATCATTTATAGATCCTCTTCCCAAAACATGACAATAAGTATCTCCATTATTTTAGGGAGGATGATGAGCTCAAGAGATATGAGTTCACCCTTAATTCATAGGTTTCCTACTCAAGGTTCCTTTCTAGAAGACTTCACCATGAACTCCACATGTCCCAATATCCTCACTCTAAGGTGGATATAGATCTAAGGGTCCCTCTTGATGGTATATTCACACTGGCCCCTTGGACATCCTATTGGGGTAAAAAACATATTAACAAGAATGGGGTCATCACCCTATTGTATGAGGAAGAGATCCACCATGAAAATACAGTGGTACACTATGAGTGGACACAAATCCTTTCTAACCCTTCAAAATCCAACCATATAAATATAGCGGCACACTAGGAGCATGCACAAATACCCTCCAAATCATGCGATACCCATCATGAAAGTAGGGAAGTGAGTCATAGGTAGATGAAAACCCCTACCAATTCACTTGATGCCCTTAAACCAAATAAGATGAAAAAATCAACGGGTAATTAAAAATACATGTTTCTATATATCAAGTCCATCTTCCAAAAAGGGCAGAAAATGGGAAAATGAAAATCCTTAAACATGAATTTAAAGACCATCAGTCGAATATAGTGGAGCCTAAATATGAGTTTGTAAAAATCTAGTATAATACATACCAAAAATATCATCCCAATATGAAATAAAAATATGGGAAGTAATATACCCATGTCGATGCATATGAATCCCATTAGTCATGTATGATGTCAATCAAATACATGTTGAGTCAAATTTATGTTGATGCATACCAAGCCCATCATCAAAATATGATAGAAAACTACGAGCATGCATATACCCTAGAAAAATCATAAAAATCACATCCATAAGATATGATGACAATCAAATACAAGTAGGTACCAATCTCTTCAAACATCTTCCAAGCCTATCATTTAAAAAGGAGAAGAATGTAGGGGCATGCATATACCATTACCGATGAATACAAATCCAATAAATCAAATATGATGGTAATCAAATACACTAAGAGTAAAATTCTTATGTATTCATATTATGCACTTCAACCAAATTGGATGGAAATCTATGGGAATACATATACCACCATTGATGAAAATAAATCTCATCAGTAAAATTTAATGGAAATCAAATACAAGTATAGTCAAATTACTATAAATTAATACTAATCCCATCATCCAAATACAATGAAAATGAACGAATGAATATTTATTATCCAAAATATGAATCCCACACATAATAGATGATGGGGAACAAAGAATAAAACTTGCATATCACAGCCATAAATCAGGTATAGAGTCATTAGTCTCCCTTGACATATGATAACTACCATTATCCAATAGAAAAACATGGAGGGCTAGATTAGGACCACATTTTTTATCAAACATCAGAATAGAAATACCATCTAATTCCAACCAAATACATCTCTAAACAAATACTTGAAATGATGTAGGATCAAACATTAATTACTGACAATATCATATAGACCTATCAAGAAATAATTATGTCCACAAAAATAAGAAGGATTCATCCTAATAACCATATATCTTCAAGTGGGGTGAGTCATACAAAAATAGGATGGTCACATAGGAGAAATCATTCATCAATAATATAGTATAACAGGGTTGTCGTCTATATTCCTTGATAAATGGATAGCTACTTTGGGAAAAAAATATATTTTCCAACTGGGGGACACTGGTCAACCATAGTGGCCACTCTCTGGTAAACATATTTCCCATCCAAAACTCAAGGTACATATCAGAATATCTTGAAGACATCATGGGAGCCACCCAAATATGAAACTGTATATGATGGTCATTTCCAAAAGCAGGTGTCCCAATTTGCTCGTAAGAGGGAACACAAAAACAAAATGTGCCAATGGAAATTTTTAAATGAAGAGCACATTCATGAACCTGCTCTGCTAAAAGTTTTTGTTCTTGACGCCATCAAACACTTATCAGTAGAGGATTATGATCATGCCAAACTATTACCTAATTATGAATGTGGCTTTAACTGCTATGTAGGCCCACCCCATAATATTGTTTCCAGTAGATGTGAAGGTCCTCCGAAGAGCATGTATAATAGAGGATAACATTATGGGAATGAAACAATCAATCATGAAATTCTATCTCTTTATGAGAATCATGGAATTCCTCCTCTATTATAGAAGATAGAATAGAGGGAAGGTCCTCCCATTGATATCGTTTTCCCTAATGGTCCTACCAAACATATATGCTACATAAATTCTCCCTATAGTTGTATGTTAGGGTATGATGGTAGTCTTCTCCATGATGGATGTCACTAAAAATTCCCTCCCCACAATGATATCAAGAAGATAGAAGAACCTCCCCTTGTTGGAGTCCATCTTGAAGGCCCTCCCTAGGGATGAACATCACAGATACTCTCCCTATGGATAGAAAAAACTATGATGGTAACCCTATACATAATAGAAGAAAATGTAAATGCCCTCCTCATAGACCAATATATAACCGGAAATAAGTTCATCCCCTCATCGATTCAAGCATGGGAAAGCCTTCTTATTCTGAGGCTCTTGGAAATATAGGATTAGAAATATTAGATACCTTGTCAAAAAAAGTGGCATCCTTTCTCAACCAGAAGATGGAAAAGGGCCACAATCATCCCTTGAGCCACCCTCATTGCATTCACATATCAAGTATATCTCTACGATCCCACTACATGTCACAATATCATAATGAAGCGTCCTAACTGGGAAGATCAAGTAGAGTAGTCTATGGTTGATGAACAAATTGATATGTTTCTCATGAAATGAAAATTAGCCATTGATGATATACCAATTATGTTTTGACCCACAACTACTTCTAAATTACATATACCAACATAATTTTGAGAGGAACTAATACATAATATTCATATAAATATCTGGACAACCATCCACCACCTGAAAATGAAATTCTAGACCAATGATGGGAACACAAGACAAGTACACAAATTGGAACATCTTTACCTTGAAATTGACTTGGAAGCCCTTTGGTCTACATGGTTAACACAATCAGATCAGCAGAAGAAAGATCTTGAACCAACCTACCGCATTGTGATTCATAATTTGTGTCATCTATTTAGTGATGCCCCATTAAACATTCACATTTGGGGATTAGGAGAGTATGTAGTGTTTTACTTCACTAAAAGACCGATCCAACAGAACCCATCCGAAATGAAATCCTGTAATTTCATCATCCTAAGATGGTTATCAAATGGAATATCTATTCATAAAAGGAATTATCATTGATAGTATCTGGCCCTGGGTAAGTATCAAAAGTATAAGGCCTGACAAGAGTGATCCATTGAATGCTTTCTGAATCTGGAAACCGAGAAAACTCAATATAAATCTCATCTAAGGGAGTTCAATCATCAAGAAATACTAATATCCTTAGAAAAAAACATATTATGTGCAGACCTGACACTATATCAGGCTAACACCCAAGTAGGAATGCATGTGATCAAGAAAGTGACAACAATAATAGAGCTTTACGCAATATCGGATTAGCCCTAGATTGAAGGACTAGGTTAATTTTTATCACAACTTTCCTCCATAAGACCAACAATTCAAGGATGATGAATCAAAAAATAGGAGTAGGGGAAACCCCGGCCTATAGGGATGGCATAATTTTTACCTCAATCAACCAACTAGAGGACATCATTCTTTTCCCACCTAGGGAGGAAAAAAAGAGGAGAGGTCACGCATTCCATCATGTCTCATGATTCATTTCACTCACAAGGGAGGAATACAAAAAGGTCACATAGAGTTTCAATTGGAGTTACTCATTTCCAAGAGGCTCAAAGTGAATCCCTGAATTAATGGATAAGATCCAATAAATTATTTAAAAATATATCATGCTATCCATAAATTGGAATGACACCCATAACATATTATGAATCAGTGAACATCATGGATGTTAATCACATGTATCACACTAAAAATGATGTAAATGAATTAGAGAATGGACAGGGTGGTTATGCTATGAATCTAATCCACACTGAGACCAACAATGTGTGTACTCAGAACTAGAGGGATGTGTTAAATATGATCTATCCCTCATCGAATCCCTCGGTACATCATTTAAAAATCCCGAAAATAGATAATAATATAAATAAAGTCATATAAAACCCCCCACATCCTCCCAATAATAATTAATCCCTTACCCGTGGGGATAGATTCATCCTACTTGAGGAAGAAATGAAAGAGTTGAGATGAATCAAAGATGAGATGATCTACTGGAATTTTCTTATATATTATCCTCCGAAGGATCATTAATTAGGGCCCTAATGTACAATTGTAATAGTTTTACCTTAGTCACAAAGGTTTATCCTCGAATAAGAAGCAAAGCCAAGAGGTTCATCAAACACATGACAATGACCATCAATCCACCTGAATCTGATCATGGATGGATATCAGGAATTATCCACCCTTTGGAAACAATTAGAACTGCTTTAGGAAAATCCTGAAAGGATACTCATGGTTGGGTATCTCCATCAAATAGAAGTAGTGATGACACAACCAGTTCTTTCTCCTATTACACCTGCTCATTCTCATGTTTAATAGGATAAAAATTAAGAGATTCTTAATACCATCGAGTCATTAGAAACTCGATTTGAATCCATAGAAGGAAGAAACGCTCTGATACAACCAAAATGGAACCCTTACCCCCCAACTTGGTGAGTAATGTTCCTCCACCATAATGTTTTGGGAACCACGTGTTCCCTATATTCGATGGATAAGGTCGCTTGAATCAATATCTGATACATTATGAATCCAATTTTGATCCCATTAATGGAACCTAGGAATGGAACGATGGAGTGAAACTCAAATGTTCTGTGTGACCTCTGCGAGGTTCAGCCTTTGTATGATACAAAAAAAATTCTATCATAGTCGATAACAGTATGGGCATATCTAAGACATGAGTTCCTTTCCCAATTCAATTCAAAACATCCAAGTACAATAGTCATCAACCTCATGACCTGCAAAAAATGATAATGGGAGAGTATCAAACTTCACTTCCATGTAGAAATGGATGACCTACTCCTTGAACCAACTGCCCCCACCGGATGAGATGCTCTCTGTAAGCATACATAATCACCACCTTGAGCTATTAAATCCACAAATCATATAGAAATGAAAAATTGGGTTATAGGATTTAATTTCTATTTCCCAAAAGATAGATTAATCCTTATAAGATATTAATCTCATACACTGGAAATCCCCACCAGCCTCCGAAAAAAGGATTGAAAGAGTTCATGTAGATTTTGTCGTTCTTAAGACACCCATTGAACCTACTATAGCTCCAATTACTACACCAAATCATGTAGTACCCCTTTGAAATCAATAGAAACACCTGCCTTTATAAGAAAAATGGAGGTTATCCGTGATAAATTTGTTCTAGGGAAGAAGGAAAAAATATTACTCTTTATAAGATAATCAAGACCATGACTATTTTATAGACACCATGAAATGAAACATGCATCATCTACCAGATCCCACAAGGGATTATAAAGTAGGTCTTGATGTCTAGAAAAAATCTTTTCCATTCCTCTACCTTTGGGAAAACACCATCTAGAGTGTTTCATCCCCAATGAAATTCTGGAAAAAATTATACCCTATTGAAAAGTAAAATCAGGACAATTTTCAGCACAAGTGGTATACGCCCCTGATAAAGGAGATGATTGGATGGAATTTTTTAGAAAGATATCATGAAACACAGATAGTTCAATGAATTGAAATAATATCAAACAAACTCATGGTAGTTTTCATGAATAATAGAAGCAACCAACTATATCTCCAGTTTCTTCTTCTATAAACCATCCAACATCTCAGCCCCATGGTCATCCTGAAGATGAACATAAATAAAATAGATAGAAAATAATGGAAAGGATAATGTTCATGAAGAAGAACTATTTTCAAGGATAAAAATAACATTATCCCTCTCAGATATTATTCCATTTATCTAAATTAATGTGAATTTACCCAAAATATACCACCACCAGAAGCTGTTGATCAGAAAAATTCAATGTCAGAGGAGGAGTTTAATTTTGGATCCATTAACTTTATTCACTTAGTGGATCCCTTCTATGAAAAAATATAGCTACTCACTTGAGTACTGCACACCAGATCATGGAACTAGATGAAGAGTTAATAGAAGCCGAGGATACCAAGGAAGTTGTAGTCGTGGAAAAAACAATGATTATGGATGGGCCCCTCTTAATCCATCAATGTTGTTTAAAATAATGAAATAGTGTTGTAGTGGGCCCAATAGGACAACAAAAACACCCCTACATTAGGTAGAATCCAATATGGATCAATAATTATGTAATACCCATCCGAAGAATAATAGATGTCTAAATTTTCTCGGTGCATGGGGGGAAATATCTGACCCAATTCACAAAAAATAGAAGACCATCAATCTTATATCCTAAGGGTTAAAACATCATCATCTAAAGCTAAATCCCCTAATCCTCTAATTAGAGAAGATTACCACACTGCTAAGCACCATAACTTAGTCCAAAAGTATGATATTTTGAAGTAACAAGACTCAGTGTTAGCCAAACAATCAATCCAAAAAGCACTATGATTTTCTTGTGACTTGAGATAAGAACTCATAGAGGCTCTGCTAAGCCTTATAGAGCTTCAAGAAGAATTGTAAACCCTCGAAATCTAAAAGAAAAATATTGTTCCTACATAATTTCACATAGTTATAACATTCATGAATCCAGCTGAATATTCTATTATGTAGGGAACATCAATCCCCTGTATGTATATGGAAATATAGTAATCTTTTATGTATTTAAAGTATTTTTTTTATAATTTATATGGATTTAATTCCATTTAAAAGTGTACATTTCACCATTATTTCTTAAATGAGGTAACTCTATCATGTTCCTCCATTACACCCCAAAGTTATAAACAAACTGATCAGAATCAATTGGGTCAAATAAAGATCAAAACCATGTTTGGCGTCCTTGTATCTGACTTATAATCTCTAGTTTTATGAAAAACACAACCTTCAATATCATACAAGAAAGTCCCTGGTTTCACCAACATGCAATGGTTCCCTTGTCATACCAATATTTAATAAAATATTATATAAATGGGAAAATTTGTATTTTATGCACTAATAAGGCATCGATCGAATCTTATGAGTAACATTATATTGATGCAATATTATATCAAGTGGAAGGGAAGAAACCGTCAGTTTATTGTACTAATTGGTTCACCACCCAAAACATTATGGAAAGGATCCCAACATATACCTTCAATCAACTTGGTTAAGAGTATGTATTTACCATCAATTAGGTTAGGTGTATGAGACCAAGTTTAGATGCATGCTCAGTATTTATTATTATTGCATTCATGACCCCTAATCCTAGAATCATTGGTTAATCTACTAAAACTATATATGATAGTGAAAGAATAGATGAAATTGTCCTAAAACGATCATCGGAGCAGTAGAAAATCCCTACCGCACCCACTTAAGAAGAAGAGAAATTCATCCCTCACTCGATACTCTTTTGACCCTCCCCCACCAACATCTAGGTTAGAAGAGGATGCATCATCCTATGAATATCATGATCTTGACTCTCATCACAATTCTTGAGAGTTTGTATCACGAATTGTTTCCATATCAGAAGAAAAAAGATGATAACGAGGAGGAGGAGGAGGAGGAGGAGGAGGAGGAAGAGGAAGAGGAACATATGGATTCCCCTCAAGCATTGGCAGAAGGTGTATCTACCAACATTTATGAAATAAACCAAATCAATCTAGGTATGAAAGAATATTTTTGACCCTTTATGATCTGTCAAACCATGTCTCCTAATGAGCATGAGGTGTACACATCCTTCCTAAAGAAGCATCAACATGTTATTGACTGTAATTAAATATAAATTCCAGGCCTTGATACCAAAGGGTCCACTCACCACTAGGGCCTACCAAAAGTTCATCACGGCCATAAAAGAGCATATAGGAGGGATAAAATGACCCATTATATGAAAATAGAGGGTAATGTTTACAAGCTCATCATATTTAACTTCATTTTAGAGGTTTATTACCATCTCTGGATGGCTAATATTATACCCTTCAAAAAGAAAAATAGAAAAATCAATGCCTGCATCAATTCTAGATATCTCAATACGCAATGTACAAAAGATGATTTCCAAATCCCGATCATAGAATTTTTTATCAAAGAAACAACTAGATATCAGACTCTCTCTTTCATGGATGGCTATGTAGGATACACCAAATCAGTATGGATAGTGAAGATGAAAAATCCATAATCATTAGGTCTAATAAGGAGTATTTTTCTATATGGTGATTCACATTTATTTGAAGAATTTTTAAACCACCTATCAATGTGCCATGAATCACATCTTCAAATCCTTTATAGTAATGTTTGTCAAATGCTATGAAGAAGACCTTGAGGTTAAATCCTGAAAATTGTAAGACTACCTATGAGATCTTGAAATAATCTTAAAAAATCTATTATAGCACAACATTAAAATGAACCCCTAGTTATGTGCCTTCTGTGTTACCTCATGGAAGTTCCTCGGTTTCATTGCATGACATCAAGGCATCAATGTCGACCCTGAGAAGACAAAGGCCATCCTTGACATGTCACCACCTCAGAACCTCACTAAGTTCATATTACTATAAGAACACATGGATTACATCTGGTGATTCATATCCAACCTCACAATAAAATGTTTTCTCTTTACTCAGATGATGAAAATGGGGATTGAATTTCAATGGAATGATGATTTTCAAGAATCATTCAACAATATGAAGAAATATCTATTAAGTCTACCAATGCTAATCACTCCCATAAAAAGATGACCAATCATCTTGTATGTCACCTCCTTGAAATGATCCCTAGATTCCTTCCAAACTAAAATGAATGATGCCGATAGTGAAAACAACCTTTACTATCTCTCTCAAACCATGACTGATATAGAGACTTGATACTCAGATATTGATAAAAGTTGTTTATCTTTAATCTTTGTGGTCCAAAAATTTGGGCACTACATACAGTATCATGAGTTCCACTTGGTCTCTCATAAAAACCCTCTCATGTTCATTCTCAGCCATCCAATTTTGGCTGGACGTTTTTCAGGGTGGGTGGTCATCTTGAAACAATTTTTCACACTATTTGTTCCATAGAAATCCATAAAAGTCCATGAATTAGTAGATTTCCTAGTAGATCACCCCCTCAGTATAAATAACTTGATTAGAAGAAGAACTACACTATGAAGAAGTTTTCTCTGTAAAGGAAGATCCTGAAACATGGGAGATACATTTTGATTGTTTATCTAGAAGCCTGATAGGAAACAGGGTGGAATACCCAAATATCAACAATGTATGGATGGTATTAGTACTCATATCTCCAGTGAAGGAAGTCGTGGCTTACTCCTTCCTATTGTCAGAGTGGTGCACAGACAATGAAGATAAATTTCAACCTCTCATTTTAGAGATAGTGCTAGCACATAAAGTAAAATTAATGAACTTTTGAATAATAGGCGATTCATAACTGGTTAGAAAGCATGTTAATGATGTTGACACCATAAAAATGGAAAAAATAATCTATTTTTAGACAATTCTTGAAGACTAATTGAGGAATTACCCTTAGAGGTTACATTAACCTATGTCCCTCGGCCTTAGAATTCCCAAGACAATGTGCTAGAAAATGCATCCACAGATCTGGATGACCTAGAGAAGGATGAAATAGTTATCTTCATTGCACACCAACAGAGGTCCCCATAGAAAAAATCAATGATAATTGTCATGTCCTAGAGAAATATTATCCTACCATTGGCTAGATGAATCCCATTATGACATATCTCCAAAAAGGAGAACTACACCGAGATTGAGCCAGAACGGAGTAAATCTGAATATGAGAAATTAATATTGTTTTGTATGAATGCATAATCCAAAAGAGGTCCTCTAAAAGTGTGTCTTGGATGGGATCATTCCCATTTTCATTGATAGAGAATATACCACATTAATCAAGAAAGTATTTCATACAAAATATCATAGTCCACAAAAATCAGGACCCATGATTTCCAAACAAATTCAACGGAATCGATACTATTAGCCCACAATGATGAATGACTGCACTGAATTCACCATGAAATGTCATTCTTATACAGTTCTTTCCAATTTCATCTACTATCCCCCAATGTTACTGCACATAGCCATTTACTCCTGTCCATCTTCCATATTTGTAATGGACATTGTGGGAATATATCCTCCAACTTCAGCTAAGTAATTAAGATATATCCTCATACCAACCAAATTCTTTTCTAAGTGGGTAGATGTTGTACTCCTCAATGAAGTTAGGCTAAGAAAAATTTTCATCGTTGTGAAATAAATCATTATCACAAGATTTTGTGTCCCTTAAGACATACTAGAAGACAATGACATCATATTCTTCTTTTTTTATTTGAAGAAATTAAAACTAGAATATGGAATTAAGACCGACCATTCATCCTACTATAATGCAACGACTAACAGAGAAATAGAGGAATTCAAAAAGATACTATCCAACATAATAAAAAATATGGTGGATTAGGATAATAAATTGTGGTCAGAAAATATCCTACATAATTTGTGGGCCTATGAAACTATGACCCATACCACTACCCATGCATCCCCATATTCCTTGGTGTACGGGACAGAGGAATTCCATTGAATTAAAGTGAAATTTACTTCACTACCCATCATCATTTGTGATCAATTATCCATAGATGAGTAATCTTATAAGAAACAAGATGAATAGGAATGACTCAATGAATAGAGATGACATAACTTGAACTATTTGAATGTTTACCAAAATTTTATTCTATGATCCTTCAACGAAAAGGTTTTCCTATGTTCATTATTCAAAGGAGAAATGGTATTGGTTTTTAAAAATATGATGATACTGGGAAAGAAACCTCCAAAAATGGAAGAAAAATGGGAAGGACCATATGTCATACTTAAGGTCTACTCTAATGAATCGTATTCCTTAATTTCAATTAATGGACAACTCCATATATCCCCTACAAATGCCAGGTTCCTGAAGAAATAGTTCATGTAGACAAAGGAAGGAACATCCTGATCAAAAGATGTTAAACTAAAAGAGGAAAAGTCCTTGGCATACAACATATATCAATATAGTGTGAATATCATAACCATATTATGTTGACCTATGAGGATTTCAGCCCGGAAACATGATGTTAAACTGAGATTCCCTCATCTGGGTTGTATGATATATTAAACTAAACATACGGTCTGAACTCTATAAATATAAACTAAGAGTTATCATCCTAATCACAAGATGTAAAAATGAATGATACAATATGTATGTCCCTTCATTATAGGTGTAAAAGTTCCTTACCACAATGTGTTAAACTACATGGATTCTATCACCATAACAACATGATGTTAAATATCTTGGATATAGTCATTCCAATCCACTATCTTTTGCATATGATCTAGATCTGTGCTACATAAAGTGGAAAGGTACATATTCCTACATGAGAATTAAATTCACAGAGGAAATATCTTTCTACAAAACTATTTTCCTTGATTATAACTCCAATGAGATACGTAATGACACATAGACTCTATTTCCTGGGCCCATCCATTCACAATAGAGAATATCCCCCTCCATGTATGGGTTAGACCTATGTTGATAATCCCTATCCAAAATTATGTATGGATTGAATAATTCCCTAACAGGATACGTAGTAATGCCAATATGTTATATCATAGATCCAACCATGATTAAGGATAATGACTCCCCCTCCATGCATACGGGCCAAACCGATGTAGGAAGGGTTCCATCAAATAACAATGTGTGTCTTGATTCTTATCCACATGGGATACAGTAGGATACCTGAGGGTCATATATTATGACCAACTGTAGATCCATTCATCCTTCATACTCTATGGCCTGAGTTCTTTTTTAGAGTGTGTGGTGTGGCATAGAGCACCTTGGGTCCTAATTGATGATAACATATATCAATCGTGATATAAACATCCCATTGAAACATTCCTTCCCCCTCCATTCTCACAACATGATGTTAAAAAGTTCTATTAATATCCTGATATTAATATCAATAAACTTTGTAGCACCATTATGATGCCCTCACCAGGAATGGAATCACCCCCGACATCGGTTATCCACCATGAAATTTTTATAAATTCCCCCTGCCTCATGTACGAACCAGATCTTCACAAGGAACCCATGATAACTATTTATGTCTTGATACTCATTGCAATGAGATAAATAGTCATGTCTAGGCCCTGTAACCTATTCCACACCACAAAATAAAGAAAATGAAACCATCCCTATATGCAAATTTCTGTAGGATACCATGAGGTCACGTCCATTATTTAGGGATCCATCAATGAAACTGACATGAACACCAGATAAATGAGTCATATCTATGTAGGGGATTTCACAATTCACGGAAAATCATGCCTGCTATATTTCTTAAAATGTTGAACATCCCCATTCAATTCATCAAACTATATTCCCCTGGGAATTTTAGATATTCATAATCCTCCATGGATATTAGAAATGCATTTCTAATGACCTGAGGTAACCTCTATTTGACTATGACAAATATTCCCTGGTGTCTCTACATATGTTTCCCATAAAAATCCCTATCAACCTGAGACAAATTGTTCCTCAAGAGAGGATCCTCCAACCACCATAATCCTTAATGGATTTCATGCCCCATATCATTCCTCTCGATTTGAGGGTCCTCGGAATCATAGTTTACACATTCCTCATTCATCACATCTGATGAATATCATAATATCTCAGACTTATTTTCCTATAGTCATTCACAGTTTATAGGGTATTCATCCCTACAATATGAAAATAAAATATTTTTTCATCATCCTAACTACAAAACAGTAAACTACACGACTAATGTCATAATCACGCGACATTAAACTTAATTTTATCAAGAACTACATGCAGATTTATTCTAGCTCATACGGGATATGTAGTAATGTTTGTAATCTTATACCCTAGTTTCGCCACCCCAAAATTAGAAATGCCCCTTCCCAAAGCATGGGCCAGACCTACACTGAATGGGAAAATGTCAAAGAACAATGTGTATCTTGACTCATGCACTTTTATGATTAGTGATGAAACCCAACCATCATATTTTGAGTTTATCCATGAGACATAAATTATCCCACTTTTATTGTGTATAGGTAATACATGCACACAGAAATTTAGACACATTAAAGAGTGTTTTCCCTTATGTTCCTATACATGAAATATATCTTCATAGAGGAGTCCAATGTGATATTCTACCCAATGGTGAGTCTATATTTAAAAAAAATACCCCACTCCCTTGCATGATATTGATTTGTGTGGTAGAATGTAATACACAAATTTTACTTATCAGAAGAAATTAAATGCATAGCCAATGTTTTTTCCCCATTCATAGGTCAGTATTACATATGGAAACACCTCATACATACACAAGATAAAATCTCTACCTATTATCGGGAAATTTATGCTTCAAATGTGCCCTTTCATGTTCAGGCACCTCCCTTTTGCAAACCACACTCTATATCTAGAATGGTATGAATCCTCATATATTTCCCTAGATATCAGAGATAGAGGGCCAATGTCCTCAGTACACCTCCACATGACTATACATAATATTCCAAGGTTGGGTATACATTCTTTTCCCACAATAAAATAATTAAAATCCAAGACATTTTCATCCTTGGGATAGGCTTACCCTACCTCCATACTCCCTATGATTCTAACATCCCATACCACCCCTTGGTTTCAAGGAAACCCAAGATTATAGTTTACAAACCTTTCCCTGTCAATGTCTGAAGATAGTATAAAATATTTCCTTAGAATACCATAAAAAGGATGAGTTGTTTATCCCTTTGATAGTGTAATGTAACAAATCCTAAAATTCTTGGTTGTATGACATTAAACTTCACCAAGACTCTAACATTATTTACATAAGAAAAATCATGTAGAAGTGGTACCTCATTCAATATATATTGTTGAAATAGACTCCCCTATACTTTTCATATAACAAATCCTTTAACATCACACTCCTTGTAGTGTTTAGAAATATGAGGTCCACTAAAATCACTCATCCATTAGATATGAAATGTCACTATCCTTAGGACACCTCAACATGGCTATGCATAGAATTCATTATTTAGCTCTTCAAGTGTCACCCAAAAAAAGGGAATGTATGTCGGATAAAAATTTATCCTCATGACAGGCTTTTCTACCTCTATATTCCATTTGAAACATCATGTTAGAAACCATTATTATGGTTACTCCTCTAGTACATTCTGAAAATCATGATTCAAAATTAGAAATCATAAGACCAGGTTCAAGAACTATCTATCACTCATGTCTGTACAATATTAAGGGAATAATGTGATAATAAATCACACTGGCTACCTTACACCACAATCGATGGTAAAATGTTTTTAACCTAAAACATCAGTAATGTCATTCTAGGATGCAAGACTTTAAAATGCCCATAGAAAGAGGCATGAAACTCACCAGGTTGAAAAGCATGAAAGGGAATCATGGTTAAGATTAAAGTATCATCTCACTAAACCTACAGATTTTATGGTTTAGGAAATTTTTTGAGAAATCAAGAATTTAAAATACAAAAATATTTTTCAGTGAAAAACACACAAAGGGAGGAAATGAAAAAAGCCAGGTTATACCCTCTAGTTCCATATCTGGATTAGAAAAAAATTAGGGTTATAAAGATAATAGAATTGAATGATTTTATGGTATTTCATGTGACACTTGTAAAATTCATGTTATGCTCACTGAGTCCCTTGCATCAGAAAAAAATTAGATCATGATTTTATCATTTTATTTTAATTACTCTAGTTCATGATTAAGAAAAATATCTAGTGGAGATTATCATTCAAATAATAGATAAAGGAAAATGACTGGAGAAATTTTTTTGCATTCCATTGAGTAAATATGGAGGAGCATCCAAAATAGAGGGCCTCTCCATAAAAGAGGGGAATTGAAGATATAATAGTTTCTCTATAGATTTGTAGATCTAAAATTGTACCTAGTTAGAGTCTACTGTTTCTCAATGATGTTATAATAGGGATGTTCTCTTGGCAGTTGCACTAGCCCACAACTCTTTCTCCTTCTTAGAAACATAAAACACGACCTTTCCACCTCCACCACTATAGGAGTATAATCTATAAGTGAAGTAATGATATATGGAGTCAAAATAAGTTGGGATACACACGAATTGGGTTCCTCCACCTATATATACGGTACACTCTCTAAATCTAAGAATATGGGATTGAGTGCGTTATTTGGAATTCAAGGTGATGTTCTACTAGGACAGTCCATTGTAAGACCACTAACAATGTAGGTAAATTATTGGGGGTCTGTGTCACGCCCCACAGATATAAGATGTGTGGATGAAGTCCCCTCTGAATTCATGTGATGATGAGAGGAACTCCTTCCTGTAGTAGGAGTGGAGGGATATGGTGCAACTAACGTAGGCCTGGAAGAATCCAATAGTATGTGCACTCATCAAACTAACCTTTCCAGTATTCTATCATGGTATCAATCTAGCCACAGTTTGTCATAATTCCTTAATAAATAATTTTATGTCTCTAAGGGAGGAATATGTATGCATATAATAGAGTCCTCCAACATCATTATAAAACATACCTAGATATGGATTATTGGATAATATTCCCCATTAGAATAACTAGGATAAGTGTGTCCTCCTGTAGGAATATGAATTGCATGGAAAACCTATAAGTGGTATACAGCTCCAAAATGGTCACTCTATCTATATGAGCATTTATGATTCCATATTGTAGCAAAATGATGTAGTAAAATTCTTTTGAAGAACCTCTCCCATCATCAACTAATACTCTATGATCCACATGGTGAGGCATACAAGAAAATGGAGATAAATCCATTAATAATACTATTATACAATAAAAAACAATGATTTGGGATGAATAACATCAATGATGAGTGAATACAGAAGGAAGTCATAATGATGAACTGTTTTATCTTGTCAATAATCACAAAAAGGTAAATTCCCTGCCATCTGACTGTACAAAAATTGAAATGTCCCACTAAGATGATGCAGAGGCCATCATCATTGTTTCTACCCCAATAATTCATAAATAGAGGAAAGGGTGGTAATTGTTAAATTGATATTTTTCCCTCTTTCAATGTATCTACCATCATTGTGGTGAAAACTATTACACTAGTGTTGACATCATGGGATTGGAAAATCCACCTTATCTAGAACATGGAAAAAAACAAGCTAATATAAACTCGGAAAATATGTTTGATTAAATATCATTACATCAGGCGGTATATTGATCCACCTTAAGGGTAACATAATATGAGCCTAGAATATATCGTGATTGTTGAGTTAGATGTGTCCAACTACATAGGAATTTTTCCCCCATCTATTTTCATGCAATAACAGCATTACCCAATATTCAAAATGAAATAATTGAGTGAGCATGCAGAGTGTGACCATGAAATCACTCTTCCATGAAAAATAAATCCATCGCAATTGTAGAAACTTTGGTCTCCCATGTATTAGATAAAAATAAGTTTTTTTCATACATATTACCATGTATAGGAAGTCAACCTTTCTAATACATATCCCAGAAACTGATTCTAACTTCACCATGAGAAAAGTGTAAGGTATTGGTTCTTAAACACCACTAACTGAGTAATTCAAGAGGCATCTCACCCAATGATTAAATTTTGAACTATGAAACCCATATTGCATCGTATAAACTCACAGCTTCCAGTTGATCAAATAATTCCAACCATTATGTGTGAACATAGAACATCAAAGATCACTAATTGAAAAATCACACTCCACACCAAATATCCCATTTAGAGATCCACCTTGAATTAGGATCACCCCATAAGATGTTGATAACAAACAGATAGTCATAAATAACTGAATCCAAGGATTTATCATAGCTATTATGTTTACTTTTTGAACACATTTATCCAATCAATAAAAACACATACTTTTTTCCAATGTCATATTTGATCTCCCCCTTAAAAGAAACATTATATCGATCGCAACCCTAAGAAAAATGAAGATGAAGAGAATGAATGTTCAAGTAAATTGTTGTCAGATGAGAATCAATCAGGAACCGAAAGATTTAAATTGGAAGTCAAATAGATAACAAGTAGCCAGTCTGTTCTGTTGAAATGATATCTTCCATAGTATTCTCCTGTGGGATAACATAATACCATTGATCTTCCTCAACATTATAGGTTGTAGCCTCCATCCTTAATGTCACATTCATGGAAGCAAGAATTAGATCCATTTGGTGTTTCTTCATCATAGACCATGAATGTGGGTTATCCTGCCTAAAATTGAAAAAGGGACACATCCTGTGATCCAAAAGATCACAAATAGACCATCCATAAAAAAATATATGGTGGAAGATCGTGAGGAACTAGCCTGCGATGTGTTGGACAATGACCCAATAGTTCATTTAATGAGTGAGAGGCACACTGAAAACGGTTACGCGGAAGGACAAAATCACCATTCATGGATGAATTTCTGTTACTTGCAGATCCAAAGATTCAATTCATGGGTGAAGGTATCCAAAAATGTTGTAGTTCATATAAGATAGTGACTCAAAAGGGGATCAAAGGAGCGTCAAATTCCCCGAGAAACAAGGTAAATTGAAAAAGACATGGACCCTTATATATAAGTGTGGTCCCCTCCTATGGCTTCACATATGTACTAAAAACTAGTACGAATCAAGACAACTTTATACATTAGAGTAGCCTTCTATTCATCCTAATCGGATCACCTTTTGTAGGGGGGAATTTTTTGGTTCTAGAAAACATTATAAGGGAGATTGAAATTATCCCAATGATTTGTAAAATTATGGAAATAAATAATGAAAAACATGATGGAAAAATGTATAGTGAATAAAAAATTTAAAATGAAGAAGCCAGACTATGAAGTTTGAAACCCTTCACAAATAGCCACTCCACATTTCTATCTACATCAGGAGGCACTCATGAACTAAAATGTTTTTGAGACAAAGACAGCGGCACAAGTTCACTACAAATGATATCGTCTAGAAGGAGGAAAAGAAATATCATTCGTAGATGACATCCACTTAGAACTCAACTAGTTTGCAGGTGAGGAAAGGGTGATGGATACCTATGAATGAAATGATGTTGTTTGAAAGATCAAGGTAGTGATTCTTTCATCCATAGATAGTTCCCCCATGAGCCTACTAACAAAGTCATCCATGGTCTAGGTATTTCTCATGGGATTCCACAAAGGAAGTCTTGTGGCCTCATCGTAGATGATTGGATACACCGGTATCAAGATCCATGCATCTCTATAAATAAATCTCGAAGGGATATATAAGAATGATAAACAATCAATTGATTGATATGAATCAACTAAAAGGATCAAACAAGATATTGATAGCTCTACAAAAGATAGACTCCTTAAATAGCCCCATGTAGGTAAAACCCCTCCACATAGAGTTAAATAATTCTACCATATTGTGAATTAATCTTAAAGATGGGTGATATTTTGATTGTGGAATTTTATATTGGTCACATTAGAAAGAGAGAGAGAGTTGAGGATTTGATAAACAACAATCACATGTGAACTAAAGTAACAATGTGATTTCACAATAAATAAAGTGGCTACCCTTAATAATACTCGTAAAATAAAACTCCCTGGTTCCTAATGTTATACATACGTTTTTATGAGTTAATTTATAGAGTATTCAAAAGATCGAGAAACTATGCGAGTTATTTTACATGAATTTCTTGTGAGTGTTTTCTACATTACCAAATATTTCTCAAAAACTCCCAATTCTTTCATCATTTTTTAAATCATTATGTATAATTATTTCTTACACCAGCTATAAATGTTATTGATATGTATTATAAGATAGTTTTATTTTAACGAAAAATCATTAAACAAGTGGTTTGAATGCACTACTAGTTCACTAAACTCATCAAATAACTAATTTCATTAACAATGTCTCCTTGGGTGGTTTGGATGTACATGATTATGCAGAAATGATTGGATTAATAATATTAACTGCATATTCTCATTTATGTTTTTCAATCAAGTTAAATTATAATCAAACACTATAAATTAATAAATTTATTACCAGAAGAACATTAGTCTCTAAAAACGAATAACCATTTAGTTTCTTCATAATTATTTCATCCATGAATTTCAGAAAAATAAAACTCAATTTACCAACTAAAAATGTTAGAATAATTTAGTCCGACACAAAAACATCATTTTTAAAGAGTGTATCATCCAAGTAGTGACGAAAAAACCCAATTACATTATAGGGTTATTGTGATATTCCTTAACACACTAAATTAGCTGGTTGTACATATGAAAAATTTAGATTGAATAAAAAATATTATATTTTCTAAATATTTAATTTCTCCTAATAAAAAAAGAATATATTAAAATCACAATTCAGTAAATTACATTGAAATGGAACTGTACAGTATGATATGGTCTTTGTGTTGTGAAAGTATGAATTTATTGTAGATTGGTATAATTTTAATATCAATACTTTTTTTCCATCAAATAATAAAATTTATTCTTTTAGGTCTACAACATCTCACCAAGTTCCAATAAACTATATTCATTTTCTTTTAGTATTCCTGGGATGTTATATTGGACCTAAATATTAAAACAATATTTTCAATAATAAAATAAAAATAAAATGAAAATTAATTTATAGTCATATATTACCCAATTTTCAACTCAAGAAGTGTTTTATTTATTGTTCTACTTGTACCCAGTACATTTCATGAACTCAAATAATATTACTATGTTTTTTGAGTGACCCAATGAATCTCTACAATTCTTTAACATTTTTTCCAATTATGTTCATGACATCATTATAATCAAACATGATTTTTAGGTCTCTATTTCACAGTACATTCAGTTTTTGACAACCACGTATTTTATCAAATGATGAAATTGAATAAAGAAGAAAATATTTCATTCACATATATAACTAAAAAATTAATCATTTACTTTGTTACTTTTTGAACATTTATCCGCATAACTACTTGTTATCGTTGAGTCATGTACACTATGTTTGGGGGAAAATTAGAGGTGTGTCATGTGGAAGAAAAAGTTGGGTAGGAGGGTAGAATCCTATAGGGGGACTAAATAGAATATATATACCCTATAGTGATTATGGAGGATAATGGAATAATGGATGATGTATGGAATAAGTGGGACTACCCTTCATGAAAAGAGGGTTAAATGGATAAAAAAGATGACCTCTCATGTATGGGTGTGGAATATAAGGGGGTTGAATGAAGGGATTAATGTGTTTTAATGATTGCAGATCCATGGTCTATGAGGCATTGCATGTAGGGGATATTATGTAGGGGAAGTACATATAGGGTGGTTCTATATTTTTTGATTGTCTAACAATTCCTTACTAAATTTAATTTCCCTTCTTGATGATTTCAGTCAATATTTAATATTATTTGATTAATGGTCATATATATTCAATAAATAAAAAAATCACACACTAGAACTATCATAATTTTCATCCCTATTTCTCTAAATGTAAAACTGATTTACTGAATTTATTTTATGTGAAACTCATCATACGAAAAACTAAATTTTAAATCCCAAAACTGATGTGAAAATTATAATAATATATCAAAAAATTAAATAAAAATATATATTTGAAATTAAAAGTCATGTTATTTTTTAATGAATTACATCTTCTGTTGATTTTATTATCATTATGTTGTTCACTCACAAAATTTCCACATTAGAAAACAAAAAAAACTACTACATTAAAATCTAAGGTGAGTTAAATAATCATCTTCAATTATCTATAGGGATTCTGTTCATAGTTAGACATAAAAACAATTATATTATTTTTTCAATTATTACGTACAAATACATATTCAATACACATTTTGAGGATAAAAGAGGTATTTGAAAAATCAATAAAATTGAAAAATAATTTCCCATATCGGTAAAAATAATTTCCCTTCCCTATGAGTTAAATTTTATTATCAATTATTAATTCCATTTAAACTCTATTAACTATATTCAAGTAAAAATTACCAAATAATTTCTACTTTTTAGTAGTCATTTCATAAATGTGACACTATTATAAATATCTCCTAATAAATGTTTTTGGAATTAAAATATTTTTTAAGTATATATAAAACATACAAAAAATATGAAACAAGATAACTTGAATAATAATAATAATAATAATTATTATTATTTACTATGATTAAAAGTGAAAAAACATACCAAATAAGAATACTATAAAAAAATGATGCCAAAAAATAAAATGATATACATGATCTGTTGTAATTTCTGATTCACAATCCATTCTAAAAATTGAATTATCCATTTTATCGAGTAAAGCATTTGAATGAATACTGAATGGTTCATCCAAAAAATGTTTTCCATTCATTAAATCATCAATAATATGCACTTTAATAATTTAAATAATAAAAAAATTGGTTATAATGGTTTGTTTATCGAAAACAAATATCTAGATTATTATACAAGAATAAAAGGATCATTTGTATGAAGATGATGTTTTATATCAATAACTCTGAGTCCTCAACTATTTATATAATTTCCCCTTTATGTAATTGTATCAAACATATTTTATTTTATCATTGTGACATGACTATGTAAATTGTAATCTAATAAAAAATATCCCAATAATCTATAATACAAAATATTGTCTAATGGAGGTTCTCATTTATGATTTAATAGTATAACAATCCAATGTTGTACATATTGTGAAACCATCATGTTATGTTTCCATGATTGTTTCAAAACTATTTATAATAAATTTAAATCCATTAGAAACCATTTTTTACAACCAAGAGCCATATTTTTCTGAAAAAATTACAACACCCATTTTAAAACAGATATATCAGCAATTTTTAAACATTATACCAAAAATATATCGACATGGAATATAAAAAAATTAAAAATTATTTGTATAACTAAAAAAGAAATTCTTTTCCTCTGAAATCAACCAAGCATTGAATTAATTCATATGTGATTTCTCCCTCATAAGAGATAAATAATAATGTGATATTTTTATAATTTCATAATATACATTACAATATGTCAATTTTATGATGTCATAAACAGTGAAAAAATAAGCAATAAAATATATATATAAATATCTATAATTTTACTTCATTGATCTATTCATTAGCCATCCACAATAGAATAATACTCTGTGATGAGCTATTTCACATTCATCCATATCCAATGTACTTAGCGTTTATAATCCGGATATCCCCCCTATTTAGGAAGTGATAAAAATATTGGCTTAATGTGATCATATTGATCATATTTGGTTCTCATTGGCTGATTAGATCTCATGGTATAATTATCCATGTACATTGAAAAAATATGCTATCTTGTTCTAAATAACCTTTAACAATATATCCTCTCAGATTATTATTATTTATCATATAATATTTCAATGTTGGAAATATTCATTATATTGGATATATACACTGACTAGAAAGGGGACCACAAAAAAGAACTTATGTTGGAAGATGGATGGTAAGAAGTGGCATACATGTGAAGAATGCTGGAGGGAGGGTTTTATCCAAGAAATAATGAATGATAGATATTTTTTTTGTTTTTTTAAACAATTATTTAGTATTTTATCTAAATGTTCTTGATAAAAGTGACATAATAAAATCACAAATGACTATTAAATTATGTAGAATTAATTTCTGAAGAAAAATATAAATAAAATCATGAAACATGAAATATTAGTCATGGGTTTGATGGGATTTTAACTTCACATATCATGTATAATCCTACATAAAAATTATACTTGAATAAACATATATAGACTTCAAACATTTCATGACATGAAAAAATTATTTTTTATGTACATTTTCCAATGAAAAACAAAAAAATGCAATTTCCCTTGAAAATAAATAAATAAATCAGGATGAATTCATGGTTTTCTATTGTAATCCATTAAATCACTACATGATTGAAATTCATATTTTATTTTTCCTTTTACATTTAAAATTTTTTCAAGTGGAATTTCAAAAACATATTTTATGAAAATTAATTAAATATACGAAGTGATGCAGTAAATTTGATGACTAAAAACTAAACTCAAATAATATAATTTTCTACCTCTTTTTTATAATTCAAGGAAACATTCATCTTATTTTTTGAATTTTACCGACCAATTCCTCAAAAAAATATAACAATCAATTCCATTATTTATATTACCCCGAACATTCATTGATTTACTTCATCTATCTGTATGAAATTATTAGACATTATTCAAATTTTTGTATATAGATGATCCATTTTTTGAAATTAATGACTCCATATGAAATTAAAAGTTAGTTCCAAATTTCATCTCATAGATTATGGATTTTACATAAAAATAGGGCACAATAATATACCCTTTTCTCCAACTAGACATCATTACATAATTATATAAATCATATATGGTCCATAATAGAGTCAAACAACACATATATTAATCCTTTATAAATTAATGATATGCATTCAATTTGATTGTCAAAATCTCATTCAACTAATCCATTAATGGTTACAAGTATATTTAAAAGTCTTTTACTAGATCATTGGGTCTAGAAATTATTTAATCAATATAGTAACATGATTTTTCATAAAAATAAATGATGTAAAGTTAAAACTATGAATGAAAATAGGACAAGTACTGTGATATTTAATAATCTAATGACATGGGTTAAAACAGTCCCCGGACAATATCAATTTAAATTTTTTTGGGTTAGATTAAAAAATATGGATATAACTTGTAAAATTTCTTTCATGCTAACCCATATGAAAGATGAACAATATCATCATTATCTTTATTTATTTCATCTCATTCCATCTAAGATTGTCTGCTATTTATTCTTAAATATAATGTTTCTAAGTTATTATAATCAATATAAAGTGGCACATCACATTATATGGAACACATTATAGAGTTAAAAATTTATTTATTTTTTTCCATTTAAATGTACCAAATTTTTTGCATTGATATAAATTTATATTTTCCCTTGAGAACATAAAATAGTTTTCTGAAAAAATGTAGAATTTATTACTTGAAATTCTAAATGTTTAAATAAAATATTATTCCAAATAATTATTTTTAAGAATACATACAACATTTGGTAGTATTTATCTAAAAAGGGTATGGATATATTCAATCATAGTATTAAAAAATCCATACAGTTTTTTACCATGTTACAATCACATTAGAAACCCTTGTTTGGTCATTTTTCCATATAACAATTAAACTAGGGTATTCAAATCATCAATCAAAATTCTATCATGATCAAAACCATCATTTTATTTATTATACAAAAACTATGTTATCATATTCATTTACTCTTTCAGTAGTCTACATGATGTGTTGGCTTGAGAAAGAAATGAAAAAATATGAGAAGTCAATTTTTTTCATTTATATCATTTCAAATAAATCAATATCATTCACTTCTAGAAAATTGTATTCATTTTGAAACCATGCATTATATTATTTTTGAAATTCTTTTTAGTGATACGGTAACTCACTTACTCACATGTTAAAAATGGTCTTCTAAATAAATGAAAACATGGGCATCAAATCAATACACCTTATGAATAATTATTGAATGAAACCACCAAAAAATACTCCAAACCCATATGAAACACATCAGCGATCTGAACATTGTTTACACAAAACATTTATCCATTTTAATATGAATAAAAAATTGTGAATAACATTGCTGATTGTCAATAACAATATTTAAACCCATTTAGCCTTAAAAAAAGTAATATATAGAATCATTAATTTATTTTACTAAATATTAATTAATTCATTAGTTTTTCATGTTCATTATAGATGAAATAATAGTATTTTAATTTCCTTATTTAGAAATTTAGTCGACATTTTATTTCATAAAATATTTTAACAACACTTTTAAAAAGATAAATATATAACCACTTTCATCAAACAACTATACTCTTCTACTCTAGGAACCATTTAAAATCAAATAAAATAAATGGCATCAACCTAATAGGTTTTACCAACACCATCAAAATTATATTTTCCTTTATTAAAGTGATCTATTTAAAAATAAATTTATAAAATTTCCCTTTTGATATAAAATTCACTTATATCAAACAACTGAAAAAATAAATTCAAACAAAAACCTCTTACAATTTTTTGAAATAAATTATAAAACTAAGCCATCAAAAAAATTAATGTTAATAATAATTTCAAAAATAAAATGCATTAGAACAAAAAAATACCTATAAAGTAGATTAAAAATTCTCAAATTAAAAATGGTGGGTTATTCACCATAAGATAGGCTAGAATAATGTTATACCATCCATTGGTCATTGATTAGATAATATTTTTTTTAGTAATATCATTGAAAATAAGTCATTAAAACCACATGCATAACATGTAGTGTTCAGTAACATAATTTAGGTAATGATTATATATGGTATTGGTCATAACCAATTAATCTAATCATAACCACAATAGAGGCTAATATGTGGCATATATATTAGTTAAAACACATGGTTAAAATTAAATATTATTTAAAAAATATTTTTCTCAAATTTAAAATGTCATTTGTGGAAAAAAATCATTTAACAAAATTTTTTCACTCTTATAGAATATTTTTCTCTTCAATATTTTACCATATAAAAATTATTATTGTAAGTTTACATGGTAATATCTATATTGATTAAAAATAGAAAATTCAATAAGTATTCCTTAGAATAATGTCAACCCAATAAAACATGCTAATTACACCTCCCTCCTTTATCAATTATTGAACTATTATCATGTGTTACATCATTATTCCTCTTTCACCTATGTTATATTAACACGCATTTTACCGTACCTATAGGCCAACCGATGACATCAAAAATTACACAAGATAGATAAAAAACACTTCCCATTAATAAAGTAGTTTTTTGAATAACTGTGAATATATATTGAAGAATATAAATATATAAATATTAAAAAAATATGAAAAAAATATATTCAAATAGAAGTAATCATTTATAACATTAAAAATATGAATTTAGATCAAAAAACACAATAGATTAAATAATCAACTTATTTAGGGGTAGAGAAGTTCGAAATAGGAATTTTAGAAAACTAATTTTCATTATTAGCTGGTAAGGATGAATAAATAAAATGATATAAATTTTTATGACCATTTATGGAATAAGGATGCATTGTGAGGGAAGATTTATAGTTTATATAAATTATATTTTAATAGCCACTGATCACACCGTGAGGGGATGTGAGGAGAAATTCAAAATTTGGAGGATTATTGGTCTGTCAATTGTGATGGTAATAACAAGCCAATACCTTTTTTCGATCCATCCATTTACATGATTACATCAAAAGGGGAAGCATTAGTTATTAGATTTTTAGAGTCCATATGTTTCTCATGTGGAGAGGTGAATCATTTTGGGAGGTTGGGGTTCGATCATGTAATGAGGGAAATAATTGGCCATGGGGCATTTTTTCATATCCCAGGGGGTCGACAGTAAAGAGGGGATGCAATGGTTGGAGGCAGTTATATGGAGGATGGGGATAAATCACAAAAAGTGTATATAGTGTGAAGCACTAGAAATCATTGAAATATGTTACCATAATTTTAACAAAATATTTATATAGATAATAAATTTACATGATTTTAATAAAACGTGGGAATAGGTGGGTGGAAATAATTTTTTTACTATTTATGGGATGCCCTTATATGCAGTTTTGGGAACATAATGTTCATGGTCAGTTTATATGATATAAATAATGTACCATCTATGTGTATATGGATTATGAACTATAGTTTTTTTGAATTAATGTACCATTTTTAGCCTTATCATCAAATACATATTGATTTAATCAAAGTCATAGGATGATCATATCTATCATATTTAAGATTTTGTATATGTTCTTGGTCATCAAAACTCTATGTAATTAATTGTATGTTTGAAATCTCTTCTTGAGAAGAGCATATACTTGGTAATAAGGTATACCATGAAGGTTTGGTCATGGACCCATCAGATATTGAGGAATATTTTTGTTAGGCATTACACAATAATGTGGTGTTGGTATTTAGTTTCATTGATGTCTTATGATAATACCAGAGGTTCGTTTCCAATTTATCATAGAATAAAACCATGTTGGAAGATTTAATTTGTAAATAAAAGACTTTTAGCTATACTGATCCATTCCAGGTAATGTTTGACTACCTGAATGGGAAATTAATTAGTGCTCTAGTGCTTTAATATCCATAGGAAGGGGGAATTTTTGATTTGTTTTTGTGATTATTCTATTTTGGAATTGGAGTGTGTCTTGATGAATTATATAATATTGATATCTTATGGGTATATGAAGTTATGTAACCTGATCATAACTATGCCACCCATGATTTCAAACTGTCATTTTTTGTGTTTGAATGAATTTTGTGTCGACATTTCCTCATTTTGAATTGATTTTTAGTCTTTATGGAAACAATGAGCTCAAGGTATATCTTTTCTCATCATGATCTGAATCGATACCCCATAGGTGGATTAAGATTCTTATAGACTATGACATTGAGATAACCATCCTATAATTACAGGGAAATGTAGTGTCAGAATCATTGACTGTGAATTCACAGAAGGATGTTTCTTATGATTTCATAGACACATTGAGGCTGATGGAGGAGTTCGAAGCTGTACAGATTGATGTAAGGGTGGTTGATTATTGAGGTTTCTTGATTTTAAGGATAGATCATTATTATATGATGTGATAGGTGGAAGAATATTTTTGGAGAGTATTGGAGGAAGACGTGATACATGATTTTGTTCGTTTTGGTAATTCCTTGAAGGGATAGACAAAGGATGGTCATAGTTAGATATTATTTTAGGGGAGTCTGCTTGTTAGGGTTTTGATATATGAGGGAGTCCTTCTTGAGATTCACACCAATAATTTGGAGAACAACTTGAGAGTATCCAATATGTAACATGGATTGATTATGCATCTTTGGTGGCCTAGTATGAAATAAATGGTGGAATTTTTTTGGCATAGTGTTTTCTTTTCTAATATAAAAATCTAGAACACCATTTTCTTGGAATTTTTTTATATCCCTCGGATATTTCCAAGATTAAATGGAATAACATATAAATAGACTTCATCATAGTTTACCCTGATAATTTGGTGGTTTTGAAACTATTTGTGTAATTATGGATCTGTTAATGAAATAGGCTCACTTCCAAGGGATCAATGAGTCGGGTATCAGGGACGTTTTTGCGATGAGTTATATGGATGATGGGGGGTGACTACATGGATTTTTAAGGACTATTATCTCATATTGGGATTTAAATTTTACATCATGATTATTTATAGTATTGAAGGATTATTTAGCACTCAATTATGACTCAATGATACTATTAATAGTTAGATTGATGGGTGAAAAGAGCATACCATTCAGAGATTCGATGATTTATTGTGGGAATGCATCTTAGACTTCAAAAAATAATAGTTAAAACACTTCCCATTGTTTTAGTTTTATTATAAAAAAAATTATGAATAATACATCAACATGGCCATGTTTTAGGCTTTTTATAGGAGGTCATGTCATTATACATTTTCCTAGACCTAGATTTGGGAGTCATATATTCTTAGTCCTGATGTGGTGAAAATGACAATATAGAATGTTTAGTTTCTTCATAAGAGGATTAGATAGACATATGATGGAAAGAATAATTATACCAATAATAGACGGATACACGTGGAGTATGAGGTTGGATACCATGTGTTCTTGAGGGTCTCCCCTTGATTTGGGAAGTATTGATTTGATAGGGGTAGTAATAGCTCGCCTCATTTTTTTGGAATTTTGAGTTATTTTGGTGCATTGGTGAGGTGGATTATTAGTTGGTACTCTAAATATGACTTTACTAGGATAATGGAATCTTCCAAATCTCTCATCTAGGTTGTCATATTCGTAGTGAATCCCTTTTCATTTAATTTGATAGTATGATATTGAGGATGAAATTACATTCATGGAGAGACTAGTAGATATCCCAGATCATTTGGAGAATTTGTGTCACGGACATTCCATACATATAGTTTCTATGATTTGGATGCATGGTTTCAAAGAGGATTGTACTTAGGAGTATGATACATAGATGTGTGTCCAGTACCCAATGTTGTTTTTCTGTTTTTCTATACTATGTTTAACTTTTAATATGTAATCATTGGATCATGATGTTTTGTGAAATGTTCTATTTCATTAATGGAGTGATGTGTGATTAAAAATTCAAGCATGCGAAGAGGGGGAAAACTAATTCCTAATCCATACATGTTAAACTTATGAAATATTAAAACCATGTGGGTGAGCTAGTGTCAACCAAATAAGATAATATCACGACATGGGAGGTGGAATTTCTGGATTTTTTATTCTGGGGGATCAATTGTGTTGTGTTTGTGGTAATCATTGGAGTTTATATTTCTATTGGATGAGATAGAGGTTCAAGATGTTATGTGTAAGGGAGGTGTTTTGCAAATGATATGAAATTGTGTGGTTTTTTTCTAGTGGGTTGGATAAATTTTTTTTTGATTGGTGGTTGTGTGAAATTTTTAGTGGAAATTTTTTGGTTGGGATTGGTGTATCTGTTCGGTGGTGGTGTTTAGTTATAGTGATATCCTTAAGAGGTATCTCATGGTATTGGTTTTTAGAAATCATATCCCTTTTCCTTTGTGGGATGGTTTCAATTAATAAGGTTGATATTAGTTTGATATATATCTGACATAATGGTATAAACCATCCAGTAAATAACATTACGGGAATCCTGGTGGTAGATATTTTGTGGGGATGTCTTTTAGAGTTTTGAGGGGTAAAGAATAAGATAGCTGGAAAATATATATTAAAGGGGTTTTGTGGTATGGGATGGATGTTGTGTTGTAATGGTGTAAAATTAGGCATTGAGAGGTCATGTATGGAATAAGATATTGTGTTCTGTGGCAATAGAGGTGATTTCTATGAGGTAGTGGTATGAGGGTTGAGTTTCATGACAATATTATTTTGCGAGTTGGATGCAGTATAGAGATGGAGGCTAAAGAAAAATTTATCAGGTGGAGTTTTTAGTGAAACATATGATTTAGGTACAACTATACCAGGGAGATGGGGTTATGGCATATCAACTATTGAGATTTCAATTAATATGGCATAACATATTTGCATGAACCGTATCCCCTTTCATTAGTAATGGATATGCATCATAGTTTCCCTTCTATAGATCAACGTCCCTCCCCCTTTCATCAGATCTACAACAAAGATATAACCACAGTTCAGGGAGGGTTCATTTCCCAGCATCATTGTGGTATAGTCTCATGCATTGCGTTGTAGTCCTATGTGTTTAAAAAATATAACAGTGTAATGAATATGGCTACAACCATGTTGTGGTGTTTTATAGACCGAAAATAAATTATTAAATCCCCTTCACATCCAAACATTTATCCACAAATTCTTTTATTTCATATGTGAACTAATTGAGTCCTTCAGATTACATTAATCCCCTAATATGTGACTTTTAACCCCATCCATTGGATATCTATTGTTTTGGTTTAGGTGAGTTTACTCCTTGTCCCTCCCCAATCTTTCACATTATTTCTTGTGTAAGAAGGGTTATTGTTGGGGAAACCTATGGTTGTGATGTTGTTTTCAAGGTGGAATGATGTGGTTGATGCTTTATAGGATGTTATGTGTGTTCTCATTCATTTTCATTCATAGTGATGGCCTTCAACATTCATAAAAGATTTATTTTGAGTCATAAATCATAGTTTAAGGTTCGAAATCCTTCATTTCTAAAAATTTTTACCATGTTCTAGGATCCATTATATTTTTATCTTTTGGTAAGATTTTTTAAACCATATTAATGAAAGTAGATAATTTTTAATTTGAAAATAGAATGGGGAAGGAAAATTAAATTTCTTTCTTTATAGTTATTGATATTATTGATATTGGGATTGTACAGGCTTCATGACTTATTGAAAATAATATTCATTAGAATATTTGTGTGTAATTTGATTATTGTGAGTATGGAAACCATAATATTTGTTTTTATCATCTCTAAAAATGTTCATTGGCCAGCCACTTATATCTGGTTGGTAAAATTGTTGTCTCTAGAGATTCATGGTTTTCATGAGAATTCCCTTGAATATGTAATTAGAATGTGATTGAAAACAACCTTATTAATATAAAATGGTTTATGAAAAAATAATGTGTCACTTTGTAAAAGTGTGATGTATGGTTGAGATGTGATGTTGTGTAGTGTGGTTGTGGTAGAGGCGATGATATGTGGTTGGAACGTGGAAAAACTGATGAGATATGGTTGGTATGTAGTGATTATATCAAGGTGTGGTTGGTACAGAGCTGTCATGAAATGAAGTGGTGGGGTATTAAATGTTGGCATTGTTGGCCTTTTCAGAATGGTAAAGGGAAATTATTTTTTGTATTGTTGTGTGTTTTTCTAGTTGAATGAGTAGTGATGGAATTGATTAAATTTTTATGTTGAAATTGTAATGTCATCAATTGAATGGATAAATAATGATACAATTAAAATGGGAGGTTCATCTTCAATGGTTTTGATTAATGATAAATAAAAATGATGAAATAATAAAATTAATGGTCCATAAAATGAATGGTATTAATTAATTAGATGGTTTAGTAATGGAAAATATAAAAATTGTCTTGATCGTTAATGAAAGGAAGAATTTGGCATGAGGATTTTGGATTTTTTGTATGGTGTTATGTATTTAGAGGTGATAATATTGGTGGTGGATGTAGTGAGGTTTTGTGGCAATGTTACCTGAAGGGAAAGTGCTTTCAGTTAAACTAAGAGGTAGTCCATTTGTATGGCTTCATATATACCATTAATATTTCATCGGATTTATATACATAACCCACCCATGTCAACAAATATATTTTGACAACCAAATTTTTGGGGATATTTTCCTAAATATCATGGTGGAAGTGATTGATTAATGGCTACCCAATCTTCTCTATTTTCTCCCTATGGTCAAACATCAAGAGTTGATTGTAGTCTTTGAATTTGTGGAACTAACTACAAAGGTAATCCCCATGGTGAAATCTTATTTCCGAAATGAGGTCGTCCCCTTGCTGGTATCCTCCACGATTTTTCACACTAGGGTATATTCTATAGAGATTCTCCTTGCTTTTGGAAATAAAGTTATGATGGTAGTCTGCACCACTGTGGAACCAACAGTGAGGGCCCTCCCTACAATCCAGTTCTCTATCGGTAGGAAGGTCATCTCATTACCAAATAAAATACAAGAAATACCTCATAAGTTGAGGTGCTTGGTTGGATGGGGACCAATATGTTAGATTCCCTATCAATAACAAGTGACATCCTTTCTAAACCAGTAGATGTCCTACGGAAATTATTATTTTCTAAACCTCCTCTAGGCCATTCACTTGTCAATGAGACCCCTACTATATCTTCTACCCGTGAAAAATAATTAATAACCATCCAAATTGGGAAGATGAATCAGATAAATATCTAGAAATGGATGACATAATATTTTTTTTTTCCCAAAACCACTTCTCAATTAGATATACTTAGTGAGTAGTAGAAATAATGCCTACATAACATAGACTCAATTTATGGACAACTTTTTTCCAGTTGAAACCCAAATTATTTCCCCGCAATGGGTACATGGAACATGCGAAAAATAATTTAAGATATTTGATGTAGAATATATTTTTAATCCCTTCAATCTACGCGGTTTCCATAATTGGAGAGGAAAAATAAATATTCCCAACTAAACTTTCTTTATCTACACCATAAGTTATGCATCCTAATTAGAGACGCCCTTACCTATGTTCATATCTAGATATTGGTAGGGCATGGGGCATTTATTTTTACCCCATGGCCCATTTAGTAGAACCCAGTGGAAATAAAATTTTGTAATGTCGTTATCCTAAGGCAGCAATTAATTGAAGTCTCAGTTTGAAAAATGTATCATGATCAACGATATTGGAACATGAATAGGTGTCAAATGCACCAAAACCAATGATATAAATCCATAAAAAAACTTCTAAACCTGAAAATTGAGAACATTTCATAGGATTCCCACTAAAGGTAATCCAATCATTAATCAATCTTAATGTCCTAGAAAACAAACAATTTTTGTGTAGACATGGCACTATATCTAGATTACACTGAAATTTGAATGCATGAGATCAACAATGCAAAAATAGAAACATAAACTGCTTCAATATGCTATTAACTTCGTGCTAAATGGATGGGACAATTTTTAACACAAAATTCCCTTATAACGATGAAAAATATGGTCTATGGAATAATAATAATGGAATGATAGCATCCCCAGCCCACATAGATGGGGGAATACTTTCCTCAACCATCTGCCCAAAGAAAATTAGTCTCTCCCATTTAAAGAGAATGATAAGTATATATATCACTCATTCTGCCCATCTCACTAGTCAATTCCCCTGAAGGGGAGGCACAAAAACGTTTTTATAAAAGTTCCCTATGAGTTACCCTTCTCCAAAAGCCCGAAGAGGATCCCCGAATGGAATGAGAATATCCATCAAATGATGTAAAAATTTATTCTTCCACTCATCAGTTTGTTCACGGACCATAATGCATTATTAATAAATGATCATCATATACAATAATCCTTCATTAAACATAGAAAATGGTACAAATTCATAAGAACATGGAAAGTATGGTTCTTCTTGTAATATGATCCAAATTTAGAATGTTGGTTTTCTTTATCAGAACTAGATGACCACCTTGAATTAGGGCATTCCCCTGATCTATCCTCCACAAACTACTCACAAAATCCCTTAGAAATAGATGAATAAAATAAAGGTCACATATGACCCATCACCTCTTCTTGGTGAGAATGATCCCCTTATTATCAATGAAATGTTGTCTTCTCAGAAGGATGAAATGAAAGAGCTTAGGTAAATCAATCTTGAGCTGTCTGAGGAATCCATCCTATAGAATATGCTCCCTTGGTAGATCCTCAATGTAAACATCTAGCTAGTGTATCTCATCAATAAGTGTTTATCCCAATAAATGAATTATGTATATGACGTCATCCCAAAAAAGATTTGGGACAATTATTCAACCTACAACATATCACAGATGAATATCATGATTTCAAATCATTAATGAGACAACCAAAATAGTTTTAGTTAAATCCTCAAAAGATTTTTCCAACCAGATATCATACTAAAATTCAGCTGAACCAGCATATCAAATCATTCCCTGACTATACCCATCCAAGATCAAGATAAAAAAAAATTGTGAATCAAGGGATTATAAATACCATCAATTCATTGGAATCTCTATATGATTATATATAGTAGTGACACACACTGTTATATATAGAATAGAAACTTTAGCATGAATAGGTAAGAGACATCGTAAAACCCCTAAATTTAGGGATTCCAATGTTCCTAATCTTTAACATCCAAGGTGATTTGGAATGACAGATGATGAACAATGAATATTATTTTGTTCCCAGGATGAGAACCCCAAAACTACATGTAGTGAAACTTAGTTTCATTATGAGAACACTACAAGGTTCTACCTTTGAATGGTGTACCAGTTTTTCATCCCACTTGATAGAAGGATTAGAGGATCTTCACTGATAGTTCCTCTTCTTGTTATGCTCAGTGATACCAAATACAATAGTCAGTGAACTCATGTACTTAAAATAGTGGAATAATGAAATAGTTTTATAATTCATTTATATTCGAAAAGGGATGACAAACTCTTTGAACTACCCACTCCCCTGAGATGAGATATATGTTATATGTATCAGTAACCTCCATGAAGAGTGATGAATTCCACTCATCCAAATGAAATTTACAAGTGTGTTCTCTGGGTTTACCCTAAATTTCCCAATGAATAGAAGAATCCGTAATGTGGAATAAAATAAATTCTCAGGTAACCACACTAGTCCTAAGAAAAATATATTGGAAAGATGAAGAGGCCTCCCCAACAAATAAAACATCCACTGTTCCTGATATATATTCATAGTACACATAGTATCAATCATTTCCCCCTTGGTTTCAACAACAACTCCCATCTAAAACAGATGAGTAGAAAGGACCTAGGAGAAATCAATTCAAGGAATAAAGGGATGAAGTTTACTCCTGAGATGATCATGCTAGTGGCTATTTTATAGATACAATAAACTATAATTTACTCTAGATACTAAAGATGAAATGACATGATGAGGATAGTCTTGAATAATACCGTTATTATTTTCCCTTCCACTAGATACTAGGACAAAAAATCCAAGACTTTTTTTATTTAAAGACATCCTTAAAAAATTACAGATTCTAGGAATGTAATAGTTGGACCACTGCTAGCATAAGTTTTATAGGCTTCCACCACTGACCATGATTAAGGAGGTTAGTGGAATGTAATTTTTATCAATAGATAAGAAATGTTTTATAGATGGATGAATCAAATTACAATAAACCAAACTCATGTGATTATCCAAGTATTTTTGAAATAACTCATTGTTCCCCTAGATGCTTCTACTACAATGCATTTGACAACCTTGGAACCACAAACCTCTAGAAGCATGTAATATAAAATATAGTGGGACTAGATAATCATGGATACAACATAAGAAGACAAGCCCATGTCATGGGCAAAGATAGCCTTGACCCTCTAAGATTTTATGCCATCTGATCAAAAATAGAAAGCACCACCCCTCCAAATGGGACCCTTAGAAGTAGTTGATCGGGTAGATTCATCATCAGATGAAGAGTTAATCTTCAGATCCATTAATTCAATTAACCCAACAGATCCATTCTTTAATGAAGAGTACAATAATGATACGATGTACCATGAACCCAATATAATCGTAGAAGAATAGGCCATTGGAACCACGGATATCAGGGAATATGTAGCCATGGATAAAACAAAATTCCTAGCGACACCCCTTCTTGAACTATTAATGTTATAGAAACTCACATAAGATCTATTCAGTGGGAAGAACATGAATAGTAAAATTCACTTTCCCTTTCTATAACACACTCTTTCCCTGTCTTTATAGAGTATACATCACAATTTGAGAAGGTTTTGTATCACCCTTGGTGTGTAGGAAGACCTTCCCAACCCCACCAACATAAAATAGAAGATCCTACAGACCATGTCTCAAGGGATGATCTTGAATCATTTAATACTCTTCTCTCTAAAGAGTCTATGTAATCATATCCCCATGTTGGGAAGCGTAGATCTTTAGTCCATGTGTGTGATATTATGAATCAATTATACTTGTTACCAGCAAGAATATCAATCTTGGATTACTTGAGAGTGTCAAAAGATCTTAGGGAGGCACTCATAGAGTCCGTGATGGTCCCCATGTATTTTTCAGTTGATGTGTCTAGTGATAAATTCTATCAGATAGAGACTGATCCCATATAATTCCACAATGTTATCTCCTTCAAAAATCTGGATGAATATGATGGTATACATGGGAACACCATACGCATAAATTAATCCAAAAAATAAATATTGTTGATGGACAAAAAATGTTAATTGAAAATGGATCTGGAGTTAATCTCATTCTAGTGTGGACACTTCACCATCTTGGAAATGAGAAAAAATAATCTAGAACCTTCCTCCATAACAATTAAAGTCTATGAAAAAAGTTTTAAAAATAAATTAGTCTAAATCAAGATTTGGACTATGTTTGGAGATCTTGTGAATGAAAAATAATTTCTAGTAATATGGGAAAAATCATTCATCATCTTTCTATGAAATCTTTTTTTGTACCAACATACAAAAATTTTCTCATCATACCAATATTGAATGAAAAATTTCATTAATGAAAAAAAATTACAATGTTATACACTGATACAACCACATTTTATTCAGATTAGTCTCATTATATAGATGCAAGATTCTATTAGGATAAAGAGAAACAAACCTTGTTTATTAGTGTTAAATGGGTCACCACCCCAGATGGTTTGTAAATGATACCAACTAACCCCTTAAAATAGCTCAGTGAATAATATGTACTACAGGTCAGTCAGGTTGGGTGTCTGATCCCATTATCGGAAGCATAATTAATAGTCCTCAAGATTTTTTTAATGGAAACTATGTCTATGATTGTTGAAAAATATACTAAACCCAACTATAATAGTGAATTTTCAAATTAGAATTCCCTCAATCCATTTGAAAAATCTCCATGAAATCCCTACCTCAGTCACTAAAGAAGAAGAGGAAGAAGTCACTCCTCCATCCCACACACCGTCCTCTCTAGTTAATCCCATGTTGTCAACCATTCCAAAAGAAGGTGATTCATCTTCTAAATTCCAAGAAACCGACTCTTCTCCTGTCTCTAAAGAGATCATATCATGTTATTTTTTCCCATAAAAAAAGGATGAAAATGAAGATGATGATGAGTAATAGGAGGAAGACCTTATATATTCCCCTCTATCATTTAAGGAGGTTGTCTCTACTACCATTGATGAGATTAGGGAAATAAATCTGGGTACGAAAAAATGTCCACGACCCACCATGCTTGTGCATGCATGTATTCTAAAGAGAAAGAGGTATACACCTTCTTTTTAATGAATCGTCAACATATTTTCTCCTATAACAAAAATGAAATTCCAATACTCGGTTCCAAGGTTGCTAATCACCCCTTGGGCCTGCTAGAAGATCACAAGGGCTATAAGAAAAAAATCAGATGGACTCAAACAACACATGTTGTGAATATAGAGGTTGAATTTGACAACCTCATTAGAGCCCACTTTATTGAGGAGGTCCAATATCCTATGTCTCTACCCAACACAGTCACTATAAAAAATTAATGGAAAAATCAATGTTTTCATCGATTTTAGAGATCTCAACTAGCACTGTCTGAAGAATGATTTCACAGTACATATGAAAAAATTGTTGATCAGTGCAGCCAACATATACTTGGATCTCTCATTCATGGGATACTATTTAGGATAAAACCAAATCTGAATGGCCCAGGAATGTTAAAATACACCACATTTAGTCCCCCCTTAGAGTATTTTACAATCGTTTAATTCCCATTTGACTTAAATAATTTCATTTCAACATATAAACGTGCCATGCATCATATCATCAAACCCTTACTTATAATTTTTGTCAAGTCATTAGTTGAAAAGATGGTGTTTAAGTCCCATATATGCTCATTCCACATGAAGGATCTAGGAACCATATTCCCCAAACTGAGACAACACAACTTGAAAATGAAACCCTTAAAATGTGATTTCGACATTACCTCTAGGAAGTTTCATAGATTCATTTTACACCAGCATGGCGTCAATGTCATCACTGAGAAGGGAAAGGATATCCTTACCATGTCACCTCCTCTCAACCTCACTAATATGAGAGTACATCAAGGAAAATTTTCCTACATTCAAAGATTCATAAACATCCTTACTAGTAAATATTTTCTCTTTACCCAGTTGATGAAAAAATAGGATGCATATCAATGGACTAGTAATTTTCAGGAAGCCTTTAATAGTCTCAAGAAGATCTATTAAGACTATAATTTCTCATTCCAGATATTTAATTAAGTCCAATAAATTTTTTTATGAGACTCATCTTGAATGCTCACTAGTTTCTTTCCTCACAATGAAGAATAATACCGGTTGTGAAAGAAACTTTTATTATCTTATCCTAACCTGGATTGAAGCTATGTCTAGTTACATAGATATAGAGATAAGCTATCTGGTTCTAATAATTTCTATTCAAAAAAAATATTCTCTACAAGATATATCAAATGGTTCATTTGGCCTCTTTTATAGACCCACTAATTTATATTTTCAACTGTCCAATATTTAATGGATGTCTTTCATGGTGATCCATCATCCTGCAGTAGTTTAATATCCAATTCATGCCCCAGAAAGACATTAAAGGCCATGAATTAGTAGTTTATTTTTTTTTAAAAGAACCCATCTAAATAAATGAATTCATTGGATACTATATTTCCCAATGAAGAGGTTGTCTTTGTCCAATAAGACTCAAAAATACGGGAGATTCCTTTAGACGATGAATCTAGATTCCTGATAGAAAAATGGATGGAAGACCCCAAGTTTAACAATATAGTGATGGGAGTCACACTCATATATCTAGAAATGATATTCATGCCTTACTCCTTCTTACTGTTACAAGGGTTTATGAATAAATAATCATAATATCATGCTCTCACTATAGGGCCAGATATGGAACATCATGTACATGTAATGAAATTGAAGATAAAAGTTGATTTAGAACTGGTCATCATGTAGGTTAACAATGATGATGCTATCAAAAAAGAATCACTAACCCCCATATTTGGATTTACGAGCTTTGATGATTTTTAGGGGTTATTTATTTTATATAGGGGTTATTAGGGGTTTTTATGGATTTCAGGGTTTTTGGGTTGGTATTGGGGTTTCAGGGATTTTAATAGTTTTTTTGATTTTTAATAGTTTTGATGGTTTTATAGGGTTTTAGTGATTTTAGGGTTTTTAGTGATTTTAGGGTTTTTGAGGCGTTTTAGGTTATTTTAATTCTTTGTTGATTTTAGGGCCCTTCATGGGTTTTAGGATCTGTTATTGTTGCGAGGGAGTTTTTAGGGGCCTTATGGATTTTTAGGAGTATTCAGGGTAATATAGGAATTTTAGGTTTTGTTAAGGTCGCTTATGTTATTTTAGGGGTTTTAGGTTCTTTTAGTATTTTTAGGGTTTCTTGGATCATTTTGGGATTATTTTATATTGGATTAAGTGTATATATTAGGGTTTAAGTTGTTAGGTTTAGTTTTTAGGGTATAGAGTTTTTGGATTTGGGAGTAGGGTTTTGGTTTTATGGTTTAGGGTGTAGGGTATAGGGATTAGGGTTTGGGTTTTTTGGGTTTTAGTTGTAGGGTATAGAGTTTAAGGAATATTATTTAGGTTATAGGGTTTATGGTGTTGGGTTTACTATATTTGGTTTAGTATTTAATATTTATTCTATAGTTTTAAGTGTTTTTAGTGTTATGGGGTTTTTTGGATTTTTTAGGATTTTAGGGGTTTTACGATTATCAATTTTTTGAGAATTTAGATTGTTTGTGGTTTTTAGGGGTTTTAAGGTCTTAGGGGTTCTATGTTTTTTTCGCGTTTAGGATATAGGTAGTTTTACTTGTATTTTAGGTTTTTGGGGGTTCTATAGATTTTATGGTTTTTCTTTTTTTAGTATTTTAGGGGTTTATTAGATTTTCAGGGGATTGTGGTTTTTACAGGTTTCAATGATTTTTTTGTGGGATTTTTGGTTTTTATTTTTTTTATTGTTTTTATATTATTTATTGGTTTTTATTAATTTTTTAATTTTTAGTGTTCATAGGATTTTTATGTTTTTTAGAGTATTTGGTGTTTTGGGGGTTTTAGAAGTATTTTGTGGGTTTGAAGTTTATTTAGTATTTTTAGCGGTTTCTGATTCATTTAGGGGTTTTAGGTTTTAGGTTTTTTAATTTTTTAGGGGTTTAGTGTGTATTTTATGTCATTTAGGGTATTTAAGGTTTTTTAGGATTTTTAGGGGTGTTAGGTTTTTTAGTTAATTTGGGGATCATTTAGGGTAATTTCTATTTTTATTGTCTTTTAGGGCTTTTACGGTATTTTGGGGTTTGTGTTTTTTTGGATTCTTTAGGGTAATTAGTGTTTTTAGTGGTTTATTGTTTTTTTGGGGTAGGTTTTATGTTTTTATTGGTTTTTTAGCGTTTTTATAGTTTCATGGGTTTTTAGTGGTGGTTAGGGTTTTAGGGTTTTTATAGACATTGACGTTTATTTAAGGTTTTTAGAGATTTTATAGTTTCTATGGAAATTTTTTCTTTTAAGTTTTTTGGAGACTTATATATTTTGAGGGTATTTTATATTTTAATTGTTTTAGGTTCATTTAGGGGTTGGATGTCTTTCAGGGTCTCTTAGTGTTTTTCGAGCCTTTTAGAGGTTTTTAGAGTCTTTTTCGGTCTTTTTATAGATTTTTCGTTTTTCAATGTCTTTTATGATTTTCAAGGACTTTTTGATTTTATGAGGTCTATAGAGACTTTTAGAGAGTTTAAAGGGTTTTATGGTTTTTATGAATTTAGGATATTTTAGGTTCTTTTAGGTTTTTACGGGTTTTAGGGGGCTTATAGTTTTTTTTGGGCTTTAGGATTTTTCTTTTGTTATTGGTGCTTTTGTAGTTTAAGTGAATTATATTTTTTTAGGGTCCTTAGGATTTCTAGTGTTCGTTAAGGTTTTTAGGATCATTTATGGTATCGAGAGTTTTTTTGGGATTTTGCATTTTTATATTTTTGAGGGATTTGTTTTTTGTGTTTTTGGATATTTTTTTTGGTTTTTGGTGTTTTAAAATGTGTTATTGGGTTTTCAAGGTTTTTGTTTTATTTTAAATATTTTATGGTTTTCTAGGATTTTTAGGTCATTTTAGTGGTTCTGGAGTTTTTAGGTGTTTTTGGGTTTCATTGTTTTATATGTGTTTAGTTGTTTTCATGGAATTTTTAGGGGTTTTTATGCTTGTCCGAATATTTAGGGGTTTTGGATTTTAAGGGGTTTTAGGGGTATTTTAATTATTGATGATTTTTATTGATTTTATCATTTTCAGATTTTTTTTCATTATTTTTAGAGTTTTTAGTGTTTAAATGGTTTTTATTGGGGTTTTGGTGTTTTATGTTTTTTCTGCGGTTTTAGGTTTTTTAGATTTTTTGGGTTTTTATTTTTTTATGGATTTTATGGTTATTTAAGGGGTTTATGGGTTTTTTCCTTTTTAGGGTTTAGGATATTTTAGGGTTTCAATTATATTTTTATCCATTTTAGCGGTTTTAGGATTGTTTAACATTTTAGGGATTTTAAAGTAATTTTGTTGTTTTAGGGTCTTTAGGGTCATCTATGGATTTTTAGTGTTTTAGGGTATTTTAGATATTTTGGGAAATTTGAGTATTTTTTGCAGTATTTTAGGGTTTTACTGATTTTAGTGGGTTTCAGGATATTCATTTTGTTTATGTTTTTTGTGGGGGTTTAAGGGTTTTATGGGATTTTTGGGCTTTTAGGGTTTTTTAGGTTCACTATGCATTTCATTATTTTTTTAATAATTATTACAATTATTCATTTTCTATAATGTATTTTACAATCTAAAGTGTTTTTTAAATATTGTTTGGTTTTTTTATTATTTAATGTTTTTAGGATTTTTTGGGTTTTTTAGGTTTCATAGGGTTTTATGATTTTTAGGGGTTTTTAGGTTTATGTATTATTTTAAGGTATTTTTAGGTTATTTAGGGTTTTTGTCATTTTAAAGTGTTTCTAGTGTGTTTTATGGGTTTTATGGTGTTCTAGGTTTTTTGAGTACATTTACGGATTTTAGGTTCTTTTGGGGTTTTTAGGGATTTTTTGCGTTCTCGGGTTATTCATTTGTTTTTTTTATTCTTTAGGGTTTTTTCGTGTTTTTAGTGTTTTTAGGGTTTTTTAGAATTATAAGAATTTTTATGGGGTTTCTAGGTTCTTCAATTGGTTTTAGTTTTTTTGTTTCTTTTATGGGGTTTTAGGGGTTTTAGGGTTTTTAGGGTTGTTTAGGTGTAATGGGGTTTTAGTATTTTAATGGTTTTTTTCGAGGTTTTTCATAGTATTATTTCTATTTTATGGGTTTTTATTGTTTGTTAATGTTTTGGGGTTTTAAGGGTGTTTTAGGGTTTTTAGTGTTTTTATGGGTTTTAAGGTTTTTAGTGTTTTTAAGGGCTTTTTGGATCTTTTAGAAATTAAAATTATTTCATAGTTTTTTAAGGGTTTTAATGTTTATTTATAGTTTTATGTATTGTTGGGTTTTATAGTGCTTTATGGATTTTTTTTGGGATTTGTTAGGTTGTTTTAGTTTCGGTTGGATTTATTATTATTTTCTTATTGGTTTATCAAGGATTTAGTGATTTTTAGGTATCTGCAGTGTTTTTATGTTTTTAGCGATTTTGGTGTTTTTCGGGTTTTTTGGGTTTTGTATATTTCAAATGATTATTTTTTGGTTTTTATGAATTTTTTTGATTTTGATGGTTTTCGTAGAGTTTTTTGTTTCTTAGGGATTTATTAGTTTTTGTAAGTGTTTTTTATTTTTTTAGGAGTTTATAGTTTTTTAGGGTTTTTAGGGTTTTTTAATGATTTTGGGTTGTTAGGATCTATATGGTTTTAGGGATTGTATGGTTTTTAGGTATTTTCTAGTTTTAGAGTTTTTATGTTTTTTAAATTATTTTTAGGGTATAATATTGACAATGTAGGGTGTGTGGTATATTGTTTTGGGTGTTGGGTATTGTTCTTAGTGTGTATAGATTTAGGATTAGAGTGTTGGACATATGGTTTAGGGTGTAGGGTTTAGGGATAATGGTGTAGGGTATGTGATTAAGCATGCAAGGTAAAGGTTTTCAATGTATAGCAATGGTTTTAGGCTATTTGTATTAAGGCTTAGGGTGTTTTATATCGGGATTTAGGTGTTGATTTTTGGGTTTTGGGCGTAGTGTATATGGTAAAGGGTTCTATTTTTAGTGTAGAGGGCATGAGGTTTAGGGTTTAATGTGGATATTATTGGGTTTATAGTTTGGGGTTTAGGGTTTATGGTAAAAGGTGTAGTGTTTAGGGTGTTGATTTAGTATACATGGTGTAGGGTATAGGGATTTGGGTGTAGATATTTGGGTTTAGGTTTTAGGGTATAGGATTTAGGGTGTCGGTCTTAGTGTTTAGGGAGTAAGGAGTTTTTTTTAGTGTGTAGGTTATAGGGTTTATGGTGTTGGGTTTAGGGTTTTGTGTGTTGGAAATATGTTTTAGGGTTAGGGTTCAGGGTTTAGGGTGTAGGGTCCTGCGTATTGGTTGTAGGGTATAGTTTTTAGGGTATAGGGTGTGGCTTTTTATATGGTTTAGGGAGTTTTGAATATTGATTTTGTTATAGGGATTAGGTATTAGGGTTTAGGTTATAGTGTTTAGGGTGTAAGATATAGGGTTTAGTATATAAGGTTTAAATATTCGGGTATGTGGTATATTATGACCAGGATGATAATAAAGATGACCATATATTGGTATTTTCTTTTGTTTTCAAAGAAGTTTAAGAGGAATACAAATCACCTCACTTTTTTGGGAAAATTAGACTAACCATTGTATTCAGAAAATTGAAATCACAATGCTTAAGATAGTCCATGTTATTGATAATATGATTTCTAGTTGAAATGATCATCAGACTCGCGAAGGGTTTGGAATGATGTTATGTTCTTAATGAGGAAGAGAATTAGATTCTTTCATGGATCCGAATTGAAATATAGAGATGCTTTGCAGTTTTTTCATTCCCAAAAATCAAATGTACATTGTAAAATATGTTATTCTTACTAGAAAAAATAAAGGTGGAGAATAAGTGATTACAATTATATTGATAATTTTATTAGAAGAATATAAGCACTTCCAATAGTATTTAGGTGGTTGGAAAGAAATATTTTGCTAGAATATAGGGAAGTTACAATACATTCCATTATAAGTTAGATGTTTCTAAAGATGATTTTTAACATAATCTATGTTATGATGGAATCCATGCTTATAAGAAAATTTTTGTGGAAGAATGAAGTTAATTAATAAAAATATTTCGTGTCATAGATCATAATATATAGATTTTTTGAAGGCAAGAAATGATTTCTTGATTAAAATGAGAGAGACTGAAGGTATTAGTTATTAGTAAGATTAAATGCGAAAATATTTATGTTTTCAGAAAATTATTTTGATAATTAATGTAATTAAAAATTAGAAGAAGTTTAGTGTTTAATGATCATTGGTATCATATTAAAAAAAGAAGAATTAGAAGCAGTTGGAGATGTTTGAAAGAATCATTTATCTCCATAATAATGAAGAAGTAATATTGAGAGTTGGTTCTGGGAATCTTAATGAGAATACATATGTTTTCCTTCGTACATTTGAATCAAATAAGTGTAAAAAAGAAAATTTTGTTGTACATATGCTTCCATCATAATGAGGAAATCAGAATTGGAAGATATTATTTTAGTTTGTGCCGATAAACTTAAAGAAATATAAATAGTTAATATTTGTTTTCATGTGGGTCAAGAAAATTGGAGGGACCAAATTACATTATCATAATTATGAAATCATATTGGGAAATTGAAATCAGAATCTGGCTAAAGATTTATAATAATGTATCATGCTTTGAAGATGTCAATGAGAGATTCCAATATCATGGGGTTTTGAATATTCAAAATTTTTTCAAAGAAGACAAAGAAAGATCCAAGATTTATGGAAGAGTAAATATTCAAGAAATTTGGTGAAGCTGGAAAAACATTTAAGAATACTAATTAAAACATTTTTTTCTGTCATTAAAATTAGGATAACACTTTTGTGTGTTAATTGACTTCCATTATTTAGAAAATAAGAGAGAGAACCCATCATTTAATAATGGAGAAGATTCTGGTTTCTGTTTGACTGAGGTGTTTTTCTTGACAGATGAAATGGAGGAGAAGTTAGAATATTATAGTCAGAGTTTCAGTATTAGGAAACTGGACTTGGATTTCCAAACTAAATAAAAATTGAGTTAATAATTTTTGAAGTGGTATTATATGAAAGATAAATTTTCCATATTTAATAATCGAACATGGGAATCAAACTAGTAAATTGGATTGAGTATCATCATAATTTCCAAGATGTTCTTATAATCTTCTTGGTAAGACTGTAAAGAATTTTTTTGAAAGATATCATTTGTGAATGTAAATAAAGAATCATCGTAACATGATTGTTACACAAATTTCATTACATCATTTCCTTTTACTTGAATCAGATGCACTGATTTTTGGAACAGAGTGACACATGAGTGTAATTCCATACACAATTCATTGTCTTCCAAACTACAAAAGAATTTTTTCATGTAGATTGGGTGGTATTGAGTTATTTCATAACTATATCATGGATAATCTACTCATTTCGAGTGGTAAACCTTGTAAATTATTTTGTTCTCGTGGTTCTATGTTGAATTTTTTCAGTATAAAAATAAATAGATAATATGAGACGTAGGTTGTTTCTTAAGAAAGGAATATTAAAAGAAAAAGATATCCCTGATTCTCTACCAACCCGAGTCATTGGTACTTGAATCCTTGTTTTGTAATCTCCTTGTGTTGTGTTTAGAGTGTGGATTATATTATTTAGGTTACTAGGTTAAGGGATTATGGTGTATTTTATTGGGTTTAGGATGTAGTTTTTTGGGTTTAGGGTGAACGATATAGGGTTTTGGGTGTACGGTTTAGGGGTTATGACTGAAGGTATAGGTTATATGGAGTACGGTATAGGGATTAAGATAGAGGGATTAGTGTTTAAGGAATACGGTATAATTATTAGTGTTTATGGTATAAGATTAATGGTGTAGGGTTTAGGGTTTAGTGTGTAGTGTATTGGGTTTAGGGGCCGAGATTAGGGTCTAGGGTGTGGGGTATAGGGTATAGGGTGTAGGGTTTAGGGTTTAGGGTGTATGGTATCGGGTTGTTGGTGAAAGTTTAAGGGTTTATAGTGTAGGTTTTATAGTTTCATGTGTTGGGTTTAGGGTTTAGATAGTAGGGTTTTGGGTATAGGGTTTGTGGCATAGGGTTTATGGTGTAGCTTTTAGGGTTTAGGCGTCGGGGATTATGGTGTAGGGTATGTGATTTTGGGTGAAGGTTTTAAATAGATTGGTTTATGGTACAAGGTTTAGCATTGAGGGCAGATTTAGGGTATTGTGTGAAGGGTGTAGGGTTTATGGTGAAGTGTATAGGGTTCAGGTGTTGTGTTTTAGGCTTTGGGTATAAGGTATAGGTTTTTGGATTATGGGTTTTGGGTTTATGGTGTAAGGTATAGGGTTATATGATTTTTAAGGTTTTTAATGATTTTAGAGATTTTATGGGTTTTAAGGGGTTTTAATGGGTTTTTGGGTATTTATGATTTTTTGGGTTTTATGGTTTTTAGGGTTTTTCTATTTTTTATCTGTTTAGGGTTATTTTGTGTTTTTTGGGGCTTTAGGTTGTTTAGGGTTTCAAGATTATTTTAGGGTTTTCAGTTTTTTCTGGATTTTTTGGGTATTAAGGGGTTTTATGGGGTTTCAAGGATTTTAATGAATTATTTGGTTTTATTATTATTTGTAGGGTTATAGGTTTTTAGGGTTTTATAGGGGGTTCTATTGTTTTTAGAGTTTTTATTATTTTAATTCTTTTAGGGTTTTAGGGGTTTAAAAGGTTTATCGTTTCATAATGGTATTATGGTTTTTCTGTTTTTAAGGATCATAGTGTTTTTATGGATTTCAAGGGGTTTATTGTAGAATTTTATGCGGTTTGGTATATTTTGTGTCTTAAGGGTTTTTAGGGGCCCTTAGTTTTTATTATAGTTTTGAGCGGTTTCTGGTATGTAGAGTATTTTTAGTGTTTTATGAATTTTTAGGGTTTTTAGTTGTCTTATGTGTTTTTTTATTTTTGGGTGTTTTAAGGGTTTTAATGTCCATTTAATGGTTAAAAGGTTTTTATGGTATTTTAGGGGTTTATATACTTATTAGTGTCGTTTATGGGGTTTTATGGTGTTAGGGGGTTTTAGGGTTTTTAGGGGTATTTAATGTTTTTTTAGGTTTTTTAGGGTAAATTTTTTTAGGGTTTTGTGGTTTTTGGAGAATTATAAGGGTTTTAGTGTTTTAAGGGATTATGGTGGTTATGGTGTAATTATTTTTGGGGGATTCGGGGTTTTAAGGGTTTTATTGTGTTTAGGTGTTTTTTGGGTTTAGGGAATTTTAGCGGTTTTTGGGTTTTTATAATTTTTTGTTATTTTTTGGTTTTTAAGGGTTTTAGGGTTTTATGTGTTTTTTAGGTTATAGGGGGTTTTAAGGGATTTATGGGTTTTTAGGGGTTTTTATGGGTTTATAGGGGATTAGGGATTTTTTAGGTTTTTTTGATTTTCATGGGATTTTTTAGGTTTTTTATTGTTTTTTTTTTGAAGGTCTGAAGGGTTTTTAGGGTTTTTATTGTAATTTAATGCACCTTAGGTCCATTTTGAGGTTTCTAGGGTTTATCGGTTTTATAGTTTTGTCATGTTTTTACAGTTTTTATCATTTTTATGTTTTTAAGGGGTTTTTTGTGTTTTAGGGTTTTGTATGGATTCCTTGTTTTTAGGGGTTTTTGAAGATTCAAGGGTTTTAGAGATATTTTTTTATTTAATGGTTTTCTTGGGTGTTTAGGGTATTTAGTGTTTTTAAAGTATTTAGGATTTGAAGATTTTTTAGTGTTTGTAATGTGTTTAGGGTCTTAGGGATCTTTTGGTTTTTAATTTTTTTGGGTTTTTTGTATTATTTATTTGTGTCTAGGGGTTTTTAATGTTTTTAGTGTATTTTATGGTTTTTATGGTTTTTAGGTTCCTTTTAGAATATATTGTTTTATGGTTCAATTTATATTTTTAGTTTCTTTTATATTTTTTGGGGGTTTTAGGGTTCTTTAGAGTTTTAAGGGTTTTCAATGTCCTTTAAGGGGTCTTGGGTGTTTTAGGAACTTCATGGTTTTTATTATTTCTGTGTCTTTTGGGATTTTAGAATTTTAGGGTTTATTAGGGGTTTATGTGTTTTTCGGTTTTTGGGTTTTAGATACTTTTAGGGTTTTTTGTGGTTTTTAAGTATATTATGGGGTTTTATTGAATTTTTTGAATTTTTGGGGGGTTTAGGGTCTTTTAAGGTTATTAAGGGTTTTTATTCTTCATTGGAGTTTTGAGGGGTTTTTCATTTCTAGGGTTTTTTTTGAGGTTTTAAGGGATTTATTTTTTTCATGATTTCCAAATATTTTTAGTGATTTTTAGTTTCTTATGGTTTTTCATGATTGTTTGGGTTTTTAAGGTCTTATCTATTTTTATGTTTTTATGATTTATTGTGGATTAAGGGTTTTATGAGTTATATAATGTTTCTAGTGTTTCTGGTGTTTGTTTTGGGGTTTTAATGTTTTTAATGTTTTTATGGGATTAGTTGTTCGGTTGATGGGTTTTTTGGGATTTTTTGGACTTTTTTGGGTGTTAAGTATTTTAATGGTTTTAAGGGTATTAGTATTATTTAAGTGTTTTTATGTTTTTCATAATTTTTAATGGGATTTATGGTTTTTAATGGGGTTTTTGGGTTTTCGGGTATTTGGTGTTATTACAGTTTTAGGTATTTTTGAATTTTATGTTTTAGGGTTTTTATAGTCTTTTAGTATTTTAATGGTGTTTATATGTTTTTATGGGTTTTAGGGTTGTTTAGGGTGTTTAAGGGGTTTTACAGACTTTTAGGGTTTTCATTGGGTTTTAAGGTTATTTAGGGTTTTGATTTGATCTTAGGTTTTTTTGGGTATGTATGGAATTTTAGGGTCTTTATGGGTTTAATCGGGATTGGGGGATTCAAGGAATTTTAATTTTTTTGAGTTTTTCTATGGATTATTATTTTCTTGGGGTTTTTAGAATTTTTTGGGGTTTTATGGATTTGTAAATTTTAAGGAAATTTGGGTGTTTTGGGGTTTCTGGTGTTCTTTGAGTTTTCATGGTTTTTAGGAATTAGTTATAATTTTTAAGGTTTTCAGTCATTTTTTGGGGGTTTTGGGTTTTTATAGTTTTAATGGTTTTAGGGTATTTTAGAGTTTTAGGGTTTAAATGATTTTAATGGTTTTAATGTTTTAATGATTTTTATGTGTTTTAGGGGTTTTATGGTTTTTTGGGGGATTTTGATATTTTCTGTGTCATTTATTTTGTTTTTGGATTCTTTTGAGGTTTTAAGGGGTTTTTAGTATTTTTAAGTGTTTTAGGGGATTTCGTTTTTTTTGTTTGGGGGGGTGGGTCATTTAGGATATTTTTGGTATTTCTGGGGTCTTTTTTGGGACTCTTAGAGTGATTTAGCGATTATTATTTTTTTACAGACTTTTTTTTATTAGTGTTTTAAGGGGTTTTACGATTTTTAGGGTTTTTGGTCTTTTTTATGGTTTTTATAATTTTTTAGGCTTTTGGGTATTCTATGTTTTAAGGGTTCTTTTAGAGTTTTATGGTATTTATGGTTCTTTTAGTGTTTTATGGGTTTTTAGGCATTTTATGGATTTCATGATTTTTTAGGGTTTTTTAGATTTTTATCAATTTTTAGGAAATTTTATGGGTTTTTGGTTTTTTATCTCTTAATGGTCTCAAATAGTTTTTAGTTTCTTATGGTTTCAAAGATATATATTGTATTTTAGAGTTTTATACTTTTTTGAGGATTTTTTGGGGGTATTTTCTGTTTTTTGGGGTTTTCGGTTTTTTAAGGTATTTCGGGGCTTCATACAAGATTAATGGGTTTTTAGGGTTATTAGGGTTCCCCTATATTTTTGTTTTTATTATTTATTTTAGGGGGGTTTATAGTTTTTTAGATTTCATAGGATTATATTACATTTAAAGGTTATTTCTTGTTGTTTATGGTGTCTTAGAGATGTTTTCGGTTTTTTGGTATAGGGTTTTTGGTGTAGGATATAAATGTTTTTGTTTAGGGTATAGGGTTTAGGATGTTAAGTATAGGGTTTAGGGTGTAACATTTATGGTTTAGGGTGTAGGATATAGGTATTAAAGAGTGAGGTCTTAGGATTACAATGTAGGGTATAATTTTTAGATTGTAGGGTTTATGGTTTCAGGTGTAGGGTGTTTAGTTTATGTTGTAGGGTTTGGGGTTATGCGTGTAGCATCTATGTTTTTTGGTGCAGGGATTGAGTTTTAGGGTGTAGGTTATAGGGTGTAGGGTGTTGGGGTTAGGGTTTATGGTATAGGGTATATGGATACTGGTGAAGGGTTTAGGGTTTACAGTGAAGGTTATGTGGTTTAGGGTGTAGGGTTTAGGGTGCAAGATATAGGGTTTTCAGGGGTTGCGTTTTTGGTTTAGGGATCATGATATGGTGTTTAGTGTATAGGGTTTTCAGTTTATTGTATAGTATTTAGGGTTGAGTCGGTTATATGGTTTAGGGGGTAATGGTTAGGGTTTTAGGGTGTTCGGTATATGGTTTAGTGTGTACAGTTTATGGTTATTGGGTAGGGTATAGGTTTGAAGGTATGGGTTTTAGGGTGTATGGTGTTGTGTATAGGGTTTAGGGTGTAGTGATTATGGTTTAGGGTGTAGTGTAGAGGGGTTTGGATATAGTGTTTAGGGTGTAGGGTATAGTCTAGAGGGTGTATGGTTTATAGTTTTGGGGTTTGTCTGTAGGGTTTAATGTTTAGGGTTTAGTTTGTATTATTTAGGGTCTTTGGACTTGGGTGCATGGTATCGTGTTTTGGATTTAGGGTTTTGGGTATGGATATTAGGGTCTATGGTATAGGGTTTAGGAAGTGGTGTATAGTGTTTAGGGTGTAGGGTTTACGGTGTTCGGTACAAGGTTTATGGTGTAGTGTCTAGGTTTTAGGGTGTAGGATATTGAATTTATGGGGTATGGTTTAAGGTTTAGGAAGAATGTTATGGGGTTTAGGGTGTTAGTTATAGTGTATAGGGTGTATGGTGTAGGTTTTAGTGTTTACGGTGTGGGGTATAAAGTTCTGTGTGTAGGTAATAGTGTGTAGCATGTTTTTATGGGGTTTAGGGTCACGAATATATGGTTTTGAGTGTGTGGTATATGTTTTATGGTTTAGTTTAGGGGTTTATAGTGTAGGATTTGGGGTATAGGGAGTGGGTATTAGGGTTTAATGGCTAGGTTATTGGGTGTAGGGTTTATGGTTTAGAATATAGGGTATAGTGTTTCACCTGCAAGGTTTAAGGTTTATAATTGAGGGTATAGGGTGTATGGTGTAGGTTGTAGGGTGTAAGGTTTATGATGTAGGTTATAGGTTTTAGAGTTTAGAGATTATGGTGAAGGATATAGGTTTCAAGGATTAGGATTTAGGGTGTAAGGATTAGGTTTTAGAGTGTAGAGAATAGGGATTAGGTTGTTGGGTGTAGGGATTGTGTTTTAAGGGGTAGGGTATAGGGTATTAGGTGGATGGTTTTGTGTTTTGGGGATAGGAAATAGGTTATACGGTTTATGGTTAAGGTTTTAGGGTTTTTATAGTTTTTATGGATTGAAGGGGTTTGGGGGGTTTTAAGGCTTTCATGGATTTTTGGGGTTTAGCGTTTTTATAGATTTCAGGTGTTTTAAAATATTAAATAGTTTTGTTTCGGTTTTTTAGAGTTTTATTAGGGTTGGTATATTTTTATGGTGTTTTAGTGTTTTCAGTGATTTAGGGGTTTTAAGGTTTCTAAATGTATTATAGTGTTTATTAGGGTTTTTAATAAATCTTTAGGGCGTTTCATGGGTTTTTCAAATGTTTAGGGTTTTTTGGGGTTTTAGGGTTTTAGGGTCGTTTTAGGATTTTTAGAGTTTTTATGTTGTTTTAGGGTATTTGTGGATTTTAGGGGTTTTTATTGTTTTAGGTTTTGTTGTGTTTTATGGTTTTTAGATATTTCTTGTGCATTAAGTAGTCTTTATATCGTTTTTAGGGTCTGTAAAGGTTTTAAGTATTTTTGGATCTTTTATGGTATTATGAGTTTTAAAGTCGTCAGGGGATTTTTATGGTTTTCTGGGTCTTTTAGTGTGTTTTAGTGGTTTTTAGGGGTTTATGTGTATTTAATTATTTTTTGAGTTTTTAGGGATCTTGGGGGGTTCTAGTAGTTTTATGTTTTTGGGTTTTTATGGGTTTTAATGGTTTTTATGGTTTTTGATGGGGTTTAAGTAGTTTTTAAAGTTATTAGGTTCGTTTAGGGGTTTTGTGTTTGTAAGGGTTTTAGTATTTTTTTGGGCTTGTTAATGTTTTTAGCGTTTGGGGTGTTAGGGGTTATTAGGTTTTTTATTTCATTTTGTGTAATTTAGGGTACAATAGGGGTTTTCTGATTTTGGATTGGTTTTTTTGTTCTTTTACTGTTTTATATTCTTTTATGGTTTAAGATTATTACCGGATTTTATGGTTTTTTATTCTGTTAATGTTTTTTGAGGTTTTACATTCTGTTATGGTATGTGGGTTTTTTGGGTCTTTTAGAGATTTTTGTGTGATTTTTTGGATTTTTAGGGTCTTTAAGGACGTTTTATGGCATTTAGGGTCTCTTAGGGTTTTAGGGGTTTTAGGATCCCTTATATTTTATGGGTTTTAGAACCCTTTTTTGGTTTTATAATCCTTTTTTCGGTTATAAGGGTCTTTAGGATTTTTTGGTTTTTATAGTCCTTTATTGATTTTATGACATTATATATGCCTTTATGGGTTTTAAGGGGTTTTAGGCTCCTTTAGTGGTTTTAGTGGTTTTTAGGTCCTTTAGGGTCGGTTAGTGTTTTAGAGTCTTTTTGGTTGTTTTTTGTCTTTTATGGTTTTTTGTGGATTTAGTGGGTTTTAGGGGTTTTTCATATTTTTGGGTCATTCAAGGGTTTTGGGGGTTTAGGGGGTTTTAGGGGGGTTTAGAATATATAGGGTATTTTATGGGTTTTTAGGTCTTTTAGGTCATTTAAGGGTCTTTTTTGGGTTTTATGGTTTTTAGTGTTTTTGATTTTTTTTTGGGTTTATAAGGGATTTTAGAATTTTTATGGTATTTATGGGATTATAATTTTTGGGTTTTAGGGGTATTTGGGTGTTTTATCATTTTTTAATGGGTTTTAGGGTTTATTTTATTAGTTATTTTACAGTTTTTTTTTTGTTTTTTGGGTTTTAAGGGTATTAAAGTTCTTTTAGGGGTTTGGGTGGATTTTTTTGGGTTGTATGGTTTTTTTGTGTTATAGGGGTTTTTTGGTTTTTAGGGTTATTATATTTTTCTAGTGTTTTAGGGACTTTTTAGGTTACAAGTTGTTTTAGAGGTTTTCAGGTTATTATGCATTATTTGGGTTTTTATGTTTTCGAGGTTTACAGGGTTTTCATAAGGGTTTAATGATTTTTCAATATCTTTAGATGTGTTCATGTTTTTCTGGGATTCTTAGGGCGGTTTTGGATTTTATCAGTGTTTTTGAGGTTTTTAGGGTATCAAGCGTTATTTTCTTTTTGATTTTTTCTGTTCATATTTATTTTGAAGGATTATGGGGTTTAAGGGGTTGTATGTGTTTTTAGTGTTTTATGTGTTTTATGGGTTTTAGAGTTTATTAGGGGTTTAAATGGTTTTTAGGGGTTATGAGGTATTTTTAGGGAATTTAGGGTTTTTTTAGGGTGATGATGTTTTTTATGGTTATTTTCGTTTTGTATATTTTTGGATTTTGTGGATTCTTTGTCCATTTAGGTTGTTTTGGTTTATATGATATTTTTTATTGGGTTTTAGGTTTTTATTGTATTTTATGGTTTTCATTGTTTTTCAGGGTTTTAAGGGATTTTTGGGTTTATATATTTTTTAAAAAAAATTATGAGTTTTATATTTTTAGGTGTTTTAGGGTCATATTAGATTTTTATTGGTTTCTAGGGTTTTTTTAGGTTTTTAGGATGTTTATGGGTTTTTGGGGTTTAAATTAAATTTTATTAGGTTTTTAGGGTTTTAGGATTCTTATTGATTGTAGTGTTCTTGTTAGGGCCAATAGGGGCCTATATACCCTGAGAGGGGGGGTGAATCAGGGTATGGATATTCTTTCTCAAAGTTCTTCCTACCCCACTAGATCTTGACCTCTTTATTACAAGGGTCACTTTGTTTGCTCTTGCGTGTAAACTATGACCACCTCTTTACTTCTTTATCTAATGATGATGCTTTGAATGCAATGCAGGGAAGCAAACATGCAGACACAAGGATTTTTACTTGGTTCACCCTCACTGGGCTACGTCCGAGAAGCATACGCCGACAAGTTTCCGGATGTACCAAATTCCACTAATCTTCCCTGGGTGTGGATTACAATGTTCAGGATAGATCACTTCTAAGCCCAGGCTCACTGTCTTTACAAGTTTAGGGTCAGCTCACTGCTTTCCCAAGGTTCACTCCCTGTCTCTCTCTCTCTCTGGCTCACTGCCGGTGGAGAGGATCACCTTCTTCCTCTTCCTAAGCTCACTGCTCTTAGAAGGAATCCACTCACAGTTTATAGACCTCTAGGTCTCTTCATTTTCATGAATGAATGCATCTTCCTCTATGTGTATATGCTCTGTTGAAGTACAAATTTTACCCATAGATGAATATCTCTTTGCACTGAAGGTATCGGGCAATGTACCAGCTTCCACGCAGTCTGAGAATCACTACTGGAACAAAACCTTACTTGGCGCGCAATTCAATCTTGGCACGCAAGTATCGGCGCACAAGTCACAACGGGTGCCCAAGTCCTCCTCAGACACATGCGCGACTCAAGCTTCCTCAACTCCAAACTTGCACTACTCTCTTAATTTTACGTCCAAACCAATATTGGCGCGCAACTTCCAACCGGTGCGCAACTTCTAACACCGGAGCACAACTTCAACTACTGGCACGCAACTTCACCTGCGCGACCCACACTCACCACTTGCGCGACCACCACACCTTCGCGACGGGAGCTCTGATTTCTCAAAGTGTTGAACTCTGGTCAAGAATGAGGAGGGGTGGTCCAATATTTATAGGCAATCTGACCACCCTGCGCAACGGCACGCAGGTCACCTGCGCGACCAAGTTTCGGTGACCAAATCTTCTGTCCTTTTGGACACTTGCGTGACCAAATCTCAAACTTCCGCGAACCTAATTCCTTATCCATATTTTGATCTTCTGATCGTGAAAAACATATGGAGCCAAAGTTTCCTATACTCCAAGTCCTCGGCATGAAAGTCCTTTTCCAAAAACACTTTTCTTCATTTGTCGATTTTCAGGCCCAAAAATTTGGCAAACACTGGAAAACGGCGCCACCTTTTATCTGTTCATTTGTACCGCCTCCAGATCATCCATTCCATTTATCGACGTTCTTGAATCAAACATGGATCGTTGACCTCAGCTCTTGAACTCGACATTCCATCATGAAATCCTCTTTGTCAACAAATTTGTATGTCATAGTTATTCTTTGTCAACAATCACCACTCAGATGTCCATTTGGTCAACAAACACAATCACCTCAAAAATTCTTTAATGATACCTTGAGGGATTTTTTCCCAACAGGTTTTTAGAATTTTTTTTTGTTTTTTAAGAAATTTTATGGGTTTGTTGGATTTTTAGTGTTTTTAGGGTTTTCATTGTTGTTTAACATGTTTTGGACGTTTAATTAATTTTTAAGGTTTTCGGGGGGGGGGGGTTTATTTGGGGTTTTTTAATTTTTTTTGGTTTTTAGGCTTTGTAATGTGGGTTTTGGTGGTTTTTGGTATTTTTAAGGGATTTAGGATTATTTACGATTTTAAATGTTTTATAGTTTTTTCAATTTTAGTGTTTTTATGGTTTTTATGGGTTTTTGGTTTTTTGGTTTTTTGGTTTTTTAGTGCTTAAGGTGTTTAATGGGCTGTTTATTGGTATTATAGGGGTTTTATTGACTTTTAGGGGTTTATGTATTTTTATGGGTTTTAGGTTTTTTATGGGTTAAGGTTCGTTTAGGGGTTTTTAGGGTTTTAGGGTTTCAAGGGTTTGAATGGTTTTTAGGGTTTTTATTTTTATTGGGGTATTTGGATTTTTATGGGTTTTAGGGGGTTTTTAAGTTTTTGGTTTTTAGGGGGTTCTGGGATTTTTAGGAATTTGGGGTTTTATGAGTGTTTCGTAATTTTATATCCATTTAGGTGGTTTTGGGTTTTCCATGTTTTATAGGTTTTTTTGTATATTTAATGTCTTAAGAGTTTAGGTTTGTAATTTGTTTTGGGTTTTCTGGAATTTTTGTTGTTTTTAGGGTTTTTGGGGTTACTAAGATCCTTATGGGTTTTCAGTTTTTTAATCTCTTTAGTGATCTTATGGTTTTTAGGAGTTTTATTGGTTTTTATGGGATTTTAGTATTTTATTAGAATTTTTCAAGGTTTTTTAGCCTTTTATGGTTTAAGGGTTCTTTTATTGTTCATGGGAATTTTAGGTTTCTTAGTGTTTTAGTGTTTTAATGGGTTTTTAGACATTTTATGTTTTTTTGGGTTTTATGTGATTTTCATATTTTTAGATATTTTAGAGTTTTGGGGAGTTTTTAGGAAGTTTTTGGATTGTCATAATTTTTTAGGGTTTTTAGGGTTTTTACTTTCTCTTATGATTTTTAGGGTTTCAATTGTATTAGGTTTTTTCAGGGTGTATAAGTTATTTTATGTATCTTTTAGGATTTCATTTGGGATTAGGTACTTTTAAAGGATTTTATTATTATTTGGCTATTTTAGGGATTTTTAGGTTCTTTTAGGTGTTTACATATATTTTTATATTCTTAATTTATATTATGGTATTATTTTGTTTTTAGGATTTTTAGGGGATTAAGTGTTTTTAGTGTTAAGGGATTTATAGTGTATTTTTGGGGGGTTTATATGTTTCTAGTTGTTTGTGGGTTTTTTTTATTATTTTAGGGTTCTTTATGGTTTTTAGGGTTCTTTACGTGTTTTAAGGTTTTAACGGGTTTTTATGATTTTATGGTTTTGGGGATATTTTAGGTTTCCATATGGTTTGTAGTTATTTTTAGTTTTTCTAGGGTCATTCAGGGATATTAGGTGTTTTAGCGTTTTTTTGGGATTTTCTGTTTTTTTTAGTGGTTTAGGATTTTAATTCATTGTAGGGTTTTTATCATTTTTAGTGTTTTTAAGGTTTTTAGGGTTTTGAAGGGTTTTTAGTATTTTTAGGGTCTTTAGGGGCTTTACATTTCTTAATATTTTAGGGCCTTTTAATGTATTATAGGGTGTTGGTGGGGTTTTTTTGTTTTTCTACAGATTAGGTTTTTTTAATATTATTAATGTATTTTAGGGATTTTAGTGTATTTTGGTTTGGATTTTGGTGATTTTTGATCTTTTAGGGGGTTTAGTGAGTTTAAAGGAGGGTTTGACTTTTTAGGATTTTAGGGTCTATAAAGGGTTATTGTGACTTTTAGTGATTTTGGGTTTTAGGGACCTTTTGGTTTCTAGGTTCCTTTATGTTTTTAGGTTATTTTATAGTCCTTTTAGGTTTTTAGGTAATTTGGGATTCATTGACTTATTAGGGGTTTTTCATGTTTATAGCGTCTTTAAGTGTTTTAATGGTTTTTGGGTTTTATAAATATTTTCTGAGATTCAGGTTTTTAGGGTATTTAATGTCTTTTATTTTTATTTATGGGGTTTAGTGGGTTTTGACTTTTTGTTCGGTGTTTAATATGGGTTTTATATATTTTTATCTTCTTAGGGCCATTTATTTTTTGTTGTGGTTTTATGATTTTTAATGTTTTTTATAATATTATAATGTGGGGGGGGGGGGGTAGGGACATTTAGGGGTTTAATATGGTTTATGGGACTTAAGGTTTATTATGGTTTTAAGGGTCTTTTAAGGATATTTTTAGTGTAACTTAGGGTTATATAGGATTTTATATGGTCCTTAAGTTGTTTGGGGTGGTTTTGTGTTTAGAAGGATTTCATGTGATTATAGGAACATTAAAAGTTTTAGGGGGTTCAGGTTCCTTTAGGGTTTATATGTGTTTTAGATACCATCGGGGTCTTTATTGTCTTTATGGATTTTTAAGGGTCAATTTGTTTTTACATATTTTGTTTTTTTTTGGATTTTAGGGTGCTTTAGCGGTTTAGGGTATTTTTGGGTTTTATTATTTTTGGGCCTTTTTATTCCTTTCAAAATTTTAGGTTTCTATAGTTTTATATGGTTTTAAGGTGTTTTCAGTGTTTTAAGTGTTTGTAGGGTTTCAATGGGTTATTATTATTTTGGGTATTCTCTATTGTTTTTTCAGATTTTCGGGTTTTATATGTTTTTCTGGTTTTTTGTATTTCCATGCATTTTAAATTTATATATGATTTTTAATGGATTATAATTATTTTAATGTTTTTAGGTATTTTTTTGATATTTTTATTGTTTTAATGATTTTAATGGTTTTTAAGGGGTTTAGGGGGTTCAGTTTTCTTAGTTTTTTTAAGTTTTCTAGGAGTTTTCTAAGGATTTTAAGTGTATATGGAGTGTTAGGGATTTTGTTTTTCAAGTTTTTGGGTTTTTTTATTTTTAGGGGGTTAGGGTTTTATGTTTTTAGTATTTTTATGGATTGTTATTGTTTTTAATATATTTATGGTTGATATTTTTTAGGAATATTTTATCATTATAGGGTTTTTACAGTTTTAATGGGTATTTTGGGTTTTTAAGACTTTTCGGGTCTTTCTAGATTTGTAGTGGTTTTGGGAATATAAAGTATTTTTTGGGTTTTTAGGGTTTCTAGTGTTTTTATAGTGTGTAAATGAGTTTTATAAAATTTTAGGGGTTTTATTTAGTTTTAAAGTCTTTCAGGGCATTTGGGGTCTTTTGGGAGTTTTAGGTATTTTTTGGTTTATAAGGGATTTTAGGTTTATTCTGTCCTTAAAGAGATTCTTGGGTTTTGTGGGTATTAATGGGTTTTAATGTTCTTAGGGCTTTTAGTGGATTTGTTTTGATTTTTAGGTATTTTTTTATGTATTTCATTTTTATAGGGTTTTTAGTATTTTTTATGTTTTTTTGGATTGTAAGGTTTTTTAGTGTTTTAGAGGGTTTAGGGGTTTTAAGGGTTTTTAGTGTGTTAACAAGTTTTTTTTGTGTTTTAATGGGTTTGTCAAGTTTTTGTAGGTTTTCCTTGCGTTTATAGGGGTTTTCAATGTTTCTATGTCGTTTTAGGGTTTTGGGCCTTTTAGATTTCTAGGTTTATTAGGGTTTTAGGGTATTTTTTTTAGTTTTAGGGTTTTTCATGTTTTATAGTTTTTATGAGTTTATAAAATTTTATTGTATTTTAAGGTTTTTAAGAATTTTAATATTTTTTCGGTGTTTTGGTGGTTTTTAAGCGTTGAAAAAATTTAGGGGATTTGTGGGCTATGGGACATTTAGTGGGGTTTTTTGGTTTTATGGGGTTTTATGTTTTTTTGTTAATTTAAGGGGGTTTTAAGAGGTTTTAGGTTATTTTTAGTGTTTTTGGGTTTTTTTGTGGTTATATGGTTTTCTTGTGTTTTTTTTCATATTTTTAGGGTTTTACTGGGATTTTTTTAGGGTTTTTAGTGTTTGTAAGGGTTATTAGATTTTATTTAAAGATTTAGGGGTTTTACCAACTGTTATTGGTTTTATGGAATTGTAGTATTTCCGATTTTTTTATGGTCTTTAGGTATTTTAAGGTGTTTTTATGATTTTTTAGGATATGGATTTACAACAGATTTTTTTTATCATTTTAGGTGTTTTCTGTGATTGAGAGTTTTTTAGGGATTTTATTGGGTTTTTGGTTTTTTTGGGAATAAAGTGATTTTAGGGGTTTTAAGGATGTCTATGGTATTTAATATTTTTAGGTTTTTTATGGGTTTTAGGGTTTTAAAAGGTTTCTAGGAGTTTTTATCTTTTCGTAGGGGTTTTATGGTTTTAGGGATTTTTATATATTTTTTAGGTTTTTTGGGGTTTTTTGGGGTTTCTATGCATTTTAGGGTTTTTATGACTCGATTTTTGTTTTTAATATTTTATGGGTTTTTTGGATTTTTAGGGTTGTAATAGTATTTTTTGGATTTTTTAGGGTTTTTGGAGATATATGGGGTCTTTATGGATATTAGTGTGTTTAGGGTTTTCAAGTTCCAAAGGACTTTAGAGATTTTTAATGGTTTTAAAGGTTTGTTTCAGGTCTTGGGGTTTTAAGGGGGTTATTATGATTTTTTTGGGTTTTTTGGGTTCTTATGGTTTTTATGGATTGTTTTGGGGTTTTAGGACTGTATAAAGTTGTACGTTTTCTTATTATGTTTTAGAGTTTTGGAGTTCTGTTTGTAATTTTTGATATTTTTTGATATTTTGGGCCGTAAAAGTGGGTTTTTTAATATTTTAGGGATTTTATTAGGTTTTTAGGTTTTACTAGGTTTTTAGTGTTTTTAGGGTATTTATATATTATTATGTTTTTAGGATCATTTTGTTATTTTACGGGGAATTTCTTTGTTTTAGTTTTTTAGGGGTTTTAGGGTCTTTTAAATGTGGTTTACCATTTTATGGGTTTTAGGGCATTTTATGGTTTTGGGGGCGTTAGGGTTTTAGGAATTTTAGGGTTTTTTGTTTTATGGAGTTTTGGATTTTTTTTGAGGGATTTTTATAGTTTTGGTATTTTTATGGTTTTAGAGCTTGTATGAGATTTTAGGGTTTTCATAGTTTTAGGGGTTTTATGTTTTCTTTTGTTTTTAGGGTTTTTATAACTCTCTTGGGGTTTTATGGATTTTTATGGGGTTTTACGGTGTTTTGGAGGTGTCTAAGGGTTTCTAGGTGTTAGTGTTTTTTTTATAGAGTTTTTAGGTTTTTAAGTATTTTTTGGGATTTTGAAACGTTTCAATTGGTTTTTTATGGTTTTATGGGGTGTAATTATTATTAGGGTTTTATGGATTTTTATATATTTTTGAATTTTTAGTTTTTTTAGGGTTCTTAGGTGGTGTATGCGTTTTTAGGTTTTAACAGGTTTTTATGTATTCTAATATTTTGTTTGGGTTGTTACTATTTTTTAGTCATTTTAGGGTTTTTTTTGTTTTTAGGGGCTTGAGGAACTTTTAGGGTTTTAGGGGATTTTAGGAGTTTTGTTGTTTTTATGGGGCTTTAGGGAATTTATGATATTAGGTCTTAGGGTTGTTTGGGTTTTTTGGATTTAGTGTTTTCTGGATTTCATTTTCTTTAAGGGTTTTCTGGGTTTTTGAGGTTTTTAGGTTATTTAGGTTATAGGGTTTTGGTATCATGTTATTATTTTAATGATTTTTTATTTTTTAGGGATTTTAAGGTCTTTATTATTTCTAGTGGTTTTTAGGTCATTTTAAATGTTGTTGTGGTTTTTTAGGTGTATTTAGGTGTGTTAGTTCATTTACGGTTTTTATGGTTTTTTTCATTTAAAATGTTTTTTTGGTTTTTTATGGAATTTTATAGTTTTAGTGGGTTAAAGGAGTTTTATGGTTTTTACGATTTTTAGGGTTTTAATGATTATTTATTTTTATCGGTTTAAGGGATTTTTAGGATTTTTAGTGTTTTTAAGGATTGCTTTAGGCAGTCATAGTATTTTTTTTGAGATTTTTAGGGTTTTTTTCTTTTGGGTATTTATGGTATTTAGGTTTTTAGGGGTTTTTATAGATTTTAGGGTTTTGGGATATTAAGATTTTCTTGGTTTTTATGGGGTTTAGGGTTTTAGGGTTTTTACAGTGTTTAATGGTTTTTAGAGTCTTTTGGGTTTTATGGTATAAGTGTATTTTAGGGTTTATTAGGTTTTCAGGGTCTTTTAAGGGTTTATTTATTAGGGTATTTTATTGGGGGTGGGGGTTCATTATTTTTTATGGTTTCTTGGATTTTAGGGTTCTGAAGGTTTTTATGGTTTTTAGGGTGTTTAAGATTTTTTTTATTTTTAGTGGTTTAAGTGTTTTTAGGGTTTAATGGGTTTTAAGGTACTTTTACATGTCATTTAGTGAGTTTTCAAGAATTTTATGTTTATATTACAAATTTAAGGTTTTTTTTATTTTTATAGTTTTTTGGATTTTTAGTGTCATTCATGGTTTTTAGTGGTTTCCGTGTTTTTATGGTTTTTTGGGATTTAGTGTTTATAAGTGTTTTTTAATTTTGTGGGGTTCATGGGATTTAGGGGTTTTTATGATTCTTTAATGGTTTATTGAGTTTTTATGGGTTTTCATGGGGTTTGGGGGTTTATAGTTCTGTTAGGGTTTTTATATTCTACGAGTTTTAGGGGTTGTTATGGGTTTTAAGGATTTTGTATTTTTTTTTGGGTATCATATAGTTTTGTATATATTTTTAGTTTTTAGGGGTTTATAAGGTCTTTTAATGCTCTTTTAGGGTTATTAAGTTTTTTTACGAATTTTATGGGTTTTTACGGTTTTGTTTAATTTTAGTGATTTTATGGAATTTTACTGGTTATTATGGTTTTTAGAAATCCTTGGGGAATTTATCATTCTTTGGATTTTTGAGGGTTTTAGGGACTTTTTTGTGTTCTGGGTCTTTTTTTATTTTTTTTTCTTATATTTTTAGGTACTTTTAGGGTTTTAATAATAATTTGGGGTTTAAGGTACTTTTAGTGAGTTTAGGATGTTTATTTTATTTTATGGTATTTAGGGTCTTTTTATGACTTTTATGGTTTAAGGTTTGGTAATTTATTTTATAGTTTATTTTAATATATTTATACATGTTTTGAGTGTAGTAGTATTTTTATGGTTTTATGATTTTTAACAGTTTTTAGGTCCTTAGGGATTCTGTCGGTTTTCTGTGATATTAGGGTTTTTCCTTTTTAAGGGGTTTTTTGGATGTTTTTGTGTTTATAAATTTTTATAGGGGTTTTTTTGGTTAAAGGGGTTTTCGTGGGTTTTGGGGGTTTTAGGGGGTTTAGGGGTATTTATTGGGTTTTTAGGTTTTGTGGGTTCTTAGGGTTTTATGTTAATTAAGAGTTTTTTGGAATTATTTTTGTGTTTTTTAGGTTTCAATATTATTTTGGGGTTTTATAAGTTTTTTAGTATTTCAAGGGTTATAGGGTGTTTGTGGGTCTTTTATGGTTTTATGATCCATCTATGGATTGAGGATTTTTATGGTTTATTAAGGGTTTAGGGGTTCGTGGGATTTAATCAATTTAGTGTTTAAGGGGGATTATGGGTTTTTATTATTTTAGGGTTTTTATATTTTAATTGATTTTAGGGTTTTAGGTTTTTATGGTATTTGGGGATTTTTTAGAGTATTAGTTTATTTTATAGCGTTTTAAGGTATTTTTGGTTTTTAATGCCCTTTTTGGTTTGGGGGAGGAAGTTTTAGTGTTTTAGGGGTATAAAGATATTTTTAGTTTTTTTCATTTTAGATATTATTTTTATTTTTATATTTATTATGGGGTTTAGGGTTTTCAAGTTTTTTATATGGTCTTTAGGGTCTTTTATGGATTTTTGGGTTGTAGAATATTTAGAATTTTTTGGGGTCTTATAGGGTTATTTTGGTTTTTAAGGTATTTTAAGGTTTTTTGGGATTTTAAGAGTTTTATAGAGTTTTATGGGTATTATAAGTTTTGGTGGGTTTTAAGAGTTTTATATTTTTATTAGGATTTTTAGGATAATTTTAGTGTCATTAAAGATTTTTAGGGTCTTGTAGGGTATTTTATTGGTCATTTATGGGTTTTAGGTCCTTCATGAGTATAAAGGGTTTATTAATTCTCATATGGTTTTAGGAGTTTTTTGGGTTTTATGGTAAGTTAGGGTTTTTAAATGTATTTTAGGAATTATAGAAATTTTAGGTCTCTTAGCGTTTTTAGAGAATTTTGGGGTCCAGATAGTAGGTGTTAGTGTACAGTTTGTTGTGTTTAGGTATTAACGTGTAGGGTCTACAGTTTAGGGGACATGGTTTATGGTTTAGGATGTAGGGTTTAGTGTTTACATTTTAGGTTATATGGTAAAAATTTTAGGGTCTAGGGTGTATGGTTTTGGGTTTAGAGTGTAGGGTATAAGGTTTTGAGTGTAGGGTTTAGGGTCTACTGTATAATGTTTATGGTTCATGGGATTAGAGTTTAGGGCGTTAGTTATATGGTTTCAAATAATAATATTTTTATGGGTTTTAGGGTCTTATGGGATTTTTTTACTGTTCTTATAGTTTTTGTTTTGGATTTTTATGGTTTTAGGGGTTTCAATCAGTTTTTATGTTTTTAATATTTCATAAGGTTTTAAGGGGTTTTTTGGTATTATGGGTTTGGGTGGTTTGGGGGTTTCTAGGATTTTTTATACGGTTTTAGGTTTTTTATTTTTATGGGTTTCAGGGGTTTTATGTGTTTTATAGTTTTTTAAGTTTTTAGGGGTTGTTAGGGTTTTGGGGCATTTATGGGGTTTAGGGTTTTAGGTGTTCTATACTGTTGTAGGTTTTTTGGGGGTTTAAGGGGTTTAAGGGAATTTTTAGGGTTTCTAAGGGTGTTTTTAAAAGTTTTTATGATATTTTTAAATATTATTTGGGTTTTTAGGGTATTTTGAGGTTTTTTTTGGTTTTTTTTGTTTTTTGGGTTTTTAGTTTTATAAGGTTTTTATGTTCATTCAGTGTTTTGGGTTTTTACTATTTTTATTTATTTTTAATGGCCTTTTATGGTATTTTTGTAGATTAATGGGTTTAGTGTATTTTGGGGGATTTGGATTTTAGGATGTTTTTAAGGAATTTTTGGATCTTCTAATGTCTTTCTGTGTTTTTAGGGGTTTTATGGGCTTTTAAGGATTTTTTAGGTTCTTTTAGTGTTTTTAATAACATTAGTATGATTAGTGTTTTAAAAGGATTTTAGGGGTTTCTAGGTTATTATGTTTATTTAGTGGGTTTTATGGGTGTAGAATTTTATTGATATTTATGCTTTTTATGGGGTTCTATGGTATTTTTTTAGGGTTTTTAGAAAATTTACATTTTTAGGTTCATTTATGAGTTTTAGGTTTTTAGGGTCATTTAGAGTCTCAGGTTGATTTAGGTTCTTTAGGTATTTTATGGTTTTTAGTGTTTTTTGAGTTTTTTGGGTTTAATACCTTTATAGTTTCTAGGGTAATTTTGGGGATTTAAATGTTTTTTGATTTTTTAGGTCTTTTTGGGTCTTCTATGAGTTTAGGAGTTTCTACAATCGTTTAGGGGTCCTTTATGTTTTCTTAAATTTTTATGGTTTCAAGGGTTTTCCTATTTTGGTGGGATTTTAGGTGTTTCATGATGTTAGAGTTTTTATTGGTTTTATGTGTTTTTTAGGTTTTTAAGAATTTTTTCTCTATTTAGGATATTTAGGTATTTTTGGATCTTTAGCGTCGTTTAATATTTTTATGAGTTTTACGATTTAAGAGGGGTTATGGGTTTTTTAATGAGTTTTATGTTGTTAAGCTTTTCAAAAAATTTAATGGAATTTAGTGTGTTTTATGGTTTTATTTATTTTTGGGTTTTGAGGGGTTTTATGTGTTATTGTGGTAATAGCGTGTTTATTATTTTTATGGATTATTTTTGTTTTTTGGGGTTTCCTATCATTTTGTATTATGTTATGGTTTTACTGTTTTTTAGGGATTCTAGAGTGTTTTTGGGTTTCTAAGGTGGTTTAGGGGTTTAAGATTTTTTAAGGGTTTAATGGGTTTTATGGTTGATTAAGATTTTTTTCACGATTTTAGGGTTTTTTCAATATTTAAGGATTGTAGTGTTTTAAATGATTTATGACTTTTTATGGGTTTATGGTTTTTCTATGGTTTTGTTTTTTTTGGTTTTTTGGGCTTGAATGGTTTTTATGATTTTATAATTTTTAATGGTACTTAGAGTTCTCTTGGTCCTTATGCGTTTTGGAATATTTTTAGGGTATATAGGATTTTTTTGTATTTTCAGTGTTTTAGGGGTTTTATGTTTTTTAGTGTTCAAATAGATTTTAGGGTATATTTTTATTTTTAATTGTTTTAGGGATTATATGGGGTTTATGGGTTTTATGTGGTTTTAGGGGTTTTATTATCATTTTTGGATTCTGTATTCATTATGGTTTTTAGGGTTATTATGGATTTTTTTGGGTTTTAGTTTTTTATGGTTCTTTATTGGTAATGGGGGTTTTAATGTTATTTTTAGGGGGTTTTGGGATCTTTTATGGGTTTTATTGTTTTTAGGTTCTTTTTATGGTTTACACAATTGTTTTAGAGTTTTTAGGGTTGTTAGGGTATTTTAGGGTTTCGATAATCCTTTTGGATGTTATAGGGTTTTTAGGGATTTTTAGGGTTTTCTAGGGTATTAGGTTTTGAATGTTTTTCTATGTTTTTAACGGTTTTATGATTTTTTATAGTTTTTGTGTTTTATATATTTTTTAGTGTTTTAGGGTTTTTCGGGGTTTTTAGGGATATCAGAGTGTTTTTATGGTTTGTAGAATTTTCTTTGGTGTTTTAGAGTTTCAAATGATTTACATAATTTTTAGGTATATTAGTGGTTTTATGTGTTATTTAGTCCTTTAAGATTTTACAGAGGTTTTATGGTTTTTAGGGATATTTTGTGGTTTTGGGTTTTTTCCGGTTTAGGGGTTTTTATGATTTTTATGGTTTTGGGGTTTTTAATGTATGTTTTGGGCTTTTTTAGGGTAAAAATGGTTTTATTATTCTTCATATTTTTGGGGTTTTAAAATATTCTATGGTTATTTTTGGTTTTTAGGGTTTATGGTTTAGGGATTCATGTATAGGGTTTAAAGTGGAGGGTATAGTTTTTAGGGTGTAGGGTATAGGGGTAAATGTGTAGGGTGTATGATTTAGGGATTATGGTGTTGGGTATAGGGTTTAGGTATAGAGTTTAGGGTTTATAGTTTAGGGTATTGGGTTTATAGTCTGGTGTTTAATGTTTGGGGAGTATGGTATAAGGATTAGGCTATAGAGTTTAGAGTTTAGGTTGTAGGGTATAGGGTGTAAAGTTGAAAATGTACAGTGTAGGATTTAGGGTTTTGGGTTTTGGTATAGGGTTTAGGGTATAGTTTATAGTGATTAGGGTTTTGTTTTTAGGGTTTAGGGTGTAAGTCTGAGGGTTTATGGTGTATTGTATATGGTTAAGGTGTATAGTGTAGTGTTTATGGTTTAGGGTTTAGGATTTAGGAAGTATGGTTTAAGTCTTTAGGGATTTGGGTGAAGGGTATTGGGTTTAGGGTGTTGGGTGTAGGGTATGGGGTTTATGGTGGTGGGTTTAGTGTTAATGGTTTAGGATGTATGATATAGGGAATATGGTATAGGTATTAGTGATTATGGTGTAGGGTTTAGGGTTTAGTTTGTGGGGTATATAGTTTAGGGTGTAGGTTTTAGGGTTTATGATGTAGGGTATAGGGTTCATGGTGAATTGAATAGAATTTAAGGTATAGATTTTAGGTTTTTGGGGTTAGGTTATTGGGTGTGTGGTGTAGTGTATTGAGTATAGGGTTTTGTGTTTAGGGTGAATGGAGAGGGGTATATGGTTTTTTGTGTAGTTTTTATGATCTTGGTTTAGGGTTAAGTTTTTATTTTGTATGGTTTAGGGTTTATGATGTAGGGTATATGGTGTCGAGTTAAGGGGAATATGGTTTAGGGTATATGGAATATGGTTAAGATGTAGAGTTCTAGTTTTAGGGTCAATGTTATATGGTTTAGGTTCAATTTTCAGCGTATTGGGTGTAGGGTATTGTGTTTATGGTGTAGATTTTAGGGATTTGGGTGTTGGGTTCTGGGTTTCAGGATTATGGTTCAAGGTGTAGGTTTCATGGTTTAATGTTTAGTGTATAGGTATTATGTTACCAGGATTAGGGATTATGGTTCAGGGTGTAGGGTTTAGGTTTTATAGTGTACGGTTTATGGTTAAAAGAATAGTGTTTTTTTGTATTTTAGTATTTATAGGGGTTTATGTGTATTTAGGATTTTTTTGGGGGTTTTAGTGTTTTTACTATTTTAATAATTTTCAAGGGTTATTAGAGGTTTTAAAATTTCTAGATCATTTATGGGGTTTAGGGTTTTTATGCTTTTTAGTGTTTTGGGTTTTTTTTCATTTCTGGGGTTTTTAATAATTTTAGGATTTTAGGATTTTTAGGTTTTGTTTGCGATTTTAAGGTTTCTAGAGGGTTTAGGGTTTTTAGATATTTTATTGGGAATTATTGGGTTTTAAGGGGGTATAAGGTTTCTTTTTGAGTAGGGTAATCTTTTTGATTTTTAAGGTTTTTAGGGTCTTTTATGGTTTTAGGGTTTTAGTAGTTTTGGTTTTTTGGTTTTTTACAAGTTCTAGGGTTTTGGGGATTTTTTTGATTTTTTTGCGTTTAAGTTATTATATTTTATTTCTAGGGTTTTTAACGTATTTTATAATTTTTGGATTTCTTGTGTTTTTAAGGGTTTTCATAGTTTTTAGAGTTCTAAATGGATTTAGTATTGAGTTAGGGTTTATTTTTTTTAGGATTATTATGTGATTTTCTTTTTTTTATGATTTCCTTTTTTAAATTGGGATTTTTTTTGTGTTTATTGGTATTTATAAGATTTTATGATTTTTAGGGGTTTTATGGTATTTAAAGGTCTTTGGAGATTTTGTATTTTTAGTGTTTTTATGTTGTTTTGGGGATTTAGGGTTGTTTTAGTGTTTTTATAATTTTATGGGTTTGTATGGTTTTTTGGGGTTTTCAGGGATTAATAATTATTATTTGATTTTTTGGATTTTATTGTTTTTAGGGATTCTTGATTTTTTATAATCTTTAGGCTTTTTAAGGGTTTTTGGGGATTTATGGTGTTTGAAGGTTTTATAGGGTATTTTGGGTATAATGGGTATTTAAAGGGTTTTTAGAGTCTTTACGTTTATTATGATTTTCAATATATTTTTGGGTTTTTAGGATCACTATTGTGTTATTTTTCATTTTTAATGATTTTTATTGTCTTAAGGGGTTTAGGTTATTTAGGGGTTTTATGATTTTTATGATATTTTGGGGGATTAGGGGTTTTTTTGGGTGTTTTATTTTTTTTGTTTTCAGGGATTTACGATTTTTTGGGGTTTTTGATAATTTTTTGGGATATTAATAGATGTTAAGTTTTTAGGATTTTTTGGGATCCTAAGTTATTTATTATTATTATTATTATTAGTGTTTTTAGGATTTTCTTGGGTTTTAAATGAATTTTTGGGAAATATTGACTTTTTTATTATTTATTGTTTTTAGGGTTTCTAGGTTTTATAGGGTTTTTACGTTTGTAGGGGTTCTAGGGGTTTTTACAAATTTTAGGTTTGTTATTATTATTAATTTTTTTATGGTTTTCATATTTTTAGAGGTTTTTAAGGGTTTTATGAGTTTTAGTGGGTTCATGGTTGTACAATTTTTAGGTTTTTAGTGTTTTGGGGGGTTTGGGGGGTTTGGGGGGTAAGGGTTTTATAGGTTTTTAGTGGTTATTATTTTTAGGAATTTTGGGTTTTTTATATTTTTAGGGTTTTTAAGTTTTCTCAAAGGGTTTAAGGGGTTTTATAGATCTTTTGGTCATTTAGGGGTTTTAGGGTTATTTGTCACTTGTAATGTTTTAGGGACTTTTTCATTATTTTGTTATTTTAGGAATTTTAGTGTTTTTAGTTATTTAGGGAACTTTTGGGTTTTTAATGTTTTTGCATATTTCCTGGGTTTTTAATGTTCTTGTGGGTCTTTAAGGGTTTTTAGGATCTTATGGAATTTTTTTATAGGTGGTAAGGGTTTTTAGTTTTTTTAGGGTTTTAGTGTATTTGAGGGTTTTAATGGATTTTAGGGTTTCTTGGGGGGGTTAGGGTTTTTACCTGTTGTATGGTGGTTTTGTTTTTAGATATTGTTTTTGGTATTTTACAGGATTTAACATTTTTAAGGTGATGTATGTTTTTGTGTTTTTTGTGTTTTTTGGTTTCAAGTATTTTTAGGGTTTTAGGGAATCTAACTGTTTTTAGTTTTTTGGAATTTTAGGTTGTTTAATCGTTATTTTTTTATTTTATCATTTTTATAGAGATATTTAGTGCCTTGTATGGTTTTTAGGATTCTTATGGTCTTTAGGGTTTTTGATATTTTTAGGGGTTTTAGTTTTTTAATTGTTTTTATATTTTTAATGGTATTATATGGTTGTTTAGAGGTTTTTTGTTTTAGGATTTTTCCTGTTTTTTAATGGTTTTATGAGTTTTTAGGGTTTTAGGATATTTGGGGTTTTTTTGTTTATGCGGTTTTAATAATTTTAGTGTGTTATGGTTTTTTGGAGGGTTATGGGGTTTGGGGTTTTTTTTTTGGATTTTTGGGTTTTGTTGATGATTTCAAGGCTTTTCTAGGTTTTCATGGTTTTTTTGTTTATTGAGTTTTTTTATTTTGTATGCAGTTTTTATTTTTAAATGTTTTTATGGTTTTTTTGGGTTTTATATTTTTAGATATGTTGATGGTTTTTATCTATTTTTTACTCTTTAGTCATTTTATACCTTTTAATGTATCATGGTTTATTCATTTTAGAGGTATTTAGTTTTTTTATGTTTTTTATTGTGTTTTAGGGTGTTTTATTTGTTAGGGGTCTTTTAAGGTGTTAGGGTCTTCTTGGATTTTTAGACTTTTCTTGTTTTTAGGATTTTTATGGTTTAAGGATTTCAAGGGTTTTAAATATTTTTTTTGGGGTTTTAGAGTAATTTTGGGTGATTTAGTTTTTCAGTTTTTAGTGGTTTTATTATTATTTTATGTTTTTTAGATTATTCAGAATTGTAAGGGTTTTAATGTTTCATAGGGTTTTAACAGTTTTTATTGTTTTAGGGGTTTTATGGTTATTTTTTGTTATTTATGGGTTATAGGTTTTTTGGGTTCTAGTGTTCTTTTCCCATTTTAAGGGTTTTTTAGGTTTTAGGGGTTTAGGGTTTTCAAGTTTTTTAAATGGTCTTTAGGGTCTTTTATGTATTTTTGGGATTTAAATTTTTAGTATTTTTAGGGTCTTTTAGGGTTTTTTTGGGTTTTAAGGGATTTTAAGGTTTTTTGGGGGTTTAAGGGTTTTATAAAATTTTGTGGGTCTTATAGGTTTTGATGGGTTTTAAGAGTTTTATATTGTTATTAGAAGTTTTAGGATTCTTTAAATGTCAATGAAGATTTTTATGGTATTTTAGGGTATTTTATTGGTCATTTATGGGTTTTAGGTTCCTTCATGGGTTTAAAGGTTTTATTAATTCCCATAAGGAATTAGGAGTTTTTTGGGTTTTATGGTAATTTAGGGGTTTTAAAGGTTTTTTTAGGAATTATAGAAATTTTAGGACTCTTAGGGTTTTTAGGGAATTTTGGGGTCCAGATACTACGTGTTAGAGTATAGTTTGTTGTGTTTAGTGATTAAGGTGTAGGGTCTACAGTTTAGGGAACATGGTTTATGGTTTAGAATGTAGGGTTTAGTGTTTACATTTTAGGTTATATGGTAAAAATTATAGGGTCTAGGGTGTAGGGTTTTGGGTTTAGAGTTTAGGGTATAAGGTTTTGAGTGTAGAGTTTAGGGTCTACGGTATAACATTTATGGTTCATGGTATTAGAGTTTAGGGCGATAGTTATATGGTTTCAAATAATATTATTTTCATGGGTTTTAGGGTCATAAGGGATTATTTGTACTGTTTTATAGTTTTTTTTATTTTTAAGGTTTTAAGGGGTTTAATCAGTTTTTATATTTTTAAGATTTCATAGGGTTTTAAGGGGTTTTAGGTTATTATGGGTTTGGGGTGTTTTGGGGGGTTTCTAGGTTTTTTTATACGGTTTTAGGTTTTTTTTATTATTATTGGTTTCAGGGGTTTTATGTGTTTTATATGTTTTTTCCTTTTTAGGGGTTGTTTGGGTTTTTGGGGCATTTATGGGTTTCAGGGTTTTAGGGCTTCTATATGGTTGTAGGTTTTTTGGGGGGTTTAAGGGAATTTTTAGGATTTCTAAGGGTGTTTTTAAATGTTTTTATGATATTTTTAATCATTATTTGGGTTTTTAGAGTATTTCGAGGTTTTTTTGTTTTTTTTGTTTTTTGGGTTTTTTGGTTTATAAGGTTTTTATGGTTTTTTAGTGTTTTTGGTTTTTACTATTTTTATGTATTTCTAAATGCCTTTTATTGTATTTTTGTGGCTTAAGGGGTTTAGGGTATTTTGGTGTTTTGGATTTTAGGGTGTTTTAAAAGAATTTTAGGATCTTCTAATTCCTTTCTGTGTTTTTATGGGTTTTAGGGGATTTCAAGGGTTTTTAGGTTGTTTTATAGTTTTTTCATAATTTCAGTATGTTTAAGGTTTTAAAAGGATTTTAGGGGTTTCTAGTATATTTTGATTATTTAGTGGGTTTTATGGGTGTAGGATTTTATTAAGATTTATTCTTTTTAGGGTTTTATATGGTATTTTTTGTTTTTTAGGGTTTTTTTAAATTTTATATTTTTAGGTTCATTTATGGGTTTTAGGTTTTTAGGACCAATTAGTGTCTCAGGTTGTTTTAGGGTCATTAGGTGTTTTATGGTTTTTAGTGTTTTTTGAGTTTTTTGGGATTAATGCCTTTATAGTTTCTAGGGTAATTTTGGGGATTTAAATGTTTTTTTGATTTTTTAGGTCTTTTTGGGTCTTCTATGAGTTTTAGTGTTTCTACAATCTTTCAGAGGTCCTGCATGTTTTCTTAAATATTTATGGTTTGAAGGGTTTTTCTATTTTTTGGTTTTTTTTGTGTTTTATGATGTTAGTGGTTTTAATGGTTTTATGTGTTTTTTAGGTTTTTAAGAATTTTTTCTCTATTTAGGATATTTAGGTATTTTAGGACCTTTAGCTTCGTTTACTATTTTTAGGGGTTTTAGTATTTAAGAGGGGTTATGGGTTTTTTTAATGAGTTTTATGTTGTTATGTGTTTCAAATTTTTTAATGGATTTTAATGCGTTTTATGGTTTTATTTATTTTAGGGTTTTGAGGGTTTTTATGTGTTATTATGGTAATAAAATGTTTATTGTTTTCATGGATTATTTGGGTTTTTTGGGGTTTCATATAATTTTGGATTATGTTGTGGTTTTAGTGTTTTTTAGGGCTTCTTGAGTGTTGTGGGGTTTCTAAGCTGTTTTAGGGGTTTTAGTTGCTTTTAAGGGTTTTATGGGTTTTAAGGTTGATTAAGATTTTTTCATGATTTTAGGGGTTTTTCAATATTTATGGTTTGTAGTGTTTTAAATTATTTATGACTTTTTATGGGTTTATGGTTTTCTGTGGTTTTTTTATTCGGTTTTTTGGTCTTGGATAGTTTTTATGATTTTTTTTTGATTTTTTTGTTACTTAGGGTTCACTTGGTCCTTATGAGTTTTTGAATATTTTTACGGTATATAAGAATTTTTTGGGATTTTTAGTGTTTTAGGGGTTTTATGTTTTTTATTGTTCAAATAGATTTTTGGGTATATTTTGATTTTTTATTGTTTTGGGGTTTATATGTGGTTTAAGGGGTTTAAGTGGTTTTAGGGGCTTTAATATCATTTTTGGATTTTGTTTTCTTTATGGTTTTTAGGGTTATTTGGGATATTTTGGCGTTTTAGTTTTTTGTGGATCATTATTGGTAAAAGGGGTTTTAATGTTATTTTTAGGGGGTTTTGGAATCTTTTATGGGTTTTAGGGTTTTTAGGTTTCTTTTATGGTTTACACAGTTCTTTTAGAGTTTTTAGGGTTGTTAGCGTATTTTAGTGCTTTGATAATCTTTTAGGATGTTATAGGGTTTTTAGGGATTTTTAGGGTTTTTTAGGATATTAGGTTTTGTATGGTTTCCTGTGTTTTAATGATTTAAAATTTTTTATAGTTTTTGTGATTTATATAGTTTATAGGGTTTTAGGGGTTTTAGGGTTTTTTAGGGATATCAGAGTGTTTTTATGGTTTTTAGAATTTTCTTTGGGGTTTTAGAGATTCAAATGATTGATAAAATATTTTGGGAGATTAGTGGTTTTATGTGTTCTTGAGTCTTTTAAGATTTTACAGAGGTTTTAGGGTTTTTAGGATATTTTGTGGTTTTGGGTTTTTTCTGGTTTTGGGTTTTTTATGATTTTTATGGTTTTGGGGGTTTTAATGTATGTTTTGGTCTTTTTTATGGTAAAAAGGGTTTTTATTATTCTTCATATTTTTGGGGGTTTTAAAATATTTTATGGTTATTATTGGTTTTTAGTGGTTGTGGTTTAGGGTTTCATGTATAGGGTTTACAATGGAGGGTATAGTTTTTAGGGTGTAGGGTATAGGGTTAAATGTGTAGGGTGTATGATTTAGGGATTATGGTGTTGGGTATAGGGTTTAGGTATAGAGTTTAGGGTTTATAGTATAGGTTATTGGGTTTATAGTCTGGTGTTTAACGTTTAGGGTGTAGGGTATAAGGATTAGGCTATAGAGTTTAGGGTTTAGGTTGTAAGGTATAGGGTGTAAGGTTGAAAATTTACAGTGTAGGATTTATGGTTTTGGGTTTTTGGTATAGGGTTTAGGGTATAGTTTATAGTTAATAGTGTGTACTTTTTAGGGTTTAGGGTGTAAGTCGGAGGGTTAAAGGGTTATTGTATAGGGTTAAGGTGTATAGTGTAATGTTTATATTGTAGGGTTTAGGATTTAGGAAGTATGGTTTAAGGCTTTAGGGATTTGGGTGAAGGGTGTTGGGTTTAGGGTGTAGGGAGTAGGGTATGGGGTTTATGGTGGTGGGTTTAGGGTTAATCGTTTAGGATGTAAGATACATGGAATATGGTATAGGGATTAGTGAGTATGGTGTAGGGTTTAGGGTTTAGTGTGTTGGGTATATGGTTTAGGGTGTAGGTTTTAGGGGTTATGATGTAGGGTATAGGGTTCAGGGTGAATGGATTAGAGTTTAAGGTATAGATTTTAGGTTTTGGGGGTTAGGGTATTGGGTTGTTGGTGTAGTTTATTGGGTATACGGTTTTGTGTTCTGGATGAATGGAGAAGGGTATACAGTTTATTGCATAGGTTTTACGATCTTGGTTTAGGGTTAGGGGTTTATTTTGTATGGTTTAGGGTTTATGATATAGGGTATAGGGTGTAGAGTGAAGGGGGATATTGTTTAGGGTATATGGAATATGGTTAAAATGTATAGTTCTAGTTTTAGGGTCAATGTTATATGGTTTGGGTGTAATGTTTAGCGTATTGGGTGTAGGGTATTGTGTTTATAGTGTAGAGTTTAGGGTTTTGGGTGTTGGGATCAGGGTATCAGGATTATGGTTCAGGGTTTAGGTTTCATGGTTTAATGTTTAGTTTATAGGTATTATGTTAACAGGATTAGGGATTAGGGTTCAGGGTGTAGGGTTTAGGTTTTATAGTGTACGGTTTATGGTGAAAAGAATAGTGTTTTGTGTATTTCAATATTTATAGGGGTTTATGTGTTTTTAGGATTTTTTTGGGGGGTTTAGTGTTTTTACTATTTTAATACTTATTATGGGTTCTTAGAGGTTTTACGGTTTCTAGATCATTCATGGGGTTTAGGGTTTTTATGTTTTTTAGTGTTTTGGGTTTTTTTCATTTTTGGGGTTTTTAATAATTTTAGGATTTTATGATTATTAGGTTTTGTTGGTAATTTTTAGGTTTCTAGAGGGTTTAGGGTTTTTAGAGATTTTATTGGGAATTATAGGGTTTTAAGGTGGTTTAAGGATCCTTTTTTGAGTTGGGTAATTTTTGGGAATTTTAAGGTTTTTTTGGTCTTTTATGGTTTTAGGGTTTTATTAGTTTTGGGTTTTTTGGTTGTTTACGAGTGCTAGGGTTTTTGGGGATTTTTGTGATTTTTTGGGGTTTAAGTTATTATTTTTTATTTATAGGGTTTTAATTTTTTTTTATGATTTTTGGATTTCTTGTGTTTTTTAATGGTTTTCATAGTTTTTAGATTTTTAAATGGATTAAGTATAGAGTTAGGGTTTATGGTTTTTTAGTATTATTATTTGATTTTCCTTTTTATTGTTTTTGTTTTTTAAATTGTGATTTTTTTAGTGTTTTGTGGTATTTATAGATTTTTGGGTTTTTGGGTTTTTAGGTTTTCTAGGTATTCTAGGGTTTTTAGGGTATTTATAAGTTTTTAGGATTTTTTGGGGTTTTATGGTATTTTAAGGGTATTTGGAGCTTTTGTATTTTTACTATTTTTATGCAGTTTTAGTGGATTTAGGGTTTTTTAGTGTTTATATAATTTTATGGGTTTGTATGGTTTTTTTGGGTTTTCAGGTTTTAAATATTATTTATTGATTTTTTTTGGATTTTATTGTTTTTAGGCAAAGAAGGCTCAGGTCCAGGATATTCCTAGCACCCCCCAAAATTTATTAAACAAAAAGACACAAACAATGCAGACAAGGGAGGGGAGGGGTCAATCAACCCACACCCGAAACCCCATTCAATGCACGCAAAAATAAAATCAAAAAAGAAAGAAAAAGGAAAAGGCACACACAACCAAGAAGCAACCACCACTATCCAGCGTCAACCAGCCTCCAGCATCTCACAGCTTCCCAACAACTAGCATCCAAACTCAGAATGACTAGCATCCAGCACCAGCATCCAGCAGCACCACATCCAATCTTCATAGCAACACAGCAGCAGCAATATATCCAAACCAACCAGCCCCAGCAACCAACATCACAAAATCCAACATCACAGCCAAACAGACCCAGCAACCTCAAACCACAACACAAGCGCAACTGAATGCAACAATCACCACTTTCCATCAAACAGCAACCATCAACTAGCAGCACAACAACATACTCATCCACAGGAGTACTGAAAACCAAAAAACCACACATCATCCAAAATTCACCACCAACCAGCAACTCATAACCAACCAACGACCCACATCTAGTCATACAAGGTCCAGTACCTAGCACCTTCTCACCAAGAAGGTCCCTCTCTAGCAAAATAGAACCATCAGCAGCAACATAACAAGAACCAGCACCACCCAACAGAACTGATATACAACATCCACATAGAAACCAAAATAGAATCCAAAACCAACTAAGTAGAAACAGAAATTCAAAGCTAGGCCAGCCACCAGTAAACCAGACATAGACCAGCAGATCAAAGCGAACATAGCAACGCTGGATCATACCTTCGTCAGCAGCAAGGTCAAACAAGGTACCCCATATTTGAGTTATCTTCATAGAGGAAACCTGTCCCTGATGAAGCATCTTGTGTCGCCGAAGCAACCCTCTCCGCTGTTGGAGCCCCCTGTGCCACTGACCCATCCATGGAAGCCTCCGTTCAACATGCGCAACTCCGATCGACGCCTGAAGCTCATAAAAATCAGCCGCCAAGTAGCTGTCTGCAAAGTCCCAGTAGCCCACAAAGCCTTCAAACACACTGAAGCCCGAACCCATAGAAATCCTCCAAAATCGGGGCACCATCAGGGACGAAACCAAGAAGCGAAGCAGGAAGACAAAGAAAATACGTCGGAATTCCAGATCTGGAGCCAAGGTTGACTTCAACGTAAACCTCGCAGACTTTCCCAAGCCACCGAGAAACCATCAATGCCACCACCACGGAGCAACAATTTCAGCGTCCGAGGAAAAGGATTGTCCAGATCTAACAGATCTGCTCCAAACCAGACCAAAACGTCATCGCCTTTCCCAGCCACGACCCGCCAGATCCCTCTGCCAGCAAGCATCTTCCTCGTCTTCCACCATCGCACCAGGGAAGAAGACCTATGAGCTATATCTGCATCACAAATCGTGGTCTGGAAGCGATCCATGAAACCATAGAGAAGGATTCCGAGAGGGAACCTTGAAGATCGCCGCATCGAGCGGGAGAGACCAGGAGAGAGCGGCGACATCTTCTTCTTCTTTTCTTTATTGTATTTAGGGATTCTTGGTCTTTTTAATATTTATGCTTTTTAAGGGTTTTTGGGGTTTTATGGTGTTTTGAGGTTTTATAGGGTATTTTGGGTATACTGGGAATTTAAAGGGTTTTTATAGTCTTTATGTTTATTATGATTTTCAATGTATTTTAGGGTTTTTAGGGTCACTATAGTGTTCTTTTTCATTTTTAATGATATTTAATGTCGTAAGGGTTTTAGGTTATTTAGGGGCTTTAGGATTTTTATGATATTTTGGGGGATTATGGGTTTTTTTAGGTGCTTTATTTTTTTAGTTTTTTGCGTTTTACGATTTTTTGGGGTTTTTTATAATTTTTTGGGATATTAACAGATGTTATGTTTTTAGGATTCTTTGGGATCCTAGGATATTTATTGTTATTAATATTTTTAGTGTTTTTAGGATTTTCATTGGTTTTAATAGATTTTTTTGGAAATATGGAAATTTTTATTATTTATTGTTTTTTGGGTTTCTAGGTTTTATAGGGTTTTTAGGTTTGTAAGGCTTCTAGGGGTTTTTACAATTTTTAGGTTTATTATTATTATTATTTTGTTTTATGGTTGTCATATTTTTAAAGGGTTTTAGGGGTTTTATGTTTTTTAGTGGGTTCCGAGTTGTACAATTTTTATGTTTTTAGTGTTTTGGTGGGTTTGGGGGGTTTGGGGGGGGGGGGTTAAGGGTTTTATAGGTTTTTAGTGGTTATCATTTTTATTAATTTTGGGTTTTTTATATTTTTAGGGTTTTTTAGTTTTCTCAAATTCTTTAAGGGTTTTTATAGATCTTTTGGTCATTTAGGGGTTTTAGGGTTATTTGTCACTTTTAATGTTTTAGGGAATTTTTCATTATTATGGTATTTTAGGAATTTTAGTGTTTTTAGTTATTTAGGGAAATTTTGGGTTTTCATTGTTTTTGCATCTTTCCGGGGTTTTTAATGTTCTTATGGGTCTTTATGGGTTTTGAGGATCTTATTGAATTTTTTTATAGGAGGTATGGGTTTTTAGGTTTTTTAGGGTTTCTGTGTATTTAAGGGTTTTAAAGGATTTTAGGGATTCTTGGGGGGGTAGGGTTTTTACCTATTGTATGGGGGTTGTTTTTTTAGATATTGTTTTTGGTATTTTACAAGATGTAACATATTTAAGTTGACGGGAATTTTTCAGATATTTGTGTTTTTTGGTTTCGTGTATTTTTAGGGTTTTAGGGGATTTAGCTGTTTTAATATTTTTTGGACTTTTAGGTTGTTTAATCGTTATTTGTATATTTTAGAATTTTTATAGAGATATATAGGGCCTTTTATGGTTTTTCAGATTTTTATGGTCTTTAGGGTTGTTTGATATATTTTTGGGGGGTTTTATTTTTTTAATTTGTTTATATTTTTAGGGGTATTATATGGTTGTTTTGAGGTTTTTTGTTTTAGGGTTCTTCCGGATTTTTAATGGTTTTATGGGGATTTAGGGTTTTAGAGAATTTGGGATTTTTTTTGTTTATGTAGTTTTAATAATTTTAGTGTGTTAGCGTTTTTTGGGGGGTTTTGGGGTTTTTGGATTTTTTTTTGGATTTTTAGGTTTTTGTTGGGGATTTCCGGGCTTTTCTAGGTTTTCAGGGTTTTTTTGTTTATTGCGGTTTTTTTGGTTTTATATGCAGTTTTTCTGTTTAAATGTTTTTATGGTTTTTAAGGGTTTTATATTTTTAGATATTTTCATGGTTTTTCTATTTTTTTAGTTTTTAGTCCTTTTTAGATTTTTAATGTTTCATGTTATTTTTTATTTTAGAGGTTTTTAGTGTTTTTATGTTTTTCATTGTCTTTTAGGGTGTTTTATTTTTTCGGGGTCTTTTAAGGAGTAAGGGTCTTCTAGGATTTTTAGACTTTTCTTATTTTTAGGAATTTTATGGTTTAAGGATTTGAAGGGTTTTTAATATTTTTTGGGGTTTTAGAGTAATTTTGGATGTTTTAGTTTTTTTAGTTGTTTTTAGTGGTTTTATTATTATTTTTTGGTTTTTTAGAGTTTTCATAATTTTAAGGGTTTTAATGTTTCATAGGGTTGTAACAGTTTTTATTGTTTTAGGTATTTTATGGTTATTTTTGTGATTTATGGGTTATAGGTTTTTTGGGTTCTAGTGTTCTTTTCCAATTTTAAGGGTTTTTTAGGTTTTATGGGTATAGGGTTTTCAAGTGTTTTATATGGTCTTTAGGTTATTTTATGGATTTTGGGGTTTTAGAATTTTTAGGATTTTTATGGTCTTTTATGGTTTTTTGGTTTTTAAGGTATTTTAAGGGTTTTTTGGCTTTAAACAGTTTTATAGAATTCAATGGGTATTATAGGTTTTGATGGGGTTTAGGAGTTTTATATTTTTATTAAGAGTTTTAGGATTCTTCAAATGTCATTGATGATTTTTAGGGTCTTTTAGGGTATTGTATTGGTCATTTATGGGTTTTAGGTTCCTTCATGTGTTTAAAGGGTTTATTCATTGCCATAGGGTTTTAGGATTTTTTTAGTTTTATGGTAATTTGGGATTTTTAACGGTTTTTTAGGAATTTTAGAAATTTTAGGACTCTTAAAGTTTTTAGGGAATTTTGGGGTCCAGATAGAAGGTGTTAGAGTATAGTTTGATGTGTTTAGGGATTAAGGTGCAGGGTCTACAGTTTAGGGAACATGGTTTATGTTTTAGGATGTAGGGTTTAGTGTTTACATTTTAGGTCATATGGTAAAAAATTTAGGGTCTAGGGTGTAGGGTTTTCAGTTTAGTGTGTATGGTATAATGTTATGAGTGTAGGGTTTAGGGTCTATGGTATAACGTTTATGGTTCCTGGGATTAGATTTTAGGGAGTTAGTTATATGGTTTCAAATAATATTATTTTTATGGGTTTTAGGGTGTTATGGGACTTTTTGTTTTTTACTGTTTTTATAGTTTTTTTTAAAATTTTATGTTTTTACGGGTTTCAATCATTTTTTATTTATTTAATATTTCATAGGGTTTTAAGGGTTTTTGGGTATTATGGGTTTGGGGGTTTTTGGTTTTCTAGGTTTTTTATACTGTTTTAGGTTTTATTTTTATTTTTATGGGTTTCAGGGGATTTATGTGTTTTATAGGTTTTTTTAGTTTTTAGGCGTTGTTAGGGATTTTGGGGCATTTATGGGGTTTAGGGTTTTAGGGGTTCTATATGGTTTTAGGTTTGGGGGGGGGGGTTAAGGGTTTTAAGGGAATTTTTAGGTTTTCTAAGGGTTTTTTTAAAAGTTTTTAGGATATTTTTAAAGATTATTTGGGTTTTTTGAGTTTTTCGAAGTTTTTTTGTTTATTTTTGTTTTTTGGGTTTTTTGATTTATAAGGTTTTTATGTTTTTTAGTGTTTTGGGTTTTTACTACTTTTATGTATTTTTAAAGGCCTTTTATGGTATTTTTTGAGGTTTAAGGGGTTTAGTGTATTTCGGGGGTTTTGGATTTTAGGGTGTTTTTATGGAATTTTAGGATCTTCTAATGCCTTTCTATGTTTTTAGGGGATTTCAAGGGGTTTTTAGGTTTTTTTAGGGGTTTTTTTTTAATAATTTTAGAATGTTTAGGGTTTTAAAAGGATTTTATGGGTTTCTAGGTTATTATTTTTATTTAGTGGGTTTTATGGGTGTCTTATTTTATTGAGATTTATGATTTTTAGGGTTTTCTATGGTATTTTTTGTTTTTAGGGGTTTTAGAAATTTAACATTTTTAGGTTCATTTATGGGTTTTAGGTTTTTATGGTCATTTAGAGTCTGAGGTTGTTTTAGGGTCTTTAGGTATTTTATGGTTTTTAGCGTTTTTTGAGTTTTTTGGGGTTTAATGCCTTTATAGTATCTAGGGTAATTTTTGGGATTTAAATGTTTTTTTATTTTTTAGGTCTTTTTGGGTCATCTATGAGTTTTATCATTTCTACAATATTTTTGGGGTCCTGTATGTTTTCTTAAATTTTTACGGTTTGAAGGGTTTTTCTATTTTGGGTGGTTTTTTGGTGTTTCATGATGTTAGTGTTTTTAATGGTTTTATGTGTTTTTTATGTTTTTAAGAATTTGTTCTCTATTTATGATATTTAGGTATTTTAGGATCTTTAGCGTAGTTTAATATTTTTATGGGTTTCAGGATTTAAGAGGGGTTGTGGGTTTTTTTAGTGAGTTTTATGTTGTTAAGAATTTCTAATTTTTTAATGGAATTTAGTCTATTTTATGGTTTTATTTATTTTAGGGTTTTGAGGGTTTTATGTGTAATTATGGTAATAGAATGTTTATTGTTTTTATGGATTATTTGGGTATTTTGATGTTTCATATAATTTTGGATTATGTTATGGATTTAGTTTTTTTAGGGTTTTTAGAGTGTTTTTGGGTTTCTAAGGTGTTTTAGGGGTTTTAGATTCTTTTAAGGGTTTTATGGGTTTTATGATTGATTAGGATTATTTCCGGATTTTAGGGGTTTTCAATATTTAAGGTTTGTAGTGTTTTAAATTATTTATGACTTTTTAGGGGTTTATGGTATTTCTGTGGTTTTGTTTTTTTTTGGGCTTGAATGGTTTTTATGATTTTTTGATTTTTTATGGTACTTAGGGTTCTCTTGGTCCTTATGCATTTTTGAATATTTTTAGGGTATATAGAATTTTTTGGGATTTTCAGCATTTTCGGGGTTTTACGTTTTTTAGAGTTCAAATTTATTTTAGGGTATATTTTGATTTTTAATTTTTTAGGGTTTATATGGGGTTTATGGGTTTTAAGTGGTTTTAGGGGTTTTAATATCATTTTTTGATTTTTTTTTCTTTATGTTTTTTAGGGTAATTAGGGATTTTTCGGGGTTTTAGTTTTTTATGGTTCTTTATTCGTAAAGTGGGTTTTAATTTTATCATTATGTGGTTTTGAAATCTTTTATGGGTTTTAGGGTTTTGAGGTTCCTTTTATGGTATACACAGTTCTTTTAGAGTTTTAAGGGTTGTTAGGGTATTTTAGGGTTTTGATAATCTTTTAGGATGTTATAGGGTTTATAGGATTTTTTAGGGTTATCTAGGGTATTAGGTTTTGTACCGTTTTCTGTGTTTTAACGGTTTTATGATTTTTTAGAGTTTTTTTATTTATATAGTTTTTAGGGTTTTAGGGTTTTTAGGGATATCAGAGTGTTTTAATGGTTTTTAGAATTTTCTTTGGGGTTTTAGAGATTCAAATGATTGATAGAATTTTTAGGGAGATTAGTGGTTTTAGGTGTTTTTTAGTCTTTTAAGATTTTACAAAGGTTTTAGGGTTTTTAGGGATATTTTGTGGTTTTGGATATTTTCCGATTTAGGGTTTTTTATGATTTTTATAGTTTTGGGGTTTTTAATGTAGGTTTTGGGATTTTTTAGGGTAAAAAGGGTTTTTATTATTCATCATATTTTTTGGGGTTTGAAAATATTATATGGTTATTATTGTTTTTTAGGTTTTATGGTTTATGGTTTCATGTATAGGGTTTACAGTGGAGGGTATAGTTTTTAGGGTGTAGGGTATAGGGTTAAATTTGCAGGGTGTATGATTTTGGGATTATGGTGTTGGGTATAGAATTTAGGTATAGAGTTTAGGGTTTATATTTTAGGTTATTGGGTTTATAGTCTGGTGTTTAATGTTTACGGTGTAGGGTATAAGGTTTAGGCTATAGATTTTAGGGTTTACGTTGTAGGGTGTAGGGTGTAAGGTTGAAAATTTACAGTGTTGGATTTATGGTTTTGGGGTTTTGGTATAGGGTTTAGGGTATAGTTTATAGTGATTAGGGTGTAGTTTTTAGGGGTTAGGGTAAAAGTTGGAGGGTTGAAGGTGTGTTGTATAGGTTTAAGGTGTATAGTGTGGTGTTTATGGTGTAGGGTTTAGCATTTAAGAAGTATGGTTTAAGGCATTAGGGATTTGGGTGTGTAGGGTATTGGGTTTAGGGTGTAGGGTGTTGGGTATGGGGTTTATGGTGGTGGGTTTAGGGTTAATGGTTTAGGATTTAAGATATAGGGAATATGGTATAGGGATTAGTGAGTATGGTGTATGGTTTAGGGTTTAGGGTTTAGTGTTTAGTGTGTGGGGTATATGGTTTAGGGTGTAGGTTTTAGGGTTTATGATGTAGGGTATACAGTTCAGGGTGAACGGAATATATTTTAAGTTATAGAGTTTAGGTTTGGGGGTTAGGGTATTGGGTTTGTGGTGTAGTGTATTGGGTATATGGTTTTTTGTTTAGGTTGAATGGAGAGGGGTATACGGTTTATTGCGTAGGTTTTACGATCATGGTTTAGGGTTAAGGGTTTGTTGTTTATGGTTTAGGGTTTATGATGTAGGGTCTAGGGATAATAGTGAAGGGTGATATGGTTTAGGGTATATGGATTATAGTTAAGATGTATAGTTATAGTTTTAGGGTCAATGTCATATGGTATAGGTGTAATGTTTAGCGTATTGGGTGTATGGTATTGTGTTTATGGTGTAGAGTTTTGGGTTTTGGGTGTCGGGATCAGGGTTTCAGGATTATGGTTCAGGGTGTAAGTTTCATGGTTTAATGTTTAGTGTATAGGTATTATGTTACTGGGATTAGGTATTATGGTTCAGGGTGTAGAGTTTGGGTTTTATAGTGTACGGTTTATGGTAAAAAGAATAGTGTTTTGTGTATTTCAGTATTTAAAGGGTTTTATGCGTTTTTAAGATTTTTTTGTGGGTTTTCGTGTTTTTACTATTTTAATACTTATCAAGGGTTCTAAGAGGTTTTAAGGTTTCCAGATCATTTATGGGGTTTAGGGTTTTTATGGTTTTTAGTGTTTTGTGTTTTTTTCATTTTTGGGATTTTTAATAATTTGAGGGTTTTAGGATTTTTTGGTTTTGTTTCCGATTTTAAGGTTTCTAGAGGGTTTAGGGTTTTTAGAGATTTTACTGGGAATTATAGGGTTTTAAGGGGGTCTAATGTTTCTTTTTTAGTTGGGTAATTTTTTGGATTTTTAAGGATTTTAAGGCCTTTTATGGTTTTAGGGTTTTAGTAGTTTTGGGTTTTTCTGTTTTTTACAAGTTCTAGGGTTTTTGGGAATTTTTGTGATTTTTTGGGGTTTAAGATATTAATTTTTATTTCTAGGGGTTTTAATGTTTTTTATTATTTTTGGATTTCTTGTGTTTTTAAGTGTTTTTATAGTTTTTAGAGTTATAAATGGATTTAGTATTGAGTTAGGGTTTATGGTTTTTTAGGATTATTATGTGATTTACTTTTTTTGTTTTTCGTTTTTAAATTGGGTTTTTAGTGTTTTGTGGTATTTATAGATTTTAGGGTATTTCGTTTTTTAGGATTTCTAGGTATTCAGGGTTTTTAGGGTATTTATATGTTTTTTTGGATTTTTAGGGGTTTATGTTATTTTAAGGGTTTTTGGAGCTTTTTTATTTTTGTGTTCTTATGTAGTTTTAGGGGATTTTGGGTTGATTTAGTGTTTATATAATTTTATGGTTTTGTATGGTTTGTTTCAGGTTTTCGGGTTTTAATTATTATTATTTGATTTTTTTGGATTTTTTTGTTTTTAGGGAATCTTGGTTTTTTATAATCATTGTGATTTTAAGGGTTTTTGGGTTTTTATGGTGTTTTAAGGTTTTATAGGGTATTTTCGGTATACTGGGGATTTAAAGGGTTTTTAGAGTCTTTAAGTTTATTATGATTTTCAATATATTTTAGGGTTTTTAGGGTCACTAGAATGTTCTTTTTCATTTTTAATGATTTTTAATGTTTTAATGGTTTTATGGTATTTAGGGGTTTTAGGGTTTTTATGATATTTTGGGGGATTAGGGGTTTTTTGGTGTTTTTTTCAGTTTTTATGGTTTTACGATTTTTTGGGTTTTTGATAATCTTTTGGGATATTAAGAGATGTTATGTTTTTAGAATTTTTTGGGATCCTAGGTTTTTTATTGTTATTATTATTTTTAGTTTTTTTAGGATTTTCATGGGTTTTAATAGATTTTTTGGGAAATATGGACTTTTTTATTATTTATTGTTATTAGGGTTTCTAGGTTTTATAGGGTTTTAGGTTTGTAGGGGTTTTAGGGGTCTTTACGGTTTTTAGGTTTATTATTATTATTATTATGTTTTACGGTTTTGATATTTTTAGAGGATGTTAGGGGTTTTATGAGTTTTTGTGGGTTCTAGGTTGTACAATTTTTAGGTTTTTAGTGTTTTAGGGGGTTGGGGGATTGGGGGGGGGGATGAGTTAAGGGTTTTATAGGTTTTTAGTGGTTATGTTTTTTAGGAATTTTGGGGTTTTTAAGGTTTTTTAGTTTTCTCAGAGGCTTTAAGGGGTTTTATAGATCTTTTGGTCATTTAGTGGTTTTAGGGTTATTTGTCTCTTTTAATGCTTTAGGGACTTTTTCATTATTATGGTATTTTAGTAATTTTAGTGTTTTTAGTTATTTATGGAACTTTTGGGTTTTCAAATTTTTTTCCTTTTTCTGGGGTTTTTAATGTTCTTGTGGGTCTTTAAGGGTTTTGAGGATCTTATGGAAATTTATTATAGGAGGTAAGGGTTTTTAGGTTTTTTAGGGTTTTAGTGTATTTAAGGGTTTTAAAGGATTTGGTTTTTTTGTGTTTATGCAGTTTTAATTATTTTAGTGTCTTAGGGTTTTTTGGGGGTTTTTAGGGTTTTGGGTTTTTTTGGATTGTTATGTTTTTTTTGGGGATTTCAAGGATTTTCTAGGTTTTCAAGGTTTTTTTGTTTATTGGGTTTTTTTGTTTTATATGCAATTTTTATTTTTAAATGTTTTTAGGGTTTTTAAGGGATTTATATTTTTAGATTTTTTCATGGTTTTTATGTATTTTTTAGTTTTAAGTCCTTTTTATATTTCTTAGTTTCATGGTATTTTTCATTTTAATGGTTTTTTGTGTTTTTATGTTTTTCATTGTGTTTTAAGGTGTATTATTTATTAGGGTTATTTTAAGTTGTTAGGGTATTCTTGGATTTTTTGACTTTTCTTGTTTTTAGGATTTTTATGGTTTAAGGATTTCAAGGGTTTTTAATATTATTTGGGGTTTTAGAGTAATTTTGGGTGTTTTAGTTTTTTAGTTTTTTTAGTGGTTTTATTATTTTTTAAGTTTTTTGGAGTATTCAGAATTTTAAGGGTTATAATGTTTCATAGGGTTATAACAGTTTTTATTGTTTTAGGGGTTTTATGGTTATTTTTGTGATTTATGGGTTATAGTTTTTTTGGGATCTAGTGTTCTTTTCCCATATTAAGGGGTTTTTTAGGTTTTAGGGGTTTAGCGTTTATATGGTTTCTAGCGGTTTTAGGTGTTTAGGTTTTTCATAGGGGATTTCACCTTTGCTATGTGGGTTAAGGGGGTTTACAGTCTTTAGTATTTTTTATTGTTTTAGGGATCTCTTGGTTTTTGGGGGTGTTTTGAGGTTTTTATAGTATTTTGGCTTTAAATTTCTTTATAGTTTTGTTTTCATATTTTATGGTTTTTATAGATTTTTAATGTTTTTAGGATTTTTAGGATTTTAGTTTTTTTTTGTATTTTTTAGGTTTTCATGGGTTTTTTGGGTATTTTATAGTTGTTATTGGTATGTTATTATATCCAAGTGTTTTTATGGTTTTTAGGGTATTTGGGATATTTATGATTTTTAGGGACTTTTACGAGGTTTATGGGTTTTAATTGGTTTTATGGGTTTATTATAGTTTATAGCGTTTTTTGGATTTTCTAGGTTTTTAAGGATATTAAAGGTTTTATGGGTTTATAGGGTGTTTAGGGTTTTTTGGGGATTAATTTTTTTTGGTGTTTTATGTAATTTTTTATTTGTTATAGTTTTTAGGATTTTTTTGGGTATTTATTTTTTATTAGATGTTTTAAGGTTTTTAGAGTTTTTTGGTTTTTTACTTATTTTTAGGGTTCTAGGGGTTTTGGATATTATTTTTGGGTTTCTTGTTTTTTGGGGTTTTGGGTGTTTTATGGTATCTTTTTTTATTTTAGTGTTTAATGTATTCAGGGGTTTTATGTTTTTTTGGTTATTGTTTTTATTGGTTTTTATGGTTTCTATAGTTTTTATGGGTTTAGGGTTCTATGGTTTTTTTGGGGTTTTTTGGGATTTATGGTTTTTTAATTTTTTTATAGGGTTTTCTTAGGGTATTTATAATTTTTATGGATTTATGGTTTTTTTTGAATTTAATGTTTTTTGGGGTTTTATTGTTTTAGTGGATTTTATGTTTTTTCTGTTCCTATGGGGGTTTTTTAAATTTTTAACCTTATTAAGGCTATTTTTGATTTTCTGATTTTTATTTATTTATATTTTTTGTGGTATTTGGGGTTTCAGGGTATTTATGGGTATTATTGTTTTTTGGTGTCTTTTAGGAGTTTTATGGGATTTTATAGATTTTAGATCTCTTTTAATATTTAGGTGTTTTTTCTTTTTGAATGCTTTAATTATTTTTGTGTTTGAAAAAGTTTTTTTTGTTTTTAGGGGTTTTAGATGCTTTAGGTGATTTTTGGAGTTTTCCCTATTTTATTTGGTATTTTAGGGATTTTAGGGCTTTAAAAGTTAATAGGGTCTTTAGGGTTTTTACATTTTTCTTTTGGTTTCTATGGTTCTTAGGGCTTTGTAATTATTTTGAATATTTTTTTTTGTTTTTAGGGATTTTAGGGTTCTATTATGATTTTAAGGAGGTTTTATTATTTTTATTTATAATTTCAGAGTTTTTAGAGTTTTTATGGACTTTTTTTAGGGGTTTTAGGTTTTTATGGTTTTATCATTTTTAATTCCTTATATGGATTTAATGGGTTTTAATTGGTTATGTGTTTTTTTGAATTTTCTTCACTTTTATTGATATTAAGGGTTTTAGGGTTTTTAGAGCTTTGTTTAGTGTTTTTAGTTTTTTTCTGGTATTTTGGGGTTTTAAGTGTTTGGGGTATTTTAGTGCTTTTGGGGATTTATTAGAGGTTTTTAGATATTTTTAGAGTGTTTTGTGGGTTTTTATTATATAAAATGTTTTTGGTATATTTCAGGTTTTCAAATTTGTTAGGGTTTGTATGCATTGGGTTTTTTGTGGTATTTTGGGTTATTGGGCATTGTATGGTTTTTAGGGTTTTTTAGAGTTCAATTTGTTTATAGGATTTCTAATGTTTTTCTTGGTGTTTTTGTCTTTTATGGTTTTAAACGGGTTTTTTGGGTTTTTTTAATTTTTATTGTTTTAAGGGTTTTTAGAGTTTTTATTGCTTTTTTGGGTTCTAATTTTTTATTTTATTTTTTGGTTTATAAGTGGTTTTAGGGTTTTTTGGTTTTAAAGTCTTTAACAATTTTTTTGAGTTGTAGGTAATTTAGAGTTCTTAAATTTTATGGGTCTCTATGGTTTTTAGGGTAAGGAAGGTGCGAGGCCAGGCTATTCTTGACCCCCCCCCCCAATTTATTATAAAAAGAGACCCAATAGACAGGGGAGGAGATGAGTCAATCAACCAACACCCAAAACCCTGTATACCAACTTATAAAAAAGTACATAAGGCCCTAAAAACAAAAGGAGAGACAACTATAGTGGATCTTGGGATTTTAGGGTCTTATTTAGGGTTTTAAATATTTATTTCGGGTTTTGGGGTTTTTAGGAACATTTAGGGGTTTTAGGGTTCTTAGTGTATTAGGGGGTTTAATTTTTTAAAATTTTCAAAGGTTTTATGGGGTTGTAGGTTTTTTAGGGGTTTTATGGGTTTTATGGGTTTTATGGGGTTTCCCATTTTTTATGGTTTTATGGGTTTCAGTGTTTTTTTGGGATTTCAGTGTTTTTATTTGTTTTTAAGGGGGTTGGGTTTTTTAGATTTCCAAGGGTTTTTGGGGAATTAAGGGTTTTCAAGAGATTTATGGTTTTCTAGGTTTTCTAAATGTTTTAGGCGTCTTTAAAGGATTTAATTTCCTTTAAAGGTATTTTAGGGGTTTTAGGATCTGTTATGTATTTTAATTGTCATTTAAGTCCTTAAAGGTGTTTTGAGGGTTATGGTGGGTTTTAGAGTTTTTTTGTTTTAACGTTTTTTAGTGTTTCAGTGGTTTTAGGGTTTTAAGGGGTTTTCAGGTTGGTAGGGGTTTTATTGTTTTAGGGTCTTCTTTGTTTTTAGTGTTTTTTAGTTTATATTTTTTATGGGGTTTAAGGGTTTTATTATTTTTTAGTGTTTTAAGATGTGTTAACATTTTTAGGGTTTTATGATTTTATTGGTTTTTATAGTTTTTTGGGGTTTTAGGGTTTTTATGGGGTTTAGGGATTTCTAATTGGGTTTCGGTGTTTTTAGGTAATTATAGGTTATTAGTAGTTTTCAGGGATTTTATGGGTTGGGGGTTATGGTAATTTAGGGTTTTACGGTTCCAAGGATTATAATGTTTTTTAGGGATTCCGGTTTCGAAGCTTTTATAATTTTTTTAGGTGTTTAGCGTCATTTCATGTTTTCTAGGGTGTTTTATTTTCTTTTAAGTCTTTTAGGGGGTTTTACAGTTTTAGTGTTTTGGGGGATTTAGAGACTTGAAGGTGTTTTAGATTTTTTTTGGTTTTAAGGGGTTTTAAGGGGTTTAAGATTTTTAGTGTTTTTTTATTTTTAGTCTATTTTGGGAAGTTTTATTTTTTTGGAATTTAATGGATTTTTGGGACCATTTTGGATTTTAGGGTTTTAGGGTCCTTTTTGTTTATCTATGCATTTTATGGTCCTTCAATATTTTTAGTGTCTTTGAGGTTTTTAGGATTATTTATGGTTTTTGGAATGTTAGGGATTTTAGTGTTTTTAGATGTTTTAATGGGTTTACATGGTTTTATGGGTTTTAGCATTTTTCTTGGTTTTAAGGTTTTTTTTGGGTTTTTTGGGGTTTATGGTGTTTCAATGGGTTTAAAGGACTATTAGGTGTTTTATGATTTTTTAGTCTTTTAAACTATTTTTAGGATATGTTAATGCTTTTAGGGGCTTTTAAGGTGATTTGGGTTTTTAGGGTTTTTAAGCTGCATTAGAAATTATAAGGTAATTTTGTGGTTTTTATAATTTTTATTTCTATTTAGTTATTTTAAGTGTTTTACAGAGTCTTTTACGATTTTAGGGGTTTTTTGGGTTTTTAATGGGTTTTAGGGATTTTACTGTCTTATAGGGTTTCTAGAGATTTTAGAGTCTCTTAATAGTTTTATGAGATTTTTAGGGTCCTTTTTGGATTGATAGGGTATTAAGGGTTCATTAGGGGGTTTTTGGTATATTTAAATGTTTTTTCAGTCCTCATAGTTTTTAGGATCCTTTAGGTATTTTTACTGTCTTTAGGGGTTTTATAGTCTTTACGGTACTTTAGGGTTTTCTGATTTTTATAGTCTTTTAGGTAATTTTTAGGGTATTTACGGATTTTAGAGTTTTTATTAAAAAATTTGGATCTTAGTTGTTTTTAGGTTCTTTAGGGGTTTTTTGGTTTTATGAGACTTTATAGGGTTTTTTGGGTTTTTGGACTTCTAGGGGTTTAAAGGGTTTTTTTGGTATTTATGTGTTTCTAAGATTTCAAGGGGTTTTAAGGTTTTTGCAGGTTTAATGTTTTTATGAGGTATTAAAGGTTTTCTAATGCTTTAAGGATATTTATGGAATTCTACAGTTTTTAGGGTGTTTAGATTCATTTTGGGTTTTTAGTGATTTTAAGGGTTTTAGGGTCTTTTAAGGGTATTAAGTGTTTTAAGGGGGTTTTCATGGTTCTGATGGTTTTTGTAGTGTTTAGAGTTTGTAGGTTTTTTTAGTGTTTTTAGGGATTCATTATTATTTTCTAGGGTTTATATTGTTTTTTTAGATTTCAGGGTTTTTTGGGTTTTTACTGTTTAAATGGTTTTTAGGGGGTGTAAGGGTTCTTATAGTTTAAATTGTTTTTGGGTTTTTATATTTTTTAATGTTTTATAGTGATTTTGGGACTTTTTGGGGTTTAAATAGTTTTTATAAATTTTATGGTTTTTATGTCAATTATATAATTTTATGAATTTTTATTGTTTGAAGTGGTTTTATCAATTTTTGGAATTTTTTGGATTTTTACAGCTATTAAGGGTTATTAATAGTTTTAGGGTGATATATTTTTCTGTTTTTGTGTTTTATATGTTTTTAGGGTTTTTAGTGTTTTTATGATCTGTTATGGAGTTTAGTATTTTATATGTATTTTAGGGGTTTATGTGTTTTGATGGGTTCTTACCAGTTTTAAAAGAGTTATTTCAATATTTTTATGTTTTTGGGGTTTTTGTGGTTTTTTTTCTTATTTTAGTGGTCTTTATGGACTTTTTGAAATTTTATGCTGGTTTTAAAGACTATAAGGGGTTTTAGGGTTTTTATAGCACTTTAGGGATATTTATATTTTAATGGGTTTGATGGTTTTTACAATTGTTTTGGGGTTTTTAGGTTTTTTGGGGTGTTATGATTTTTAGTGTGTTTCAGGAGTTTTTTTGAGTTTTAGGGTTTTTAGTGATTTTAGGGTTTCAGAGGTTGCTGAAGGGTTTTTATGATTTATGGGTCTTTTGGGTTCTTTTGGTTTTTAGTGTTCGTAGGGGGGGGGTTTGGTTTTAGGGTTTTTATTCTTTTTAATGGTTTTAAAAGGATTTATAGTTGTTAGGAGTTTAAGGGGAATTTAGTTTATTTTTAGGCATTTTAGATTTTTAAATTTTTTTGGCTGTGTTAGTTTATTTGGGTTTTTTGGGTTTTTTGGGTTTTTTTGGGGTTTATTAATTTATGGGGTTTTAGGATATTTTTGATTCTTTAGTGTTTACTAGGGTTTAGGGATTTTTTTTATTTTTAGTTGTTTATAGTGACTTTTGAGGGTTTTTGAATTTCTTGGGTGTTTTTCGTTTTTAGAGTTTTTTAAATATTTTTAAGGGTTTTAAGGGATGGTAGATTGTTCTGGATTATTTATTTTTTAAGGTTTTTATTTTTGTTTGCGAATTTATATATTTTTTTATAAATTTTAGAATATGTAAATTGTTTGTAACGTTTTAAGTGTTTTTTGTGTCTTTAGAGTATATGGAGTTTTTTTGGGTTCTTGTAGGAGTTTTTGTTCTCTTTTTGGGGTTTTCATGAATTTTTAGGGTTTTTTGGAATGTTAGGTTATAAGAGGTTTTTATGATTTTTAGGTCCTATAAGGTTTTTTCTATTATTTTGGGTTTTTATGTTTTTGTAGGGTATTGTAGTTTTATTTGGGTTTCAAAAGGTTTTTATGTTTTGCATAGGGTTTCTTTTGTTCTATAGAGTTTTTAGGATTTTTTTAGATGATTTAGGGTTTTCAGGGGGTTATATTTCTTTTTGTTATTTGATTTTTTAGTTTTTTAGATATATTAGAGTTTTAGATTTTTTAATGTTTATATGTTTTTAGGGTTTTTAGTAACATTAAGTGTTTTTTAAAGTTATTAATTTATTCTAGGTTTTTATAGGTTATATTGTTTTCTTAGGGTACTTAAGGGTTTTATATTCTTTTTGGGTTTTTTGGGTTTTTGGGTGGGTTGGGGTTTTTAGGTTTTTCAGGGGTTCTTGTGGTTTATTTATTGTTTTTATTTTGTTTATTGGATTTAGGGTGTTTTAGTGTTTTTTAGGGTTTGATGGATCTTAGTATTTTTTAGATTTTTCAATGGGTTATATTAATTTTTAGGTTTTTAGGGTATTTAAGAGGCGTTTAAGGGGATTTAATGAGGTTTAGATTTTATATGGATTTTAGGGTCTTTTAAGTATTTTAATGGTTTTGAGGGTCATTTAAGGGGTTTTTGGGTATTTTTATGGTTTTTAGGGTTTTTAGGGTTTTTATATATTTGCGTTTTTTATGAGTTTCATTATTTATTTTTTTCATGATTTTTATAATATTTAGAGGCTTTAGCGGTTTTCATTTGTTGTTTTAGAGTTTTTACGGGTTTTAAAGTGAAATTTTGATTGTTTATAATCTATTGGGTTTTCAGGGTTATTATGGATTTTATTATATTTAGATAATTTATGGTTTTTGTGGAATTTTTAACTTTTGGGTGAATCTTTGGGTGGTGGGGTTAATTGATTTTTAGTGGGTTTTTAGGTTTTTTAGAGTTTTATGGGATTTATAGGGATTTTGTGGGGTTTTGAATTGTTATTGGGGCTTTAGGGATTTAGTGGTTTTAGATTATAATGTTGTTAAGGATTTTTTTAGATACTAAAGGCTTTGGGGATTTTATAGTTTTAGTGGTTTTAGAGTTTTTGGAGTTTTTTTGGGTTTTGTGGTTTTGTGGTTTTGGGTTTTTAGATGTTTAAGGTGTTATAATTGGTTTTCAATGTTTTTTTATGTTTTATGGTTATTTAGGTGTTTTTTTATTAATAGTTTTTTCAGGTTTTTATGTAATTTTAGGTTCATTTTGGATTCTAATGATCTTTTATGGGTTTTAGGGGTTTTATATATTTAAATGTTTTTATAGATTTTGGGGTTTAAATGTATTTTGGGTTTATTGGGGTTTTGGGGTGTCTGGTTTTTAGGGTTTTTAATGGGGTTTTAGGGCAATGAGAATTCGGGAGTCGGGCTATACCCAACCCCCCCCCCCCCCAATAATTTATTAAAGATAAGACACAACAGACAAGGGAGGGGATGGGTCAAACGACCCACACCCAAAAACACTTTACAAACCCAACCCAAATACCCAAAAAAAAGAAAGACAACATCGAAAACAAAGAAGGAAAATAAATCAGATCAGTTAACGTCACCACCAGAATCCGAAACAGAAGCCACACCATAAGGGTCACCATCCGCACCATATCCAGAGGCCGCATCATCAAAGTAGGAGTTAGAGTCATCACATCCTGACTCATAAACCTCATTGAGCTTGAGAAGAGTCAGAAAATTATCCATGCATTTTCTTTGTTCTGGGGAATGCGACAGCTCCCGATTATTAACCTTGACTTTCAGCTTACCCACCTTTGAATATGCCCGAGTATCCATGGGCTTGGGGAGAGTGGAGTAATCCTTCTTCCTCCTCCTCTTTGAGGAGATCGAGGTTGGACCATCATCCATACCTTTCACCTTCTCGATCTCAAATGAGTGATCCTCTACTTCCATTCCATGCACTTGATCCGGGATAGAGGAGGATTACTGATTTAGGGGACACTGAATAAAAACATCATCATGAGGCATTCTTAGAGCCACTACGGAAGGTATTTCTGCACTCCCAGTGATAGAAACTGGAGGCCTTTGCCCATCCTCCCCAGGCAGGATCGTCCCATCATCATCTTGCATGGCCGAGTAGTCAGGCTTGTCAGCCAGCTGAAAAATCCCCTCCTCCCTTGAAACCACCTCCTGCGAACCAGCACCCCTGTGTTCGGGGGCATCTCTCGTCCCAAGTCCCTCCCCCTGCCCGCACCCCAACCCTGCTTCAGGTGAGATCTCTTGAGATGCTTCCCCATCAAAGTTGGCCATTGTCCCCTGCCCAGCCACCTCCTCCAACTTATTCTCTAGAACCTGCACCTCCACCTCCCCCTGGTCAGTCACATGGTAGGAAGTAGCACTAGCCACCCTCTCAACCCCCACCTCAGACTCATTCAAAACAAGTCTCATGGACCAGCAACCAGCCACACCTTCAGAGATATCCTCCCTAATTTCCCCCTTGCTGCTACCTCCCCTTCTGCCGCCGCTTGTCCAGAATGCTCAAAACTATTACTAGCGACATGATCGAGGAGGACCTTCATATCAGATCTCGCTAACACCTTCTCATTGCCAACGGGAGGCACCACAACCTACACCCCCTTTCCCATATCCTAACAAGCAGCTTCTTGAGGCCCAAGACATGTATTCTTCCCATCTCGATCATCATAGTCGCTAGCAGTTTCCTTCTCATTACCAGCGGGTGGTGCGACCACCTACAAACCCTTTCCCATATCCTCACAAACAGCTCCCTGAGGCCCAGGGCAGGTATTCTACTGATCTAGTTCATCAAAATCCCCAGAAAACTTTACTTGGACAATGTGATACTCCTAAATCAACTCTTTTGAATTCAAGTCATCAAACATATTGCACAAGGGGACACCCTCATCCCCCTCATTCACTAACAAAGGTTCACCATAGACCCTAGCCACCTCCCGACCTCCAGGAGAAGATTGAGGAAGCACCATGACTCCTTCCCTGGTTTCACAACACCCATAATTTCCACTATTCCATGATCATTTTCAGCCTATCAAAAACATCATCAATCCATGGGTTGAAGAGGGATTGCTGATCAGCCTACATTAGAACATCCATGACCACAAAAACCTCATACTCCTCAGCCAGAGGATGATTATCCTTTCTAGTGATGAGACCTTCATTGTGCAATCCAGATTCGCCCCAAGGAGGCACAACTGCTAGCGAACCATCTGGTGTAGCAGACTTGACAGAGAAAGAACTCCTATAAGAAGAGGCATAATGACCCATCCTTTGACAGGACGAGCAGAAAGGCACCCAGGATTCAAAGAATACATCTTGATGCCACCTTATCTCACCTTCGATCTCAACACAGATAGTATTAAGGGTTTTAGGGACATTGGGATCAATTAGGGTAGTTGGGTATTTTTGAGGTTTTTATGAAGTCTTAGTGTTTTTAGGATTTTATATAATTTTATGGTATTTAGTATTTGTTCTTTATTGTTTTTCAGGGTTTTTGGGTTATTTTTGGGTCCTTTAGGTTTTTTATGAATTTTTTTCTTATGGTTTTAACAGTATTTATAATGGTGTTAGTGGTATTAAAGGGTGTTAAGGTGCATTAAGTGTTTTTTTGGGTTTTATGGATTTAAGAGTTTTTGTGGTTTTAGGCCTTCTTGGGTTTTAATAGCATGTATTATGGGTTTAATGGATTTTGATGGATTTATAGGAGGTTTTAATATTATATAGGGTATTCGGGGGGTTTAGGGGTTGAGGGTGGTTTACTGATTTTAGGGTATTTAGGGTTTTAGGGATTTTTAGGGGTTTTTAGGTGTTCTAAGTGGTTTATGAGATTCATGGGATTCTTGTATGTTTATGGGGATTCAGATATATTTATAATATTAAATAGTTTTTAAGGATTTTAGGATATTTTTGGGTTTTTAGCTGTTTTAACTGTATTTTTTGGTGTTTTAGTGGTTTTATGGATTTAGGTATTTTGACGGATTTTTTTTGTTATTATGGTGTTTAGGGTATTTAGGTTGTCAAAGGGGTTTTTAGGATTTTTTTTATTTTATAGGGTTTATAGGGTTTAATGTGTTTTGGGATTTATAAATATTATAGAGGTTTTAGAGATTTTGAGGGTTTTGGGGTTTTGGTTTTTATGAATTTTACTAAATTTTTGGTTTTTAGTTTTTTTAGGGTTTTGGGATTTCAAGGTTTTATGGGTTTTTAAGGGTTTTTGTTTTTTAAGACAATTTAGTTTTTCATGGATTTAGTGATTTCAGAGATTTTTATGTGTGTTTATAGTTTTTAGGGGTTTTGGGATTTTAGGGTTTTTGTGTGTTCTTTGGCCATTTGGGGTTTTTAGGTTTTTAAGGGTATTAGGGGTTCTAACGTCTTTTTGGGTTTTAGATTTTTTAAGGGGTTATTGTGTTTGGGGTTTTTTGTGTTTTTTAAGACTGTTTTAGGGTTTTGTAGAGATATTTTAGGGGTTTTATTTTTTTATAGGTTTTTAGGGGTTTGTATAGTTATTTTAGTGGTTTTGGAACATTTAGGGTATTGTGGTTTTTAGTTATTGTAGTGATTTTCAAAGTTTTTCTGGGATTTTATGGTTTCTATTATTTTTTATGTTTTTTATGTTTTTATTATTTCTAAGAGTTTTTTGGGACCTTAAGGGGTTTAGGATCTTTTATGATATATTTTGTGGCTTTTAGTGTCTTTTGGCATTTTTTGTGTTTTTAGGGCATTTTAAGGGTTTTTAGTTTTTTAAGGCTTTTATTGTTTTTTGGGGGTTTAGGGTTTTTATGATTTTAAATGGTTTTTAGGTTTTTTTATGGTTTCAGGATTTTTATGGTTCATGGGGATTTGATGGATTTTAGAATTTTTAGTGTTTTTAAGGGTCTTTAAATGGGTTTTATAGATTATTAGGGTTTTATGGAGTGTTTGGGTTTTAGGGGTATTTAATATTTTAGGTAAATTTTAGGAACTTTTTATTTTTTTTCTGTTTTTTAAGGGATTTCAATGTTTTTAGGTAATTTATGTTTTCCATGGATTTAGGGTATTTTAATATTATTTAGGGATTTTTGATATTTCTAGGGATTCAAGGCTTTAGGTATTTTTATTAGTTTTTTTATTTAATTATTTTATGTTCTTGTAGGGATTTAGGGTTTGGGGATTTGTTTTGTTATGGGTTTTATGGTTTTATGGGTTTTAAGGGGGTTATTGGGTTTTTAGGGGTCATTTATGGGGCCTTCTCTATTTTGCGTGTTTTAGGAGTTTTAGGGTTTTTTTGGGTCGTAGTTGTATTTTTAGTGTTTTTAGGGTTTTTTTATTAGGTTTTAAAGTGTATTAGGATTTTCTAGGGGTTTATGGATTAATTTAAGGACTTTAGGGCTTTTTAGAGTTTTATTTAGGTTGTTTAGGTTTTTGGTTTTGGGTTTTATTATGGGTTTTTGGGTCATTATGGGTTTTCATGTATTGTATGGTTTTGTACAGTTTTATGGGGGGGGGGGTTTATGGTTTTTTGGGGTTTTAAGATTTCGAATGATTTTTTATTGTTTTTTGTTATTTTTTGGGATTATTAGGTGTCTCATGGGGTTTTAATGGAATTGTAGTGTTTTTGGGTGTTTAAGAGTTTTTATAGGTTGAAGGGTTTTTATCGTTTTGGGGTTTTATGGGTTTTTTTGTTTATTAGGTTCTCTTAATGTTTTCAATGTTATTAATGTTTTTATTGGTTTTAGTATTTTTAGGGAATTTATGATTTGGAATGATTTTTTGGTAATATCTTGTTTTTATGGTTTTTAGGTTATTTTAGGCTTTATTAGGGTTGTTCATGGTCTTTTTGGATTTTTATGGTTTGTAGAACATTTTTAAGGTTTTTAAGGTCTTTTAATGTGGTTTGTTTAGAGTCTTTCACAATACTTTTATGTCATTTAATTATTTCTATGAGTTTGAAGGTTTTGTAGGTGTATTTTTGGTTTTTTAAATATTATTATAGGTTTTCGTGATTTTTGAAACTTTTTATCTATTTTTAGGGGTTTTTTTATTAGGGAGTTTAAGGGGATTATGGTGTTTTTTTGGGGTTTTAGGTTTTTTTTATTATGTATTTTGGGGGTTTTTTGGGTTTTTAGTAGTTTATTGGTTTTATGGTGTTTGATTTTTTTTGGATTTATAGCCTTTTCAGGTTTTAGGGTTGTAACAATTTTATGGTTTTAGAGGTTTTTTGGATTATTATAGTATTTTTAGATGTTTTAGGTATATTAAAGGTCTTTTATTATATTTTAGTGTTTTATGGTCTTTTACAAGGTTTTAACGCTCTTAGGGTTTTAAGGGTTTAATAGGGTATTATGGTTTTTTAGGGTTTTGAGGATTTTCTATGCATTAATCAGTTTTGAGGGAAACTTATGGTTTTATAGTTTTCACATTTTTTGATTTTTATTAGGGGTTTTAGGGTATTTTCGTGAGTTTTAGTGATTTTTATGGACTTTTATGATTTTGGGGACTTTTAGGGTTTTTGGGTCCTTTAGGGGTTTTCAGATTTTTAGAGGTTTATGGGTTTTTATTGGATTTTAGGGTTTCTTGGTTTTCTTGGTATTTTAGGAGGATTTTAGGTTTCCACTGTTGTATAAGGTTATTCTATTTCTTGAGGTCATTTAAGGTTTTTGGGGTTTTAGGCTCCTTTAGGATTTTTATGGTTTTAGGGAAACTTAGTGTTTTTAGGGTTTATTTTCATTTTATATCATTTTTAGGGGATTTAGGGAGGTTATATGATTTTTACTGTTTTTAGGGGTTTTAAGAATTTTCAAGGGTTTAAAGGTTTTTATGTGTTTAAAAGATATTTAGGGTGTTAAAAAAATTTCATTGGTCTTTTATGTTCTTTTATGCAGTTCTAGGGATTTTAGGGTATTTTAGGTGTTTTAGTGTTTTTAGGGGTATAGGGTTTTTGAGTTTTTAGGTGTTTTAAGTTTATTTAGGGTTTTAAGGTTATATTGGGTCTTTTAGGGTTTTTAGATACTTTTTAGGCACTTTTTGTGTCTTTTAGTGTCTTTTTCGGTTTACGGTATATGACGTAGGATTTAGGGTTTTGGGTTTTGGGTTTATGTTGTAAGGTTTAATGATTAGAGTATGGGGTTTATGTTTTAGGGTTTAGGGTGTAGAGTGTAGTGTTTCGGGTGTAGGGTATGTGGTTTATGTTGTGGGGTTCTAGGTTTAGTGTGTAGGGTATAATGTATTGGGTGTAGGATTTATGGTTTCTGGTTTTGGAATTAGGGGTTTTTCTTAGGTTTTTTGGTGTAGTGTCTATGGTTTTGGGGTTTTTATTATTTATTAGGGTCTCTAGGTTTTTTATTTATATTTTAGTTATTTGGTATTATTGGATATTAGGATTTTGAATGGGTTTATGGTATATTAATGAATTAAGGGGGTGTGGGATTTTTAGAGACTTTTCTGGTGTTAGTATTTTCTGGTTTTTTGGTTTTAATATACCTTTTATATGTTTTATGTTTTTTAGGGGTTTTAATGTTTTAGGGAGTTTGATGGATTTTTCGGTTTTTTGGTTTTTTGTGGTTTTTTTTGAGGTTATTAAGTAGTATTTATATTTTTTGGGTTTTTTGTAGTTTTATGGTTTTATAGTTTTTATTAGATGTTTAGGGTTTTGTGGTTTTTTGGATTTGTTGTAGTCATATGAGTTTTGGAATTTGTAAGGATTTTATTTTTTTTGAATTTTATGGTTTTTAGTGGTTTTTAAAGGGGTTTATATCTTTTTATTTTTTGGGGTTTTTATTTTTATTTAGATATTTTAGGGTTTTAAAGAGGTGTAGGGTGTTTTTTAAGTCTTTTGTGTTCTTTAATGGTCTTTTGGGTTTTTTGGGTTTTTTTGTTTTTTTTTTGTTTTTGGTTTTTATGTTTTCATGGTTTTTAGGGGTTGTATGGGTTTTTTGGGTTTTTGGGGATTTGGGGGTTTTATGTTTTGTAGTGTATTTAATTATTTTGAGGGTGTTTTAGTGTTGTGTGGTTATATCTTTTTTTATGGATTTGGGGTCATTTAATATTTTAGGGTTATTTGGTTCTTTTATAGTTAATTATGGTTTTTGGGAAACAATTGAATGTTTTGGGTTTTTATGGGTTTTGAGATATCTAGGGCCATTTAGGGGTTTTAGTTTATTTAGATTCATTTATGTAATTTTATGGGTTTTAAGGGGTTTTCATCTTTTAAGGGGTTTTAGGGTTTTTAGTCCTTTTAGGGTTTTTATGGGATTTCAAGATTTGAAGGGTTTGTGTGTTTTAATAATTTTAGGTGTTTTAATTGGTTGTAGGGGTTTTAAGGTTATTTTATGGTAATGAAGGAATTGAATGGGTTTTAGGAATTTTAGGGTTTTTATGGATTTTTAGTGATTTAGTGTCTTTTAATATTATTTGGGTTTTAGGGATTTTTATGGTTTTATGGGTTTTTTTTACATGGTTTTTAATAAATTAGGGGTTTTTCATGTTTTTATGGGTTTTAATGTTTTAATGGTTTTAGGAGTTTCTATTAGTTTTTCAGGGTTTAAAGGGATTTTAAATATTTATGGGTCTTTAGGGTTTATATGGGGAAGGGTTGGTGGGAAGGGTTTCTCGATTTTAAGGGTTTGTAACGATTTTTGGGTTTAATGGGTTTTTTAGGTTTTTTGGGTTTTTGATTATTTTTGGATTATTATTTATTTTTTAGGGTTTTTAGGTTTTTAGAGTTCGTTAGGGTTTTTATGGTCCCTAGGGGTTTAAATATTATTTAGGGTTTTGGGGATTTTTGGGGATTTTTGGGGTTTCTTTTGTGTGTTTTCATTGATTTTTAGGTTATTTATCTTTTTAAAGAGATTTAAGGTGGTTTTATGGTTTTTAAAATAATATAGTGTTTATGGGGGTTTAGGTTTTTGATTCCAATTGTAAAATACGTTCATGTTAGGAAATATTATTTCCAAATGGATTCTAATAGGTTTTCTTCAAGGAACCAGAAACAACTAATTATTTTATATCTATGACTACTTTGGGCCCAACATTCTAGAGTTAAGATCTCATTGGATTATTTTTGTTTCCAATGATACTTAAGATCTCACATTGGTCGAGAAAATGGGATGTCAACCACATCACACCATTTTGGAGGGAATCATTGCCTACTTCGGTTCTCTATTAACGATTTAAGTTATGTTCCTGAATCCTTTATTAATTTCCAAGTATGATGTGGGTCTCCATAATATTAAAAACCTATTATTAGCTCGCATGGAATTTTGAATCATCTATTTTTATATGGGTTTCTTCATAATTGTAGGTATCCAAATGTATATGAGGTTCTCCATCAATGGTTTCCATTTATGTAAAAACTAGACATTCATTGGTTATGATGATGCTAGTTTTCTATCCATGCATTGGGGCACTCTGGAGTGAATTTTTATCTAGAGAGACAAAAGTTGTTTGGATGTTGGTGTTGAACCCATAAATGTTCTTCCTACTTATTATTGTGAAAGGAATAAGATCCCAAATATTTTAATGCCACCGAATGTGGTACATCACACCTTTTAAGTTCATGTGATAAGGACATAACCATACAGTTTAATATCATGTGGCTAGGACCTCATGGTGGAAGGTGAAAAGTCAATGTTTGGTGTGGAACTTACGCCAAAATGGCCAGGTGAACCTGAGAGGAAGATGGATTCTTATGTTGAATTAGACCCTTATTTGAAGGTGGCCCGGAGATAACAAGGATTATTTTATATGATCGTTTTTGGACCTCAGGGAGGCTTCCTACATAACACAATTTGATTGGAATAAAAGCGCACATAGTTTAATTGTCCTCACATGGTTTTAAAAACCTTTTAAAGGATATGTTGGGGCTTATTCCTAAAAAGGATTCACCAGAAAGAGACCATGAGGGATGTATCAACTCATGGTGACTTGGAGACTTGTTTCTGGGATTACACCTAAGGAGGATTCCAAGATTAAGGGAATTATGATGGGGACATACTTCATAGGAGGATACCTATTAAACTCAGTCCCTGTGTGGGAATCCTACATATCCCAACTATAATAGTAATTAGATTTTCCATAGTTCAATAAATGGATTGAGTCATGCAGATGTCATGATCACTATTATTTTTCAATCCTGCGTGACCATGCTCTGTGTGAGAAAGAATAGGAAATGGACGCTTTGAGATAATACACAATCTGACGTTGTCCATGGGTGGACGTGGAGAAAAATATCAAAGTGAGAGGGAGGGGCGTTGAGCATTCCCACCTCCTTTTACCCCTCTTCTTATGATGAAATAGGATGGGAGATTGTGAAAGAGATGTAGGGTAAGACACAGAGCTCTCGTCGCTTTACTATGGAATGGTTGCATGGTATTGAGAAGGATGGAAGGAAGTAAGAGATAGTGGGAGAGGGCTCGGGTTCCCATTCCCTCTATGAAATAGTGGACAGGAGGTATAGAGTTTCAAGAGAGACACCTCCAACAAGAAAGTGTGTGTCTAGCATGCTGGAAGAGAGAGTGATTGTGGGGGATACCATTAACCTGGACAATGAATGGGGCCTCTACCCTGATCCTACTAATGTATTTCTCTTTTCCCTACTCCCTATTATTCTCATACATGTACTGTTATTAATAATTAGGGGAGTTATTTGGCTTCTCAAAAGATAATAGTTAGGAGGGGAGAGAAGAGATAGAGGAGAAAAAAAACATTCTTTCGTCACTAATTTATGGGCCCATGGATACCCCAATTGAGGTAGTGGATGAAGTCCTTGGGGCCCCCAAACTATCCCCAGGATAGAGGACTATAGTTGAGGTGATTGCAGTGGGAACTCATCATCTGTTGCCACATGTATCTATTTCAATGAAGGATGACCTGAGACCTTCACTCTCTCAATAGAGTAAGGGAAATGCAGAATTAAAGTAGTTCTGAAGCATGCACCATAGTAGTTCTTTATTTTATCATATGATATTATGAATTTGTTAATATATCTTTCTGACTATGATTATATTTTGCTGATTCTACATCGGTGTCCTCTATTAAGGGATTGGGTACTGATCCTTCAAGGATTGAGAAGGATACTACAGGGGATATATATTCAAGCTCATGAATCCTTCATTTGGACATATGAAGCATGAAAATATGAAGAAATGTATTCCCCACTTCTGCATAGAGGGAATATTCCCATGGTAATGTCGAATTTTCCCCCTTAGGCGTCATATTTTGTTTCTGATTGTTATCTCCTCATTGTATTCAAGATCCATCGCCTATACCTGAGGATAGTGTTATATTAGACAATGTTGGTCCCATAATCATATTAGAAGGGACTAACATATATCTTGAGTGGTCTTATGAATGTGTTGATATTGAACCTGACTCTAAGAGGCCTAATTATTCTACGACTTCTGTGAAATTGGAGGATGGGATCAATGAAAGAGCCCTTTTGGTTTCCAAGAAACATGCTTCATATATTCTTCTATCTGGGGATCCATTAAGACATCAAGATTCATATCATGAACTATTAGACGTAAATAATACTGACTGTGATGTTCTAATATTATTTAAGGAGTTCAGTTATTTGCACAAGGAATTGGAAGGATATGGTTTTTATCATTATTTCACTTATCAAATATAGTTTATTGTCATTTAGGTGATATTTCACATCAGATCAAAACTTTTATATATTTTTTATAGAGAACATTTCCATAACTCTTCATGAATGAGGCACTCAAGCCCCTTATTCTTTCTACCGAAGGAACAATAGTTGAGAATCCTAATGATTGAGATTCTAGGGAGTCTGTGATTTTTTATGCTGAGAAATATCAAGAATGAGATCCTTCTATGGAGGTCCCAGATCCATGAATTGAGGCTACGAGTGCTGGAGAGGAACTATTTATAACAGTTGATATAACCATGGGTTAGATTCATCAGTTATTTTGGTGTCTTTACCTCCCTCTCTACTCGTTCACTTCTAGATTTTAACAAGATGTTTAGTTTTATCTTCAGTTTCATCATCTTTGATAAGTAGTCTTGAGATCAGGGCTTCCGTGCTAGCTCCACCATCATTGGTAGATGAGGATGGGATAACATTAGAGGGAATGAAATATTGGGGCTCATTGAGTGTACTGATCCTATATTATATTCCCCCCCTCTAAAAGTGTATTTTGGTCTATCCTAGTTCTGCAGGAGGATGTTCACCCCGTCTGTGTTCTTGTTTGGAAATATATCTGGAAGATAATTGGGGAGACGACTATTGAGGAAATTCTATCACAGTTTCATTGTCTTTCAATCAATATTTCTATGTTGGGATATAGTAGATTTAATAATCTTCAAATCCATGACATGATGAAGGTGATCATCCATTTGAGGGAAGAGGAGTGATGCTTTCATTAGGTTGAGGTGCATCAGGATGACTTATTTAAGGAACGTAGAGCATCCAAAATCCGATCTAAGGACATTTATTCCAAGGATTTGGAGGAGTATCATAATCATGTAAAAATATGTCTCTCCAAATTATGACTCTAAAATAATATTTAAATGCCACATGGGATGAGGTAGTAAGACTTCATTTTTCCCTAGTAGTGGCTTTGGCACATAGGAGAGATTTCATTAGTGCTGAGTAGGGGAATTTTTGTAAAGTTGAGGAATCTATTTCATCACAAATGGATATGAATCATGAATAAATTATAATTTAATATGTTTTAGTTCATCTTCTCAATACCTATATTGAATAAAAACATTAAAATTTCAATTGAGGATCCAAAATGTGGACGTTCCTATGTATTTTAGAACATAAATGAATAAGATTTTTTTCTTCCAAATCACTTATTTTATTTATCCTTGTTTTATTTCTTTTATATTTGCATAACATTGCCACTAATTTGGGTGAAAAAAATATATTAGTGATATCCAGTAGTAACCACAAGGATGAGGATGGGGGAAACACTCTAATTTGTTTTGTAGGCAAGGACCCTAGCAACCGTAGTTTATCAGTTTCTAGGGTCCTCTAGATAACCATAAAAATTATATATCTTTTTATATTCATTAATTGATTTTTCATAAACCATATTTAGTGTATGATTAGGGATACGGGACTCAACTATTATCTAGAATTTTGTTTTCATATTTAAAATCTAGCGAGTGTTGTCTGTTTTGGTGAAAAGTATAATGTCAGGCCTGATTGGAAAAAATGAGATTGGGGTTTTAGGTCAAGGAACTATGACCAAATATATTAAAATAATGACCAAAATTGGGATTCTGGGCCAAGAATGTTCTGTAATTATACTAATCTCCAATGGGGAATATTGAGTAACAATTTTGTGGTTCCTGAATCAAAAACATGATATTGATAAATATTGGTTGTCTCTCCCAAGGATGAGGTTACCTCTAATTAAATAACACATTTTTTGGGCCATTTTATTCAGGGAAGACATGGGCACATAATTCATAATCATGTAGTGGTATCCATAGGTTTAAAAGACCTAAAACATGTGAGAAACTTATACAAAGACAATAGGGGAATATTATAGAATAGTCAGGCAAAGATGTTCTCAGGTAATATGACATTTGATTACTGATTTTTTATGTTTAAATTCAGATTTCCCAAGACCATGATGGATGGTTTTTCCAAACCAAGGTGTCTGATAATGGAGTAAATTTATGCATTTTCCTTTTCCATGAATTGGAAACCACTCCAACATGAATATTTCTCATGTGAAGGATGGTACACTTTGTGAGATGGTTAATGTCAAGGGGGGATGCCCCTTTCTCATTCAAGTTAATATCCTGAAACAATTCAAATGATCAAGTAGTTTTACATCACACTTCTAGGGGTATTTTGTATAGCTTAATGTCTCTTGACTAGGAAGTTATTCTATACAATTTAATGTCATACAATAAGGAAATTAATTTATACAGTTTAAATTCATATAGTGAGGACATTAGTGGGAAATAATTTAAGGTATTTAGCTTTTACCTAATGGTTGATGGATCTCTAAATATTCTTAATTTTTTTTTGGAATGTTCTACAATATTTGTTTCTTAGAGGAGAAAGTTTTATTTTGTAAACTAGGGATCTCCGGATATGAAGAGTGGTATAAAAAAAGGGATTATGCTGTTTGAGGAGGCCTCTACTAAGGATGAAGTTACCAATGATGGATCAACAAATTGTATTGGTTATTTAATGCATGGATGACTAAGGAACATACTACATAGACAATGGTGATCTCCTTTGGTTGAAAGACATAAAATTTGTCAGTAACTTATCAAAATCCAACTGTGGAATGTTATAGTATAGTTAGATAAATAAGCCTTCGTGAATTCATATATTATATAACTAAATTCCAGTGAATATTTGTGGAGATCCAAATTTCCTCACGCACAATGTTTGGTCTACAAGAGGAAATTAACTAAACATGGAAGGGGTATTTTAAGTAAAAAATTCAGAAGAATGAAGAAAATAAGTCTTTCACGTAGGTCTAACCCATGTACAAGAAGTATGCTCTATGTAGTTTTAGGCCATATGACTAAGACCATAATATTATGGAATAGAAATATGACATATTACCTAGTAATATAAGGTTGTTCTTACACACCTTGGACGTGGATGAGGAAGTTGTAAACCATAGTATTGGAGCTCTTTAAAATTAGGAGAGATAATATTGGAAAAAAAATTAGCGATGGAAATTGAATTTGAGTGACAGGTTCCAACACATTCTCATCAATTCATAGTGGGGAAGAAGAGGATTCTTTCGAGGGTGGTGTTACCGCTATATAAAAACCTTGTTCTCTAGGTTTTTTAATACCAGGATAACAAGGGTGTGTACTACATTGTGAAATAGTGGTAAATATGGGATAACCAACATGATTTGTAGGCCATTTCATAAAAATTAAACTTTAGTGAATTACAACATAGTTAGACAAAATATCTCAAAAGTATAACACATTATACCACTATAATCCAAAGAAATATTAGGAAGATCTGAAAATATTCATGATTATGAGTATGACGTGGAGGATAGATACGTACAAGCATAATATAAGAGTTTTGACCACTATTCACCATGAGTTGGAATTACCTTGTATAGATATGACAAATATGTAGATGGGGATATAATAATTTTTGTGGTGGTCCACCTAATGAGGGGACACAAATTAATAGCTCTTATATAAATATATATCTTTGTTTAGACATAGAATAAGGGGGTACATTCTTTTACCCAGTGCATGAGACTAAGAGATGATGCCAAGGTGTCACTACATATATTTTCAGGACAAAAATCAGGTGACACATTTTTTTAAAGTGAATTTTACCTGCACAGATTAAATTAATACATGAAGAAATGGGTGGTTTTTATAATATAGGTTTATACATATCATGAGAACTGTTATTGATTCCCTCATGTAGATCAGAATTATATATTGGAGAGTTTCGTATTTCCCAAATTATGATGTATTTGGGTCCAAAAGTGAAGATTCAGTCATCACTACAAATCTCATAGGAATGAGAATCAAGAGACACATAGTTCTTAAAGAAATCATGCAGTTTATTATCATTCGAAGAGGACATATGAATTTCCTTTTATGTTTTTTATCTAGAACCATGGTAACCCCAATGTGAGTTGATATTCTTTACTCAATATGTGAAAACCATTACAAAATTTTTAATCCCACAAGAGATATTCTTGGCGTGAGAAATATGGATTTGAAAAATGTTTCTTCTACAACACATTGGAAACGCAATCGAAAGATGGGGGCATTGATACTATTTGGTGTTTGGGATACGATATACAATCTAGGAATTGTTTTGTATCTCATCAAGATGACAATCAGGTCATACAAGGTTCTTGAGATCCCATTAATTTTAGCATCATGAGGAAAAGATGATCATGAACCAACATGAAAATGAGGAAATGTTGTGTCTAGGATAGGGTATGGGGCTCGGGCACCACTATATATCATAATGGAGAAATAATCTCGATGGTGTAATACCTATTGAACTGCTTGATTACAAACTATGTCTCACATATCACCTTTAGTTGGTTCATTAGTATATGAGTTCCAATTCCAATCCAACAATGAGGGCCTGATAATCCACATCGTTGTTGGAACAACCTTTTGGTAATAAGATGTATTAAAAACACAACCTTATTTGGGGAGATAAGCATAACCACAAACCCACCATTATTGAGATTAGTTTCTCCGATTTGCACCCCAATTAGGCTCCTGGACACACCATCAAATTAAATTTCCCACATTTGGGGCCCACCTTGAATAAAGAATATTTACTAATATGAGAGTTCCATATTTAATGGTGTCTCTTCTACAGATGGGTGCTCAATTTGGAAATCTTCTAAGTCTTGACCTTTCACTATTTTCTAAGGCAATAAATTTATATCAAACTACAATAGAATAAATATAAATCATTCCAAACATCCCATTAGAATAGAATGAACGAGGATATATTTTAGAAAGTTTTTATTGGAGACCAGATGGACCTTCTGGTGCTGCAGATAGTTCCTCGATTTTTGAACTATGATGATTTATGTTAGTAATGTCTTCTTGATATCAAAAAAAATGTGTCTCAGTGTCGAGCATGGTTATAATGAGATAATAAGGTCACTTTTCAGTCTCGTTATCATTCTTTTTCACCAGTAAGGTTCTAAAACATCATTCCAAAGTCTTCACATATATAATGAGTAGATTTACCTCTTCAGGTGGCATCAATACTGATTTACTAAAAAATTATTTCAAGAGGTTGTCAAATTATTATTGATAGTCTTTAATCTAATGATTTTTATCCTCCTTTTTCAGTAGTTTGGTGAAGGGAAATAGTTTCATTCAAGGTTGTCTATGAAGAAACGAATATAGGAAAATTTTCCTTGAATTACTCTCAACACTTTTATATTTCGATGAGGTAAAATGATAAGGATTTCATTCATTTTCCTTGGATAATATTAGCTTCCTCATTGGAATAAAATAAATCATAGAAAATATCCTAAGGTTACCCAAAAAGGAAATTTTATGGGGATCATCTTTAGGTCATTCTTTCTAATCTTTTTTAATACGGTATCTAGTTGATTAGAATGTTTTCAAGACATGACAACTTGATCTTCAATATTGAATTCATAAAACATCCCTAAAAAAGGATTGAAGATGTGATTCATAGCCTATTGGTATTTGGTGTTGTTCTTTATGAAGAATGGAATTACCCTATAGTGGAATACTCCCAATGGGAACCTAAAAGAAGAAGCTTATTCACTTTTTTGGGCCAACTAAATATGGCTGTATGTGGAGTATCCATCCATGAAGGATAAAGCTTGATAACCATATATTGAATCAATTTAGAGTTATGGGATTGGAACCATGAAGTCGTCTTTGGGAAAATTTCTATTGAGTTCACTAAAATCGATATAATATATTATTTTACCATTTCTATTTTTTCTAGGGGTTATATTGGATATCAATTTTGGATATTTTACTTCATGAATGAATTTTTACTTGATATGCTTATCCACATCAGCCTCAATTTTGGATGTATGAGTTGGGTGCATCTACCTGGCTATATATTTGTACCCTCAATGATCTTATTGAAAACCCATGTGATGGTTGTCCACCTCAGTGTCAAGGTCAGTAATAACTATGCCATTCGAATCAAACACACATTAGTTCCATTTTAGGATGGAAATATACATCTCAAATTCATCAGGTGTCATGGACGCACTAATTAGATAGGGTCATGGATCTTCTAATATACATAGATTAATATCTCTGAGTTCATCCTTAGTGTTGGAGACAACTTCCTGAAATGATACAGGGGAATCCCATTAGACATCATGCTCTTCATCTTTCTCCAGATTTAATTATTTCAACTCTTAATTTATGGTAAGAGAGGAAGATAGAAACTTTGAGTTAGGGGAGGAATAATCATTTCGACTTCCATAGGATGAAAAATTCATTTCTAGATCAATTGATGGCAGGATAAATTTTTGGATCCCTGAATGGAATATGAGCTATTGATAATGGGAATCTCTATCTTCTCTCACTAATAGAAAAAATTCATCTATCCTAGCTGATGAAATAAGCATTGTTCGAAGATTTGGAGGTTTAATGAATACATTTTAATCTAGGATCTCATAACTACTCTAAGAGTTGAAAACTTATCATATATAGTTGGGCTCCGTTTCAATTACTAACATTACAAAAGTCACTAAATGAGTGCTTGAATTCAGTCCCACTCCATTGATTTTATTGATGGGTAGTACATATTATGTTCTAGGTTTCATTTTAGTTAAAAAAAATCATCACTATGACGTTTCGGTCATTAATATGAGAAACATTATCAACTATGGACTATTATACTCCATTTTGGTATAACCCCATGTAAATTTATTATGACTCACATGATTTTAATGGGGCTCTGTCACCATGAAATGTCCCAATTTGACCATTGAAAAAACACTTAAGGCATTGGTGGAGTGATGATGTAATGGTTGCATGTTGATGTAGCTAGGTCTTCTTAGAAGGACAATGAATAATGTATTTTTCCAAAAAACCATGAATTCTGATTTGGAAAAGTGATTTATGAATTGAGTTCTGAGTGTAATATTAACTAGTGGTAGATTTTCATTTTTTTCATAACAATGGACTGTTTGAGTGGTGGTGGTTAAGTTAGATTCATTGATACCAAGATTGAAATGTTTCTAGAGTATAAATGAGTTGAATATTGAGACATTGACAATAATGTCTCATTAGATATCAGTGTTTTTTATCCTATTAGACAAATACAAGGACTCGATGTGTCCTTGCATGATAAAATTGTAACCATGATATTTGAGAGATATGAATTCATTTAAATATATTAAATCATTCTCTACATGATATACATTTGTGGTGTAAAACTCAATTTAAAACTTTTATGGGATCAATAATGCATCTATGACTTCTTTACTGAGGTCATTTGATAAACTCAAAGAATCTAGGATTGAAAACTTATCAGGTATATGGTCCAGTTTCTTCAAAATGCCATGATTTTGATCCAGGGGTCTATACCTCATAGCCTGGGGATATTCTTTCATAGGTGATTTTGGAGCTGATGTTCTAGTTGTAGATGGACCGTCCCTCATAATAGGAGTTGAAGGTGCTTCCACTCTTAGTGGATTAGGTCAACTAGGTCTACTAACATAACGAGTTTGGTTAAGTGGTCGCATACTCTCTAGTAAATCTTTTAGGATGATTATGTTTGGGTGGAAAATTTCTTCTCTAGGAAAATACCCTTTTCATTTTTTATATTTCCAAAGATCTCTCCCATGACATTCAGTATCATGGACAGTTCAAATAGGGGCGTGGTGGAAGTAGTTACTTCTAACATGACTATGTATTCTCGTATGTCGTCAGCTCCAATGGACTCTTACCCCAATTACACAATCATGTGTGGGGAATTAATGTTACTAACCATGATTATCATCTAATAAGGATCCATTAATTGAATGACATTAATGGAACTGAATATCAACTCATCATCTAATAAATATTGCATCTGTTAGGTCAACTCTTGTTGTGCCTTTTGGTGGGGTTGTTTTCGTACTATTGGGATGACGTCTGCTAAGGTCATTTTTGACTTTGTCCCTGGCATGATATCATCTTCTTATTATTTATTCTTACACTAATAGAAATGTATCTTCTGGATGAATTCAATTTTAGGGGACTGAGTTGGTGGTGAGGTTGACTGCATTTTAGAAAATTCAACTGATAGTACAATTGGTTTCTTCAAGTATGTTTCAAGAATTTCATGAATCTAGTTGACTCTTTTTTTAATCATCTAGTAACCATTCTAATTATAACTATTTCTCTTAACTTATTTCCATTTATTTTCCTCTTATCGATTAGTGGCAGAATCATATTCTACCTAAGTAGGTGAATTTTTTATCATCACATTCTCAGAGTCCACCATCTCTTTTAAGTGGTCTTTAAAGAAACAAAATCATGTATGTGGTGACACTGCATTTTATGGAAGGGTATATAGTTTGAGATATCTTTTTAATCTACTTTTCTGGGATTCCTTGGTTTTTGAAACATGGCCAATTTGTTTTCGAATTATGAGATTATGCAGATGAGGACTTTGTTATTTCGAAAAGAGTATTACTTTTTTTTCATCTACTCAAAATGAATCTACCTTTGATCTCTATGATCATACTAATGAGGTGAGAATTGATTATGAAACTCAGTATGTGGGGTTGTATGATATAGTGTGGGCCTTGAATTAGGAGCAAATATAGTGTCATGTATAAGTGTAACAATCATGGCATTTACTTTTACTACTCTCCTTCCATGAGTCGATGGAATTACATGGGAATTGGATTTGGTCTCTACGATGGATTCTACCACCATTTGGGAAATTTATGAATGGTTACAAAACCCTTCTATGTATTTCATAGGTATTATAAGTGTGCATAACCAATATTATGGATTCTCTATACAAGCTGGAAACAACTCCTCCTGAGGGAGTTGTATGGTCAATGATTATGTCAATCCTTTACACCGACTAATGAAATACGATTTTATTTAATTCTCCTATTTTAAAATGATTTTCATGATGTAGAATATTGTATTCTAGATATTTGATCTATATTGGAAGAGAAACTTATGATGGTGCTCTTCTCACCCTGTAATTAACTAAGACTTCAAACTAGAGCACCGTAAATAGGATGGTCCCTATAGTGATTACATGAAGCACCTGAGCTTTATTGTCTCTTTTATTCAGGGGTCCCTATCATGGTATCATAGTGGGTGAAAAAATGAATCAAAATTTTCTATTTGTCTCTATATCCGTTAAACATTAGGAATGTACGTTTCCCAATGTTTGGTGGAGGAAGAGTCGGATCTTCCCATTTAGGTCAATACTTCATTTCCGAAAATATTGGCACATGTTTTTACTCAAGGGATTATAATGAATATTTTAGTGTGTTCATAGTGTTAATATAAATTCTAGGAACATATCTTTGAGCTATAACATACACAAGATCAGTGGATGGATCCTGAAAAGGTGCAGCGACTGGAGCTTGAATAGGTGCGGAAGCTTGTAAGGCCATCAGTGGTTACACTGCTTGTACCTATCATGGGTAAAAAAAATTTAAAGACATATATTATATGCCTATAAAATTTCTATTTTTTCACCCAGTTGGAGGGAATTATAAATTTTCTACTATGAGATACTAATTTATGGGTGGTTGGTATCCCATGTGGAGCAGATGTTCCAGGTATACTTAAGATGTTGTAGAAAAACCACATTGTTGAAGTGACCAGTTAAAGGTTAAAGTGGAAGATATGATTTCTTAATATGACTATTACGAAGAATTACAAGGGTTAATTATTCATTTAGTCTCAATTAATTAAACACTTCCTCTTGAAGAGAAAATCTTTTTTCCAGTGAATGGAGGTTAGTCTCTTTGGGAGAGAGGTGAGACATGATTTTACCCATAACTTTTTCTTTATTTTGTGGAAGTAATGGTATATTATTTGGGGAGTTACCAAATTCATGGTAAGTTTCTAGTTTTAGGTAACCAAACATCTTTTATTTGTTTCTCTATGGACCACATTATGAAATATAACATCCACTATTAGATCCCCAAAATTAGGCTCATGTTCGGTGGAATCTTCAGGGGTGGCGTTGATGACATTTATTGATGTGAAATGTTTTGTAGTCATTATATTAGTGTATTTGAAGGAATATATTCTTCTACATCCCCACTTATGTCTTATCATATCATTTTATAATTCATTAAGATCTTATAGGTATAAAATAGTCAATGGGAATCTCCAGACAATTCATTCATTCGCTTCCCTAAAAATGGAACTAGATCATGGGGGCATGATGAACTGGGAGGATCCACTTTTCCGAATTTTCCCTAATCGGGAAAATATTGATTCTGGTTTAAGAGGGGATTATTGTTTTGACAAATAACCAATTCCTAAGGGATGAGGATTTTCTCTTTATACATTCACAAACCTCTGAGTCTAGTTTTCTAACCTAAATGATTAGGTTGGAAAATCCCATGTCCTGTGGGATGGGTTTTCTCCTTAACTATCGTGAATATTATTCCCATGGATTACATTCTGATTTTATAGAATTCAATTCAATCATGGGTTTGGTTCATCCTTCGGTGTTCACTTAGATCAACCAATTTCAAAGATCATTACACGATTTATGACATTTGTTCTACCTGATGTTTGAAATATGGTATGTGGGAATCTTAGATGATATTCTCCAATGCTTGATGAAAAATTCCCTCAACAACCTTCTTTCTTTTATCCTAACATCGATGAGATTTGGTCAAGGCTTGTTTTTTTTATGGACATAAAAACCTTATATTTGTTTAAATTAGACAGAACCATTAATATTGAATAATTTAACCTTTAGGGTTTTTTGATGATTAAGAAGTTCCGTGAAATGTAAATATCTTTGAACACCCCATCCTATAAGATGAACACATGATGGGGAATTGATTATCAACTAATGTAACCTTATTAATTCTCTAAGGTATTCACATTGAAGGGATCCTTGGGTTCTTTTGAATCTTTTGGTGTCATGAATCCTTGAGATCATCCGAGTCAGTTTGAAATTTCAACCCATATATTACCTTGATATTAATTTGATAATCATTCTATGGTAATCATTTCACTTTCAAATAATCAAGAGTTTTCACTATATTGAGGAAGATGTCATCCACACAACCATACAACACTGACTATGAAATACTATATTGAGTGGTGGATAACGGTTAGAAAATAATTGGTATGTCATCTTTAACCAACTTTTTCCGTATTTTTAGTATGCCTTCATCCTCTTTTTCAAAAAGTTCCTCAATATATTTGGACCAAAGAAGATGCTTTCATACTATTTTTTTGATACAAAATGATATTAGTTGTGATATACTCTACTATGTTGGAAAGAAAAATGATCAGAATGAGGATTGGATAATGACCATATCTTTGGGATACCATTCAGTTGATAAAGGATTTCACCTTCCAATGACAAGGCATAAGATATGACTGGAATGTTCTTTGAAAGTGCCTTGTGATAAGACATATTTCTTGTCAGTACTTTTCTAATTGGGGAATTATTTTGACAACATGAAACACTACTATGGAATGAAAATTCAAATATAATTCTATCAAGGGGATTACCACCACATTTTTCCTCAAAAAGGGGAAGATCATATATATATTTGATCTTCTAGACATATGGAGGGCTATCGTGGCTCTCATAAGGAGATGGGTTTCCATGATTGTTCAGATTTTGAAGATGAGGAAATCTTTAATTGTGAAGCATCTTAAGAGGACCTTTTGAATTACTGCTACTATTACCATAATTTGGTAACAATATGGTAAGATCATGTGCTACCATAGATAAGAGTATAAGTTATATAGATATTTTAACATTATGTAGAGCTAGATCATAAACTAGATCATGATTTTCTAATCGTGTTTTCTTATTCTTATTCTTGGATGCCTTCTTATGATCGATTGGGGTAACATGTTGGGAACATTGGATGTCATGGGCATGTATTGTTCCTGTCTTGGATTGGATATTTTTATTGGTATATTATCTCCAATTTGAGAGGATTTATGCACCCGATTCGGTTCTCCATATAATATGTGTGATTTTTTCCCATGACCTCATGGGTGGGATCAGAGGTGTGTATCTACTCTGGGGTGACATGATGATGAGTCAGCCTACTTGTGGGGATAGTGTTGTGTATCCATCCTTTGGGATATTTTTTCATTTCCATTAGAATGTCATGGAATGTCTATAGGCGGTGGGTAGAGATTTGTGTCTTCCATTTAACTGTCATCCAGTTATTTGTGTTTAATTCAATGGTCATTACAAGGATATATATCTATTTTTATCTAGATTAGGTGTATGTTACTTATTCTAACCATACATACATACTAGTGGATTCTGAATGTACTCATGTCTTCGAGAGAATATTAGTGTATACCCCTTTCATATCATTGAGACATTTAAACTAACTTGTATGGATGCTTCCCGATGAGGCTAGTGGTAGGCTTGGTGAATAAACGAACATGTTCATGCCTACTCATGTATTTCCATATAACATGGTTGGAGGGTTTCTATAAATAATGTTTGATGATTCTTCTGGCATGATTTGTTGATTGAATATGGGGTGAATTCCTGATCGTGGATTTCCATCAAACATGGCTAGTAGGATTCTCTAAATACTTCCAGATGAGTCTGTAGGAAGGCATGGTTGGTGTGAAAGGGTGTATGCCCCTTTTCTCAGAATGTTAGAATTTTTGGTTGGTGGTCTTCTTTGAACTCCTCTAGGTGAGTCTGATAGCTGGAAAAATAAATATAGATGGGTGTTTGTGCTTGCTCAAAATTTGAAACCAAATTGGGTATGTGTGATTCTATGGGAGGTGTAAGAGGTGTGAAAATAATATCTATTTCCTTTTTTTTCATTCCTATTGGTTCATCTTATATGCCCCAATTTGAAGGCACTTGGTCGGACAGTCAAGGAAAACAAAATCATCAAGTTGAGGGTTCACTGCCATGTGATGTTGGTGATGATTATTTATAGTATGATCCCTTGTTAATGATCCATATATCTATTGGATAAAGAATCATGTGGCCTTTTTATCTAGTTGTATGAGATATAAGAGGGACTGGTTATAGCGTTTCAGTGATAATCTCACAAAACAGTTGAAGATGGCGATCATTGTCATTTGTGTTAGTAAGACAAGTCATCATTGACTGGCTGATCAGTGGGGATTTGGAAACTATATATCTTGTTGGGTATACTAAAGGGTTGAGATAATATAATTTTGGTGATATTCCTAGACCAATGAGATTGATATCCAACATTGAAGATATCGAGTTAGTGATGGTGTCCTCAATGTGGATGAACAACCGATCTAAGAAGTAACTCGGGTATTTATTGGTGATGTGGGGATGATTCCATTGGATTGAAGAGATATCTTAAAAGAAGATCCAAGAATATGACAAGAAAATAAACATGAAATATCTATTAAAATAGCATCTCATGTGAATAAACACATGGACAATTGATTTTCATTCCTAGCCCTTTTTTATCATGTGAAAGGGGCATAATAGTTTGGTGACACTACCATCCAGGTTAATGATTTGGGTTGGGTACACCATTTTTCTCCCTAGAAAATGTGTTCAATTAAGGAAACCTTATTTCTTAATAGTTTCCAATAGGTTTTGTTCTTTGAAAAAAAAACCAATTTTTCTATATCTTTGATGACTCATGGGCCTACTGTAGAGACCCTAATATTGACGTACATGGACATTACATTACTTTTTCGGAATACATAGTACATAACAAAAACACACACACAAGGACCGTAATAGTTTAGTGTCTTTGGAAACTTGGAACATAATCTTCAAATTGTGGTGAAATATCTTCAACATCTCCCATAAAGATCTTCCTTTTTTTATACATAAAACCTTTATTTATATCTTGGGGAAAAGAAAACATAAAAGGGTGACCTCAAATTCTCATCAAGGGTAAACAAAAGAGATATCAATCACATCATATTCATAAGAACATTACATTTTGGAAATCTTAACCTGCAAAAGAGATCATAATATCATAACATGGGATAAATCATAGTAGTGAAATGTAATCCCAATAGTCATAACATAAAACATTAAACTTTGTGGCATACACACATAATCATAGAGAATCATTTTTTATTAGTCAAGACTCATTTCCAAGACTATCTTAGTGGACAAAGTCCCTTTTTGAACTGAGTTCACTCCTCGTTTCAGTCATGTTTCACTGAACCGGTATAACCTACCGTTCCAGCCATATCTATCTCATGAGATATAAAATCATTAACCAATGCATTGGAGGGAGATATAGGTCCCACCCATATCATAATGATACCAGTCTTATGTGTGCCACAAAATCATAAACCATACATCATAGCATAACCCATGTAATAAAAATGGGAATCTTTAAACATCGTGAAATCATAAAAAAAATTCATATAAGATAAAAGAATTCATAAAAATATTTCCATCACAAAATAATCAAATCCATTTAATAATATGGATAGAAATAGAACCCTTTATTATCTTAGATGGAAAATAATTTTGATAAAACACTTGAACTCTATTCATGAGGAAAATAACCTTTCTACTTCAAAAATATTTTCCATTCTTAACATGTCATACAATTTTAAACTAAAAGAAGTTGATTAACAATAAACATGAAAACTTTTAAAGGAAGAATCTTGGAAATAATTTTTTAAAAAATCCATTCATGTCGTATAAGTTAATAAAAACACTCTTCTCGTACTTTTGTCGGAAAAGTCAAAAAGTACCTCGTATGAAAAATGACAAAAGATTCCTTTAATATCTTTTACTAAAAACTCACCGAAGGGTAAAATTAGATTTAAACAATTGTAAATGGATGGAAATAATATTACATATTGTGGAAACATGTATGTGGATGATAAAATACACCCCAGTAAATACCAAAGTATAATCAATCTCGGATAAAAATGAGATTGTGATATTTCCCTTACCTTAGGTCCGATTTTCTTCGTATGTGTCTGAACCTCCTGTATAATGATTTAAATAATGTAATTGACTTAATCCAGAATCATACTAATTGTTATGATATCATATATGGTTCACTTATGGATTTATATTACCCGTTCTTTTGTAAATTCCATGTTAAAGAGCGTTTTGGGTAAATTTGGTTCATTTGTCGTTCGTGTTTTGACTTGTAATTATTCACATGATTACATAGATCATGATTACTTAATTACAGTATATAATAAATGATTTATATATAATATATATTCAGAATATATATATATATATATAATAGATCAGTAAATGGAAAGAAATACACCGTTCATGGAGACGGTATACCGTACGTACGCATGAACGATGTTTTCTTTTCCTTATTAAGTTGAATGGAATTAAGTAGATTACATACATATATATCCAGAATAATTTTAATTATTAATTATTATATATAATTTATAATCATTCATGAATGGTTAATGTGGAGAATGAATCTCATCGCGTCGTGGAGACGGTATTCCGTACGTATGCACGCGCGGTGATTTCATTTTCCGTAGGATGGATAGATGGTGAAATAGTGTTGTTTCATACTTATAATAACATATCAGTATATGTGTGATACTTATGTTATTACTTCATTATGAAACAACTAAATAATAATAAGTGGAAGAAGAAATAAAAATGAACGAATCTGTAATGGGAATTACCTCTTCTTTGAAGCGCCTCTTTGAGATCTCCTCTTAGGGAACTAAAATTGGTCTTTGAGAAAGACCAGAACCTCTAGGATGTTTCTAGGGAAGTGGATAAGGGGATTTTATAGGGTTTTCCCGAGCATGAAGGCTCAAAGTGGTTTGAGGACGAGAGGGAGGAGGTACCCTTTTATAAGGGAGGAGAGGGGCACCTTTGGAATAACAAAAAATATTATTTTATTATAAAGTCATGTTTGGTTTCAAATAGCTCCAAATTGATTTATTTCGAAGCTAAGGTGGGGATGGGTCGAAATTCTCTCATCCAATAGAATTTAGACAAGTTTAGGTCATTATATTAACCGTATCTTTTAGTTTTAACTCTTAGTTAATTATATTGACATTTACCATGTCACTTTATATTTTTATATTATATAGTTAATAAACTTACCATATACATCCATGCGACCCCTCCAAGTTCTTTTTTATTAATATATATAACCTTATATAAGTAATTTGGCCAAACCTTAGATTTTTAGGAATAAAATAACAATTAATAATATAATATTTTGTTTTAAAACTATTTTATGTCAATTTTGACACTATTTAGTAATTTATTTTTGTGAAAGTCATAACAGAATGATTAGTTAGAAACAATTTAATTAAATTAATACTAACATGTTATATTAACGTAGAAAATTAGTTTAATTCACATAAAGTCTCAAATTACATTTATTTTTGTGTTTATAACATCAATTATGTCAACATTTCATTAATAAGTTAATTACTGCGTCATCCATGTGTCATAAATAAATTAAATTATTTAATGACTAAAAATTACAAATAAAATATCATTATGTAGGAAATATTATTAGCTTTATAATGAATATTTACAATCTAATTTATCTTATGTATAACCCTATATTATAAATGTTTTAGTAAATAAACTTTGATTTTAACTCTTTTATCTCTTCTTTGAATTATATAATAATAAATGTCCTAATCTAATCCAAGTGGGCCTAAATGGTCATATTTTCTTCCTAAGGTTGTTTGTGGTCGAATTACACTTATCCAATAGAATTAGTACATGTGTTAGGGTAATAATAATATCATTTTTACCCTTAATTACCCTATTTACTTTTAACCGTGGTAAAAAAAGTAAAAAGTTACTATTCACCAAAAATTATTTTCATTTCATTGAACCACATTTTACTTACTGACATCAACCATGTCTCTCATATTTTTGAAATTCCACTCACAGAAGGGGTAAAATTATGTTTTATGAAAAATTCAGTTTTTTTAACTACCACTTAGTGTTTTCAGTATTCATCAAAAATTGAAAGTTTTCAGAAAAATACCAAAAATTAGGCCTAAGATATATTTAATATTATGAATTCAAAAATGATGTCTATTTTACCAAATTCAAAACATATCGGTTGAATTAATTAATTTAAAAATTAATTTCCGTTTTCAAAACAAATAGCGTGTTCTTAAGAGATAATAACTATCAATTGATTGACAGTTGTTTATGTCTGGTTTAAATGTGAAATTACATCCAATGAACAACATTGTATTTAATTGTAAAAATATATTCTAAATATACATTAAAACCACTCAAATTAATAATTCATCACTAATAATTATTTTGATTAAAAAAATGTTTTTAATTAATATTTAGTAATTTTCACTATTCATCAGAAAATGAAAGTTATCCAAAAAGTACCAAAATTTCACCCTAAGATAATTTCGATATTTTGAATCCAAAAATGAAGTCCATTTTGAAAAATAAAATTTACAAAATTTTAAAAAGTGGTTATTACTATTCATAATGACTAGTTTTAATAATATTTTAATAGCATATCGTTGTTTAGTGAAACTCGGTATTACGTACTACACACGCTATCGAGGAAGGTCGCAATTGAGTGTAATGCAAGGCAAGCCAAGGATGCGTGTTGTGCAAGCTCTTTTTGGTGTAGCGTACAACACAAGACATTAATGAAATTAAAAAGAATATTTTTCATAAAATCTTGTGGTGTTACATTCTACCCCCTTAAAATGAATTTCTCCCTCGAAATTTATCGGGGTTATAAATGGTTTACTATTCAATAGTTTCTTTAATAGACACCCACATCGTAAAAAGGAATACTAAAACCAATCTTTAAAAACAAAAGTATGAAACGTAATAGTTACCTAAATAAACTAATCACTAGGTTTCTACATAGGTGAAAATAAGGATATGGAAGAGAAATCTAACCATCATGTTCTGATGGAGAGTGGTAGAGAACATGGATATGAAAAATCCAACAATCACAAAGCCATAAATTTGTGACGATCTAAGGTACCATCTAATTCATCAAATATAAGATCACTAGGACAACATTTTTGGTTTTCAAGATCATTTCCCAAAAGTTGATGAAATTGGAATTAGAAGAAATACTTTCGTGATTTTGGTATAGTCTCACCTTTTGTCGTTATTTGGACAATTTACACTTCATCTCTTAAAGAAATGAAGTTGAATTTGTCATTCGTGATGTGTTAGCAGAATGATGGGTCATTCCATCTGTCTCAAACAAAAGCTTATAAAAGTTATCAAAAAATACATAAGTCCATCTATAGTGAGATTAATCATATATGGTTCCTAAAATGGACATATACTTCATATATCATACTGCTTAATATAATAAAACTAGTTTATACTAAACAAGGACTTCCTGTAGTCCAGTGGTAGGCGATAAAGGCCGGTCGCACTTCAGTTGTGGGTTCAATTCCCACAGCCTTGTCCGACGCGATGGGCTGTCGCCCGTCCTGCAGGTTGTCCTTTTTTTAAAGACATATTACTCTAACATCCCATCAAAAATATCAAAAAAGTTTTATCCTTAAACATTACTAACATATGTCCAACATAATCCATTCCAATCTTTAGGCTTATCTAAACTACTTCGGTCCAAGCTCATAGTATAAAGAAAATGATCACGTGAATGCCATCATTTATCCCCCATATATCATAAGATATATCTTGTTGGTCAAATTACAAACATGTGAATACCTTAATTATGTATTCTCTTGAAGAATGAATACCCATTGAACCTTAGTGAAAACATGAATGCAGTCAAAAGTTAACTCTTTCCACATACCAAAATCCAAAAATTCTATATACTCAAACCATGATATAACCATCTCCTTATATCAGTCATGAGCTCATGAATACTATCAAACATTTAATTTTCTCCTTATCCCTTCATTATGCGCATATCATATACATTCCAAAAATATCTGAATAACCTTTCATGGATATTGGTACCATTAATCATACACTTTCAAAATTCAAGAAAAGACAACAGTGTAACAATACTTAGATGTCTTAATATTCCATAGTACCATGAGATTACTTATACAACATTACACATTATAAACATGTAATCATTCCACTACATTCTTAAACCATTGACCGAGCTTCAACAATTCTTTCATCTCACATATCATTTTTAGTCTCTTCATCATCATCAACATAAATACTACCCATACGACCATACTGATTCTCTTCATGAGTCTTTCCCTTAGGGAATTGGTTTGCATAATGCCCGTACATTTCACATTTAAAACATTTAACCATTGTTGATGTCGTAGAAATACCATTATCCTCATCCCTGGTGTTAACTGAACCTTTTCCTTTTCACTTACTGGCTTTGTGTCCTTCTTTTCCACACCCAAAACATCTTCCAGTTCCTTTTAAACATTCTCCTTGATGCCTCTTCCCACATGATTTACATAGGGGAAATTGAACTTTCTTTCATCTATGATCACTATGAAACTCCATCTTTCTCTTATTAGCCGAGTCAGGAAACTTAACAAATTTTACATTATTGATCATGTTATGAGATTTCTGATTCGGCATAATAATGATGTTTGGACTTCCAAATTCCATTTCATTTGGTTGCTCATGAAGATTATCATTCCATTGTCCATCATATCCTCCATTATCGTGAATCATCTTGTTTCCAGCCATTTTCTAAAACCCAAAAAGAATAGTGTGAGAGGAAAAAATCATAATAAATGGGGAGTAAATTCAATATCTAACATCTTTGGTTTAATCTAATATTGTTTACATAGTTCTAGGACTATATCCTATACGTATACTTATCTTTAGGGACATCCCTAGACATAGCTTAGAAATATCTCTAGGGATCTCACTAAAGTTCTCGCATCCTAATTTCCAAAGGTTGACTAAACATTTCCTCTGATACCAACTGTAGAGACCCTAATCTTGACGTACATGGACATTACATTACTTTTGCGGAATACATAGTACATAACAAAAACACACACACAAGGACCATAATAGTTTAGTTTCTTTGGAAACTTGGAACGTAATCTTCTAATCATGGTGAAAGATCTTCAACATCTCCCATAAAGATATTACTTTTTTTATACCTAAAACCTTTTTTATATCCTGGGGAAAAGAAAACATAAAAGGGTGAGCACAAATGCTCAGTAAGGGTAAACAAAAGAGATATCAATAACATCATATTCATAAGAACATAACATTCTGGAACTCTTAACCTGCAAAAAAGATCATAATATCATAACATGGGATAAATCATAGTAGTGAAATGTAATCCCAATAATCATAACTTAAAACATGAATCTTTGTGGCATACACACATAATCATAGAGAATCATTTCTTATTAGTCAAGAGTCATTTCCAAGACTATCTTAGTGGACAATGTCCCTTTCTGAACCAAGTTCACTCCTCGTTTCAGTCCTATTTCACTGAACCGGTATAACCTACCGTTCCAGCCATGTCTATCTCATGAGATATAAAATATTTACCCAATTCATTGGGGGGAGATATAGGTCCCACCCATCTCATAATGATACCATTATTATGTGTGCCACAAAATCATAAACCATAGATCATAGCATAACCCATGTAATAAAAATGGGAATCTTTAAACATCGTGACATCATAAAAAAAATTCATATAAGATAAAAGAATTCATAAAAATATTTCCAACACAACATAATAAAATCCATGTAATAATAGGGATAGAAACATAACCCTTTATTATCTTAGATGGAAAATAATTTTGATAAAACACTTTAACTCCATTCATGATGAAAATATCCTTTCTACTTCAATAACATTTTTCTTTCTTAACATGTCATAAAATTATATACTAAAAGAAGTTGATTAAAAATAAACATGAAAACATGTAAAGGAAGATTCTTGGAAATAATTTTTTTTAAAATCCATTCATGTCGTATAAGTTAAAAAAACACTCTTCTCGTACTTTTGTCAGAAAAGTCAAAAAGTACCTCGTATGAAAAAAGACAAAAGATTCCATTCATATCTTTTACTAAAAACTCACCAAAGGGTAAAATTGTATTTAAACAATCGTAGATGGATGGAAATAATATTACACATTGAGGAAACATGGATGTTGATGATAAAATACACCCTAGTAAATACCTAAGTATAAACAATCTCAGATAAAATGAGATTGTGATATTTCCCTTACCATAGGTCCGATTTGCTTCGTATGTGTCCGAACATCCTGTAGAATGATTTAAATAATGCCAGAATCATACTCATTGTTATGATATCATATATGATTCACTTATGGCTTTATATTACTCGTTCTTTTGTAAATTCCATGTTAAAGAGTGTTTTGGGTAAAATCGTTTCATTTGTCATCCGTGTTTTGACTTGTAATTATTCATATGATTACATAGATCATGTTTACTTAATTACAGAATATAAAAAATTATTTATATATAATATATATTCAGAATATATATATATATATATAATAGATCAGTAAATGGAAAGAAATACACCGTTCATGGAGACGGTAGACCGTACGTACGCATGAACGCTGTTTTCTTTTCCTTATTTAGTTGAATGGAATTAAGTAGATGACATAAATATATATCCAGAATCATTTTCATTATTAATTATTATATATACTTTATAATCATTCATGAATGGTTAATGTGGAGAATGAATCTCATCGCGTCATGGAGACGGTATTCCGTACGTACGCACACGCGGTGATTTCATTTTCCGTAGGATGGATATATGGTGAAATAGAGTTCTTTCATACTTATAATAACATATCAGTATATAAGTGATACTTATGTTATTACATCATGATGAAATTACTAAAGAATAAAAAGTGGAAGAAGAAATACAGATGAAAGAATCGGTAATGGGCATTACCTCTTCTCTGAAGCGCCACTTTGAGATGTCCTCTTAGGGCGCTAAATTTGGTCTTTGAGGAAGACCAGAACCTCTATGATGTTTCTAGGGAAGTGGAGAAAGGAATTTGGCAGGGGTTGGCCGAGCATGAAGGCTCAAAGTGGTGTGAGGAAGAGAGGGAGGAGGTGCCCTTTTATAAGGGAGGAGAGGGGCACCTTTGGAATAACAAAAAATATTATTTTATTATAAAGTCAAGTTCGGTTTTAAATAGCTCCAAATTGATTTATTTCGAAGATAAGGTGGGGCTGGGTCGAAATACTCTCATCCAATAGAATTTAGACATGTTTAGATCATTATATTAACCTTATCTTTTAGTTTTAACTCTTAGTTAATTAGATTGACATTTTCCATGTCACTTTATATTTTTATATTATATAGTTAATAAACTTACCATATACATCCAAGAGACCCCCAAGTTGTGTTTCATTAATATATATAACCTTATCTAAGTCATTTGGCCGAACCTTATATTTTTAGGAATAAAAGAAACAATTAATAATATAATATTTTTTTGAAAAACTATTTTATGTCAATTCTACCACTATTTAGTAATTAATTTTTGTGAAAATCATAACAGCATGATAGGTTCGAAAAAAGTTAATTAAATCAATACTAACATGTCATATTAACCTATAAAATTAGTTTAATTCATAAAAAGTCTCAAATTACATTTATTTTGGTGTTTATAACATCAATTATGTCAATATTTCATTAATAAGATAATTACCGCATCATCTTTGTGTCATAAAAAAATTAAATTATTTAATGTCTAAAAATTACAAATAAAATATCATTATTTTTGAAATATTATTAGCTTTATAATGAATATTTACAATAGAATTTATCTTATTAATAACCCTATATTAAAAATGTTTTAGTAAATAAACTTTGATTTTAACTCTTTTATCTTTTCTTTGAATTAAATAATAATAAATGTCCTAATCTAATCCAAGTGGTCCTAAATGGTCATATTTTATTCCTAAGGTTGTTTTTGGTCGAATTGAACTTATCCAATATAATTAAGACATGTGTTTGGGTAATAATAATAACATTTTTACCCTTAATTACCCTATTTACTTTTAACCGTGGTAAAAAAAAGTAAAAAGTTACTATTAACCAAAAATTATTTTCACCTCATTGAACCACATTTTACATACTGACATCAACTGTGTCTCTCGGAATTTTGAAATTACACTCACAGAAGCGGTAAAATTATGTTTTATGAAAAATTCAGTTTTTTTAACTACCACTTAGTGGTTTCACTATTCATCAAAAATTGAAAGTTTTCATAAAAATACCAAAAAATAGGCTTAAGATATATTTGATATTATGAATTCAAAAATGATATCTATTTTACCAAATTCAAAACATATCATTTGCATTAATTAATTTAAAAATTAATTCTCGTCGTCAAAACAAATAGCGTGTTCTTAAGAGATAATAACTATCAAAAGATTGACAGTTGTTTATGTCCGGTTTAAATGTGAAATTACATGCAATGACCAACGTTGTATTTAATTGTAAAAATATATTTTAAATATAATTTAAAACAACTCAAATTAATAATTCATCACTATTAATTATTTCGATTCAAAAAATTGTTTTTAATTAAAATTTAGTAATTTTCACTATTCATCAGAAAATGAAAGTTATCCAAAAAGTACCAAAATTTCACCCTAAGCTAATTTCGATATTCCAAATCCAAAAATGAATTCCATTTTGAAAAATAAAATTTACAAAATTTAAAAAAGTGGTTATTACTATTCATAATGGCTAATTTTAATAATATTTTAATAGCATATCGTTGTTTAGTGAAACTCGGTATTGCGTACTACACACGCTATCGAAGAAGGTCGTGATTGCGTGTAATGCAAGGCAATTCAAGGATGAGTGTTGTGCAAGATCTTTTTGGTGTAGCGTACAACACAAGACATTAATGAAATTTAAAAAAATAATTTTCATAAAATCTCGGGGTGTTACACCTACATTCTAATGTCATGCAATATTTTGATTGTTTTTGTGACCAAGGATGCTTAATAACTATCATTGGTCGAGAGGATGGGATTCAAGGATCATAAAACCATTTTTAGGGTAATTATTACCTACTCTAGGAATCTCATATAGATTTAATATATGTTTATGGATCCTTTTTTAATTCCCAAGTATGATGTGGGTCTCCCTATAATTAACAACTAAGTATTATCATGAAAAAAATTCAAGATCATTTTTATGTATATGAGGTTCTTCAATGATAGAGGTATCTGTATGTATCTGAGGTTCCCCATCAATGTTATCACCTTATCTATGAATTATAGAATCTTCAGTTACGATGATGCTAGTTTTCTAGACTCATAGTGGGGAACTACGGAGTGTATTGTCATCCAGAGAGATGAAATTTATTACAATGTTAGGGGTGGAACCCATAAATGGGATTCCAATTTATCCATCTAAAAGGAATCAAATCCCACAAAGTTTTATGCCACTTATTAAGAAACATCATACCTTTTAAGGATATAGGATAAGGACCTAACCACATATTTTAACGTCATGTGGAAAGGACACATATGTATAAGGTTCCTAGACAATTTATTATGTGGGGATTATGTTGAAATGGATCAGTGAACCTGCAAGGAAGATAGATTAATTTTTTTAATTATACCCTGTTATGAAGGTTGGAATGAGGGAACATGGTTTATTTGAAATGGTAGAGTTTGGACCTAAATGAGGCTTCTTATGTATCCCAATTGGATGGGAATCAAATACCACATAGTTCAGTGGGTCATGCAAGAGAGTATGAACCTTGAAGAGGATAATTTGGGGATTATTACTGAAAAGGATTCCCTGGAAAGATAGAAAGAGGGATATATCAACTCATGGTGGTTTGAATGATTGTTCTAGGGATTACTACTAAGAAGGATTCCTAGATTAAGGTTATTATTATTGGGGATTAATCCTCAGTTGGATGCCCATTGAGTGTAGGACCAATGTGGGCATGCTACGTATCCTTTGTGTAACTAGAATTAGAGTTCTCATAGTTTATGAAATGGAATGATTCATATATATTTCATGAACACAATTATACTCTAATCCCACATGATTCATGATAGGTTTGAGAAACAAGGGGAAAAGGAAGATCTGATATGCAACACAATCTAATTTTTTTCATAGGTGGACATATATGTAAATACTAAAAGGATAGAGAGGGGGAATTTAATGTGCCCAAATACTATGTGCCCTCTTCTTATGATCGAAGATAATAGGGTGATTGTGGAAGAGGCTGAGTGTATGACAGTTCCCTCTCTTTAGTTTACCCTTGAATGTTTCCAAGCTACGAAAAATGAAGGGAGGAATCTGGAGAGAGGGTAGAGGGCTTGGGTGTTGATCCCCTTTCCAACCTAGTGGTGAGGAGGTGGAGAGGATAAATTTTGATAACTCCTTCAATATTGTATAGAGAATTACTCCAGGAGGGATTCCGTAAAATTCATCCAATAAAAAATGGAGGAGGATATCATTAAATTTCAAAATGAAATGCATGTGTAATACTCACTCTCCTTATCTGGAACAAGATGCTCTGAGTCTCAGAAATGAGAAGTGGAGGCCATGGTCCTGGCCCTAGTATCCATGATTTTGAAATCACTAACACAATCTATATGTTGGGGTTTTTCTAGACTGTAGGTATACACACTCACATGAATTCTACAAAACCCATCCAACCAACCAGACATGCGTCAAAAACCACTAACTATAGGATACACACCCAAATGGAGACATACATGAATACCACATTCCATGGTTGTATAAATCATGAGGAATCAATGGAGGTTTCATATTATTTCCTTTCAGATAAGGGATCCAAATAAATACCATCACATCGATTAGTGTATTATAAATTGTACTAAATAGTCACTCATGCAGGTCATGTGTTCTGGTTCTTTTTTAGGTATTGGGATGTACTGAATTTTTTTTGTACAGGGGGTGGAATAGGCCTATGAAAACTGAATGTTCCTTGAGTGATGGACAACATGGGAAACTAAACATGGGTAAGGATTTTTCTTAAGCCCCATGGGCCTCCTCTGGTGTCCTTGGACGGGACTTGTGTAGGTCCTTCATAAAGGAAGGGGACTCAGAGAGGTGGTTTCCTATTAGAGTAAAAGGGGTACTCACACAAGTTCTCTGTGATTGATACATTGAGGGGGCTTTTATATCTCTTCTCCGGTTTTATTCTTTTTTATAAAATTATTTGTAGGGATACATGAGAAATTTTTGAGGACCTAGATGAAGGTGTTGTGAAATGTGATCATTGGAGACTCTTTAGATTTTTTAGATATTCAAATGTAGAACCTTGGGGTCCTATTTTTAGTAATGTATGGGACCCTGGTCAATGGATGTTTTTCACCCAGGTCCTAAGAAAATGTCCATAGAATAGGTTTTCTATGTTGGTTGGCTTTACCTTTGGTTCCATGCTGGGAAATTGGAATTGGTCTCCTATTGTGTAGGACTTGGGCATAGGCCTTGGTTGTATCTTTTGGGCATAGGTCTCTTTGATCCATCTTGGTTCCCTACAAGGCTTTAACATATTAAATGTATTTTTTTAATATTTTGATTTTCATTGATGAAATGAAGTGTCAATAGTTATTTAATGGATTTTAAAAAAAATCTATCATTTTTTGGAAATTATGATTTTTTGTCATCTTAAAAGGGGTTTAGGGTTTTTATGGTATTTATGGAATTTCATGGTTTTTCTGGTATTTTTAGATATTTGGGGTTTTAGGGATTGTATGGGTATTATGGTTTTTTTTGACCTCACCTGTTTTGATAATCCCAATTATGTGTTCATATATTATGCTATTCTCAATTACTGATGATTTACATTTTAATTCTTTCAAATTAGTGATCAAGTTAATAATAATGTTTAAATAATCTCTGATTTATGTTAATCTTGACTATCCTTGTTTATACATGCTTTGAAACAATTCTAAGTCAATTAGATGTGGTTTGCACGATAGCCAGAGCTACCGATAGCCAGAGCTACCGATAGCCAGAGCTACCGATAGCCAGAGCTACCGATGCACAAAGAGCTACCGATGCATAAAGAGCTACCGATGCACACAGAGCTACTGATGCACACAAAGAGCTATCGATGCATAAAGAGCTACCGATGCACATAGAGCTACCGATGCACACAGAGAGCTACCGATTCACACAGAGCTACCGATGCACACAGAGCTACCAATGCACACAGAGCTACCGATGCACAGAGGGATTCCGATAAGAGCTACCGATAAGAGCCACCGATAAGAGTTTGAAGAGATACCGATGGAAGATCCCTACACCGAGTCAACCATACACGTCTACAAACAAACGGCTACCTATAATGAACTGCGGAGTCAAATCCTATATCCTCGACCCTATTTGTTTATTATACTAACAGTTACATTTGTTACTTTTGATGCATTTAATGTTATTAAATGATTTGTGTTGCCATTTCAGGAAACCGTACCAAGTACGATCGAAAAGCATAATCATTACTCCTCAGAAAAACAAAAATAATTGACATAAAAAGGACATCGTGTTGTATCAAAAAGAGAGAGAGACACTAGACCAAAAGAAGATCAAGCACACAGAACATACTGGCGATCAAGCTCAAAACGTGCCAAGAACAACTAGAGAACTTGCACTCAGAGACTACTACTACCAGCCTCCAGAACATAGAGCATACATCGAGAAATCTATGCTAAATAAGAACCACACAAAACTCATCATTCTTTGAGCCTATAAGCAAGCTGAACCTGGAAGTCAAGGAAGCAGATGGTACACTGTTTTCTAGACAAAAACCAGAAGAAAACTCAGAACGAATTCTAATCAACAAAAGTAGTTGAGAGCTGCACGAAGATCACTAGAGCCTTTTCTAATCTCTAAATCTTTATCTCTGTGATTTAATTTTTACATTACGAGCAGTGTGTGTTATCTTCTGTATTTTACACACACACTGTCTCCTGAACCTTAACTGGAGGATTTGAAAATCCTCACTCACTATCTTTTCATTCTTTTTCCCACTGTGGATAGTGGTAGAGGTTATGTGTGAGCTGGTCAGCTGGTTGCTGTTGTTTTGTTTCCCACGGATAACAGTGGTAGAGGTCTTGGACCTGGACAGTTGTAAACTGTTGAACCCCGATCCAGGGTGTGGATCATCCTTATATAATCTTTTGAGAGGACTAAGTCTCGACTTGAGACTAAACCTCTTGGTTAACTCTTCTATGTTTTTAGTTAAAGTTTATATCCATACAATACATATCTATTTCATATTCCGTTGCTATTATTTTGAAATATAATTTATTTTCAAGGCTACTTTGATAGTTAAACTCGCAAGTGTTTATATTTATTGTAAACCAGTAAGTTAGATTCAAAAGTTAAATTAATCATAAGATTAAGTTAACTGAGATCTAATCAATCTTTGAGAAACTAATTGAACCTTTATAATCTGTATAAATTCAATACAGTTTAATCTGTTTTTGAAATTAAGGATTTTAATAGAAATTGTTTTTAGCAGAAATTTTAATTGGAACTCAATTCACCCCCCTCTTGAGTTTCCACTCCGACCAACATTTGGTATCAGAGGGTTTATTAATACTGTCTAAATTACTCTGTTTTCAACTGTGATTTTAGTTGTATTTTAATGTTCTTAAAATTTCTATTATTTCTAAATTTTTTATCTCTTTAAATTTTGTTTATAATGGATAATAGACTTGAGGGTGCTGCTAATAACCGGCCACCTTTTTTTAATGGAAATAACTATGCTCAATAAAAACTTAAAATGAAAATTCATCTAGAAATAATGAGTTTTGATATTTGAAATGCTATTGAATCTGAATATAAAGTTCCCACTACTGATAGATCTGCTTGGGATGAACCTACAAAGACTGCTTACAATAATAATTGTAAAGCTATGAATGCTCTGTACTGTTCTCTAAGAGATGATGAATTTAATAGAATTTATGCATGTAAAACTGCTTTTGAAATTTGGGATACCTTGGCTGTTTCTCAGGAAGGAACAACAAATGTTAGAGAAATGAGATTAAACACTTATACTATTAAATATGATAATTTCAAAATGAAGACTGATGAACCTATTTCTGACATGTATCTTAGGTTCAATGAGATAGTAAACACAATGAGCTCACTCGGAAAGATTGTTCATGCAAAAGAACAAATTATGAGAATACTAAGATGTTTGCCAGATAGATGGAGAGGTATATCCATTTCAATTAGAGAATCATGTGACATTGGAACACTGCCTGTCAAGGAGTTAATTGGTAAGCTGATGATGTATGAAGAAGAGCTTAAAGTAAATAATGAAGAAGATGAGGAACCCAAAAGAAAATCTGTAGCGTTTAAAACTACTGCCTTTAAGAGTAAAGACAAGGATAAACTACAAATGGAGACTGAGAGTTCAATGAGTGAAAATTCCGAATCTGACAGTGATGCCGAGATGGCTCAAATAGCCAGGAGATTCAAGAAGTTTTATAGGAAAAAGAAATTCTTTAGGAAAATGAATTACAAAGGAAAGTATGATCAACAAGGAAAATGGAAAAAGGATTGGAAGAAGGCTGACAGGACTGATGAAGTTGTCTTCTATGAATGAAAGCAAAAAGGACATATCAAAGCAGACTGTCCAAAGTTAAAATTCAAAAAGATATATGATTACAAAGACAATAAGTACAAGAAAGCCATGAAGGCTACTTGGAGTGCTTTAGAAGACAGCACTAGTGAAGCTGAATCTTCAGACTCTGGAAGGAATCGAGCCAACATGTGTTTCATGACAAATACTTCTGAGGTAACATCTGACACTCCTGTTTTAAATTCATATTATTCTGGAGATGATTCTGATTCAGAAAACATGTCAAAATCTAAACTATTTGAGTACTGTGATATGTTGGAAGAAACCTGTAATGAGCTTAAAGACAAATACAAAGGTTTAAAGAAACAGTATTCTTTAAGTTTTAAGCATAAATCTGATCTTGATATAGAAAAGGAAAAGAATGCTCAACTACAAAAGGAAAATACAGAACTAAAACTGTCAAATGAGCAACTTATAAAGGACTTAGAAAAATTCACAAATGGAAAGGATGATTTAACTCAAATGCTAGGAAAGCAAGTTGCACCTATATATGCTTCTGGTTTGGGATACCAACCTGGACAGAGACAGTTCACTAGAACCCGATTTATTCCTAAGTCTGGAAAATATTCTGCTAGTTCCAGTTTTGGAAATTCATATGCTTCAACAGGTTGTTCACATGGTTATAGACCAAATAAAGTTTATCTTTCATAATCTGTTGTTTCTGTTAATTGTATGGGACCCATAAAACAAATTTGGGTACCTAAGGCCCTGATTGCTAACCTATCTGGACCCAAGAAAATCTGGGTACCAAAGTCATTTCCTGTTTAAATCTATTTTATAGGAGACCTGCTTGAAGAGATGTCACAAGAAGATATGGTATTTAGACAGTGGGTGCTCAAGACACATGACTGGATATTATTCTTGCTTCAAGAGCTTAATAAAGGTTGATGGAGGTCATGTCACCTTTGGTGACAACTCTAAAGGAAAAATCATCGGCCTAGGCCAGATTGGTAACACTGACTCAGTATTAATTTCTAAAGTTTTATTCGTTGATGGACTTAAATATAACTTGCTTAGGATATCTCAATTATGTGACGATGGGTTCAATGTCATGTTTGAAAATGACTTGTGTGATGTTTTTAACTCCAAAAACTCTTTAGTATTTTTTGCTCTAAGGAATGAAAATGTTTATGCTGTTGATTTAAATTCTTTATCCAAACAAAATATTTCTTGTTTGAATGCTTTTCATAAAGAATCTTGGCTATGGAACAGAAGACTAGGACACTGCAACATTCACTCACATAGAAAACTGGCTAGGAAAAACGTAGTTAGAGACTTACCTAAATTAGAATTCCCAAATGAAAAAGTGTGTAATCCCTGTCAAAAGGAAAAACAACACAATGTTTCTTTTAAATCAAAAAAAGAAGTATCAACTTCTCAACCACTTGAGTTGGTTCACATGGATTGGTTTGGACCATCAAGAGTTTCTAGATTAAATGGGAAGCATTATGTCTATGTCCTTGTAGATGACTTTTCTAGATATACTTGGGTATACTTTCTAGCTCACAAAATTGAAGCTTGTCCTTACTTTATTAAATATTCCAAGTCTGTAGAGAACCTTAGTGGACTTAAGATTAAAACCCTAAGAAGTGATCATGGTCGTGAGTTTGAAAATCATGAGTTTGAATCTTATTGCTCACACAGTGGCTATAGTCACAATTTTCATGCCCCTAGGACACCCCAACAAAATGGTGTAGTAGAAAGGAGAAACCGAACCCTTCAAGAAATAGCTAGAACCATGCTCAATGAATATGAAAAGCCTATTTACTTTTGGGCTGAAGCTATTAATACAGCTTGTTATGTTATCAATAGAGTCTTGATCAGACCTGTTCTTAAGAAAACCCCTTATGAGATGTGGAACAATAGAAATAATAAGGTTAATTACTTTAGAGTTTTTGGTTGCAAAGTATTTTTACTTAATACTAAAGATAATCTGGATAAGTTTGCTCCCAAAAGCGATGAAGGAATTTTTCTGGGTTACTCTATTTCAAGTAAATCATATAGAGTTTTCAATAAGAGAACCAAATGTGTGGAAGAATCTGTTCACATCAAATTCGATGAAACTGTTCCACATGAGCCTAAAACCTCACTTGAGAATCTTGAACATGATTTGTCTATTCTGGACCATAATGATAAATCTAAAGAACCTGTAATAAAAACATCCAGTTCTGGACTTTCTCCAGAATCTGCTTCTGTTGAACCCGAACCTATAGGTGAACCTGAAGTTTCTAGTCCAACCTTTACCAAATCGACTAAGATTCTAAGGAATCATCCTTTAGATGCTATTGTTGGTAATCTTGACAGAGGAACACAAACTAGAGCTTCTCTAAGGAACCAGGTTGAACATCAAGCTTTTCTGTCACAGCTAGAACCCAAAAATATCAATGATGCTATCAATGATGAATTCTGGGTAATAGCCATGAAAGAAGAGTTGAATCAATTTGAAAGAAACAAAGTCTGGGAATTAGTTGACAGACCCAAGGACACCTTGACAATAGGAACAAAATGCGTTTTTAGAAATAAAGTTGATGAATCAGGAAACATAGTTAGAAACAAAGCTAGACTAGTTTCACAGGGATATAGTCAAGAAGAGGGTATAGACTATGGAGAAACTTTTGCACCTGTAGCTCGACTGGAATCTATTAGGATCTTACTTGCATATGCATCACATCTGAATTTCAAGTTATATCAAATGGATGTTAAAAGTTAATTTCTAAATGGTTTTATAATTGAAGATGTTTTTGTGGAACAACCACCTGGATTTACAAACCCTCATTTTCCAAATCAAGTTTTTAAACTTTCTAAAGCTTTATATGGTTTAAAACAAGCTCCAAGAGCTTGGTATGATAGACTCAACAATTTTCTTATTTCAAAAGGTTTTACTAAAGGGATTGCTGATCCAACTCTTTTTATTAAAAGTATTTCTAAAGATGTATTAGTTGTACAAATCTATGTTGATGATATTATATTTGAATCTTCTAAACACTCTTTATGTACTGATTTTTCAAAAATTATGCAAAATGAATTTGAAATGAGCTTAATGGGAGAGCTTAAGTATTTTCTTGGTTTTCAAATTTTTCAAACTAGAGATGGAATTATTTTAAATCAAAGTAAGTATACAAAAGATCTTTTAAAACGTTTTGGATTGGATAGCATTAAGGAAAATGATACACCTATGAGTACTACCTGTAAGTTGGATACAGATGAAGCTGGGAAACCAGTGGATCAAACCAATTACAGAGGTATGATTGGGAGCTTACATTATCTTACTGCTAGTCGACCAGACATTATGTTCAGTGTATGTATGTGCGCTAGATTTCAAGCTAATCCTAAAGAATCACACTTACTGGCTGTTAAAAGGATTTTTAAATATCTTAAGCATACTGTACATTTAGGTTTGTTTTATCCAAAAGGACATTCATTTGACCTAACTAGCTATTCAGATGCTGACTTTTCTGGATGTAAGTTAGAAAGGAAGATCACATCTGGAACATGTCATTTACTTGGGAAATCACTAGTGTCACGGTGTAGTAAGAAACAGAACTCAGTTGCATTGTCTACTGCCGAAGCAGAGTATATAGCTGCTGGTAGTTGCTGTGCACAAATTATGTGGATGAAACACCCTTTATTGGACTATGGATTTGAGTTTAAACATGTTTCAATTAACTGTGACAACACTAGTGCAATAAACATATCTAAGAACCCTGTATCTCACTCTAGAACCAAACACATAGATGTAAGACATCATTTTCTGAGAGATCATTATCAAAAAGGTGATATTACTCTTGAATTTATTGTCACTGAACATCAATTGGCCGATATTTTCACTAAACCTTTAAGTTCTGATAGGTTAAGATACATTAGGCACGAGCTGGGGATGATCAATTCTCACCGATGTTGAAATTCTCACCGATGATCAATTCTCACTGATGATGAAATTCTCACCGATGATCAATTCTCACCGATGCTGAAATTCTCACCGATGATCAATTCTCACTGATGTTGAAATTCTCACCGATGATCAATTCTCACCGATGTTTAAATTCTCACCGATGATCAATTCTCACCGATGTTGAAATTCTCACCGATGATCAACTCTCACTGATGTTGAAATTCTCACCGATGATCAATTATCACCGATGTTGAAATTCTCACCGATGATCAATTCTCACCTATGTTGAAATTCTCACGGATGATCAATTCTCACCGATGAAATGTTTTAAAACTTATTTCTTCCACCAAGAATATGAATCGTTTTTTTTTACTTTATTCATTTATTTAAGATTCTTACATGATAAAGCTAAGCCTAAACCGCTTCTCACTCCACTGGACCCAAAACCTTTCACCTTTGAATCCTAGCTCCCTAATCGACTAAGAACCCTAAATCCGTGATGGCAAAAACCAAGATTCCTGCTAGCAGAGATGACAGTGTATAGCCTAAAACAAAGAAGCAGAAAGTGCATCAAGAATCTCGTGGAAGTAATGTCAGAACTAGATCGGGAAAGCGACCAGTAAACCCTCATTTGCAGAATAGAGATATTGTGATTGAAAAAGAGATTTGCGTAGATTGGCTGCTACCAAGCAAGTCGTTGGTGCATGAAATTCTGGAAGATCAGAGATGGGTAGATTGTTTTTCAAATAACAATGGTCCCTACTACCCGAAGTTAGTGAAACAGTTCTACGAATTTGTAAGCTTTGAGAAGTCTGAGAATGAGAATTGGGTAAGTTCTTTTTTAAATGGAAAAGAAATGTCGTTTTCTTCAGTAGAGTGGGAAAAATGTTTAAAAGTCCCACATGAAGGTGTATCCGGGTATGTCTCAAGAGAAATTCCACCTACCAGTAACATATTTGACTATGAGACCGCTTTAAAAGAACTAACGGGTAATGGAAGTCAAAGGCAAGTGGTTGCTACTGAATTGGATGGAGAGAACAGACTGCTTTTCAAATTTGTTCAACATGTTTTGATACCGAGGAGAGGAGATTTTTCTAATCTGAGATATCAAGATATTTATCTTCTACATCTGTTAAGACATGGTGTGAATGTTAATCTGTGCAGACTATTGTTGAGTCAAATGGAAGACATGATTAGGCTGAAATCAATGACTAATGCTTTATTCTTTTCCAAAATGATCTCTGTGATGATAAAAGTGAAAGGGATAGCTGAGTCTCAGGATGAGACAGTTGTAGTTAAGAATAACTTCTGTATCACTACTACATTTTGTAAGTACATGAAAATCAATTGGAACCCGTGGAAAGGATAATGGGTCAGTGATGACCAGAAGGTGTATGATAAATTCAATCCTGTGGTTACCCTTCAAGGCCAAAGGATAAAAGAGATCCAGGTTTACGATCTGATGAAGAGGAACCCGAGTACAGTGATGAGTCAGAAGAAGAAGACGAAGAAGAAGAAGAAGAGGAAGAAACTCCTATGGATATTGGAGGAGATCCAAACTTTCCCCCAAGTCCTGTTACTGAGTTTGTATACTCAAGAAAAGGAAACGTAGAGGAATTGTTATCTATTTATGAGGAAGACCAGCCAGTTCCTCAACAAGAAGGAGAAAAAGAGAATGTATCTGAATCATCTGAATCTGCTAGGTTGAGTCTGAGTCAATTGATTGAAAACTCAGTTGTGCCTACTGATGAAGTAGAAAAAGAAAGATAAGAAGCTGTACCTGTTTCAGAAAATCTCTTTACTACTGCTGAGATGGAAGTTGTTGTGGAAGATTCTGATGAAGAAAGACCAGCAGAGAATGTAGTTGTTGTACATAAGAATGCACCCATTGAGGGGGAGCATCATTCCAATCATGGAAATATTATAGTGGCTGTTGAGATTAAAGACTGGGTAGAAGACCCATGTTTTATATTCTGTGGTTTGGATTATCCTGATTCGGATAATGAAGTATCCTTGAATAGACCAAAGATCAGCTAGGACATCAATTCTGAGTTATTACCTGATGATGTGGTCCGATTACATGATTTAGATGTGCTGAAAGAAAATCTCAAAGTCAGATTTGTAGAAGAAGTAAAGACAATGGAATCTTTTTTAGTTTCCTCGATTCAATCAGTCATGAATGATTCAGTAGTCAGCTTAGCTTCTGCAAGAGTATCTACTACAGTTGCTCCTACTGATTTTGTTACAAAATCTGATCTCGAATCCCTGAAGCATGAGCTGAAAGAATCCTTCAGTGCCTCAGTTACTGAGATGACGAACTGTTTTCGTGAAGAAATGAAGTTGTTAGAACAATCTCTTGAGCTTTCTATTGGTTTCAATCTGTCAAATTTTATGGGGGAGATAATGGAAGCAGTCAAACAGTTCCAGACCCAATCCTCTAGAATAGAATCAGATCTTGAAGCCTTAAAGAAGTCTGTTACTGCTTTAGATTCTTACATGAGCTCAAAGCCTCAACCTGATAAGGATTTAGCCTATGTGAAAAGTGTTGTAAGCCAAATGGTCTCAGTATTTGAAGATTTCAAATCTTATATAAAGGATCATGTTAAAAATCAGGACTCTTAACTGCAAACTCTGATTAGTGGTTTGACCAAAAGTTTCAAAGAAACTGTATCTTTCTCGGTTGGTCCTCTAGCTTCAAAAAATGCATTTGATTTGAATCAATTACGAGCTATGATTAAGGAGGAGCATGGTTCTACTTCAACCAGTGGCTCTGTGGACTCATCAGATCTAAGCCGAGTAGTGCTCTCTACAAGAGATTTAGTCAAGGAAATAGTGACAATCGTCCACAACCATATGAAAGAGGCCTCTGCCTCTCAAGAGAAAATCAAGAACAAGGTGGATTATTATTTCCAAAGGGTTTTTACCAAGCAACAACTCACCCATCATTTCATGCTGATGTTGGAAAACATGAAGTTACCCCCTGTAACTCAAGCCTTCCGAGAACAAGTGAGCAAGCTAAGACAGCTGACTCCTGCCTTAGAAAAATTTATGGTGAACAAAGATGATTTTATATCTTCTATGGAAAGAGGGGGAGGAATCATTATGGATTTCAGAAATCTATTGCTGCCCTTTTTGCATGTTGATGCCAGACCAGTTATTGTCCCTCCTGCCTTGCCTGCCTCTACCTCTACTGAGTCTCCAGTCCAGATGACTCCTGCTCAGGCCATCCGAAGCCTCACACCTATGATCACTCAACAAACTTCCCAATACAGGCTAGGCATTGTATCAGTGGTTCAACCTCCTGTGATCATTTCTGGGATTCCAGAGCCCTCACTCACATCCTCACCACCTGCTTCCTCTTCTGATCCAAAAGGGAAATCTCATGTTGAAGATCCGGATTGCTGAAGTGGCCAGGCTGTTTGATAGGAATTTTTTTTCTTTTATATTCTGTTTATGTATGTTTTGTCTGGCCTAATACAAATTCTTTTCTTTACACTATCTCTGTTTCTCAGTTTTCTCTGTCTGCTTTCCCACTTTTTGATTATCACAAAGGGGGAGAAAATTATAAAGGTGGGGAACAAATATAAAGAGAGGGGGGGAAATATCAAAGGGGAGAAATTTTGAGCCTTTTCTACTATTCTTACATTTCCTTCTTTGGTACCAATTCTTTCAAAGCTTATCTCTGATACTATTGTATTTAATACTTCCTATGATAATTTTTGATCTATTTCATTCTATTACTATTTCCTCTATTTCCTCTAATTTCTTTCTTTGAGAAATTAGAATATAAACGTTATATTCTCTTATATATATTCTCACTATTTTTGGTCATATCATAAGTTGTGATTATCAAAAAGGGGTAGATTGTTGACCTCACCTGTTTTCATAATCCCAATTATGTGTTCATATATTATGCTATTCTCAATTACTGATGATTTACATTTTAATTCTTTCAAATCAGTGATCATGTTAATAATAATGTTTAAATAATCTCTGATTTATGTTAATCTCGATTATCCTTGTTTATACAAGCTTTGAAACAATTCTAAGTCAATTAGATGTGGTTTGCATGATAGCCAGAGCTACCGATATCCAGAGCTACCGATAGCCAGAGCTACCGATAGCCAGAGCTACCGATAGCCAGAGCTACCGATAGCCAGAGCTACCGATAGCCAGAGCTACCGATAGCCAGATCTACCGATGCACAAATAGCTACCGATGCATAAAGAGCTACCGATTCACACAGAGCTACCGGTGCACACAAAGAGCTACCGATGCATAAAGAGATACCGATGCACACAGAGCTACCGATGCACACAGAGAGCTACCGATGCACACAGAGCTACCGATGCACACAGAGCTACCGATGCACACAGATCTACCGATGCATAGAGAGCTACTGATAAGAGCTACCGATAAGAGCCACCGATAAGAGATTGAAGATCTACCGATGGAAGATCCCTAAACCGAGTCAACCGTACACATCTATAAACAAACGACTACCTATAATGAACTTCGGAGTCAAATCCTATATCCTCGACCCTATTTGTTTATTATACTAATGGTTACATTTGTTACTTTTGATGCATTTAATGTTATTAAATGATTTGTGTTGCCATTTCAGGAAACCGTACCAAGTACGATCAAAAAGCATAATCATTCCTCCTCAGAAAAACAAAAAGAAGTGACATAAAAAGGACATCGTGTTGTATCAACAAGAGAGAGAGAGACACTAGACCAAAAGCAGATCAAGCACACAGAACATACTGGCGATCAAGCTCAAAACGTGCCAAGAACAACTAGAGAACTTGCACTCACGAGACTACTACTACCGGCCTCCAGAACATTGAGCATACATCGAGAAATCTGTGCTAATGAAGAACCACACAAAACTCATCATTCATTGAGCCTATAAGCAAGCTGATCCTGGAAGTCAAGGAAGCAGATGGTACTCTGTTTTCCAGACAAAAACCAAAAGACGACTCAGAACGAATTCTAATCAACAAAAGGAGTCGAGAGCTGCACGAATATCACTAGAGCCTTTTCTAATCTCTAAATCTTTATCTCTGTGATTTACTTTTTACATTACGAGCAATGTGTGTTATCTTTTGTATTTTACACACACACTGTTTCCTGAACCTTAACTGGAGGATTTGAAAATCTCCACTCACTATCTTTTCATTCTTTTTCCCACTGTGGATAGTGGTAGAGGTTGTGTGTGACCTGGATAGCTGGTTGCTATTGTTTTGTTTCCCACGGATAACAGTGGTAGAGGTCTTGGACCGGGATAGTTGTAAACTGTTGATCCCTGATCCAGGGTGTGGATCATCCTTATATTATCTTTTGAGAGGACTAAGTCTCGACTTGAGACTGAACCTCTTGGTTAACTCTTCTCTGTTTTTAGTTAAAGTTTATATCCATACAATACATATCTATTTCATATTCCACTGCTATTACTTTGAAATATAATTTATTTTCAAGGCTACTTTGATAGTTAAACTCGCAAGTGTTTATATTTATTGTAAACCAGTAAGTTAGTTTCGAATGTTAAATTAATCATAAGATTAAGTTAATTGAGAACTAATCAATCTTTGAGAAACTAATTGAACCTTTATAATTTGTATAAATTCACTACAGTTTAATCACTTTTTGAAATTGGGGGATTTTAATAGAAATTGTTTTTAGCAGAAATTTTAATTGGAACTCAATTCACCCCCCTCTTGAGTGTCCACTCCGACCAACAATTTTTTATGGTTCGTAGGGGGTTCCCATATGTTTATGTTTTTTATGGTATTTTAGTGTTTTGATATGTTTTTATTGGTCTTTCAGTGTTTAAGGGTGTTTATGTTCTTCGAGGGGTTTTAAGGGGTTTGGGGTTTTAAGGGTTTCACTGTATTTTAGGGTTTTAATGGTTTTTAATGTATTTAGTATTTTTAGGGGTTTGTGTGTTTTTAGGGGTTTTAAGGGGTTTTTCTGTTTTTAGGGTTTTTCTGGTTTTATCAGTTTTCAAAGATTCTAGGTTTTAAGGGGGTTTGTTGTTTTTAGGGATATTTTAGGTTTTTATATGGGTTATATATATATATATATATTGGTTTTTTGATGGGTTTTCGTGGTTTTTATGGATTTTTAGGCTTATATGTGTTTTAGGGGTTTTAGGGTTTATATGATTCTTTCGGTTTTTAGATTTTTTAGTGTTTTAGGCTCCTGTAGGGAAATTTACGTTATTGGTTATTGTTTTATTAGTTTAGGGTTTTTGATTTAGGATGTCCTAAATATGGTTTACGGTGTAGGTTATATGTTTTATTTTTTTGGTATAAGGTTTTTCTTGTAGTTTATAGGGTTTAGGGTCCAGGGTTTAGTGTTTTGGGTTTACAGTTTACTGTTTTGGGTGTAGGGTTTATATTTTAGGAGTGGGGTTTAGGGTTTGGGCCTATGCTATAGGATTTAGGGTTTAGGGTTTAAGGATAGTGGTGTAGGGAATAAGGTTTATGATATAGGGTTTAGGGTATATGGTGTAGGGTATAGAGTTGTGGGTGCATGGTTTAAAGTGTTGGGTATAGGGTTTTTGGAGTGGAGTGTTGGGTTTATGGAAGTGGTTAACCTTATAAAGGTGTTTTATATTGGGTTTATGGTGTAGAGTATAGGGTTTAAGGTTAAGGTTTTTTGGTTTTAGGTTTACAGTTTAGATTTTAGGGTTTATGGTGTTGAGTTCCAGGATTAAGGTGTATTGTATACATTTTTGGGTGAAGGTTGTAGGGTTTAGTGTAAAGGTTGATGTGTTTATGGTTTATTGTATACGATTTATAGTATAGTGTTGAAGTTTTATGGGCTAGGATATGGCTTTAGAAAGAACAGTTTAGGGTTTATGTTGTAGAGTAAAGGGTTTTGTGTATAGGGTTTTTGGTTTAGGGTGTAGGGAATAGGGAATCAGGTTTTGGGTTTATAGTGTTTGGTATAGGGTATAGGGTTTAGTGTTTATGATAAAAATTTTAGGGTGTAGGGTATAGGGTTTAGGGTTTCTTGTATTGGAGTTTAGGTTTTGTGGTTTTTTGTTTAGAGTTTCGGTTGTAGGGTATAGGGTTTATGGTGTAGGGATTAATGTATAGCCTCTAGTGTGCATGGTGTAGTGTTATGGTATGGGTCTAACTTATAGGTTTGGGCGTTCAATATTTAGGGTTTAGGGTGTATGGTATTTTATTTAGGGGTTTTTGTGTGTTTACGGGATTTTCAGGGGCTTTAGGGTTTGGGGGTGTGGTTTTTTTATTTTAGTGGTATTAGGTTTAAAATGTTTTGGTGGTATTTATGGTTTTGTGGGGGATTTTATGATTTTTTATGGGGTTTTAAATTGTTCTTACAGTTTGTATGATGTTTTATGGGTATTAGTGTTTTTTAGGTTTTTTTGGTTTTTAGGTTTTTATGGTTTTACGGTGTTTTATGCTTGCTTGGAGTTTTTAGGGTTTCTATGGTTTTTAGGATGTTTCCCTACATTTTAGGTATTTTGTGTGTTTGATGGATATTTAGGGCTTTAGATGTTTTTAAGGGATTTATGTGTTTTTTGGTTTCTATAGTTTTATGTTTTTATGGTCTTTAGGGTTTTGGATAATTAGGATTTTAAGGGAATTTTTTGGATTAAAATGGGGTGTAGAGTTTTTTGTGTCTTTTTTAGGATATTTAGGGTTTTCATGTTTTTAGATTTTTTATGGATTTTAGCGGTTTGTATAATTTTTATTGTTATTTTATGGTTTTTGGGATTTTTGGATGTTAGGGATTTATAATATTTATATTGAATTTGGGGTGTTAGGGATTTTGGACTTTTAGTGGGTTTTAGGGTTTTTATGGATATATGGTTCTTCATAGTTTTTAGGATTTTTTTGGTTTTGGAGGGGTTTTAGGGTTTTTATGGGTTTTATGGTTTTTATTTCATTTTATGGTGTTTTGGTAGTTTTAAGTTTTTATAGGGTTTATATGGATATATATGGGTATTTTAGAGATTTTGGGAATTTTTGGGACTTTATGTTTTTTATACGTTTTGAATTTTTATTATTTTTGAGTTTGGGTTATTTAAGATTTTTTTTAATTTTTTGGTTATTAAAGTATTTGGAGTGTTTTGGGTTTTTATGGTTTGTAGGTGTCTTTTAGGATTTTTAGGTTTTTTAGGGTCGTTAGTGGATTTTAGGTTTCAATGAGACTTTTTACTGTATTAATGGTTTTTTTGGATTTTATGTTTTTAATGTTTTTAGTGTTTTTAGGGTTATGTGGGTATTTAAGGTTTTTTCGGTTTTTAGGGTTTTTAGGGTTTTAGGGTTTATGATGGTTTTAATGGACATTATGGGATTTTAAAGATTTTTAGAGCCTTTTAGGTTTATTAGGGATTTTTTGGTCATTAAGAATATTAAAGGGTTTTTAGGGATTTTATGTATTTTATGTGTTTATATGTTTTTTTATGTTTCTTTATTTTCCAAGATTTTTTAGTTGCTTTAGAGATTTATGGGTTTATTGGTATTTTTAGTGTTTTTAGGATTCTAATGTATTTGTGATTTTGGGTGGTTTTATTGTTTTTTATGTTTTTATTGTTTTTAGTGATTTTAGTAATTTTAGGACTTTCAGGAGTTTTAATGGGTTTTATTGTTTTTTGGGGTTTTATGGTTCTTTGAGTATTTTTTTAGGATTTTTAGAAGTTCTTTAGTTTTTAAGGGTTTTACTGTTTTAGTTTTTTCTATGTTGATAAGGTTTTTTTAGGATTTTTTGCGTTTTTGGGTCAATTTAGGGGATTTGGGGGGGGGGGGGTTGAGGTTTTTATAATATTTTTAGATTTATTATAGTATTTATGCGTTTTAAATTCCTTAGGGGTATTTTGGATTTAATGTTTTTATAGGTTTTTGGGAGTTTTGTGTATTTTTAGTATTTTTTTGGATTTTATGGGTTTTATGAGTTTAAAAGGTTTTTACGGAATTTTTATGCTTGTGGAGTTTTTCTAGTGTTTAGGGTTTATTAGGGGGTTTTAGGTTTTTATAGAATTTAAGATGTCATGATTATTAAATGGTTTTTAAGGTCATCAGAGTATTTATGGGCTTTATGGGTTTTTAGGGTTTTCCTTTTCTTTTAGGGGGTATAATACTATTTAGAGTCTTATATGGGGTTTCCATGTTTTTATAGTCTGTTGGGGTATTTTGCATTTAGAGGGTTATTAAGGGTTTTAGGGTATTGGGATCTATTTTGGGGTTTTAGGGGAATTGAGGGTTTTAAGGGTGTTTTTTGTTTTTAGATTATTTTAGAGTTTTTTATTGTTCTTAGGGTCCATTAATGGTTTTTACAGTTTTCATTTTTTCTATAGAGGTTTTATGGTAATTTATGGATTTTAAGGCTCATACATTGTTAATTTGGGATTCTAGTTATTTTTATTATTTATAGAATTTTTAGGGTTTTTAATGGGTTAGGGGGTAACTTTTTTAGCATTTTAATTATTGCAAGTTGTTTTAAATTTTTTGTGGACTTTTAAGTTTTTATTATTATTAGCAGTTTTATGGTTTTGGTCATTTAAGAGGGTTTTAAAGGGTTTATTTTAGGTTTTACCGTATTTTACGGTTTTTAATATTTATCGGTTTTAGGTTTTTTATATTTTTAAATGGTTTTTAGGTTTCGTTCAGCTTTTTATACGATTTTCCTTGTCTTTTAGTTGGTTTATGGAATTTAGGGTGTTTTAAATTATTTTCTTCATTGGGGGGTTTGGTAGGGGTTGGGGTTTCTTAGTGTTTTAAGGTATATAAATGTTTTAGGAGTTTAATTATTCATTAGGATTTTTATTTTTTTATTTATTTTAAGGGACGGTTTTTTGTAATGGGATTTTATTGGTTTTATGGTTGTTTAGTGTTTTTAGTGGTTTCTTGTATCATTTATGGCCCTCAGGGTGTTTTATGGTTATTTAATTTTTATGGTTAACGTAATCTTCTTCGAGGTTTTGAGATTTTATAGTTGTTTATTGTTTTTAGGGTTTGTAGGGTCTATTGGGTTTTTAGGGTTTTTAGGGAAATTTTATGAGTTTTTAGTATTTTATAGTCGATTAGGGGTTTATGGTCATTATAGTTGCTCTATATTTCGTTATAATTATTTTGGATCCTTTATGATTTTTTGTTTCTTTAAGGGTTTTATGGACTTATATGGTTTATGTTTCTATTTTTAGAACACTTTAGGTGTTTTAGGATATTTTATGGTCTATTAGGTATTTGTCGGTTTTTTAATTTTTATGGTTAATATGGTCTTTTATGGGAATTTTGGAATTTTATACTCATATAGGGTTTTTAGGGGTTTTAGTGTCCTTTATAGTTTTTTTATATTTTAGTGAATTTTAGTTATTTTAAGGGTTTCTAGGATTCATGGGAATTTGGGGGTTTTATAGGTGTTAGAGTATCTTAGGGATATTTTAGGGTTTTTCGTGTTTCTTAATGGTTTTTAGTATTTTAGGGGTTCTAAGTATTTTTGTTGTAAAGGTTTTTTTTGGGGATTAAATGCTTTTAGGGGTTTTAGTATTTTTATTGGGCCTTTTAGGGTTAATATAGGGTTTTAGATAAATTTTGGGGGGTTTTAAGGTCTCTTAGAGTTTATTAAATGTTTTAGGGACTTTTAGGGACATTTTAGGACTTTTCGTTCGTTTTAGGGGTTTTGGGGTTTTTAAGGAGTTTAGGTTTTTTGGGATTTTCAATTATATTATAAGATTTTAATGGGTTTAAGGGATTTTTTGTGTTTTAGGGTTCTTTAGGGTTTCATGGTTTTTCAGGGGTTTTGGGATTTTATAACACTTTTGGGTTTTTATAGGACTTTTCCAGTTTCGTACTAGTTTTTAAGATTTTCGAAATGTTTCATTGGGTATTTATTCATTTTTAGTGTTTTTATGGATTTTAGTTTTATCTTGGTATTTTATGAGTTATAGGGGATTGTAGGGGTTTTAAGGTGATTTAGTGTTTTAATAGTTTTTTTGGATATTTAATGGATTTTTATGGGTTTTACTGATTTTATGGGTTTTTAAAATTTTATGGTTTTAGGGTTCTTTCAGTAGTTTTTAGGGGGTTTATGAGTTTTATAGTTTTTATAGGGTTTATAATTTTATGGTTTTTTTAGAATATTAGGGTTTATAAGGGTTTTATATGGTTTTTTCTTTTTAGTGTTTTTGGGACTTTTATGGGTTTTAGGAATTTTTAGGGGTTTTAGGTTTTTTGAAATTTTTTGGATTTTTGGGTCTTCATGGAATTTTATGGGCTTTTATAGTTTTAAGGGTATTCATTTTTTTAAATGTCTTCAAGGTTTTACTATTTTTTGGATTTGTTAGAGTTTTTAGTGTTTCAATGTGTTTAGTGTTTCATGGTTTTTACCAATTAAAATAATTTATGGACTGTTAGTGGTTATTGGGGGTTTTAAGGGGTTTTAAGGGTTTTAGGGGTTTATAATATTTTATAGGTGTTTTAATGTTATTTAGTGTTTTTTTTTTGTTTCTATGGATTTTTAAATTATTTATGGTCTTTATGGTTTTAGGGGTTTTATACTTTTTTGGTGTTTTCGGGATTTTATATGGTTTTTTAGGGGTTGTAATGATTTTTAGGGTTTTTAGAGGTTATAGGATTTTAAGGGGTTTTCATGGAATTTAAAGATATTTTTTCATATTTGGGGTTTTTTGGGTTTTTATGGATTTTAGAATTTTTCGGGTTTTAGGGTTTGCTGGGATTGCTTTTTTTGTTTTTAGGATTTTTGTGTCATTTTCAGTTTTTAGTGTTTTAGGGGTTTTGTGGTTTTTAGTGGTTTTAGGGTCTTTTAATTTTTTTTTTTGGTTTCAAATGGGTTTTTAGAATGTTTAATTTTTCTTATTATTTTTAGGTTATTCAAGTTTTTAGTATTTTTTGTAGTTTTAATGGCATTTTATGGTGTTTATATGGTTTTATTATCTTTTAGTGTTTTTAGGGTCTATAGTGTTTTTTGTTTTTTCTGTTTTACATTATTTTTTTGGTCGTATGATTATTTAGTTTTTTAGGAGGTTGTAGGGGTTGTAGGGGTTTATGGGTTTTCAGGAATTTTTGGACATTTTTGTTTTTGCGGGGTTTTAGGGTTCTTTAGGGCATTAGGGGTTTCGAATGCTTTTAGGTTTTTTGGGATTTTATGGGATTGTGGGGATTTATTAGGGGTTTATGGTTTTTTTGGTATTTATGGGTTTTTTGTCATTTCATGGAATGATTAGGGGTTTTACACAGTTTTAGGGATTCTTAGGGTTTTAGAGTTTTCATGGTTTTTCTTGGTTTTTAGGGGTTTTATCGTTTTTATTGTTTTATATTTTTGCTATTGTTTTGTGGGTTTTATGTTTGTTAGGGTTTTAATACGTTTTTATGTTTTTATGGTTTTAGGTTGTTTTAGGGAGTTTTAGGTTTTTATGTTTTTAAGTATTTTATGGTTTTTTTGGTTTTTAGGGAAAATAATGCTCGAGACCAGGTGAACCTGGTCCCCCAAAATTTATTAAAAAAGAGCAGGAACCAACAATATGTTCCAAGGAGGATTTGCAAACCCGGGTGTGCAGATCACCCCTCATATTAGACTCCATAAACTGGAGGCAGGAGGATGGTGCAATGAAAGACCACATCGAGCCCCTTGCAATAATCGCCTACTTGTAAAGGGAATCTACAACCGAGTAAGCCTTTTGATAGGCATGTGTGACATGAATATTAAGGCATTGAAAATTTATGATGAATTTAATCCATTGGGGAAGAATCCTCTAAGGGACTCTCCCATATTTGTTTCTATGAACTTCTATAGAAATCATCGATTCTGAATCAATCCATAGAGGAATCCATCCAAATGGAATAGAAAACTCTATATCCTTCATCATGGACCAAAATTCAGCTTCCTAGGCGCACCCATTGCCAATAACGTGTTCAATGCATCCTTTGACAAATCCAAGATCGGTATAGGAAACCCCACCGCACCAAGAGGGGCCTAGTGCTCCAAGTGTCACACCATCTATATTGACCTTGATCCAGGAAGAGATCGGGAGAATCCAACAGATGGACATGAGAACCTGTGGTTTTTTATCCTTCCAGGAACTCCAAGAATCATTAAGAGAATAAGGTCATCAAATTCATTTTCCATTGGACCTGTCTGGTTGTGAGACAACACATGGACTGCCGAATACATGGTGATGACTCCACCATAGAAGGAGAGTCACTTCTTGTTAAATGAAATCATGTTCCAAGTAGCCCAGATGTATGAAGTAGTAGAGGAAATGACAATCAGCATGAGGTTAGACAACTCCTTGCTGCAAGGACAATTTTCCAGGCTATCTAGCAGCTTAATCAACGGCCTGCTAATGTAGTAATGGAACCCAAAAAGCATCTGCAGGTATTCCCAAAGTTCCACTACAAACCTGCATTGAAGAAAAATATTATGTACATATTCCTCGGCACTAAGACAGAAGAAACAGACTGAGGGTAGGCTGTGTCGGGCCCGTTTTAGTATCCCTTGAAGCGGCATCCAATTTTTCTAGAGCTTCCAGAGCAGCTGATTGTCACCTGAAGGGATAAAAGGCCTCTTAAATCTAGAAATATACGCTGGAGGAGCAGTGCCCTATGCATATTTAGACTGATAAAAATATTTCACATTACGTTTCCCAAAAAGAGTAGGGTTCCATATCAAGGAATCTCTATCAGCAAAGATGTGATTTTGAATCTTCATATAACTGTTATCCAGAAGGAGAACTTCAAAAACTTCTAGTCGATTTATGAATCCCGCAATCGACATGTTCATTGAAACAGTGGGAGGAACCACACTTTCCAGTAAAGGCCAATAAAGCCAAGTGGTTGACCAAGCATTTAGATCTAAATGCCTCGAAACAATCCACTATGATTTGTCTCTAATTTCTTTGTAGGAGTCACTGATTACTATCCAAAAAGAAAAAGGAGAATAACGAGTAAATTCATCACAATGTTTTTGTGTGAACTTCTCCATGGAGAATCCCAAGAAATCATTATTAACGTCAAACAAAATTTAGGTGAATTTGGTGAGTATAGAATCATTGAATTTCTTCACGTCTTTGATCCCAAGACCTCCCAACTCAATGTGATTTTTTAAGTCTTTCAATGATACAGAAACCAATTTTCTTTTTCTAATCTAGTCTGTCCAAGAAAGGTTTCTAGTATTTTCCTACAGATTTTTTATGAGATAGAATGGCCTTTTGTTGATGGAAAATTCATTATTGAACATAGAAGTAATAACATAATTTATTAGACAGACCCTCCAAGATTGTGAAAGGCACTTCCCTTTCTACTTAGCTTGTTTTTGGTGATTATTCTCGCTGTGTTTTCAAGGTAAATACTCTTGACCCACCCCTAGAAGATGGGAACACCCAAATAGATAAAGGGGAGAGATCCCCTCGTAACCCCAAGGTAAAGGGCCATGCGAGACTAACTGGTGGGGAAGACCATCTCCCCAAATACAATAGAAGATTTATTCCAACTATTGGATTTGCTTGCCACACATTCATAAGGACGAACAATCATTCAGATTGAGGGTAGGGTCTACTTGTCAGCCTATCCAAAGAGGGGGATATCATTCGCATAAAAATAATTAGATGAAACACAGAGGTCTCTCCCTTCCATGATTGGTTTGAAGAGGCTAGATTGCATGAGGTCAATGAGGAATATACTTAAATAGTCTTCGGCACTCACAAAGACAATACCAGAGATTGGATCCCCCTTCCAAACTACACAAGAGCACAGTAAAGCCCCCCTTAGGGGAGCTACAGATGAGCACCAATACACTAGCACTGTTCATGATGGATTACTCCATCATGGTGAATCTGTCTGAGGAACCCTATTTGGAGAGAACCTAGAAGATGAATTTCCACTTGATGGTAAAAAGACATATAAATATCTATCTTTAAATAAATGTTTCTTTGCTTTGAGCGCTTTCTTGTGATATTGATAACTTCCAAATCGGTGAATAAGAAATTTTGAATATTCCTCCCCAGAACAAAACCATATTGGTTGGGGGTAATAATCTCACCCAAAAAGCTCCCCATACTCTTAACCGTAATTCTGGTGATAATTTTGGGGATTGTATTACCAATGGAAATAGGCCAGAAGTCTCTAATTTCAAGAGTGTTTTCCTTATTTTGAATTAATTAAACGAAATTATAATTAGTTCCACGTGGTAAAGAGAAGGAGAAAAAAACAACCCTGATAGTATTTTTAATATCCACATGCATGAGTTCGTAGTATAATATAAAGGAAAAGTTACTAAATCCATCTAGTACCACTGCACTTTAAGGGAAATCAAAGAATACCTAACTTCCCCCTCAAGGGAGCACTCATTAGGTCCTTATTCTTCTGATCATCAATACAATGCAAGAGGGAGTTCATCAAAGGGAGAGATTACACTCTACAAGTATCCGAGAAAAGACCCTAAAAGTAACCGAACACAGTAGTTGAGATTTCAGACTAAAAGGAGAAGGTAGTCCCATTAATGTGGATGGAATTCATGCATATATTGGCCTTCTTTTTCTTATGTAACAAGGGAAAACATGGATTTATCATCCCCATCCTTGAGCTATCTGATATTGAACTGGCTCTTGACCATGTTCCCCTTAAGAACTAGAAGGTCATCCAGTTTCGCATGAGCATGCAAGTCCTCCCAAGAGGGCATAGAAAACTACTGATTATAATGTTGCAGGGAGTCAATTAGATGTTCAGAAGCCTTAATAACCTCATCCATCCATGAGAAAGACTTCCTGCTCAACTCCTTAAGGAGATTTTTTAATTTTCGTCAGTTTGGAGACCAGAATGAAATCATGAATCCCCTGAAAATGACTCTTCCACCAGTGAAGAACAATTTCCCTGCATCCTAGGATCATGATCTAGTCATTATTAAACATTACAAGCAAGGGAGATTTCCTTGGAGAGTACACAGATATGTTAAAAAAAGGGATTGTGGTCCGAATTGTACTTGGGGAGGGTAAACCCATAGATATCAGAGAACACACTTCTGTCACTAATATGGTAGAAACACATGTCCAGCTTACAAGAATTCCGTCCATTAATTACGAATATTCCCCATGTAAAGGATAATCCGACAATGGGAACTTAAGTGACATCACAAGAATCATGGAAATAAGTGAATTCCTCAGCATCCGTTCAAGAGAAATTGGAAGCAATCATATCCTCCAGACTCAAGATGATGTTAATGTTAACAATGACAATCCAGTTGTGATCCATGGAAATATACAACTTCTCAAACATCCTCCATAGGACCCTTCTCCCAATGTATGAGTAGGAATCATTCACCAGAGAAAGGAAGAAGGGGGAATTATTATGACTAATTTCCAAGGAAATGAATTGAGGACTCACTTAAAATGCCCAAACCTAGACATCATCATGTTTAAGGACCCACAATGATTTCAGTCCGCACTCATTACAATCTTTATCAATAAGGGAGTAGAAAAGGTAGCCGCACTTGAAACCCATCCAATTGTAAAATGAAATCATAGGTCAGCAATTCCTATGTTAATCACCCTTTGGGAAGTGAGAAAACGCCAAAAATTTGAAGAAGTGGGATGATTTCCATGTCCATGGAAACTACCGAACATGATCCTCATTTTTTAAGGGAAGAATTTAACCTTTTTGGAGGTAGGTTCTTGGAGCCAGAAATAGGGTGTGGAGCATTCTTCACTTTTTTCCCTTTCTTCTTAGGCCTGCCAACGGGATTCTTCTTGGATTTAGTGGCCTTGATGATCTAGTGCATAGAGGTAAGGATATACCCCAATTGATTATCAACCATTTGGAGGTGAGCCTCCTCAGGCCTATCCTCATCAGGTTGATCAGGAACCTCATCATAATAGAAGCTCCTGTTGAGTGGGGTGAACCTATTCCAGGGGAAAAGATGTTCAGAAGAAGATCTCTATAGGGTCCTCCTTGTAGTATTTCCTGAGGAAACTACTATATAAGAATCATCACTCATAGACAAACTATCCCAAGGTAGGAGCTCCATTGGTCCCTCTGTAAGGTCATATGGATACACTGGTACATCCACAGCAGGGGCCACCTTGAAGGTTACGGGTGCAGCGGAAGTGCGTTGGTGGATGTGCCCACTTGGATTTTTTTAATTATCAATGATCAATCCGGGATCAATACGATGATAAATTCCAGTCTCCACAGATCGAATCACAGAAAAAGAAAAAGAAGATGGTTTGTCCCGGAACCAAAAACAAGGATCGTTACAGGTGGATTATAATTAATTTAATTAATTATAAAGAAATACCTTTTGGGTGTTCTTTCTTCTTTGATTTTCTCGATCACGTTGTCGATGTGATCCGTCGTTGCGTCGCAGAAGCCATGTGTAGACTCCCTCTAGCAGTGATCCACACGTGTACCTCGTATATCTGGACGTCGCCAAAGGATTATCTGGGTGCTAGCGTGGAGAAGCCTTTGCTTGCGTTGTCCACCTTAAATTGTCTTAATCCATTGGAAGAGGATCTCTCTCGTTCTTGAGAGCGTTCTTGGAGGATGAGGTTCTTTCATCCTTGAAAGAATTCTCCAGAGATGTTGTGCACAACGATTCTCTTGTGTGTAGGAAAAGAGTTGGGGTTGTGAGGATACTTATAATCAGGTGTGTGGGGTAATAGAGTTCTGACAATAAATAAACGTGTTACGCGTTTTATTTATTTCATTGAATCTTTATTTAAAACCCCATGTCGAATAAATAATTCCATGACATGCACCCACACTGATTATAATAAAAATCATATTAAATAATATTATATCCTCAAAATCCCAACTGAAAAAAACTACACGGCGTGTATTAATAAATACACGGAGTGTAATTGTTTTTCATTGAAAACTACATGGCGTGTACATTAAATGTACACGGCGTGTATATCATGTTTTCATTTATTCATTTCCATTCCAAAATAAAACTACACGGCATGTAATAATAATACACGGCGTGTACTTTTTTTATTTTATTTTTCCTCCATCATTTAAAACAACTTAGGCTTCCTTGAATAATTATTAAACCACGTACGAGAATAATCTTTATTCAACTTGAGATACTTGGATAAAATAGTGTGTGACCCTCTAGGCCTCTTTCTTGTTGGAATTAGGCAGTCTGGCCTAAAATCCAAGATTACTGTCTAGCGACGGGTCAAGGCACCCAAGAGAAAGAAGTTGACGCCGCATTGACGTATCACCTCATACGAATGCTTACTGTGTAATTTAATCCCTTTGTCTCAATATATCATCAAGAAGGTTTCATGGCAGTGTCATAAACCTATATACTTGATATGTCGTTCTTTGACTACCTGAAATAAACTCATCGTTTACACCATAGCCTTGGAATTTAATGCGACAGTTCTATTTCAATCAAAGGGCCGAGATATCAACTTCCATAAATGGAAGGGACAAATCCTTCCTCGACATATCCATTAACAACATGTCACTCGTGACGCACACAACGTACCCTACTTCCCGCCAACTGTCTGCGTGACGGGTTTCGTCAGTAAATCTAAGTGCGCGAGTCATGACATGAGTTCGTGATAATCTTCCAATCTAAGGACCATTACACACGCTCGTAGATACCAATATCCGATGACACCAAGACATGTGGAATTACTACTAGCGGGTCTGTTCTCATAATCTCCCATCATGGATATTACCAAGTGTGAACTCCATGAGAGAGAGTCTCGTCTTCTTACGAGTACTCGAACATGACGGTCTGTATACTATGTGTCCTATCATAGTATGTCATCCAACCGCAGAACATTATTTAAGAATATTGTTATATCATTTCAAGGTTCTCATCATAGAGGGGATCTGGTATGACCTTATTAATGCAACAAATATTACAGGACATTATTATATTATAGTCATGCAGAACAATGAACAATATATAATAAGTGAACATTTATGTAATCAAAGTACAAAACAGTTGGTTATGAGGACACCGACCCTTAAAAACTCCCACTTGGACTAGAGCCAACTGCCTACGACTTTTAGTCCACTAGACCTCACATGATGATGACGTTTCTGCTGAGTCAAGGCTTTAGTCAATGGGTCCTCCAGGTTGTCTTCCACGGAAATACTGCTCACTGCAACTTCACATCTCTGAGAAAAATCCTTCAAGAGATGATACTTCCGAAGTATGTGCTTTGTCCGCTGATGTGACCATGACTCTTTTGCAAGTGCCACCGCTGTAGTATTATCACAATAGAGTGTGATAGGATATTTACTGCTCGGTAGAACATCCAGCTCTTCGACGAAGCTTCGCATCCATACTGCTTCTTTAGCTGCCTCAAAAGATGCGATATACTCGGACTCCGCTGTAGAATCTGCCACCACACATTGTTTTGAGCTCTTCCAGCTCACTGCACCTCCATTCAAACTGAAGATGTATCCAGTCTACGACTTCATGTCATATTGATCAGTCTGGAAACTAGCATCTACATGTCCTCTGATGACTAGTTCCCCATCTCCTCCATAAACCAAGAACATATCCTTAGTACGCCTCAGATACTTAAGGATATTCTTGACTACCATCCAATGGTGGTCTCCTGGATCAGCTTGATATCTTCCTACCGCACTTAATGTGTAAGCAACATCTGGCCTCGTACATAACATAACATACATGACGGAACCAATCGCGGATGCATAAGGGATCCTCGCCATTCTATTTCATTCCTCATGTGTCTGAGGACACATTTTCTTGGATAGATGAATGCCATGTGACACTGGAAAAAATCCCCTCTTGGACTGTTTCATACTGAATCTCTTCAGTATCTTGTCAATGTATTTACTTTGACATAGGCCCAACATTCTCTTGGATCTATCACCATGGATGTTGATCCCAAGAATATATGCTGCCTCGCCCAAGTCTTTCATGGAGAAGCATTTATTCAACCATGCCTTAACTGACTGTAAGACAGGTACTTCATTTCCAATTAGCAATATGTCATCGACATATACAATTAGGAAAATGACTACACTTCCACTAAACCTTTTGTAGACACAAGGCTCACATTCGTTCTTAACAAAGCCAAATTCTGTACCAGCTTCATCATAATGAATTTTCCATGACCTTGATGCTTTATTTAATCCATAAATTGATTTCTGCAACTTGCATACCTTGTTGGCATCCCTTGGAGTCAAAAACCCTTCAGGTTGTGTCATGTAGACATCTTCCTGGAGGTTCCCATTAAGGAAATCTTTTTTGACATCCATTTTCCAAATTTCATAGTCATCGTAAGAAGCAATGGACAATAGGATTCTGATGGACTTCAGCATTGCAACTGGTGAAAAGGTTTCATCATAGTCATTTCCTTGATGCTGTCTAAAAACTTTTGCAACCAGTCGTGCCTTGTAGGTGCTGACTTTCCCCTCCTTGTCCAGTTTCTTCTTGAATACCCATTTATTACTAATAGGCTTTTCATCAACTGGAGGATCTACCAAAATCTAGACATGGTTTTGGTACATGGAATCCATTTCAGAATTCATGGCTTCTTGCCACTTGGCAAAGTCTGTGCCTTCAACTGCTTCCTTGTAGGTAAGAGGATCATCATTTTCAACCAATAATGAGTCACCATCCACAGTGACAAGAAAACCATATCATTCTGGTTCTCTCACCTCTCTCGTGCTCCTACGCAGTTCTTGTGTCTCTGGAACAAATTGTTCTTTCACAGGGCTTTGTGGAATCTGTTCTTGTACCAACTCATGTGTATCTTGAGCCTCGACTTCATCGAAGTCTATCTCGCACCCACTATCTCTTCTAGAGATGTGTTCCCTCTCAAGGAATATGGCATGTTTTTTCACTATAACCTTTTTTCTGAGGGGTTGTATAGGTAATATTCCTTTGTTTCCTTGGGATATCCTATAATGATACACTTTGTGCCTCGGGGTGCAGGTTTGTTACCTGAAGAGGACTTAACAAAGGCTTCGCTACCCCACACGTGTAAATTCAATAACATGGCTTTGCATCCACTCCATAACTCGTATGTAATACCATTTATCGATTTAGTTGGTACTTGGTTTAGTATGTGTGCTGCTGTTTGTAATGCATATCCCCAAAAGGATAATGGAAGACTCGCATGAATCATCATTGATATCACCATGCCCAACAGGGTGCGGTTCCTCCTTTCACTTACACCATTCCACTGTGGTGTGTAAGGAGGAGTGAGTTGAGATAGAATCCCAAACTCCCATAAGAAATCAATGAAGTCTTGATTAAGATATTCTCCTCCTCTATCTGAGCGGAGTTTCTTAATCTTCTTACCAAGCTGGTTCTCAACTTTATTCTTGTATTCTTTGAACCGATCAAAAGAATCTAACTTATACCTCATTAAATAGTTATATCCATAACTACTAAAATCATCAGTAAAAGTTATGAAGTATGAGAACCCACCCCTTGCTTCAAATGGAAATGGTCCACACACATCTGTGTGAACAAATTCTATAAGCTCATTAGCACTTTCACCTTTCCCACTAAATGGGGCTTTGGTCATTTTTCCTTATAGACACGTATGACATACACCAAGTGGTTTTAGTTCGAAAGAATCTAAATACCAATCTTGATGTAATTTTTTCAAACATTTCTCATTGACATGACCTAGCCGGTGATGCCAAAGTTGGGTGTGGTATGAGTCATGTGAATTAAATTTGTTATATATTTCCATTACTTGGTTTGTGTAGTCTAACACATAAAGGCTGTTATATATATGTTCCCTACAAAAACAAATGCTATCTTTTTAAAAGTAGAAACATTCATTTCCAAACATGAATATGAATCCATCAGTGTCTAATCTGGATACTGAAATAATGTTTTTGGTTGCAGAGGGTACATAAAAAATCCTTTCAAAACCAAGACCATCCCATTAGGCAATGTGAGGTGGTAGTCCCCGATAGCAATAGCAGCAAGTCTGGCTCCATTGGCTGCTCGTAGATCTATCTCCCCTCGATCAATCTTCCTGAATCTACTTGTTTCCTATATTTGGATACAGATGTAAGCACAACAAGTAGTATCTAATACCCAATTAGTAGAAATAGATAGATTTCATTTGATAACAAACGTACCTAAAGCTTCCCCTTGATTCCTTGGCTGGGTGCAGTTTTTCTTCCAGTGGCCCTTTTTGCCACATGCGAAACAAACACCATCCTGTTCCTTTGCCTCCCCTTTGATCTTCCTTTTCATGGAAGGCCTTGAAGAATCTTTGGGCTTAAAGCTCTTCGCCTTCCCTTTCCTTTTATTCACCATAAGGACAGAAGGCTATTCACGCTTCATGTCATTGTCCACATGGCGAATAATGATATGAAGATCAGATAGAGACTTCTCAATATTGTTCATGTTGAAATTAACAACAATTTTTGAGAAGATCTGGGGGAGTGATGCAAGAATGAGATCGGTACCCAGTTCTTCAGGGAGTTTAAACCCTAGAACCTCCAAGCGCTCAATGTAGCCAATGAGATTGACTACATGAGGCCCAGTTGGGGCACCCTCTCCAAGCTTGCTCTGAAATAGAGCCTTGGAGATCTCAAACCTTTCCTGTCTTTCCCTCTCCTGGTATAAACCATGGGGGTGCTCAAGCATGCTGTAGGCATCCATGTCTTCATGAGACTTCATGAGCTCACTAGACATAGATGACAACATCAAACATTGAACGTCGAGAGCATCGTTCAAATGTTGATCATAGACTAGGAAATCTTCATCACTTGCCCCTGGGGCAAGAGAATCAGGAAGTGAGGACTCTATCACGTAAAACGTCCGTTCATGGCGTAGGATAACCCGAAGGTGCCTAAACCATTCCTGCAAGTTACTGTCGGTGAGGATGTTGTCTTTATCCAGAATTGATCGCAGAGAAAATGTGGTTGATGTGTTTTTCATATTGATTCTACAATTTAAAAGATCATATTTATCCATACTTTATTGATTACATTTTATGAGAAATAATAAATTTTATTAAGTCTCCCACTATTTTATCAAGTCCCAATGGCCCTCACCATTGAACTCGGAATGTCCAGTTGCTTTGACATTCTAGTGTCAAGGATCCATATTTCCCTTCACATAACCCCAACAAGGGTTGGTCAAACTATTTGAAGGTATTTAGGTAGGCGGGTCTTTTCCAACTATGAGCTTACAGTTCCTTGATCTGTTGAGTGGACTCCCCAATCCTGAAATCCTAACTTGTATTTCCTCAACTCTTGCGTCCAATATTACATCAAGTCTAGCAAGGGCTACTTCTCTTGATGTAATATGGTTAAGTCAACCCGAAACCTTTCATAAGGGCTTCCTTTATAAAAGTAAGTGTCCCAACAAGGGTTGGTCAAACACATAGTTTTATTGAGTCTTTCCCTTAATCAAGTGACGGAAGGCTTGGTCTGACTTAATATGGTATTTGAGGGATTTTATTCTTTATGCGTATCTTTGCATTATCACATGCTTGTTAATATTAAGTGATTCTTGCTTATGTGATTAACCATGTTCCGATAATGTATACGCATAGACCGGTTTTTATTTTATTCCATCTTTGCATGCTTGTTCATTTTATTAATTATGTGATCGCTACAACACATGCATAAAAAATAAACCATGAAATCAGATAGAAATAAAATAATATGGCATGATCATGAGAATCTATTTGGTTAGCTTATCTAGCGGTTTTGATAAGCTAACCCTGACCTAGATAAAACACCTTGAACCCGATGGTTCATGTTTTGTAGCTCCCACTTGTCCACCTTTGTATCTTCTTGTGTCGGTTTCGCCTCGGCTTCGGGATTTGAACCATCTCCTCTGGCATGGGAGATCCTCCATTACATGGGTTTATATTAAAGAAACCATGGGCACGTAGGCCCTACATTTTATTGGAAGAAGGCTCCCATGCCAACAAATTTAAATTAAATAAATTTAAATGAAACCATATACATACAAAGGGTCTTTGGTCTAGCTCATGATCATCCATAGTATGCAACGACATTTACGCATATTTAGAATTCAAATTCATTTAATCATTCTTTTATTTAAGATAAGACGTGCTCAAATTCAATTAATTATGATATTATAATTAATCAATTCTTTATCTTAAATTCCTTTCTGAATTTCCTTGAGATTCTTCTCATCCATATTCCTTGTACGGGTCATTGTACATTGGAGGAAACCTGGTGAAATTCCATTTCTGGAAAGTACACGGCATGTAGTTTATAATTACATGGCGTGTATTTTTCTTTTCACCCTTTGTCCAAAGTATACGCTGGGGCTTTGCCGTGTTTTCTGTGTTTTGGAAATTTTAGAGTACATGGCATGTAGATGAATCATACATGGCGTGTACTTCCTTGTTTCGCGGTAACCGGTATGGCGATCCCGTATACTCGGTACACGACTTATCATTGTACACGGTTTCACCTGGGTCGGAATGGACTACACGGCATGTTGTTCCAACATACACGCCGTGTATTTTGGTTTCCACGCGCCGTTCTATTCTGGTCAACACGGTGTGATTAAAACTTAGGCATAATCAATTCACACAGTGTTGTTTGGCGGACCAGTGCCGGTTCGTTGAACCTAAGTACACAGCGTGTAGTTTTAATTACACGCTGTGTAATCCCGTGTTGTACAGACAGAAAGAGCGGCTCCTCCGGATGAGTTCCTCATTTTTATTTTAATCAAAATTAAAATTAAAAGGTCGTTTCTGTGATATGAATCGAGAAACGAAAGAGGAAGAATAGTTCTCATTAATTCGGATTTATAGAACGATTTATTTCGAATTGAATCAAATATGAATGCGTAAATTATCAACGAAAATTAAATAACTATAATCAACATTGTAACCTCGCTCTGATACCATTTGAAGGTTCTAGGCACAGCAGAAGCGTGTGGGTGGATGTTCCCACTTGGATTTTTGTCATTAGCAATGATCAATCCGGGATCAATACGACGATAAACGCTAGTCTCCACGGATCGAATCACAGAAAAAGACAAAGAAGATGGATTGTGTCGGATCCACAAACAAGGATCATTACAGGTTTATTATAATTAATTTAATTAATTATAACAAAATACCATTTTAGTGTTCTTTCGTCATTGATGTTCTCGATCACGTTGTCGATGTGATCCGTCGTTGCATCGCAGAAGCCAAGTGTAGGCTCCCTCTAGCGGTGATCCACACGTGTACCTCGTATCTCTGGACGTCTCCAATGGATTCTCCGGGTGCTAGGGTGGAGAAGACTTTTCTTGTGTTGTCCACCTTAAATTGTCTTGATCCGCTGGAAGAGGATCTCTCTCGGTCTTGAGAGAATTCTTGGAGGAAGATATAGCATCCCGCCTTTTTATAACATAAACTTTCATTACATTACAAAAAACTGAGGATCTTTAAGGTCTAGTGTCTTGGAAACCAGGAACATAATACATGAAAACAACATAAAACATTTTTCTTAAACACCTGAAAGGCGTCTCCTTAAGTTCATTCTAGGTTCATTAATGCATCTCATAACCTGGGGACATACATCAAAAGAAAGGGTGAGCAGAAGGCCCAGTAAGGGAAACAAGAGGAACATTTTAAATGTGAACTTGATATACTTCAATAAGGACATGAAAAGAACTTTAAGGCATGAGAAAGAAATCATGAGGCATTTCATAAGAAAAACAACATTTTTCATAACATGAAGATGTGGCTACATCATTTAACATAGACAATCATGAACATATCACCAAGGTCCATCCCCAAGGTGTCATTTAAAAATTACCAAGGTTATTCACCAAGGTATCGTGAAAATTGTAATCTCTAGTGGTTACATCATTACCCAATGCATTGGAGCGCTATCAGGGTGCACCCTTAAATTTGCTTTTATTAACATGTGAGCCACATATATCATCATCAAACATTTCATAAATAACCCATATAACATAAAATAAATGGGTTTCATTTCATAATCATAACGTTTTAAAAACTGCTTTAAAGACATGATCTTTACGTCACTTTAAACCCACGGAAAGGGAAAGTGGGTCTCATGTATGTAAATCCCAGAATTTAAAATTGAAAAATTTGATATATATGTGAATAACTTTGTAGAAATAAGAGCTTTGTGTATTCACTTTATAACATAAAATAATTTTTGAGAAAAGAGAGAGGCATTTTGAGACCAAAAATTCTGCAGCATAACGGCTATGTTACAAGGTTTTAGAAAACATTGAAAAGAGAGGGGACATGGGTCACCCACTCATAAATGATCCATAAAACAGTAGGGGACAGAAATAGAAGGATATATGGACATGGTAACGAAATTTGAAGGACATACCATTTGAAATTAAAAACATGAAAGGAAGACAAAAATTAGATTTCTCTTATGAAAATTCTGCAGCCTAACGGCGTCACTTAAACTTCAATAAAAAAAGAATTGACAAGATCAAATAGGGTCCCTCATCATATGATCATAAGAGATCAGTATGATAGATATAGAGATCATACCCCAAAATAATAAAAAGGAACTTGAAAGACTTGACATGAAAATTGAACTTGAAAAATGAGAAGGGTGAAAGAATCTCTTAAAAATTCGGCAGCCTAACGGCGTCACATAAACTTTCATAAAATGAAGTGATGAGAGTAAGAGGGGATCTATCATCATATAAACATGAAATGGAAGTAAGAGGAACATAAAATAACATCCTCTCACATAAAAACATGGAGCATAAAAAGAATGACATAAAAGAGATTACATGAAAAGAAAGAGAGGGGTCGAATCCCTTACCTTAAAACGTGACTCTTGAAACTCAAAAGATTGGACCATGAGGGCTTGGGGGCACCTTTGGAGGACTCCTTGGAAGGTAAGAAGACCAGAAATTCGTTGGGGGAGAGTTGGGAGTGAAAAATAAGGGAGGAAAGGGTGGGTATTTATAGGGAAAGTGAGGGGACAAAGCATTAATGGCCAAGGGACACCTCACATGTTTTTTTCTCAAACCCATGTGCTCTCCCTTGGCATTTATCATGGAGTTAGGCCACATGGGGCCCCCAAAACAATAATTCATCACCCTTGGCCGGAAAACCCTCCAAAGATCTCATGACATCATCATGACACCGTTATGATGTCATTAAACATACCGAATCCCTAAAACTGTATTTTTACTATTCACTGAAAATTCAACTTTCTCAGAAAAATCCCAAAATTTCACCTTAACCAAATATCAATGCTCTGATTTCAAAAGTGAAACCCATTTTATAAAAATAATTTTCTAAATATTTTTAATTTAATTTTTAAATAAAAACACTCTTCATCAAAAATTCATTTTTTTCAGAAAAAACCCCAAAAATTACCATAACATAATATCGATGCTCTGAGTTCAAAAATGAAGTCATTTTTATAAAAATAATTTTCTAATTATTTTTAATTAAATTTTTAATTAAAAAACACTATTCATCCGAAAAAACTAATACTTGAATAATAATTTATGAAACCGTTATTTACCCATTTTATTGAATCACATTACTTAATCTAGGTGTCTAAATTATATTAAAACTTTCTTTAAGTGAGATTACTAATCCATTTGGTCACATTACTAATCCTAAGCGTAAAATCACTATTCATAATTTTCTATTCATCAAAAATTAAGTTGATCTTATTAGACTCCAAATTCCTTACTGAACACTTTTGTAGAAGACCATTTTTTGAAAATCATTACACATCATTAGTTATTTAGGGTTTACATAAATATTTTAAAATATCCTTTTTTTCGAAATTCATCAATAAAATACATTCTAAAATTATCCGGACATTTGAAATTTCACAAACATCACTAAAGGAAGAAATCTCAATTTATTCACCCGAAAGGACTACACAAGGAAGCTAGGGTCTCGTCACATAGCCCTTTATAACACCGGCATAAGACCTGAGTGTAAGGTGTGCTATGGTGAGAGAATCTGAGGGAGGCTCAGATAACATTTCCCTAGTAGTAATCTCTACTAACTTGAACTTCTCCCGCAGGCGTTTCCGTTCAAGCTTGACACGCTGGAGTTCAGCTTGGGCTTGGTCCAAAGCGAAGCCCACAGATGCTACCTCCTTGCCAAGCTCTGATAAGTGGGCTTCATAAGGGTTGAGTCTACTAGATGAAGCCATCGACTCCTCTTTCTGCATTAACCATTAACATCTTATTAAATCAATAAGAGTAAGTTAATATACTACTCAAAAAGATTGGGTCGTTACATTATTCCCCCCTTAAGAAATTTTGTCCCCGAAATTTATACTGGAGGCCTAGTCGAAAAGGTGACGGTACTTTTTCTTCATCGTTTCCTCAGGCTCCCAAGTCGCTTCTTCATATTTATGATTCCTCCAGAACACTTTCACAAGGTGGGTAGTCTTGTTTCGTAGGACCTTGTCTCTACGGTCCAAGATCTCCACTGGCTGCTCCTCATAAGAGAGGTCATGTTCCAGTTGTACCACCTCTGGGTTCAGTACATGCGAAGGGTCGGGTATGTACTTCCTCAAGAGAGATACATGGAAGACATTGTGAACATGAGCTAGGTTCAGTGGAAGTGCTAGACGATAGGCCAATGCTCCTATGCGATCAAGGATTTCATAGGGGCCAATGTACCTAAGGCTGAGCTTCCCTTTCTTCCCAAACCGCATGACTCTCTTCCATGGAGAGATTCGAAGGAAGACTTTGTCACCAACAACAAACTCCAAGTCTCTTTTTCGATTATCAGCATAGATCTTCTGCCGACTCTGAGCAGCTTTTATGTGTTGTTGGATGGCATGAACCTGTTCTGTCATTTCTTGCACAAGATCAGGCCCAAGAAGCTTCCTCTCACCAGTTTCATCCCAACAAGTAGGAGTTCTACACCGCTTTCCATACAGAGCTTCATAGGGTGCCATCTGAATACTCGCATGGAAGCTGTTGTTATAGGAGAACTCCAATAATGGGAGTTGTTGATCCCATCCACCTTTAAATTCCATTGAGCATAATCTCAACATGTCTTCGAGTGTCTAAATAGTCCTTTCAGATTGGCCATCAGTTTGAGGATGATAGGCCGTACTAAAATTCAATTTAGTATTCAGAGAATGATGAAGACTTCTCAAGAATTTTGATGTGAATCTTGGGTCACGATCAGATACGATGGATAGTGGTACCGCATGCAGCCTTACCACTTCCATCACGTATATCTTGGAAAGGTTATCCAGAGAGAAATCTTCCCGAATAGAGATAAAATGGGCTGTCTTGGTGAGACGGTCCACAATAACCCATATCGCATTGTTTCCTTTGGATGTTTTTGGGAGACCAGTTACAAAGTCCATGGTGATATTATCCCACTTCCATACTGGTATGGGTAGCGGTTGTAATACCCCCTTAGGGAGTTGTCTTTCTGCCTTTACTTGCTGACACACCAGGCACCTTGTAGTGTAATCGGCAATCTCCATCTTCATGTTATCCCACCAATAATGATCACGAAGGTCTCTATACATCTTAGTTCTTCCCGGATGTATAGAGAATGTAGAGCTATGAGCTTCATCCATCAGTTCTTTCTTTATCTCCGGAATAGATGGAACACATAGTCTTGTACGAAATTTCAATACACCTTCTTGATCAATATTGAAATCAGGGAACTTACTATCCTTTACAGCCTCGAACTTCTCCTGCAACAAATGATCTTCTTTTTGAGCCTTCTTGATCTTCTCTAGTAATGAAGGTTGGGAAATCATTTGGGGTAGGGTTGATGATGTCCCTTTCCTTATAATTCCCATGTCCAATTTTACTAGATCTTTAATCAAGGGATCTCCTAAGATCCTCATTGTTGCCAGGACAACAGGATCTTTCCTGCTTAATGCATCCGTGACTTTGTTTGCTCTTCCAGGGTGATAGTGTATTGAACAATCATAGTCTTTAATAAGCTCCAACCATCTCCTTTGTCTCATGTTCAATTCTTTCTGTGTGAAAATATACTTTAGACTTTGGTGGTCAGTGTATATATCACATTTCTCCCCATAATGATAGTGCCTCCATATACTGCCGCCAGCTCTAGATCATGCGTAGGATAATTATGCTCATGAATCTTCAACTGTCGAGATGCATAAGCAATTACTTTGTCATTTTTCATGAGGACGCACCCAAGACCTTTTAGAGATGCATCACTAAAAATAACGAATCCTTCTCCGATAGAGGGTAGTGTTAACACAGGTGCAGTAACCAATCTCTTCTTCAGCTCTTGGAAACATTCCTCGCATTCCTTTGTCCAGATGAACTTAACCCCTTTTCGATTCAACTTGGTTAGTGGATTAGAAAGCCGTGAAAAGTTTTTCACAAACCTCCTATAATATCCCGCTAAACCAAGGAAACTACGAATCTCATTTACTCTTGTGGGTTGAGGCCACTCCTCCACAACCATTGTCTTTGCAGGGTCAACCGAGATTCCTTCATTGGTTACGATGTGCCCCAAGAAAGCCACTTGTTGTAACCAAAACTCACACTTGCTGAACTTCCCAAAGAGACTCTCCTTCCATAGAGTTTTCAAAATAACCCTCAGATGATCTTCATGATCCTCACAACTTTTTGAATATATCAAAATATCATCAATAAAAACTACCACAAAGTTATCCAGGTAGTCCTTAAAGACTCTATTCATCAAATCCATGAAAATAGCAGGAGCATTAGTCAAGCCGAAGGGCATAACAGTAAACTCATAATGCCCATATCTTGATCGGAAGGCAGTCTTTGGAATATCTTCCTTCTTCACCCTCAGTTGATGATAACCAGATCGAAGGTCAATCTTAGAGAAGAATTGAGCCCCACGAAGTTGGTCAAATAAATCATCAATTCTTGGAAGAGGGTATCTGTTCTTCACTGTGATCCCGTTCAGTTCTCTATAATCAATGCATAGCCGCATTGATCCATCCTTCTTCTTCACAAACAGAACTGGTCCTCCCCAAGGAGACACACTCGGTCGAATAATCCCCTTCTCCAACAAGTCTTGGAGTTGTTTCTTTAGCTCCTATAGCTCCACATTTGCCATTCTATACGGAGTCTTTAATATCGGTTGAGACCCAGGTACGAGTTTAATGGAGAACTCTACCTCTCTTTATGGGGGAGGTCCAGGTAACTCCTCAGGAAATACATCCATGTATTCCTGAACAATCGGAACATCTTCAATTTGTATGCTCCCTTTCCCTTCTTCCTAATCACCGATTAACTCCATAAAGAAAGCTATAGGAGGTGCTTCTAGATAGGGATCAGTTCGGGATATCTCTCCTCGGAAGATAACTGTAGGTCATTCATTCAAGACTACTGAGATTTCCTTACTTCTGCATTTGATCTTAACATTATACTTTGAGAGCCAGTCCATCCCTAGTATAACGTCGAATTCCATCATGGGAATGACTACTAGATTTGCAATAAGATTGTGCTCACCAAAGTAAACACAAGAGTCTCTAAACACTGTTGATGCATGGATAATCCCACTTGGAGTTTTGACTGACAACTCTACCTCAAGCAATTCGGGGATTGATTCTATATTCGTTGCAAACTTGTAAGAAATAAAGGAATGCGTAGAACCAGAATCAAATAAAGCACTTGCTAGTTTTGAGAGGACAACAAGAGTTCCTACTACCACATCGTTCGGAACTTCAACTTCAGTTGTTGTGATAGCGAAAGCACGACCTTGCTCCCTTGGCCTCTGCTGAGGTTGATGGTGATTCCCCTCCACCGCCCTCGGATTTGGACATTGATTAGCAAAGTGCCCAAGCTGTCCACACTTGAAGCATGTGACTTCAGGTAGGGCCAGAACCATCTTTACTCTGTCGTTAGTGTTGGGAAGTGGAGGCTTCACATCACCACGACAATTATGAGAAATAAGGCCTTCTTTTCCACACCTATAGCACTTTCCACTTCCGATCAAGCAGTTCCCCGGATGCTTCATCCCACATTTATTGCATGTGGAATGTTGCATATGCTTTCAACCTCTTTCCTGATCAAAACTTCTTCCCAGGATTGGTTCTAGAGTTCTCTTCTTCTCATTAGATTTGTGAGACCATTGTGTCTCCCCAAACTCTAGTTCAACATTCATAGCACTTCGAACTATTTCTTCATAGCTATCGTAGTCCCTGCTGGCTAGATTCTTCCGCAGATGTGGTCGTAGTCCGCCAAAGAATCTATCAAACTTCCCATTAAGGTCCATGACAAAGCTTGAGGTATAACGGGAAAGCCTTGTGAAGTTCATCTCATAGCTTCCAACAGATTCGTTCTCCTTCTGTTTCAGCTCGAGAAACTCTTTCTCTATTTTCGTTCTCATGGAACGAGGGAAATACTTGTTAAATAATATTCCCCGAAATTCTTCCCACTCCATAGCTTCCATCTCTCCTCGTGGCTTCGCGTTTTTTAGCAGTGACCACCACTCATCAGCTTCTCCCTCTAGGCGGTAAACAGCAAGGGTGACTTTTTCTTGTTCTGAACAATGAAGTACAGAAAAGATCTTTTCAATGGAGCTTATCCATTGTTCTGCAACCAATGGGTCAGTAGATCCACTGAATGTTGGTGGTCTTTGACGCATAAAGGACTCAAAAGAAAGTTTTTCCCTTCGTGGTGAGGTCGGCCTCTCAGCTTGATTCAAGTTATTACTCATAACTTGAGTCAGTTGGTTCATCATTCGCATGAATGTTTCCATTCTGGCTTCCATCGGAGGGCCGTCAGCACATGGTGCATTGCGGTCACCATCGGCACGGTTCCTCCTATTTCCCGCCATTTTCTAAAAGAATAAAACCTTAGTGAGAAACTTATTTCATTTATGAATCTTTTAACTAAGACTTCGTGCTTAGACAATTATACTTCTCTATAATTCCTTCATAATGATTCATAAAAAGCTTGTGATTAACCAAATATATCCCCTGGGAGTGTCGTATCCAAGAGTGCAGCAAGGCCTGTTATCGTGCACCAGTTCCCGTTTGAGTCTAGCTCAAAGCGGTGTTTTCGGGTTTTACCCCTATGTACATCTGTGACAGAGCCGCCTCTACCTGCTCGAATCCAGACGGGGATGTATTTGTTTGATAAACCACTTACTCAATACTTACCAAAATACCAGGATGTTTTCCTATATTTAAACTTTTCTATAGGGTTCTTCCTAAAGTTTTTATATCCTAATTTCCACAAATAACTAAACCATCCTTTGATACAAACTATAGCATCCCGCCTTTTTATAACATAAACTTTCATTACATTACACAAAACTGAGGATCTTTAAGGTCTAGTGTCTTGGAAACCAGGAACATAATACATGAAAACAACATAAAACATTCTTCTTAAACACTTAAAAGGCGTCTCCGTAAGTTCATTCTAGGTTCTTTACTGGATCTCATAACTTGGGGACATACATCAAAAGAAAGGGTGAGCAGAAGGCCTAGTAAGGGAAACAAGAGGAACATTTTACATGTGAACTTGATATACTTCAATAAGGACATGAAAAGAACTTTAAGGCATGAGAAAGAAATCATTAGGCATTTCATAATAAAAACAACATTTTTCATAACTTGAAGATGTGGCTACATCATTTAACATAGAAAATCATGAACATATCACCAAGGTCCATCCCCAAGGTGTCATTTGAAAATTACCAAGGTTATTCACCAAGGTATCGTGAAAATTGTAATCTCTAGTGGTTACATCATTACCCAATGCATTGGAGCGCTATCAGGGTGCACCCTTAAATTTGCCTTTATTAACATGTGATCCACATATATCATCATCAAACATTTCATAAATAACCCATATAACATAAAATAAATGGGTTTCATTTCATAATCATAACGTTTTAAAAACTGCTTTAAAGAAATGATCTTTACGTCACTTTAAACCCACAGAAAGGGAAAGTGGGTCTCATGTATGTAAATCCCAGAATTTAAAATTGAAAATTTTGATATATATGTGAATAACCTTGTATAAATAAGAGCTTTGTGTATTCACTTTATAACATAAAATAATTTTTGAGAAAAGAGAGAGGCATTTTGAGACCAAAAATTCTGCAACATAATGGCTATGTTACAAGGTTTTAGAAAACATTGAAAAGAGAGGGGACATGGGTCACCCAATCATAAATGATCCATAAAATAGTAGGGGATAGAAAGAGAAGGATATATGGACATGGTAACGAAATTTGAAGGACATACCATTTGAAATGAAAAACATGAAAGGAAGACAAAAATTAGATTTCTCTTATGAAAATTCGGCAGCCTAACAGCGTCACTTAAACTTCAATAAAAAAAGAATTGACAAGATCAAATAGGGTACCTCATCATATGATCATAAGAGATCAGTATGATAGATATAGAGATCATACCCCAACATAATAAAAAGGAACTTGAAAGACTTGACATGAAAATCGAACTTGAAAAATGAGAAGGTTGAAAGAATCTCTTAAAAATTCGGCAGCCTAACGACGTCACATAAACTTTCATAAAATGAAATGATGAGAGTAAGAGGGGATCTCTAATCATATAAACATGAAAGGGCAGTGAGAGGAATATAAAAGAAAATCCTCTCACATAAAAACATGGAGCATAAAAGGAATGACATAAAAGAGATTACATGAAAAGAAAGAGAGGGGTCGGATCCCTTACCTTAAAACGTGACTTTTGAAACTCAAAGGATTGGACCTTGAGGGCTTGGGGGCACCTTTGGAGGACTCTGTGGAAGGAAAAAATACCAGAACTTCGTTGGGGGAGAGTTGGGAGTGAAAAATAAGGGAGGAAAGGGTGGGTATTTATAGGGAAAGTGAGGGGACAAAGCATTAATGGCCAAGGGACACCTCACATGTGCTTTTCTCAAACCCATGTGCTCTCCCTTGGCATTTATCATTGAGTTAGGCCACATGGGGCCCCCAAAACAATAATTCATCACCCTTGGCCGGCCAACCCTCAAAAGATCTCATGACATCATCATGACACCGTTATGATGTCATTAAACATACCGAATCCCTAAAACTGTATTCTTACTATTCACTGAAAATTCAACTTTCTCAGAAAAATCCCAAAATTTCACCTTAACCAAATATCAATGATCTGATTTCAAAAATGAAACCCATTTTATAAAAATAATTTTCTAAATAATTTTAATTTAATTTTTAAATAAAAACACTATTCATCGAAAATTCATTTTTTCAGAAAAAACCCCAAAAATTACCATAACATAATATCGATGCGCTGAGTTCAAAAATGAAGTCATTTTTATAAAAATAATTTTCTAATTATTTTTAATTAAATTTTTAATTAAAAAACACTATTCATCCGAAAAAACTAATACTTGAATAATAATTTATGAAACCGTTATTTAACCATTTTATTGAATCACATTACTTAATCTAGGTGTCTAAATTATATTAAAACTTTCTTTAAGTGAGATTACTAATCCATTTGGTAACATTACTAATCCTAAGCGTAAAATCACTATTCATAATTTACTATTCATCAAAAATTAAGTTGATCTTATTAGACTCCAAATTCCTTACTGAACACTTTTGTAGAAGACCATTTTTTGAAAATCATTACACATCATTAGTTATTTAGGGTTTACATAAATATTTTAAAATATCCTTTTTTTTTGAAATTCATCAATAAAATACATTCTAAAATTATCCGGACATTTGAAATTTCACAAACAACACTAAAGGAAGAAATATCAATTTATTCATCCGAAAGGACTACACAAGGAAGCTAGGGTCTCGTCACATAGCCCCTTATAACACCGGCATAAGACCTAAGTGTAAGGTGTGCTATGGTGAGAGAATCTGAGGGAAGCTCAGATAACATTGCCCTAGTAGTAATCTCTACTAACTTGAACTTCTCCCGCAGGCGTTTCTGTTCAAGCTTGACACGCTGGAGTTCGGCTTGGGCTTGGTCCAAAGCGAAGCCCATAGATGCTACCTCCTTCCCATGCTCTGATAAGTGGGCTTCATAAGGGTTGAGTCTACTGGATGAAGCCATCGACTCCTCTTTCTGCATTAACCATTAACATCTTATTAAATCAATAAGAGTAAGTTAATATACTACTCAAAAAGATTGGGTCGTTACAGAAGAGGTTCTTTCGGCCTTGAAAGAATTCTCCAGAAATGTTGTGCACAACGATTCTCTTGTGTGTATGAAAAGAGTTGGGGTTGTGAGGATATTTATAATCAGGTGTGTGGGGTTATAGAGTTATGACAATAAATAAACGCGTTACGCGTTTTATTTATTTCATTGACTCTTTATTTAAAACCCCATGTCGAATAAATAATTCCTTGACATGCGCCCACGCTGATTATAATAAACATCATTTAAAACAATATTATATCCTTAAAATCCCAACTGGAAAAAACTACACGGCATGTATTAATAAATACACAGCGTGTACTTGTTTTTCATTGAAAACTACACGGCGTGTACATTAAATGTACACGGCGTGTATATCTTATTTTCATTTATTCATTTCCTTTGCAAAATAAAACTACACGGTATGTAAAATAATACACGACGTGTACCTATTTTATTTTATTTTTCCTCCATCATTTAAAACAACTTAGGCTTCCTTGAATAATTATTAAACCACGTACGAGAATAATCTTTATTCAACTTGAGATACTTGGATACACTTAGTGTGTGACCCTCTAGGCCTCTTTCTTATTGGCATTAGGCGGGCTTGCCTAAAGTCCAAGATGACTGTCTAGCAACGGGTCAAGGCACCCAAGAAAAAGAAGTTGATGCCTCATTGACTTATCACCTCATACGAACACTTACAATGTAATTTAATCCCTTTGTCTCAATATCTCATCAAGCTGGTTTCATGGCAGTGTCATAAACCTATATGCTTGATATGTCATTCTTTAACTACCAGAAATAAACTCATCGTTTACACCATGGCCATGGAATTTAATGCAACAGTTCTATTTCAATCAATGGGCTGAGATATCAACTTCCATAAATGGAAGGGACAAATCCTTCCTCGACTTATCCATTAACAACATGTAACTCGTGATGCACCCAACGTACCCTACGTCCCGCCAACTGTCTGCGTGACGGTTTTCGTCAGTAAATCTAAGTGCGCGAGTCATGACATGTGTTAATGATAATCTTCCAATCTAAGGACCATTACACATTCTTGTAGATAACAATATCTGATGACACCAAGACATGCAGAATTACTATTGGCGGTTCTGTTCTCATAATATCCCATCATGGAGATTACCAAGTGAGAACTCCATGAGAGAGAGTCTCGTCTTCTTACGAGTACTCGCACATGACGGTATGTATACTATGTGTCCTATCATAGTATGTCATCCAACCACAAAACATTATTTAAGAATATTGTTATAGAATTTCAAGGTTCTCATCATAGGAGGGATCTGCTATGACCTTATTAATGCAACAAATATTCCAGGGCATTATTATATTATAGTCATGCAGAACAATGAACAATATATAATAAGTGAACATTTATGTAATCAATGTACAAAACAGTTGGTTCTGAGGACACCAACCCTTACACAACTGAGAAGGGGTGGCTCTCTCCTTAGGAAATCCCATGGGAGGGGAGAAATCCAGCGGCCCAACAGTAGCCACTGATCCTACCGAAAATGGGGAGTCTATTGCATGGGGTTCACCCATGTTCACAGTCCCTTCAGTGTCCACGATCTGGGAAATCCAATTGGAGTATTCAGGGCCAGCAATGTCTCCTTCAAGATACATAGGCATCTATTGAACAATCACCTCTACCACCTCATACGGATGGGGGACTTGTGCCAGGGGTGCCACAACAATAGGGCCTAGAGGAGGCTCCTCATGATCCATAGTCGTGAAATCCCACAACTGGCTATGAGATAAGACAAACTGAGTCTTCCTAATCATAAAACAATGATTCTTCTTACTGGACAAAACCTCACGCCCCTTTAGATTACAGAAGGAGCACACCTTCGAAATTTGAAAATCAGAAACCAAATGGACAAGGAGATTGCAATGAGAGAAGAGTTTTGGCCTCCATTCATACTAAATTCCCACTGTGAAGCTATCCTCAATATTGTTATGTACCACCTCCTAAACTAACATGGAGGCTAAATAAACTTCCAAAAAGACACGCGCATAGTGTCCATAAGTTGGATTATCTGTATCCTTGTCAATGATAATGGGGAAACCCACGGAGGATGCAATGTCCCAAGGTATATGAGGATGATAGTAGAGCTAACATTGTTTACATATTTGGATCCACACCTTCAAAGAGGTGTTTTTCAAATTCCAGGGATCAATGTTACGGTCCCAATTCTGAATTTGATGGAGCCCAGGACTAAGATTAAGAGAGACCAAACTCCAAGCCCTTCTTTTCCAATCATTTTATGGAATGAAAATGTGATAAAACCCCCTCCCATCAAAATCATCCTCCATTAAGTGAATCCCCAAATGACTGCGATTCGATTGGTATGATCATCAAACATACATATACATTCTCCCTTTAGAACCAATACCCCATCAATAATGAAAGAATTAAATAGATTAATTCTTTCTTCGACAACAACATGATTTGTCGAATCATGAGCCATCCACCCTTTCCGGATTACTCGACCAATAGATGGTGCACCGTTGCCCAAGAAAGTGAGTGAAGCCACAGATTTGACCACCTCTGTAATGATATGCTATGAACCTGATGCCTCTAGCACCTCACAAAATTCCTCAGCCACTGGGTATGGACACTTAAATAACTAAGAATGTTCTTTGTTCCCTCATAACTCTGGCTAATTCGTAGAAGGATCAGGATTATTGCCATCAGAGGGAAGCACATCCTGAGGCCACGTAGAGCTCTTATTTTTTCCCGAGTCACTTTCTTGCTTCATCATTTCTCTTTTGGTTTTTAGAGGATTGTAGGGGATTTCCAAAAACATCAGGGGTTGTATGGGTTTTATGGTTTTAGGGTAATTTTTGGGGTTTATGGTATTTTTGATTATTTTAGTGGATTTGGAATTTTTAGGGTATTTTAGAGTATTTTTTGGGTTTTTGTGTTTTTGGGGAATTTTAATTTTTTTAAATTTTCTAGAATTTTTCTAAGTTTTTATTGTCTTTTTATGGGTTTTGAGTTTTTTAACATTTAATGTTTGTAGAGTTTTTAATGTTTTTCTTGTTATGATGTTTTTAATTTTTTATGGTAATTGGGGTTTTTAGTGTTTTTAGGGTTTTAATGATTATTTAGGTTTTTAGTGTTTTAGGCTTGTTTTAGGATTCTTGTGGTTTATATGGGTTTTAGGGTATTTTTAGTTTTTGTGTGTTTTTGTGTTTTCATAATTTTTATGTTTTTTAGAATATCATTTTCTTTTTATTTTTTGAGGATTTTATGGTTATTATAAATTTTTTGTTTTCTAAGGGTTTTTAGAATCTGTTATGGTTATATAGGGTATTTAATGGCCTTTTAGGGGGTTTGGGGTCTTCTAGGGTTTTCAGGGTTTTTAGGGTCTTTTTGGTTTTCAGATTTTTTAGGATCCTTATGTTTTTAATGGGGTTTAGGGTGTGTTTGGTTTGTTGTAGGGGTCTAGGAGGTTTTATACTTTTTATTATTTTATGGTTTTTAACATGGTTTTATGTTTTTTAAGATATTTTGGTCTTATTTGAGAATTTTAAGGTTTTAAGGGTTTTAGAGATTTGGGGGGTTAAGGATTTCAAGGATTCCTTTTTTACGGTCTTATAGGCATTTTAGAGTATTAGAGTTTCTTATGGTTTTATGTATATATATTTTTAGTGCTTTAGGGTTATTTTATTCATCTTAGGGTTTTGAGGGGTTTTTTTTATCGGTTTTTTTAGGATTTTATGGTTTTAGTGGTGTTTTAGGGGTTTTAGTTCATCGAATGATTTTTGGAAGGTTTATATGGATTTAGTATGTCGATAATGTTTTATAGTTTTCTTGGGGTGTTAGGTTTTTTAGGGTTTTTTTTATGATTTCTAGAGATTTTTTTAATTTTTATTATGATTTTAAGGTTTTTATGTTTTTAGTGTGGTTTCGAGTGCTTTATGGTTTTTAGAGTTTTAGTGATTTTTAAGATGTTTAATAATATTTTTTTGATATAATAGTGTATCTATAAGGTTCTTACATTTATTAGGATCTTTAATTATTTTTTGGTGTTTTTATAGAGTTTTTGGGTACATATAATTTATTAGAGTTTTTTGTGATTCTAGGATATTCTAATGTGTTTTTAGGGGGGGTCAATAATTTTTTGACATTTTTGGGTTTTTGGAGATTTTGGGGGTTCATAGGTTTTTTTTTGTTTTTTTTTTGGGGTTTAGGTGTTATAATGTTTTTTGTGTTTTCAGGAATATTTTAGGGTTTTAGAGATGTTTTAGGGTATTTAAGGTTTTTATGGGTTATTATTATTTTTAGGGTTTTTAGTGTTTTTAGTGGTTTTAGGGGTTCTGTGTGTTCTTAGGGGTTTAAGTGATCTTTAAGGTTCGAAGGATTTTGTTTGGGGGGGGGTGTAGGGTTTTTATGGGGATTTTAGAAATTAAAATTATTTTTTCAGGTTTTTAGGTAATATTTTATTTTTTATATAATTTTAGGGTCTTTTGTGTGTTTAGGGTCTTTAAGGGGAGTTTAGGTTTGTTGATGATCCTTTTCGTCACAGAGTCCAGAGGAATGTAAAGGGAAACACCATGAAACCAAATTGATTCATCCTTTGAAGAAAACACCAAAGATTGACAAAGGCAAGAACGAGGCTTCAAATGCACAAGGGTCGCACAACTTCCCTCACTATTGCACAAGTATACTTGCGCACCGACTAATGGTCATGCAAGTGACTTGGGCGCCCTAAATGATAACTGCCTGAGGTCTTCTCCAGCCTATAAATAGACCTTGTGGGCCCCCCAATTCAGGAAGAATTTTTCTAGAATTTTGATATAGATCTCTGAACGCTCAAGTCTCTTCTTCAGGTCTTTCAAAAACTTCTAAGGTAATTCCTTACCTATAATGGAAGGTCTAAACAAGAGGAGTAAGGTCTAAGTGTTAGAATTCACTAACACTTGCGCGCCGAAGGTGTTTAACCCTTAAGAGAAATGAACATACTTGCGCGTCGCCCTACTTATTCACCAAATCTTGCATGCCTCTCTTCTAAAAGTACCTCAGGATAATTCTAAAGGCATTAGTCACGAATCGCCCAAGGGTTACCCTACTAGTAAACAATCGTGCAAGTATCCATGTGTCGCGCAGGTATACCTACATGACCAGGACTTGCGTGCCCACGCAGTACCTACGCGCCTGTTAGGACATGCGCTCTCCTACCTTTTTGGGTACCCTTCATTCCCATTTAACCCCTATTATACCATTCCACCTCTCCTATTCAAGATTCAGTCTTCAAGACATTATTCAAAGCCATTTATGGAATGTTTTCTTGATTAACTTCCTTATCTGAAAGGAATTATGTAGAATATCTCTCAAAACCTAGTGATTTACACAACTTTATGTCACTAAAGATTGATATTTCATTCATTCAGCCACATCCTTTAAGATGAGAGAACCCCTTAACCTGGGCCTCCTTTTCAGGAATAAGCCCCAATCATAATTCTCAAATATGGGCATCCTCCTTAGTAGTAAGCCCCAAGTCCACTAATCTGGGCATCCTTTTCATTATTAAGCCCCATCCATAATTCTCTTATCCTAGGATTCCTTTTTAGGAGTATGCCCCAGTCTCAAATATGGGAATCCTCTTCAGAAGTAAGCCCCAAGTCCTTTAGTTTTTCAAGTCCCTTAACCTGGGCCTTCTTCTCAGGAGTATGCCCCAGCCTTAATCTCTCTTAACCAGTCTTAATTTCCTTTTGATCTGGGCTTCCTTCTATAGAGTAAAACCCAAACATAAGTCCCCTCTTAACTTGGGCATCTTCCTTAGGAGTAATCCCCAAAATTAGAGTATCCAAATCTCCATAAAGTACATTTACCTTTATGGACCCTGTTCCAGGATTTATTCCCTAAAGTAAATCCTAATCTCCATTTATTTGGGAAGTCATACATACATAAGCCCGCATCATTTCTTATGATTGAATATTTCATGGAACAACTGTCTGGTTTTACCAATACCTCTTGTTTCTCACACAGAGTATGACTCACATGAGTTTAGCGTGTAAAAGTAATTATGACAACTTTATTTGTGCCATCAATCATAAACATCATATTCCCATACTCTAACTATGTGGCTTCTAATTACTTTTCCTAAAAAAAGGATACATAGGTAGCCCATCTGCGGGTATGATCCCAACTCTGAAATAATCAATGTCCTTCTGAATGACAATAAATTTCAAGTTCCCCATTGAGTGGATTTAAAACCATTATGGTCATCATAATGACCAAGAGAATTTTATTTATTAACGGAAACCATTGACTAAGAATATCTAAACAAATACAGATGATTCTATATCGATTAAGAACCTCGAATACATATAAAATATTCTCTAAATTTTCTACATATAAATCATTGATTGTCAGATCTAAATGAAATCTCATTTTATACTTGGTAATGTAATAAGGATTAACGAACAAAACATAAATCTCTAAAGAGAGTCCCGGAGTAGACAATAATTCCCTTCAAAATGGTGTGATGAGTCCAACCTCCCATCCTATTGACCAATGCAAATTCTGAAGCCTCATAAGTCCACAACTAATGAGCGCCTACCTTTGGAAAGTAGGTTCAAATGGATATGGAATCATTGTATGTTTCTGGTTCTATGAACAAACCCATTAGAAACTGCTTGGAATGTTTGAATCTTAAATAAATGAGATCATCCCCAATTCTAGAGGGAAGAAAAAAAAGGTGAACCCGACGTGAATCCTTAACCAGGTTAAAATGATGTTATGATTATTTGTTAGGCCCCTATTTTAAACTCAATGAGAGGGAAAAAAACAATCATTGACATATGTGATCATCAAAAAGATGTAGTGGCTGAATTTATCTTGACTACGACTGTTATATCAAACCGACACTCTTTTCCATGATTTTTGGCATTCTACGAAATGGATGCTCTCATGTTCACACCTGTGAATACCACTTCTGCGAATGCCACTTCTGCTACTCCTGCTAGATCGTCGTCTGCTCTGAGGACGACATCACCTACTCAGCGTCTTCAACGCTGGGTATCAAACATGATGGTTATGGAGTACTGTCAGCATGGTACCATTCCAACTCTGGAGGATACCTGACAAACCCTCCAAGTGAACAACTCACATCGGTCGTCCGGACAACGACGACCAGTGATCACGAAGTAGGCAGTTCTAACCACCGTCTCCAACCGTTTCGGGTCGTTATCCCTAGAATGAAATCACCATTCACTCCCATATTTTGAAGAGGTGAATGAGTAGGCCCCTGAGGGACTTAATGAAAAGAAAAATGAGTTCTTCCCAGGGGATCTTATCAAAAATCATCGTCAGACTCGTGCGGCAGTGCGCCCTCAACATGATGAGGGTTCTGACTCCACGCGTTCGGCTCAGGTTCCTCGAATATGAGAAGGCAAGATGAATCTCCAGAGGCGAAATCCGGCTAACAGTGAGAGGGTTCTCATCTCTTCCATCTCTAGAGAAGTCCACCAACCTAACTTGGTGGCAAGCAACGAGTATGCACACACACCTTCCCGTTTTAATTTCGATGTCCACCAGAATCGTCTGGCAGCATCACGCCAATCCTGCCAAGCAATTCCAGCGGAGTATTATATGTAGGAACATACACCTGTTTATAAGTCATCATCTAGTCAGGAGTCTCGTATGACTACATATGATGGATCTCGTCAATCATGTTTGGCGATGTTCAATTAGCAGGCACATACACCTACTAGTACTTATCATGTGTACCAACACTCTCGCATGGTAGCATTCGGAGAAGTCAGTCGGAAAGATCCGGCGACAAAAAAGAGGCAGAATTAACATTATGCCCCCACAATTGAGTACTGTTAGGATTCGCTAACAGGAAAAGGAGGATAGGAGCAGGCACAAACACCTACTTCAAGAACAGAATAGACTTATACCCCCGTTCCGATAGCTAATGTCGCCAAGAATATTCTATCAATGGTGAAAGAGCAGAAGAAAATCTCTGCTCATATTCGGGATGCTTTCCAGGATATTATAATAGATTTAGCAACATCTCAGAGAAATACACATAAATCTATCCCTACCAGTGGAGTGACACATCGACAGTTCACTCCGGAGCAGATACACACATCTGTTCTAGTCCAAGAGGGTTGTGGGGCATACTCCCTCATATCATACGGACAACCTGGTCAGGAACATACAACTGATTTGAGTAGAGATCGTCATCCTAACCAGGCCATCTCTCTTGATCAGGCATATACACTTGCTCAGAGCAGCCTCTTTCTTCAAGAAGTGGTTTCCAAGGCAAGTAAGAAGGCGTATAAGAAGAAAACTCACCCATCACAGTCAAGAGATCAAGAGCCAATCGGTAACAAGGCCTTTCTCGATGCTGGAGTTCTTAAAGCCCTCAGATAGTTATCTGTTAGAATTCAAGATTCTACTCCCTTATTTCCCAATAGTGGGAACATTAATTCCGAAGTTCTTCAACAGACACTTCCTCATGAAGGCTTTCTTCATAAAAATTCGGTCGATTTTGAATTTTTATCTTCATATGAGAGCCACAGGAACCATATGTGTGGTCAAAAGACCAAGGAACAAGAGATATCATCTTTTCCTATAACCCACCATGGTAGTCATCCCCATGATGATGAATTTTGTTGTGGAAGTCCTCTCCATAGTAGTGATGCACATTGCCCGAAAAATGCTCTAGTGGACAATGTAGTGCCGATAAAGCCCTCTTATCTTAAGGCACTTGAAAATGCAAAACCAGTCATGTCTGATGCTTCATCGCTAGCAGGTGAAATACTTTCTCAATCGGATGATAGACCAGGGTGTAGGTCATTCTCCAAACCATCCCTAACTCAAGCATCTTCTAGTTTGATCAGTGATTTCTCTACCAATCTTGTTGAATATGATGAAGAAACCAGGAAGCACCATCTCTGGTCAAATCAGGAAGAATAATCATCATTGAATGATAAATAGGAAATGCTGAACATGAGAAAACAAATGGAAAAAGGTGAAGTGCCAGTCATGTTTTGGCCTCTGGCTGACTCTCAGTATGACATTCCAGAAATATTGACAGAAGATGGAATTCCTGATATTCATCTCAAAATATGCAAAACTCTTTGTCATTTGAAAAAGAATGTATTATGTTATGATGAATATGAAAATCATGTTAAGATAATAGAAGGGTTATAACATCAAATTGACTTGGCATCTCTATCAGTCTCTCGATATCTGAAGGCTGAAAAGCAGTTGAGATCCCACAGCGTTCATGCCTTAGTGCACTAAGAATATTTCTCCAGTTAATTTCCAATGCCCCATATGTTATTCATGTCAGTGGATGGGGTGCCCATGGAGATCATCATTTCACAGTGCTCTACAGTCAACAAAGACCGCCGAAAATGGTCTCATGCAATGTTATTGCACATGGCCAGCCACAAATCCCAGGCTTTGTTTGTAATCAAAAGCTTTCCATAGAACATGCTTCATCTAGTTCCTCTCAAAATCAAGAATACAGAGAACAAGTTGTTGAATTACTTCTGCATCAAGAAAACAAGAATATTGAACAGGCCTCTTGTATGGAGAAATCACATCATCAAGTGACAGAAGTTTCGGAAATCATCTAACTGTATTTTGAGTTGGGTGATAAAAGTGGATGCAGGTTGATGCATCCAGCAAATTTCAGAACTAAGGTCCGCAAGATTAGGAGAGATTTTAAGAAAGTCTCAGACATAGAATGTGAAGAGCCACCCCATCTTGGAAGACTAGGGACTATTTTAACCCAACCCTCAGAATCGACAAATAGGATTATAGGAGTTGGGCAAAGACAGCAGGAATAGCCCCAGCCCCCTAGACTGGGGACTTTATCAAATCATCAACCCCTCTTCATAGAAAGTTGGTCTTTTCTCTATTAGGGAAGAATCATCAAGAGGATCCAAGAGACAAATTATCCAGAGATTCCCTCCAAATTACGGTTCGTCAAGAAGTTCCTTAGGGATTGAATCAACAAAAGGCAATGTCTCATCAAAGACATGGAAGAAGACAATATCACAGAAATGACGATAGAAGGGATGTGATGCGTTATGCATCAATCAATGTCATCAATGCCATTTTTTCTGATCCACAGATGAGGCTCACTCAGGGGATTCAGATGAACAGGTTCCTGCTCAAGATTATGTATGCACAAATACAAATAAAGAAGGTGTGCGTACACAAAATCAAAGGATTACTCAGAACCTAGGTAATCCTTCAAGTAACCTACACCCCCTCTCCAAAAAGGATCCAACAAAGGGAGGGGAAAGAATCAGGTTACATATCCTCCCTCTAGAGAAGGCCAATCGCTCTTACTAGAGAAAAGGTTTGTACAATAGGAGGATGAAATGAAGGAATTGAGGAGGTTGAATGCAAAACAACTTTAGGGTAGTATTCTTCCTAAGCGTGCTGGAGTCAGTCATCCAAGGGAATTTGTTTAAACTACTGATATGGATAAAGAATATCCTCTTTTATTAGTACACCCTCACAGGAATAATCCTACGGGTCAAGTGCAACAACAGTTGGTGGTGCTACCATCAGTTTCAGCACCAACCACCATACCTATCCAAGCTCCAGTTATTGCACCTACCCAAGTCCAAGTTCAACTGGATGATTCTCTAAAGTTAATAACTACCATTGAATCATTAACATCTCAATTGGAGACTCTGGAAGGGAAGCGTGCGCAGGTTCAACCAGAAAAGATAGCTTACCCTGAATGGGTAGATTTAGTCTCTCCCCAATCAAGTTTTGGGAACCCTGTATTCCCTATTTTCAATGGATTAGGCGACCCTGAATAGCATTTGACACATTACGTGTCTTGTTGCGATCCTATAATGGGAACTCCAGAGCAGCAAGAAGCAATGAAACTCAGATTCTTTTTGCGAACCTTGCAAAGACCAGCCTTTTTCTGGTATAAAAGCTTGCAATCCTGGTCAATTACCGAATGGGAGGATCTTCGCCAAAGATTCCTTCTTCAATTCATCTCAACTTTTCGAAAGACAATAGTTTCTGATCTTAAAAACTGTAAGCAAAGGGAGAATGAATGGGTCTCTGATTTCATTGCTCGCTGGAAGGGATTAACATATCCCCTGAGCTTAACACTTCCTCAAGAAGAATTGTTGCCAATATGTGTGGCAAATCTATGTGATGAATTACGCACGCCGTTGATCCCTGTGAAATATGCAAGAGGGTTTCGAGACCTTACTTCAATCTCTCAATAGATTGAATATTCTCTTATACAGACTAAGGCTAAATCTCATGTAATTCTATCAGCTCCAGGAAGAAGAATGGGTAAAGTATAGACTACTATAGTTATGCTTAAACATGCACATGTACTTACTTCTACCTCAAAACCTTCATCTTCACGAAGGGCTCCACTTCCTGATTTCCAACAAAAAATAACATTTCATCAAAACGATTAAAGAGATCAAAGACGGAAACAGTTTGATGAGTTGAAGAGAAAATTTTACTCTTTCCGAAATGAACAAGTTCTTGGCTACATCATTTCGGATCTAGAGAATGATTTGGTTCAGCAGATGAGGCCCAAGAGGCCAAACAAGGAAGGGGACGAAGACCGTCCCAATTATTGCCCATTTCATAAGATACTGGGACATCCCATCCAAGAGTGTTTTATTTTCAAAGACCTCCTGCAATAAATGGTCGATTTGGGACAAGTTAAACTGAAAGGTTCTTCAGATCAGGTAGCATGTGTTACTTTAACAGTTCCAGAGGAGGAAGGTGAGTGTCAAGAAGTCCAATGAAAAAATTCGCAGAAATATGATGATTGGATGGTTGGGAAGACGATCAACCAAACTCGTGCTATTTTGCGAACACAACTGAAGAAACCAATTGTGCCTTCTGCCATGAATGCTGCAACAAAATCCTCTTTAGAGGGAAAATCCTCAAAAGGGCGACATAATTCCAAGAAAGAGGAACAATCAGAAGATGATGAGTATGTGTCAAAGCCTTTGCTGTCTTTGACTCTGGTAGATTGCATGCCATCTACTTCGAAGCCACAGGCACCATCCCACCAAATGGCACAACCTAAATTGGCTAGTCAGGCGAAGCCTTCATCAGATGAAGAGATGATCTTCGGTTCTGTTAATATGATTCACATAATAGATCCTTATGCCAGTCGCATTTTCGATTTTTATGAGCCTGAATTCCCTATATCAAACAAAATAATAAGATGGATTTCCAGGGTTCTGGGATACAGAGGAAGGAGTGGATATCTCAGAATCCTCTATTCCAATTCTACCCATACTAGAACTGTGTACGCAGTAGAAACTCGTGGGATATCCCTTCAGTGAGCTCAACAAGAACAAGAAAGTTATTCCATCAACAGAAAATTCAGTCCGGGAACAGTTATTCTGTAGGATTGGATGGGGGTCCCACCTTCATCCTCTAAACAAATAAATGGATCTAATCGGTCTAATCTTCCAAATCAAGGAATATTTTCAACTCCTATCCTGATACAGGATGCATCAACCTCCAAGGCACCTGCTAAACCACATGTTCCTGTTGGGAAACGTAGACCTCTGGATCAAAAGTATGATGTATTGAAACACCTGGCCCAAGTACCGGCCAAGTTATCAATTATGAATGTTTTGAATCTATGAAAGAATCTTTGGGAGGCACTCATCGAGGCTTTTTCAAGTCCTCAGGAGTTTGAAAATAAATTTTTTGCAGCTGAAGTCTATCACGTAGAGAATAATCCCACGAAATGACATGCAGTGATATTTTTCACAGATTAAGATGAAGATGATGTAATGCATGGACACATTAGACCTTTGTATTTATCTGGCAAGATCAATGGTGTAGACATACAGAGGGCTTTCATTGATAATGGTTCATGAGTCAACCTAATCCCCATTCGTACACTTCGTCGATTGGGCCTCAAGGAATCTAATTTATCTTATTCTACTATGATGTTACAAGGATATGATAAAAATGAACAAGAACCACTAGGTGAGATTACACTTAGAACTCAGTTTGGATATCTTGTATCTAATTCATATTTCATGGTTGTTGATCAAGATTCATCCTTCAACATCTTTCTTGGAAGACCCTTGCTATAAAAACATGTGGTTGTCCCTTCATCATACCATCAATGTCTCAAGTATTGTTTGGATGATCATGTTGGGACATTGTATGGTGATAAGGCCCCGTTCAAGAAATGTGATTCTCAATACATTGAGGTAGAATTACCTCACATGAAGGGAAGGGAGAAATCCACAACAAAGGAGATTACCAAAGTTAATGCTCCATATGGTTTGGAGAAGATTCTTGTAAATCCATTTACACATGTGAGTACATATTATGTGCTGCGTATCAGTCAAATTGATAAGATAGACCCAAATTAAAATACTCTTATTGAAATATCCATAATGTCAATTATAGCAATCATGCCAAACAACATGGAATAAATTGGTGAGCCACCAAGCAGTTATGAAAGCCCAAATGGAGATGTCTTCATTTCATCTGCTAAAATCCAGCAAGTCTATACTTTTCCAGTGTCATTTATGCCAAGTACATGCCAACTTCATTCATCAACCTCCAGAGTTGCTTCATACAGCTAAACACACATGTCCATTTTCCACATGGAGAATGGATGTGGTGAGACCTTACCCTTCAGCTACGGGCAAGCAGTTTAAGTATATTCTTACTAATACTAATTTCCTTTCCAAATTGGCAGAGGAAATACCTCTTAATGAAGTCAGTTCTAAATGAATTATTAGCTTCATCATGTCAATCATCATTACCAGATTTGGTGTCCCTCATACCATATTGACAGACAATGACACCAACATCTGTTCATCTGAGGTGAAGAAGATGTTTCAAGAATAGAACATAAATTCCAACCATTCATCTCGGCATCATGCAACATACAATGGTCAGATAGAATCCTTAAACAAGAATCTTTCTAATATACTACAAAAGATGGTGGATAAAGATAATAAATCATGTCCTGATAAACACTTTTGTGCATTATGGGATTATCAAACCACCACCCGCACTGCAACGCGGTCAACTCTATATTCACTGGTATACGGAATAGAAGATGTCTTTCCCATTGAAGTTCAACTACCCTCGCTCAGGGTATCCATTTGTGATCAGTCATATACAGATGAGCAATCTCAAAAGCGATTCAATGAATTGGAACGGTTAGATGAGAAAACATTGTGCACACTACACCACTTGGAAGTCTATAAGAATCGAATAGCATGATCTTTCAACAAAAAAGTTCATCTTCATTCATTCGTTCAAGGAGAATTGGTATTAGTACTCAGAACTCCAATGATACCAGGAATGAGAACTCCCAAGATTGAGCCAAAATGGGAAGGATAGTACTCAATACATAAGGTCTACTCCAATGGAGCTTATTCATTAATCTCAATGGATGGAGAACTCATCACTACTCCAACCAATTCCAGATTTCGGAAGAAGTATTTTTTATAAGCACAAAATATATCATCATTGTTCTGGTATGACCTTAAACTACACCACCATCTAGCATGACATTAAATTGCTTAACCAATGGTCCATGGATATGACCTTTAACTATTCACATTTTTTGTCCAACATGACGATAAACTGTAAAAAAGATCCCTAATTCATCCAACATGACGTTAAACTGTGTCCCCATCATTTTCCTTGATATATGACGTTAAACTATACAATAATAGTCCATGCATATGACCATAAACTATTTTCATGTCCCTTACGTCCAACATGATGTTAAACTGCACCATCCACGGTCCATGCATATGACCTTAAACTATTCGCACCTTCGTCCCACACGATGTTAAACTATGACATCCTAACTACATGACGCTAAACTGTACAGAAGTCTCTTAAATCCAGAAAGACGTTAAACTGCATAACCAACAGTCCATGCATACGACCTTAAACTATTCTCACTTACGCCCAACATGACGCTAAACTGTATCATCCTTTTTTTCATCCAACATGACGTTAAATAGTGAAAAATTCCCTAATACGTCTAATATGACGTTAAATGGTGTACTCTTTTGTCCTCACTGCATGACATTAAATTGCATTGTTCCCCTTTTGTCCAACATGACTTTACACTGTATTGTCCCCATAGTCCTAACTACATGATGCTAAAATGTATAGAAATTCCTTTAATCTGTCCTACATGACATTAAACTTTGTATTGTCCCTACTACATTGCACTAAACTGTGCAGCACCAATAGTACTAACTACAAGACTTTAAACTGCATAGTCCATTCATATTTTCTACATGGCATTAAGTTGTGCATCGTTAGGGTTGTTTCTACCTCTTGTTTCTCACACCGAGTTTGACTCACGTGACCTTAGAGCAAACTTCAACCATAACACTCTCTCTAGGATACTAACCAAGTGTAAGTACCAATAATATATTTTAGATCATTGTCCCCAAGGACAACTTGATCACTAATTCATTCTTTAATTGAACTATGCGGACTTTGATCCTTTCCTTCCAGGCTGGGTATGTAGGAAAAATCCCAAGGTTCAAGCCCAAAACCAATCTCTTCACATCGGTTCACCTCCTTGTCATACGATATTGATTCGTGAAACCGCCCCCAAAATCATATCTTTACATTGGTTCACTTTTGTCCTTGCTATACGATGTTAAACTGTACAATACTTATGTCCTGTACGACAATAAACTATTACATTCTTTGATACCCTCACCTGAGAGGGAATCTTTATTTACATTGATTTTCAATCATGTTATATTCCAAAGACTATGTGCATACATGGAAATGCCCGAATCTTTTATCTTGGGTCAACCCATCATTGCACTAAGGTCCCCTTTCACCCTTCACATGTACGAAAATAATTTGTACAGAGGGTATTTCTAGAACTACATGGGCTTGATTCCCATTCTTATGGGATACATAAGAATGTTCGAGTGTCCCTCAAATCCAGCCCCAAGTCTTTGGGCCTAACCCCAAATTCCACTTTCAGTCCCTTGGATGAAATGTCCCCCTGAAAACACACACTGTGTATTTATTATAATGGTCCAAGATCTATGACCCTAAACTAAGATCTCCAATACTTTTGCCCCACACGACGTTAAACTGTAGTTCAAGAACTACGTATGGATTTATTTCCATCCTTATGGGATATGTAGTGAAGTCCAACATTTCCATTTAGGACCAAGTCACAACATGATTATGGTTATCATTGATCTGTGTATCTCTACATACATTAGACAATACCCATCTTTATGTGTCATAATCCTAGCCTTAAATATTTTCAGATCTTCATAACCCTTTTCTTGACTTCTAGACAGAAAAATGTCAAACTTCTGAGAGTTCTTTTTCCTGACTATGCAGTATGTTCCCTTATGCGGCCTTGCATAAACAGTCTCCATAACAGATTTTTCATCCAAAAGATGCTATTATTTGACTATGCAGCCAATTCCCTTAGGATTCCCTGCATAATTCAACCCCCTAACGGGTTTGTCAGATACTAGTAACTTCATTCTTGGGAAGAAATCATCTTTTGTCGTTATTTGTGTTAAATGACAATATGTAGGGATCCGAAAAAATAGAAAGCCTTAACATACTTGTCCCATATCCTTTTTCATGATCTGAAAGTATTCAAGTCTATGGATTATATTATCCTTCCCAACATTTGGGTCAGACCTTTGTATGAGTGATATCCATCCAGTTCTTCAATAATCTTGTTTAGAAATATCTTCTCCATATTCAAGAACCTATTTCTGTACAACAAACTCTATAATTTGGAAAATTTGAATCTCCATAAACATTCACTGGATTTCTAGCACTAGGAATGTAAATTTCTGAGAGTTCTATTGCCTAACTATGCAGAACGTGCCATTAGGTGGCCTTGCATAAGTAGTCTACCTAAGGGACCTATTAGCCAAAAGATGCTATTTATTTGACTATGAAGCCAATATCCTTAGGTGGCCCTGCATAATTAAACCCCCTAACGGGTTTGTTAAATAATGGTAACTTCATTCTTGTTCACTACTTCTTCTAATTCCTTTTTAGCTCTTTTCTCATATCATTTCTCAGATTCAAATATTCTTAAGTCATAGTTTACATATTTTCCCTCATACTTGAGTATGGTAATATGTGTTCAGATAAATTGTAAAAGAATTGAGTCAATTCTAATTCATTCAGTCAAAGCTATTTCGACCATAAACATTATCCTCTTTATGTCCATCGTGCATGACTTTAAACTGCCCACAAAAGAAAAGGGAACACTGAATAAAAGTCAAGTTCCAGCTCACTAAACATACATTTTGTATGATTTAGGTAATATTTAGCAATTAAAAAGATTCAAAGTTTGTAGGGATATTTATAATAATCCTAGTAAAAATAAAACTATGATTACTAGGACCATTGGATTATGTAAAATTTAAAGAAGATAGAAAAAGAGAATGCATGTACAAATGATTGAAGGTGAAAGTATTTTTCATTGATGCACAAGAGTTAGAAGGACATCCACAGACTGGAGTCTCTTCTCTTTCTCAGGAATTACAAAAGAATTTCAACATAACTCTTCATTTTATTTACGGCATCCCGAGCTTCATCAGCAGCCACATGGAATTCACTCTTTCAACTGGATACCATAAAAGATGCAGTGATAACATCTCTTCTTGGAACAATTGTAAAAGAATGTTCTTGAGTGCGGTTTGAGAAAATTTTCTTCTGATCAAACAGTGACTCTATTTCTGTCCAAGAGACTTGGAAGATGGATACATGGATTTGAGAATGAAGAATTGGAAGTAAAGAGATATTTGGAGAGAGTAATATTTTCAGATATTGATCTAATACCATATTTGTCTTCTCTCCACCAACTGGCAGTGGAAAACATTTCATCCCATGGGTTTGCTATTTTCATATCAGCAAGGAAATGGCATGCAGGAAAAATTTAAATGTTCATGCCAATGTTGTTGCTATTACTGCACTGCATAACTGAAATAGAGGAGTAGAAGTGCAGCTGAATCTCAGGCATATAGTTCTTTGCATCTGGAACATTGACTCCTTGCAGATGACCATGACCATACAAGGGCAGATAGATGCTCTGTGGGAAGATAAGATGATATTTCTTTAAGTACTTAGCAAAATATGGAAGTGTGTTGCCACAGATATCATAGTAATCATGGCCAAAAATATTCATTATGTTATTCATTATGTCATCTATCCACTTGCTAGCCAATTTATCATCCATTCCAATTCTCTTGGGAGACATTGGATCTGCACAAAAGTTGAGTCATTAACTATTAAAGTAAGTTAATTTTTCATAAAATTTGTGAAGGAATTTGAAAAAATGGATAAGGCATTAAGGCGCGCATGTCTAATTTTGATGTTCAAGTATGGATGTGCCGTGCATGTTTTTTTGTGCGCAATTATCACCACGCAAGTCCAAATACCTATACAGCAGCGCGACAGCAAAGAAACATCGGAAAAAAGTGCGACTTGCGTGGAAAAGGAATCTTGCTCGGCGAGAGCTCAAAAGTTTGAAATCCAGATGATTTATATGAAAATTGGGCCGCATATTTACAGGCCAGGCCGCACCCTTTCACGCCCATGCCGCGTGCCCAACACTTGTGCGCCACCATCTGTGCCATCAACACTTGCGCGCCACCTTTCCTTTCGTTTTCTTCTTTTCCTCAGAGTAACATCCTCATTTCTTTCATATCCAACTCTGAGGGGGGACTTTTGTTGACACTTCTTTTCGTCATAGAGTCCAAATGAATGTAAAGGGATATACCTTGAAACCAAATTGATTCAACCTTTGAAGAAAGAACAAAAAATTGACAAAGGCATGAACAAGGCTTCAAATGCATAAGGGTTGCGAAAGTTCCCTCACTGTCCCGCAAGTATACTTGCGCGCCACCTAATGGTCGCGCAAGTGAGTTGCGCGCCCAAAATGATAACCACCCAGGGTCTTCTCCAACCTATAAATAGACCCTGTGGGCCCCCCATTTCAGGAGGAATTTTTCCAGAATTCGGATATAGAGCTCTAAATGCCCAAGTCTCTTCTTCAGGTCTTCCGAATACTTATAAGGTAATTTTTTTACCTAGAATTGAAGGTCTAAACAAGATGAGTAAGGTCTATGTGTTAGAATTCACTAACACTTGCATGCCTAAGGTGTTTTACACCTAAAGGAAATTAACATACTTGCGAGCCGCCCTACCTCTTCACAAAAACTTGTGCACCTCTCTTCTGGAAGTACCTCAGGATAATTCTAAAGGCATTGGTCAAGGATCTCCCAACTGTTACCCTACTGGTTAACAATCTGGGAAGTACCCAAGTGTCGAGCAGGTATACCTGTGCGACCAGGACTTGTGCGCCCATGCAGTACCTGTGCGCCTATCAGGACTTGCACGCCCCTGCCTTTTTGGGTTCCCTTCTTTCGCATTTAACCCCTCTTATACCATTCCACTTCTCCTATTCAAGATTCAGTCTTAAAGAAATTCTTCAAAGCTAGTTATGGCATGTTTTCTTGATTAACATCCTTATCTGAAAGGAATTCTGTAGAATATCTCTCAAAACCTAGTGATTTACAATACTTTATGTCACTAGAGATTGATATTTCATTCATTAAACCTTATCCTTTAAGATGAGCAAACCCCTTAACCTGTGCCTCCATTTCAGGAATAAGCCCCGGTCATAATTATCAAATCTGGGCATCCTCCTTAGGAGTAAGCCCCAAGTCCCCTAATCTGGGAATCATTTTCAGGAGTAATCCCCAAACATAATTCTCTTAACCTGGGGTTTCTTTTCAGGAGTAATCCACAGTCTCAAATATGGGCATCCTCTTCAGGAGTAAGCCCCAAGTCCCTTAATTTTTCAATTTCCTTAAACTGGGCCTTCTTCTCAGGAGTAAGCCCCAGCCTTAATCTCTCTTAACCAATCTTAAAATCCTTTTGATCTGGGCTTCCTTGTCATGAGTAAAACCCTATAATAAGTCCCCTCCTACCTTAGGAATCTTCATTTGGAGTAAGTCCAAAAATTATTGTATCCAAATCAACAGAAAGTACATATACCTTTATGGACCCTGTTCTTGGATTTCATCCTTGAAGTAAATACTAATCTTCATCTATTTGGGAAGTCATACATACATAAGCCCCACATCATTTCTTATGATTACATCATTCATGGAACAACTATTTGGTTTTACCAATACCTCTTGTTTCTCACACTGAGCCTGACTCACATGAGCATAGTGTGTAAAAGTAATTATGACATCTTTCTTTGATCCATCAATCATAAACATCATATTCCCTTACTCGAACTACATGGGTTCTGGTTCCTTTTCGAAAACAAAGGATACGTAGGTATCCCATCTGCGGGTACGATCCCAACTCTGAAATAATCCATGTCCTTCTGAATGAAAATAAACTTCAAGTGCCCCATAGAGTGGAATTAAAACAATTATGGTCATCATAATGACCAAGAGAATTTTATGTATTAAAGGATACCATTTACTTTTATGTATTAAAGGATACCATCGATTATGAAATTTAACGTCTTTCTGGACGTAAGATAATTCTGTACAGTTTAGCATCATGTATTTAGGACGTCATAGTTTAACGTCATGTGGGACGAAGGTGAGAATAGTTTAAGGTCATATGCATGGACCGTGGATGGTGCAGTTTAATGTCATGCTGGACGTCAGGGACGTGCAAATTGTTAAAGGTCGTATGCATGGACCGTTGCTGTATAGTTTAATATCATATAGCAAGGATGATGAAGGGGACACAATTTAACATCATGTGGAATGAATTGGGGAACTTTTTCACAAGTTAACGTCATATTGGATGAAAAATGTGAATAGTTTAAGGTCATATGCATGGACCATTGGTTATGCAGTTTAATGTCTTGCTAGACGGTGGTGCAGTTTAAGGTCATACCGGACCAATGATGATATATTTTGTGTTTATACAAAATACTTCTTCATAAATATAACATTGGTTGGATTAGTGATGAGTTCTCCATCCATCGAGATTAATGAATAATCTATTTTGGAGTAGACCTTATGTATTGAGTAAGGTACATACCATTTTGGAACAATCTTGGGAGGTTTATTTCCTGGTATTATTGGAGTTCTGAGAACTAATAACAATTCTCCCAGAATGAATGAACGAAGATGAACTTTTTTTGAAAGCTCATGCTATTCTATTCTGATAGACTTCTAAGTTGTATAGTGTGCACAATCATTTCACATCTAACTGTTCCAATTCATTCAGTCACTTTGAGATTGCTCATCTGTAGATGACTGATCACAAATGGATACTCTGAGAGAGGGTATATGAACTTCAATGGGAAGACAACTTCCGTTCTATATGCTAGTGAATATAGAGTTGATCGCGTTGTAGTGCGGGTGGTGGTCCGATAAGCCCATAAAGCATGAAAGAGTTTATTAGGACATGATTTCGTATCTTTATCCACCATCTTTGCAGTATATTTGAAAGAATATTGTTGAAGGCTTCTATCTGGCCATTGACCGCTGCATGATACCGAGATGAATGGTTGGATTTGATGTTGTATTCTTGATACAACTTCTTCACCTCGGATGAATAGAAGTTGGTTCCATTGTCCATCAATATGGTATGAGGGACACCAAATTTAGTAATGATGTTAGACTTGATGAAGATAACAATAAATTTAGAACTGAATTCCTTAAGAGGTATTCCCTCTTCCCATTTGGAAAAGAAATCAGTAGTAGTAATAATATACTAAAACTGCTTGGCCGTAGTTGAAGGGTAAGGTCCCACCACATCCATTCCCCATGTGAAAAATGGACATGATTATTTAGACGTATGAAGAAACTCTGGATGTTGATGAATGAAGTTGTCATGTACTTTGCATGAATGACACTAGAAAAGTATATACTTGCTGGATTTCAGTGGATGAAATGAAGACATCTCCATTTGGGCTTTCATCACTGCTTTGTGGCTCACCAATTTCTCCCATGTTGTCTAGATCGATATTCGTAATTGACATTATGGATCCTTCCAGAAGTGTATTTTGATTTGGGTCCATCTTGTCAATTTGACTGATAGGCAACACATAATCTGTACTCACATTTGTAAATGGATTTACTGGATTATTCTCCAAACCATATGAAGCATTAACTTTGGTAATCTCTTTCACTGTGGATTTCTCCCTTTCCTTCATGTGATAGAATTCTGCCTCAATGGATTGAGATTCACATGTCTTGAATGGGGCCTTATCACCATACAATGTCCCAACTTGTCCATCGAAACAATACTTGAGACATTTATGGTATGATGAAGGGACAACCGCATGTTGATGTTTCCAGGGTCTTCCAAGCAAGATGTTGAAGGCTGAATATTGATCAATAACCATGAAATCTGAATTAGATACAAGATCTTCAATATTAGTTCTGAGTGTAATCTCGCACAGTGGTTCTTGTTCATTTTTATCATATCCTTATAACATCATAATAGAAGGAGATAAAATAGATTCCATAAGGCCCAATCGACGAAGTGTACGAATGGGGATGAGGTTGACTCCTGAACTATTATCAATGAAATCCCTCTAGATATCTACACCATTGACATTTCCAGATAAATACAAAGTTCTAATGTGTCCATGCATGACATCATCTTCATCTTCATATGTGAAAGATATCACTACATGGAATTCTGCAGGATTATTCTCTACGTGATAGACTTCAGCTGCAACAATTTCAGTTTCAAACTCTTGAGGACTTGACAAAGCCTCGATGAGTGCCTCCTGAAGATCCTTTGATAGATTCAAAGAATCCAAAATTGATAACATGGCCGGTAATGGGCTAGGTGTTTCAATACATCATACTTTTGATCTAGAGGTAAATGTTTCCCAACAGGAACATGTGGTTTAGCAGGTGCTTTGGAAGTTGATGCTTTGGAAGCTGATGCATCTTGTATCAGGACAGGAGTTGGCAATATTCCTAGTTTTGGAAGATTAGACCGATTAGATACATTTATTTGTTGAGAGGATAAAGGTGTAACCCCCAACTGATCCTCCAGAATAACTGCCATGACTAAATTTTCTATTGGTGGAAGAACATGCTTGTTCTTGTTGATCTCGGTGAAGAGATCTGCCATGAGTTTCTGCTGCGTACACAGTTATAGTAGGGGTAGAATTGGAATAGTGGCTTCTGAGATATCCACATCTTCCTCTGTATCCCAGACCCATGGAACTCCCCTTGATTCCTTTATTTGATATAGAGAATTCATTCTCATCAAAGTCCAAACCGCGACTGGCATAAGGATCTGTTAAGTGAATCATATTAACAGAACCAAAGATCAGCTCTTCATCTGATGAAGACTCCGCCTGACTAGCCAATTTAGGTTGTGTCGTTTTGTGGGACGGTGCCCATGGCTTCGAAGTAGATGGTATGAAATATTCCAGAGTCAAAGAAAACTTAGGCTTTGACACATACTCATCTTCTTATGATTGTTCCTCTTTCATTGAATTATGCTGCCCTTTTGAGGATTTTCCCTCTGAAGAGGATTTTGTTGCGGCATTCATGGAAGAAGGCACAATTGGTTTCTTTAATTGTGTTCTCAAAATAGCATGAGTTCAGTTGATCATCTTTCTGACCATCCAATCATCATATTTCTGTGCATTTTTGCTTTTGACTTCTTGGCACTCACCTTCCTCCTCTGGAAATGTATCAGTAACACATGCTACCTGAGATGAAGAACCTTTCAGTTTAACTTATCCCAAATCGACCATTTTTTGCACGAGTTCTTTGAAAACAAAACAATACTGGATGGGATTTCCCAGTATCTGATGGAATGGGAAATAATTGGGATGGTCTTCATCCCCTTCCTTGTTTGGCCTCTTGGGCATCGGCAGCTGAACCAAATTATTCTCTAGAGCCGAAATGAAGTAGCCAGGAACTTGTTCATTTTAGAAAGAGTAAAATTTTCTCTTCAACTCATAAAATTGTTTCCATCTTTGATTTCTTTGATCGTCTTGACAAAAAAACCTTTGTTGTTGGCGCATAGGAAGTTGAGACCTTAGAGAAGATGAATGTTTTGAAGTAGAAGCAGGTACAGGTGCTTGTATAAGCATAACTATAACAGTCTCTACTTTACCCATTCTCCTTCATGAGGATGATGGAATTACATGAGATTTAGCCGTAGTCTGTATAATAGAATCTTCAATCTGTTGAGAGATTGAAGTAAGGTTTCAAAACCCTCCTACGTATTTCACAGGGATCAACGGTGTGCGTAATTCACCACACAGATTTTGCACACAGATTGGAAATAGTTCCTCTTGAGGAAGTGCTAAGCGCAAGAAATATGTTAATCCCTTCCAGCGAGCGATGAAATCAGAGACTCTTTCATTTTCCCTTGCTTACAGTTTTTAAGATCGAAAACTATTTTCTTTGTAAAAGTTGAGCTGAATTGGACAAAGAATCTATGGCGAAGATCCTCCCATATAATAATTGACTGGGATTGCAAGCTTGTATACCAGAAAAAGGTTGTTCCTTGCAAGGTTCGCATGAAGCATCTGAGTTTCACTGCTTCTTGCTGCTCCGGAGTTCCCATCATAGGATCGCAACAAGATGCGTAATGCATCAAATGCTGTTTAGGGTCACCTGATCTATTGAAAATAGGGAATATAGGGTTCCCAAAACATGATGGGGGTGAGACTGAATCTACCCATTCAGGGTAAGCTCTCTTTTCTGGTTGAATCTGTGCATGCTTCCCTTCTATAGTCTCTATCCAAGATGTTAATGATTCAATGGTAGTTATTAACCTTTGAGTAACATCCGTTTGAACTTGGACATGGGTAGGTGCAATAACTGGAGCTTGGACAGGTTTGGTGGTTGGTGCTGCAACTGATGGGAGCACCACTAACTGTTGTTGCACATGACTTGGAGGATTAAACCTTTGAGGGAGTACTGATAAAGGAGGATATTCTTGATCCATATAAGTAGTTGCAACAAATTCCTTTGGCTGACTGACTCCAGCACGCTTATGAAGAAGACTACCCTGAAGTCATTCTACATTCAACCTCCTCAATTCCATCATTTCCTCCTCCTGTTGTGAAAACCTTTTCTCTAGTGAAAGAGATTGGCCTTCTCCAGAGGGAGGATATGTAAACTGATTCTTTCCCCTCCCTTTGGTGGATCCTTTTGGGAGTGGGGGAAGTAGGTTACTTGAAATATTAACTAGGTTATTAGTAATCCTTTGATTTTGTGTATGCACACCTTCTTCATTTGTGTTTGTGCATACATATTCATGAGTAGGAACCTCTTCATCTGAATCCCCTAGGTGAGCCTCATCTGGTGGATCAGCAACAACAGAATTGATGACATTGATTAATGAATGACGCATCGCATCCCTTCTATCAGCATTTCTATGATATTGTCTTCTTCGATGTCTTCGATGAGACATTGACTTTTGTTGATTCGATCCCTCAGGAACTTCTTGACAAACCAAAATTTGGAGGGAATCTTCTGATAATTTGTCTCTTCATTCCTCTTGAGGATTCTTCCCCAATTGAGAAAAGACCGAATTTCTCTGATTAGGGGGTTGATGATTTGAAATAGTCCCCAGTCTGGTGGACTAGGGCTGTTCCTCCTATCTTTTCTCAACTCTGCGAAACCTATTTGTTTATTCTGATGGTTGGGTTAAAAGAGTCCCTAGTCTGGCAAGCTGGGTGGCTCTTGACATGCTATGTCTGAGACTTTCTTAAAATCTCTCATGATCTTGCAGACCTTAGTCTTGAAATTAGCTGGGTGCATCAACCTGCATCCACTTTTATCACCCGGCTTGAAAGACCATTGGATTATTTCTGAAACTTTTGTCACTTGATGATGTGCTTTCTCCATATGAGTGGCCTGTTCAATATTCTCTTTTTCTTGCTGCAAGAGTAATTCAAAATATTGTTCTCTGTATTCTTGATTTTGAGAGGAACTAGTTGAAGCATGTTCTTGGTCAAGCTTTTGATTAAAAACAATTCCTGGTATATGTGGCCGTCCATGGGAAATAACAATGCATGAGACCATTTTCGGCAAGCTTTGCTGACTAGAGAGCACCGTGAAATGCAGTTCTCCATGAACACCCCATCCTATGACATGAGTACCAGATGGGGCATTGGAAATTAACTGATGGAATATTCTTAGTGTGCCGAGTCATGAACGTTGAAGGGATCTCTGATGCTTTTTAGCCTTCGGATATCGAGAGACTCATAGAGATGCCAAGTCAATTTGACGTCTTAACCCTTATATTATCTTAACATTATTTTCAAATTAATCATAAGATAATACTATTATTTTCAATTGACAAAGAGTTTCCCATATGTTGAGACGAATATCATGAATTCTATCTTCCGTCAACATATCTGGATTGTCATACTGAGAGTCATCCAGAGGCCAAAACATGACTAGCACTTCACCTTTCTCCAGTTGTTTTATAATGTTCTGCATTTCCTTTTTATCATTCAATGAATATTCTTCTACCTGATTTGACCAGATCCGGTTCTTCCTTGTTGCTTCATCGGATACAATAAGATTTGTATAGAAATCAGTGATCAAACTAGAAGTTGCTTGACATAGGTGTGGTTGGGAGAATGAACTACACCCTGGGCTATCATCCGATTGAGAAAGTATTTCACCTACTAGCGATTAAGAATCAGACATGACTAGTTTTTCATTTACAATTGCCTAAAGATAACAAGGATTTCTTGGCACTACATTGTCCACTGGAGCATTTTCTGCGAAATGTGCATCACTACTGTGGAGTGTAATTTCACAGTGAAATTCATCATCATGGGGAGGACCACCATGGTGGGTTATAGTAGAAGATGAGATCTCTTTCTCCTTAGTCTTCTGACCACATAGAGGGTTCCTGTGGCTCTCATCTGAAGATGAAACTTCAAGATCAACTGAATTTTCCTGAATAAATCCTTCATGAGGAAGTTTTTGCTGAAGACCTTCAGAATTAATGTTCCCACTATTGGGAAATAAGGGAGTAGAATCTTGAATTCCAATAGATAACTGTCTGAGGGATTCAAAACTCCATCGTCGAGCAAGGCCTTGTTATAGATAGGCTCTTGATCTCTTGACTGTGTTGGGCGAGTCTTCTTCTTAGACGCCTTCTTAATCACCTTGGAAACCACTTGTTGACGGAATTGGCTGCTCTGAGCTGGTTTATATGCCCGATCATGAGAGATGGCCAGGTTAGGCTGACGATATCTACTCAAATGAGGTGTATATGCCTGAATTGGTTGTCCGTATGATATGGGGGAGTATGCCCCACAACCCTCTTGGACTGGAACATATGTGTGTATCTGCTCCGGAGTGAACTGTACATGTGTCACTCCGCTGGTAGGTATAGATTTATGTTTCTTTCCCTGAGATGTTGCTGAAACTGTTATAATATCCTAGCAAGCATCCAGAATATGAGCAGGGATTTGCTTCTTCTCTTTCACCATTGATAGAATATGCTTGGTGACTTCAGTTGCTGGAATGAGTATATAAGTCCTTTACATGCTTGGGGTAGGTGTATGTGCCTGCTTCTGTCCTCCTTTTCCTGTCAGTGAATCCTGACAGTACTTATGTGTGGGGGAAAAAAGTTGGGTCTGCCTCCTGTATGTTGTCGGAGCTTTCTGACTGACTTCTCCGAATGCTACCAAGTAAGACTATTGGTTTCCTTGATCAATACTAGCCAGTGTATGTGATTTCTGATTTCACTTCACCAAATGTGGTTGATGAGATCCATAATATGTGGTCAGACGAGCTTCCTGACTAGCTGATGATGTATAAACAGGTGTATGTTCCTGCCTATAATACTCCGCTAGAATTTCCTGCTGGGATTCGTGTGATGCTGCCAGATGAGTCTTCTGGACAACGAAATTAAAACGGGAAGGTGTGTGTGCTTGCTCGTTGCTTGCCACCAAGTTAGTTTGGTGGACTTCTCCAAAGATGGAAGAGATGAGAACCTACTCACTGTTAATCGTATTTCGCCTCTGGCGATTTGTCTTGCCTTCTCGGGTTCAAGGAACCTGAGCCGAATGCCTGGAGTTGGTACACTCATCATGTTGAGGGCGCACTATCGTACGAGTATGACGACGATTGTTGATGGGAGCCCTTGAGAAGAACTCTTGTTTCATTGCATTAAGGCCCTGAGGGACCTGCTCATTCACCTCCTCAGAATATGGGAGTAAATGGTAATTGCGTTCCAGGGATAATGACCTGAAACGATTGGAGATAGTAGTTAGCACCACCTCCTTCTTGATCACTGGTCTTCGTTGTCTGGACGACCGGTGTGAGTTGTTCACATAGTGGGCTTGTCGGGAAGCCTCCAGAGTTGGAATGGTATCGTGTTGATGGTACTCCTTAACCAGTGCGTTTGATACCCGGCGTTGAGGACACTGAGTAGGTTATATCGTCCTCAGAGCAGAAGAAAATCCAGCAGGAGTAGCAGTAGTGGCATTCATAGAAGTGGTATTCATAAATGTGAACTTGAGAGCAGCCATTTCTTAGAATGCAGAAAATCTTGGAAAAGAGTGCATGTTTGATATAACAGATGTAATAAAGATAAATTCAGCCACTACATCTTTTGGATTAGCACATATGTCAATGATTGTTTTTGTTGGCCATCTCATTGAGTTTTAAATAGGGGCCTAACAAATAAGAAAATCATCATTTTATACTTGGTAATGTAATAAAGATTCACAAACATAACTTAAATCTATAAAGAGAGTCCCGAAGTAGAAAATAATTCCCCTCAAAAAGGTGTGATGAGTCTGACCTCCCATACTCTCGATCAATGAAAAATTTGTAGCCTCATCAGTCCACACCTAATGAGCACCTACATTTGGAAAGTAGTTTCAAATGGATATGGAATCATTGGATGTTTCCAGTTCTACGAACAAACCCGTTAGAAACCGTTTGGAATGTTTGAATCTTAAATCACGGAGATCATCCCCAATTCCAAAGGGAGACAAAAAAATAGTGAACCCGATGACCTTAAATGGGAAGGACCTTACTCAATACATAAGGTCTACTCCAATGGAGCATATTCATTAATCTTGATGGATGGAGAACTCATCACTACTCCATCCAATGCTAGATTTCTGAAGAAGTATTTCGTATAAACACAAAATATATCATCATTGGTCCGGAATGACCTTAAACTGCACCACCGTCTAGCAAGATGTTAGAATTCATAACCAATGGTCCATGCATATGACCTTAAACTATTCGCATTTTTTATCCAACAAGACGTTAAACTGTGAAATAATTCCTTAATTTGTCCAACATGACGTTAAATTGTGTCCCCTTCATCATCCTTGTTATATGACGTTAAACTATAAAGCAACGGTCCATGCATACAACCTTAAACTATTTGTTCATCCCATACGTCCAATATGACATTAAACTGCACCATCCACGGTCCATGCATATGACCTTAAACTATTCGCACCTTCATCCCACACGATGTTAAACTATGACGTCCTAACTACCTTACGCTAAACTGTACATAAGTATCTTACGTCCAACAAGACATTAAACTGCATAAACAATGGTCCATGCATACGACCTTAAACTATTCTCACTTACGACCAACATGAAGCTAAACTATATCATCCTCTTTTTTCTTCCAACAATACGTTAAACTGTGAAAAAGTCCGTAATACGTCCAACATGATGTTAAATGTTGTACTCTTTTGTCATCACTGCATGACATTAAACTGCACAGTTCCCCTTTTGTCCAACATGAAATTCAACTGTACTATCCCCATCGTCCTAACTACATGACGCTAAACTATACCGAATGTCCTTTAATACGTCCTACATGACTTTAAACTGTGTTTTGTCCCTGTTACATGACACTAAACTGTGCAGCACCAATAGTCCTAACTGTAAGACTTTAAACTGAATAGTCCCTTCATATGTCCTACATGAAATTAAGCTATGCATCGTTATGATTGTTTTTACCTCTTGTTTTTTCACACCGAGTACGACTCACGTGAGATTAGAGAAAACTTCAACCATAACACTCTCTCTGGGCTACTAACCATGTGTAAGTCCCAACACTATTTTTTAGATCATTGTCCCCAAGGACAACATGATCAATAATTCATTCTTTAATTGAACTACGCAGACTTTGATACTTTCCTTTTAGGTTGGTTACGTAGGAAACCTCCTAAGGTTCAAGCCTAAAACCAATCTCTTCACATCAGTTTAGCTCCATCTCATACGATTTTGATTCGTGGAACTGCCTCTAGAATCAATAACTTTACATTGGTTCACTTTCATCCTTGCTATATGATGTTAAACTGTACAATACACTTGTCCTGTATGACAATAAACTATAACATTATTTGATACCGTCACCTAATAGGGAATCATTATTTATATTGATTTTCCATCATGTTAAATTCCAAAGACTATTTGCATACATGGAAACACCCAAATCTTTTATCTTGGGTCAAACCATCATTACACTAAGGTCCTGTTTCACCCTTCACATGTACGAACCAAATTTGTACATATGGTATTTCTAGAACTACGTGGGATTGATTCCCATCCTTATTGGATACGTATGAACGTTCGAATGTCCTTCGAATCCAACCCCTAGTCTTTGGGCCTATCCCCAAATTCAACTTTAAGTCCCTTGGCTGAAAAGTCCCCATGAAAACACACACTGTGTATTTCTTATAATGGTCCAAGCTCTATGATCCTAAAATAAGATCTCCAATCCTTTTGTCCCACATGACTTTAAACTATAGTTCAAAAACTATGTATGGCTTGATTCCCATCCTTATGGGATATGAAGTGAAGTCCAACATTTCCATTCAGGACCCAGTCACAAAATGATTATGGTTAGCATTGATCTGTGTATCTCGGCATACATTGGACAATACCCATATTTATGTAGAATAATCCTAACATTAAATATTTTTAGATCTTCATAACCCTTTTCTTGACTTCTAGTCACAAAAATGTCAAACTTCTGAGAGTTCTTTTTCCAGACAATGCAGTATCTGCCCTTTTGCGGCCTTGCATAAACAGTCTCCATAACAGATTTGTCATCCAAAAGATGCTATTATTTGACTATGTAGCCAATGCCCTTAGGTGGCCCTGCATAATTAAACCCCCTAATGGGTTTTTCGGATACTGGTAACTTAATTCTTGGTAAGAAATCATCTTTTGTTATTATTTGTTTTAAATGACAATATGTAGGGATCCGCAAAAATAGCCATCCTTAACATACTTGTCCCATATCCTTTTTCATGATCTGAAAGTATTCAAGTCTATGGTATATATTCTCTTTCCCTACATTTAGGTCAGACATTTTTAAGAGTGATATCCATCCAGTTCTTCAATAATCTTGTTTGGAAATATCTTCTCCATATTCAAGTACCTCTTTCTATACAACAAACATTATATTTTGGAAAATTATAATCTCAATAAACTTTCACTGGATTTCTAGAAGTAGAAAAGTAAATTTCTGAGAGATCTTTTTCCTGAAAATGTAGCACTTGGCCTTAGGTTGCCTTGCATAAGTAGTCTACAAAATAGACCTGTCAGCCAAAAGATGCTATTAATTTGACTATGCATCATATACCCTTAGGTGGCCCTGCATAATTCAAACCCCTAACGGGTTTGTTAAATAATGGTAACTTCATTCGTGGGAACTACTTCTTCTAATGCCTTTTTAGCTCTTTCTCATATCATTCCTCAGATTCAAATATTCTTATGTCATAGTTTAAATATTTTCCCTCATACTTGAGTATGGTAATATGTTTTTAGATAAATTGTAAAAGAATTTTGTCAATTCTAATTCATCCGGTCAAAGCTATTTCAACCTTAAACATTATCCTCTTTATGTCTGACATGCATGACTTTAAACTGCCCACAAAAGACAAGGGAACATTGAATAAAATTCATGTTCCAGCTCACTAAACATACATTTTGTATGATTTAGGTAATATTGAGCAATTAAAAAGATTCAAAATTTGTAGGGTTATTTATAATAATCCTAGTAAAAATCAAACTATTCTTACTAGGCCCATTGGCATAGGTAAAATTTAAAGCAGATAGAAAAAGAGAATGCAGGTACTACTGATTGAAGGTGAGAGTGTTTTTCATTGATGAACAAGAGTTAGAAGGAAATCCACAGACTAGAGTCTCTTCTCTTTTTCAGGAATGACAAAAGTCTTTCAACATAACTCTTCATTTGATTTACGACATCCCAAGCTTCATCAGCAGCCACCTGGATTCATTCATTCAACTGGATACCATAAGAGATGCAGTGATACTAGATCTTCTTGGAACAATTGTAAACGAATGTTCTTGAGTGCAGTTTGAGAAAATGTTCTGCTGATCAAACAATGACTCTGTTTCTGTCCAAGAGACTTGGAAAATGGATAGATGGATTTGAGAATGAATCATTGGAAGTAAAGAGCCATTTGGAGAGATTACTCTTTTCAGATATTGTTCTAATACCATATTTGTCTTCTCTCCACCAACTGGCAGTGGAAAACAATTCAGCCCATGGGTTTTCCATTTTCATAGCTGCAAGGAAATGGAATGCAGAAAAAATTTGAAAGTTCATGCCAATGGTGTTGCTCTTAATGCACAGCATAACCGAAATATAGGAGTAGCAGTGCATCTGCATCTCAAGCATATAGTTCTTTGCATCTAGAACATTGACTCCTTGTAGATGACCATGAGCATACATGGGAAGATAGATGCTCTGTGGGAAGTTAAGATGATATTTCTTCAAGTACTTATCCATATATGGAAGAGTGTTGTCACAGATATCATAGCAATCATGGCCAAAAATATTCATTATGTTATTCATTATTTCTTCTATCCATTTGCTAGCCAATTCATCATCCATTCCAATTATCTTGGGAGCCATTGGATCTGCACAAAATTTGAGAAATTAACTCTTAAAGTAAGTTAATTTTTCATAACATTTGTGATGGAATTTGAAAAAAATGGATAAGGCATTAAGGCGCACAAGTATAATTTTGATGCGCAAGTATGGATGTGTCACGCAATTTTTTGGCGCAAAAGTATCACCAAACAAGTCTAAATACCTATAATATAGCGCGACAACAATGAAACATCGGAAAACAGAGCAACTTGCGCGGAGAATGCAACTTGTGCGGCGATAGATTGAAAGTTTGGAATCTGGATTCTTTATACGAAATGGGGCCGCATATTTATAGGCCAGGCCGCACCCTTGCATGCCGATGCATGTGCGCTCAACACTTGTGCGCCGCCCTCTGTTCCATCAACACTTGCGTGCCACCTTTCCTTTGGTTTTCTTCTTTTCCTCAGAGTCACATCCTAATTTCTTTCGGATCCAACTATGAGGGGGGACTTTTGATGATGCTCCTTTTCTTCACAAAGTCCAAAAGAATGTAAAGGAAAATACCTTGAAACCAAATTGATTAATCCTTTGAATAAAACACCAAAAATTGATAAAGGCATGAACAAGGCTTCAAATGCACAAGGTTCGCGCAAGTTCCCTCACTGTCGCGCAAGTATACTTGTGCGCCGCCTAATGGTCGCACAAGTGACTTGCGCGCCCTAAATGATAATAGCTTGGGGTCTTCTTCTGCCTATAAATAGACCATGTGCCCCCCCCCCATTTTAAGAGGAATTTTTCCAGAATTCAGATATAGAGCTCCGAACGCCCAAGTCTCTTCTTCAGGTCTTCCAAACACTTCTAAAGTAATTATTTACCTAAAATGGAAGATCAAAACAAGATTAGTAAGGTCTAAGTGCTATAATTCACTAACACTTGCACACCTAAGGTGTTTTACCCTTAAGGGAAATGAACATACTTGCGCACCGCTCTACTTCTTCCCCAGAACTTGCGCGGATCTCTTCTAAAAGTACCTAAGGATAATTCTAAAGGCTTTGGTCAAGTATCGCCCAAGTGATACCCTACTGGTTAACAATCAAGTAAGTACCCATGTGTCGCGCAGGTATACCTATGCGAACAGGACATGTGCTCCCACACAGTACCTGCGTGCATGTCAGGACTCGCGCACCCCTGCCTTTTTGGGTTCCTTCTTGCCCATTTAACCCCTCTTATACCATTCCACCACTCCTATTCAAGATTTAGTCTTCAAAACATTCTTCAAAGCCATTTATGGCATGTTTTCTTGATTAACTTCCTTATCTGAAAGGAATTCTGTAGAATATCTCTTAAAACCATGTGATTTACACATATTTATGTCACTAATGATTGAGATTTCATTCATTCATCATCATCCTTTATGATGAGAGAATCCCTTAACCTTGGCCTCCTTTTCAAGAATAATCCCCAGTCATAATTTTCAAATCTAGGCATCCTCCTTAGGAGTAAACCCCATGTCCCCTAATCTGGGCATCCTTTTCAGGAGTAATCCCAAACCATTATTTTATTAACCTGGGATTCCTTTTCAAGAATAAGACCTAGTCTCAAATATGAGCATCATCTTCAAGAGTAAGCCCCAAGTCCCTTAATTTTTCAAGTCTCTTAACCTGGGCCTTCTTCTCAGGAGTAAGCCCCAGCCTTAATCTCTCTTAACTAGTCTTAATTTCCTTTTGATCTGGGATTCCTTCTCAAGAGTAATACCCAATCATTAGTCCCATCCTAACATAGGCATCTACCTTAGTTGTAAGCCCCAAAATTAGAGTATCCAATTCTCCATAAAGTACATATACTTTTATGGACACTATTCCTGGATTGCTTCCCTGATGTAAATCCTAATCTTCATCTATTTGGGTAGTCATACATACATAGTACCCCCATCATTTTTTATGATTGCATCTTTCCTGGCACAACTGTCTGGTTTTACCAATACCTTTTGTTTCTCACACCGAGCGTGACTCACGTGAGCTTAGAGTGTAATAGTAATTATGACATCTTTCTTTGAGACATAAATCATAAACATCATATTCCCTTACTCGAACTACGTGTTTTCTTATTCCTTTTCCAAAACAAAGGACATTTAGGTAGCCCATTTGCGGGTACGATCCCAAATCTGAAATAATCCATATCCTTCTAAATGACAATAAATGTCAAGTTCCCCACTGAGTGTCTTTAAAACCAGTATGGTAATCTTAATTACCAAGAGACTTTTATGTATTAAAGGATATCATTTACTAAGAATCTCTAAAAAAATATAGATGATTCTCTATCTATTAAGAACCTCGAATACATATAAATGATTCTATAAATTTCCTACATGTCAATCATTGATTGTCAGATCTAAAGGTAATCTCATTTTATACTAGGTAATGTAATGAGGATTCATGAACAAAACTTAAATATATAACGTGATTCCCAGATTAGACAATAATTCCCCTCAAAAAGGTGTGATGAGTATGACCTCCCATCCTCTCGACCAATACAAATTCCTAATCCACATCAGTCCACAACTAATGAGCGCCTACCTTTGGAAAGTAGGTTCAAATGGATATGTAATCATTGTATGTTTCCGATTCGAAGAAAAAACCCGTTAGAAACCGCTTGGAATGTTTGAATTTTAAATCAATGGGATCATCCCCAATTCTAGAGGGAAACAAGGTTATTTAAGGTGTCATTATGGTTTTTAGGATTTTTATAGATTTACTATTTTGGGATTTTTGGGATTTTTGAGGTTTTAAGTATTTTTATGTTTTTGATGGGTTTTTAGGGAATTTAAGGAATTTTAGTGTCCATTAATATTTATATGGATTTTTTTGTGTTTTATGGGTTTTTATAGATTTTTTTAGTTATATGTGTTTTCATATTTTTCATACATTTCAGATCTTTTTAGTATTTTTCTAAGGGTTTTCGTGGTTAGGGGTATGGGTTTTTGGGTATTGTATGGGTTTTTTTTGTTTTTATGTGTTTTTAGGATTTTTTGGATTTTTAGGTTTTTTAATAATTTTTTAGTATATTTATTTTGATTTCACGAGGTCTTAGTGTTTTATAGTGTTTAAGGGATTTTATGGTCTTTTAGGGGTTTTTTAGTTTTCAGGTTTTTAGTTATTTTATGTGTTTTTTAGTTTTTTAGTTTTTTTATGAATCGTTACATTTTTGGAGGTTTTTAGGGTTTTAGTTTATTATGTTTTTATGGTAATTTGGTGTCTTTTTGGGTTTTTGGGTTTTTTGGGTTTTCAGGGCATCATGTGAATATAGGGCGTTTTAGCTGATTTATGGGTTTTTAGGAATTATTATAGTTTTGGGGGTTTATATGGTTTTTTGATTTTTATATTTTTTAGGGTCATATATCTTTAATAAAAATTTACTATTTTTATGAATTTTTAGGGTGTTTTAAGGTTTTTGTGGGATTAATGGTTTTTCAGGTTTTATGGTGTTTTATTGTTTTTTGTTGTCTTTAGGGTTTTTTGGATTTTTTATGTTCTTTATGGGTTCTAATGTTTTTTGTATGTTTTTAGGGTTTTAGGGGTCTTAGATTTGTTTTAGTGTTTTTAGTAGTTTTTAGGGTTTTATGGATTTTCTAGTGTTTATAGCGGTTTTAGGGTTTTTATAATTTTTAAGGGTCTTGGGTATTTATCATTTTAAAGAGTTTTGAGGAATTTCAAGCAGTATTTATGGTGTTTTAGGATTTTTAGAGTCCTTTAGGTATTTTTAATTTTTAGAGACCTTTAGGTTTTTTATATTTTAGGGTCTCTTAGGAGGGTTTTTAGAAATTTTAGGGATGTTATGGTTTTTAGGGGATTGGGGTTTTAGGTTTTTTAGTGTTTCAAATTATTTTTTGGGGGTTTTAAGGGAAATTTAGGTGTTTTAGGGGGTTTTGGGTTTTTAGTTTTTTATATTTTTTTTGGTTTTCATAAATTTTGGGACATCTTAGGGTTTTTAGGTTTTAGGGTCAGTAGGGGTTTTTAGGGTTTTTAATGAATTTAGGGTTTTTAAAAATTTTATGGTTTATTTGGCAATTATTAAGGATATTAGGTTTTTTAATTTTTATCGGGGGTTTATAGGTTTGATGGGGTTTTCCTGGTTTATGGTTTTTAGTGTTTCTAGGGTATTGTATGATTTTTAGTGTATTTGAGGTTTACAGGGGGTTTAGGTGTTTGAGGGGTTTTCATTATTTTAGTTGATTTACGGATTTCTAGGTTATTTTAGTGGTTTTATGGGGGTTTGGGGTCTCTTAGCTACCTTTTATTGGTTTTTAGGTTTTTAGGGGTTTTTTGTGATTTAGCATTTTAGGGTTTTATGGTTGTTAGAGTTTTTAGTGGTTTTCGTTTTTTATGGGTTTTTGTGTTTTTTCAAGTATTTATTGGGATTTTCAGGGTTTTGTGGTTTTAAGGGTTTTAGATAATTTAGTTATTTAGGGTTCTGTAGTATTCTTTTATGGTTTTAGGGAATTATTGTTGTTTGTTATGTTTTAAGTCACTTCTATGGTTTTTAGGTTTTAAAAGGGATTTTAGGGTATTTTGGGGTTTGTAGGGGGGGTTGTGTTTTTATAAATTTTTATGGGCTTTGTTGGATTTTAATACTTGTTTAGGGTTTCTACAATTTATTATAAAATTATGGGTTTTAATGGTCTTTTAGTGTTTTTTGGTGTTTTAATGTTTTTTCATTGTTTTCTAGGGTTGTGTAATGTTTTTAAAGTTTTTTAGGGATTTAAAGGTTTCTAGTATCTTAAGGGTTTTAACAGGTTTTTGGGTTTTTGGGATTCTTGGTGATTTACAGGGTATTTTGGGAATTATTGGAATTTTTATGGTACTAGGGTCTTTTTGGATTATTAGTGTTATTCATGTCCTTTTTATTTTTTTATTTTTAGGACTTTATATGGGTTTTAGGGTCTTTTTTTATTTTATAGGATTTATAGGGTCTTTTAAAGGGTTTTTAGAGTATTTTACCATATTCTTAGAAATTTTTTGGATTTTTGGATTTTTATGGTTTTATTGATTTAGGGATTTTATTGGATTTTTATCCCTTTTTAGGTTTTTAGTGTGTTTAGGGATTATAGGTGTGTTAGGGTCTCTAGTGTGGTTTTAGGGATTTTAGTGGTTTTAGGTATTTTAGTGTTTTTATGATTTTTATGGCTTTCATGGGGTTTTCATGAATATTATACTATTTGTTAACTTTTTTGTATTTTTAATTTCTTTAATTTTTTTATAAATTTTTAGTGCTTTTATACTGAATTGAGAATATTTAGGGATTTGGGTTCTTTTATTCACTTTTAGGGTTCATATTGTTTTAAGGGATTTAGGAGATTTAATTTTTTTAGTGTCATTTAATGGTTTTTGGGTATTTATGTTTTTAGGGATTTTAGGGGTTTTAAAGGTTCTTTAGTTTTTTGGGGTTTTTAAGTTATTTTTTTTATTTTGGGGTTTTAATAATTATAAATTCTTCAATTTGTTTTTAAAGTGTTTATGGGATTTATTAGTGTTTTGAATTTTTAGGGATTTAGGATATCTTAAGGTGGTTTTAGGATTTCTTTGGGTTTTTTGGGCCTTTATGGTTTTTAGGGTTTTTATTGTATTTTTTTTTTGGGATTTTATGTGGTTTAAGGGTTTTTATGGTCTCTATGGGGTATTAGGATTTTTAGGGATTTTAGGGATTTTATTGGTTTTAACTATTTTATAGGTTTTTTATGTTTTTAGTGTTTGTTGGGGATATAGGGACATTGTATGATTTTTAGGTTTTTGTTCTCTTTTAGGGGTTTTTGGGCCATTTATATGTTTTTGGTTTTTAATGTTTTTAAAATTTTTAGGTGTTCTTTGAGGAATTTTTCGTTTTTTAGTGTTTGAGTGTATTTAAGTGTTCTATATTTCTTTAGTATTTTAGGTCATTCAAGGTTTTTTGGATCTATATTGTTTTTATAGACTTTATAGTTCTATTCTGCATTTTTATGGAATTTTGGTTGGTTTAGGATTTTTAGGGTTGTTAGGGTTTTTTTGTTTTTTGGGGTTTTATGGGTTTTGGGGGTTTAAAAGGTGGTCTACGGCCTTTTCATGTTTTATACACTTTTAGGGTTTTTAGAATTTTTAGGGACTTCTAGGGTTTAGCATATAGGGTTTAGGTTATAGGGTTTAGGGTTTAAGGTGTAAGTTTTTGGTTTATGGTGTAGGGTATAATATTTAGGTTGTAGGGTATAGGGTGTAGGCTATTGGATTTGGCGTTTAGGGTGTTGGGTATGGGGTTAGGGGGTTGGGTTTGGGATTTGGGTGTAGTTTTTCAGGTTTAGGGTATAGGGTTTAGGGTCTACTATATAGGGTTTTTGGACTATGGTTCAGGGTTTAGGGTTTAGGTTCTATGAATTAGGGGTTTTATGGAATTTTATGGTTTTGTGTGGATTTTAGGGGGTTTGTATTTTTTTCGCTTTTTTGGGACATTTATGTTCTCCTGGTTGTAGGGTATTTAGGTATTTTAGGGATTTATTGTTTTTACAGTTTTTAGAGGCATTATGGTATTTTAGTGTTTTAGGGATTCTGGGTTTTTTGGGGGATTTTAGAGGTTTTTTTTATTTTATGGAGGGGCATTTTATAGGTTTTAATTATTTTAAAGGGTTTTAGTGTATATGGGTTTTTTGAGGTTTTTGGGTTTTTTGGATTTCATAAGGATTTTGCAGTTTTTGTTTGTTTGTGATTGGGTTTTTAAATATATTTATGTATTATTATGGTTTTTAGTATGTTTTTTGGGATTTTCGAGTCATTGAGAGATTTTTAGGGTTTTTGGATTTTCTGGGATTTTTACCATTTTTTGTGGTTTTTGGGTTTTTAATGTTTTTATGGGTTTTAGAGTTTTTAGTGTTTTTAAAGTTTTTTGGGTGTTTAAGTGTTTTATGGTTTTTTATAATTTGGGGGTTTTAGGGGTTTAAAGATGTTTTTGGGAGTTTTATGGTCTTTTAAGGTCTTATAGGTTTGATGGGTTATTTTGGTGTTTTGGATATTTAGGGGTTTTACTGGGCTGTTTTTGGTTTTTTTTTGATTTTAGGATATTTTAGGATTTCTAGGAATTTAGGGTCATTTAGTGTTTTATATATTTTAGGCAAATTTAAAGTATTTGTGTGTTTTAAGGGGTTTTTCGGTTTTCTATGGTATCTTTAGGGTTTTTTATGGTTTTTTGGATCCTTTTGGGTTCTTTGTAAATTTTTATCATCTTTTTTGATTTTTATTATTTTATGGACCTTCAAGGGTTCTCTAGGAGTTTTATACTCTTTTCTGGTTTTTATGATATTTTAGGGTCAATTAGGGTTTTTAGTCACTTTCACAGGTTTTTGTGGTTTTTGTGTCTTTCATGGGATTTTTGGTTTTTTGTCTTTTATGGCATTTTTAGGGTTCTAAGGGGTTATTAAGTCTTTTGGGGATTTTTGATATGTAAGGACTATTAATTTTTTTTGTGTTTTTGGAATTTTAGGGGTTTTAAGGTTTTTAGTAATTTTTGGATTTTTCGGTTTTAATTTCATTTTTGGGTTCTTTTAGTGTATTTTAGCGTTTTTATGATTTTGAGGGGTTTCAATGCGTTTTAATGTATTTATGGGTTTTAGGTGATATTTAGGGTTTTGGGGGTTTTGGGTTATGGGGTTTTATGGGGGGGGGGGGTTAGGGTTTTAGGTATTTTTAGAAAATTTTAGGCATTAAATGGTTTTAAAGTATTTTTATCATTTTCATATATTTTTAGTGGGTGTATGGATTTTTAAGGTTTTGAGGGGTTTCTGGGTTTTTAGGGGGATATTTTTTAGGGAATTTAATGTCTTTTATGGTTTTAAGGGTTTTCTTGGATGTTTTTTGGGGATTTATATTTTTACAGGGTTATAGAGTTTTTATAGTTTTTTAGGGTTTCAATTGTTTTTTGGGTTTTAAGGATTCTAGGGTTTTTATGGTATTTGTGTATTTTGGGGTTTTAAACAGTTTTAGTTTTTTTGGTTTTTATGTGTTTTAATCTTTTTAGGGTATTTAGGATATTTAAGGGGTTCTAGTGTCTTTTAGTGTTTTTGTTGGTTTTTCGTGTCCATGGTATTTTTTTAGTATTTTAGTGTCTTTAATGGGGTTTTATGGGTTTTATGTTTTAAATGTTTTTTGGGGGTTTTTTTGGGTTTTTGGTTTTTTATGGGTTTTATTTTTATTTATGTTTTAGGGATATTGGGGGGTTTAAGGGATTTATTGGGTTTTATTGGATTATATAGTATTTTAGTGTTATTTATGATGTTTTTTAGTTTTAAGGTTGTTATAGGGATTTAAGGTATTTTAGGGTTTTAAGGGTGTTTAGGGATTTTAGGTTATTTTAGGGTTTTTAGTGTTATTATGATTTTATAATTTTTCTTTGGGGTTTTAGGTTTTTTAAAGGTATTTTAGAATTTTAAGAGCTTTAGGATATTTATTTTTTTCAATGGTTTTAGTGGTTTATTGGGATTGTCATGGTGTTATAGGTATTTTTTGGGGTTTTAGTGGTTTTAGTGATATTACTATTTTATATGTTTTATGGTTTTTTGGGTTTTTTTGGGGTTTTTAGGTTATGAGGATTTTTAGGGGGTTTTAGTGTTCCTAGGGGTTTTAGGGATATTTATATAATTTTTGGTTTTAGGTTTTTTATGAATTTTTAGGGACGTTAATGACATTTTGGGTTCTTTAATGGGTTTATTAGGGGGTGTCGATGTTCTTAAAGTATTTATGGTTTTTATACATTTTCGGCTTTTTTGGATTTTAGCTTTTCTACGGTTTTAGAGAATTTCGAGAATTTAGTGTATTTTCACCTAGTTTATGGATTTTTTCATGATATTATGGGTTTTTATGGGTTTTCAGGTTATGTATATTTTATTATTTTTGTGTTTTTTCATGTTTTGTCAGTTTTTATGTATTTTAATCATTTTAGTGGTTCTAGAGTACTTTTAGGGGTTTTGGATTTTTAGGATTCTTTTAGGGGATTTAGGGTTCTTTATGGGGTTTTATAGTTTTTAGGGTCTTTAGGGTTTTGTATGGTCTTTAGTCCCTTAAGAATTTATTGGTTTTTTAGTTTCATTAGTTTTTTTGTAGCTTTATTGGATTTTTAATGTTTTTAGGGGTTTTTTAGTATTGGGGATTGTTTAAGGTTTTACGTGTTTTTAGATTATTTTAGTATTTTAAGGGTTTTGTGTTTTCCATGATTTCAGATGGATTTTATGATTTTTATAGGGGTTTTAGTGTTTTTATTGTCTTTATGTATTGTAGGGATTCATAGTTCTTTTATGTGGGTTCATTTATTTTTTATTCTTCATAGATTTTGGGGTATTTATAGTTCTTTTTATTATTTGGGGTATTTAGGGCTTTATAGGGAAATTTATGGTTTTTAGTGTTATAAGGGTTTTAGTAGTTTATCAAATTTTTTTGGATTCTTTCAGGGATTGGAGTTTATGTTTTCTGTGTGTAAGGTATGGGGTTTTTGGTGTAGGTTATAGGTTTTATGGTTTTGAATATAGGATTTATGGTTTATGGTATATGGTTTTGGTGTAGGGTTTAGTTTTTAGGGTGTAGGGTGTATGGTGTAGGGTATATGGATTAAGAGTAGGGTTTAGGTTTATCGGGTATAGGTTATAAGGTTTATGGTGTGGGGTATATAGTTGGAGTTATAGGGTTTGGTTTTAGGGTGTGGGGTAATGTTTTTAGGGTGTTCGTTATATGGTTTTTGTTGTAGTGTTTCGAGTTTACGACATATGGTAAAGAGTTTTGGGTATATGGTTTAGGGTTTATTGTGTAGAGTATAGGGTTTAAGGTGCATTGTTTAGGATTTTAGTTGTAGGGTATAATGTATAACATATAGGGTGTATTGTTAGGTTTTATGATATAGTGTTCAGGTTTTATGGTGTATGGTATAGGTTTTACTGTGTATGGTGTATGGTTTATTGTTGAGGGTGTAGGGTATAGGGATTATGGTTAGGGTTGAGCGTCTTTGGTATAGGGTATAGGCTTTACGGTGTAGGTTTTATAGACTATGGTGTACTTTCTAGGGCATAGTCTCTAGGGTTTATGGTATAGGGTATAGGGTATTGGGTATGAGGTGTTGGTGTTGGGGTTTATAGTGTAGAGTATAAGTTTTAGTGTGTAGCATTTAGGGTTTTGGGAATAGGGTACAAGGTTTATGGTGCAGTGTTTACGGTTTAATGTATTGGGTTTAGGGTGTAACGTGTAGGGTTAGGGTGTAGGGTATAGGGATTATGGTACAGGGTTTAGAGTTTAGGGAGAAGGGTGTAGGGTGTAGGTTTTAGTGTTAATGGTTTAGGTTTTAAGGTGTAGGGTTTACAATGTTGTATATAGGATTTAGTGTATAGGGTGTAGTGTGTATGGTTTTGGGAGTAAGGTGCAGGATTTACGGTGTAGGGTTTGAAGTTTAGTGTATATGGTGTAGGGTTTAGGGTGAATGGTTTTGGGTTTAGGGTGTTAAGTATTTTTAGGGGTTTTAAGGCTTTTTATTTCGGGGGGTATCATTTTTTTCAGGGGTTTAATGTCTTTTAGGATTTTTTCCTTTTCTGGGTTTTTTTTGGGTTTTTTGGGGTTTTACGGTTTTTTGGGATTTTAGTTTTTAAGGATTTTTAAGATTTATAATTTATTAGGGATCTTATTATTTTAGGGTTTTTGGTGTTTTCATTGGGTATTAGGTGTTTTTAGAGTTTTATGTTTTTACGGTTCTTGCAGGTTTTTATGTTTTTAAGGATTTTTAAGGTTTTGTGGTTTTGGAGGTTTTTTTGCTTTTAGGAACTATTATGTTGTTTAAGGATTTTTAGAGTTCTTAGAGGTTATTATGTTTTTTGGGGTTTTTGTCTATTTATGTGTTTTTTAAGATTTTCTTAGGATTTGAAGAGTTTTTAAAATTTTTTTGGGTTTAACGTTATTAGGATATTTAGGGAATTTTTAGGACTTTAGTGTTTTTGTGGTTTTTGTGTTTTAGGGGTTTTTATTTTGTTTTAAGGGAAATATGTTTAATATTTTTTTTATATTTTTATGGATTTTTTGTAGGTTTTATCATTTTTATGGTTGAAGTATCATTTATGTTTTTAGTTTTTTGGGTATTTGGGTATTTAAGATTTTTTAAATATTTAAGGGGTTTTATGGTTTTTAGGGTTTAGGGGTTTTCAGGGTTTTTTAGGGTTTCATATGTGTTTTTTCGTTTTTTTTCATAGGGGTTTTAGGGTTTGTATGTTTTTGTAGGGATTTTATGAATTTTTATGGTATTAATGGTTCTTAGAGTTTTAACATTTTTTTATCATTTTTAGGGTTTTTAAGGTATTTGAAGTGTATTATGGTTTTTTGGATTAAACTGTTGTTTTGGTTTTTAGGGTTTTATTGGTTTTTAGTATTTTAATGGGTTTTAATGTTCTTAGGGAATCTTAGGGATTTTAGTGTTTTAGGGGTTCTAGGATTCTTAGGTGTTTTGGGGGGTTTTAGGTTTTTTATGGCTGTTTGGGAATTTTTTTTTAGGGGGCGGGGGCTGAGAGGTTTTAGGGGTTTTTATGTGTCATTTAGGATTTATATAATATTTTTAGTGTCTTTTTTTGTTTTAGATTGGTTTTAGGATTATTTAGGGGTTTTATGTTCTTTCAGGGTTTAGGGCAAGGAAGGCTTGAGACCAGGCAAACCTAGTCCCCAAAAATTATACCAAAAGGAAAGAACAAACAGATTGCTACAAGGAGGAGTTACATAACCAAGTGTGCAACTCACCCTTCAAGTCTTAGTCGACAAGCAAGAATAAGGGTGGCATAGAGAAAAAGGACAACAAAGAGCACCTCTCTATGATGGCCTATTTGGAGAGAGCATCTGTAACCACATTCGCCTCCCGATTGGCGTGCGTCATAGTGAGATTCATCCTTTGAAACATGGTGAGGTATTCCATCCATTGGGTGAGGATCCTCTAGGGAATACACCAAGATCTGTTTTTGAGAGAATTCACAGCAACCATGGAGTCAGACTCAAGCCACAAGATTCTCCACCCAAAACTAACATCATACTCAATCGCCTTTATCATGGCCCACAATTCATCTTCAAGGGCACACCCATCACCAATTATGTTTTGGAAACATCCTTTGACGAAGCCACGATCTGTGCAGAAAACTCCACCGCATCCTGCAGGACCCAGTGCACCTAGGACCGTATCATCTATGTTAACCTTAATCTAGGAGGGGAGTGGAGGGATCCATTAAATAAACATGGGAATCATGGGTTTTTCTGCCCTGCCAGAGACTCCAAGCAGCCGAAGTATGATGAGCTCGCTAACATCATTCCCCATATGGCATGTCTAAATGCGGGAAGCCGCATAGACAACCCTATGAATCGTCACCACACCACCATGAATGGGAATACGTTTCATATTGAAGGAAACAACATTTATAGAGGTCCATATATAAGGGATAGTGGCTGAAACAGTGACCAGAAGGAGGTTACAGAGCTGGTTACTATAATCCCAGTTGGATAGGTAGACGAGGAGCACGAAGAGAGGCCTGTCCAGGCTAGCTGGGAACCCAAGTATCTGTTGTATGTAGCCCCATAGTTCGGCACTAAATATGCATTTGAGGAAGGTGTGATTAGCATTATCTTCTGCACCTAGGTAGAGGAGACATACATAGGCAAGACTATTCCCAACTTTATGTAACTGGTTCTGCATTGGCAGCCGATTATTCAAGAGTTTCCAGAGAAGGAGATGGCTAGTTGGAGGGATGAAATTCCTCTTAAATTTGGACAGCCAGTCTGGGAGAGGGGATCCCATTGTACAGTTGCACCGATAATAATCCTTATAAATTAGTCAGCCAATCATGATGGGTTTCTCAATCATGATGTCATAGTCGACGAATGAAAAACGCTGGATTTGAAGCAAGGCTTCAGTTGGGAGGAGGTCCTCAGTCTATTCTAGCCACGGAATGAATGCTGCAATGGGTAGTCTCTTAAGTCATTTTATATTTTATTAGATTTTAATAAAATTTAATTCTTTTTAGAGTTTTTAGGGATTTGAGGGTTGTAGTGGTTTATTTTGGGTATTAATATTTTTTGAATTTTATTGTGTTTTTATAGGTGGTCATGTATTTTTAGGGATTTTATTTTTTAATTTTCTTATGTGTTTATGGTTTTTATGGTTTCTGGGTTTTATGGTTTCTGGTTTTTGGTGTTTTTACTAGTTTAAGGAATTTTTGGATTTTAGGGGTTTCATGTTTTTCCATGGGTTTAGGGGTTTTGTAAAAGTTTTACGATTTTTTGGGTTTCTTGAGTTTTTAGGGGGTTATCGTTTTTTAGGTTTTGAGGATTTTATTGTTTTTAGGGTTTTTAGAGGTTTAGGAGTTTTTTGCGGTGTTTAGGCTTTTAGGGGGTTTTTTTGGTATTTTTGGGCGTTGAACTCTTTTTAAGGGTTTTAATTATTCTATGGATTTAGGTATTTATGGGGTTTTAGTGTGTTTCAGGATTATATAGGGATATTATGAGTTTTGAGGTATTTTTGGTGGGTTTTATAGTGTTTAGGAATTTTAAGAGTTTTAGGGTTATATGGTATTTATAATATTTGGGAATTTAGGGTATTTATTGTTTACTATATTTTTCAAGGGGTTTGAGGGAGTTTTGAGGGTTTAGACACTTTAAGGGGGTTTAGGGTTGTTAGGGTCATTTAGGTGTTTCAATAACTATATGGTTTTTGGGATTTTATGGTCTTAACCAGATTTTTAATGGATTTAGGGTTTTTAGGATTTTGTAGGGGTTGTATGGTTATGGTTTGTCAATTGTTTTTATGGGTTTTAGGGTCTTTATGGTCTTTAGTAGTTGTTATGGTTCTTTAGTGTGTTATGGGATTTCATGTTATAAGTGATTTTATTGTTTTTTGGAATTTTTTGTTTTTTATGGTTTTTTATGTTTATAAGGTTTTTTAATGTTTTTATTTTTAATTTTTCTATGGGGTTTGAGTTTTTTAATGTTTTTCAAGGTTTATGGTGTTTTTGATAGTAATAGGGGTTTTTTTGGTGTTTTAGGGGATTGAAGAGTTATTTAGATGTTTTTTTGTTTTTAGGGGGGTTTAAGGAATTCTTTTGGTTTTGAATGTAGCTAGGGGGTTTTCAAGGTTTTATGGTCTTTTGGGGGATTTTAAGAATTTTAAGGTATTATAGGGGGTTTTAGAATGTTTTAAATGTTTTTATATTTTTTATGTTTTTTTTTGGTTTTTTATGGTTTTTTATGGGTTTTTATGGTTTTATGGGGATTTATTATTTCATGGATTCTGGGGTTTTGTACTTTTTTAGAGTGTCTAACTAATTTTGTAGACGTTTAGAGTTTTCATTAAATTTTTTAGGGTATTTAATGGAAGTAGGGTTTTTAAGAGTTTCAGCGGTTTCCATATTTTCAGGTTTAATGGTTTGGGGGGGGGGTTAGGGGTTTTAATGGAATTTAATGGGTTTCTGGGTTTTTGATTTTTTTTTCATTTTTAGGTTTTAAGGTATTTTTGTAATTTTTTTGTGGGGTTTTGGGTTTTTTGGTTTTTTGGGTTTAAGGGTGATTAAGTTATTTCATGGTCCTTTTAGGGGCAAGAGGTTTAGTGGTTTTTGTGGGTTTTGTGGCTTGTATGTTCTTTTATGAGTTTTTTGGGGATTTAAGGGTTTAAAGCTTTTTATGGTTTTTGAGGGTTTTTAGGATATATATGGGTTTAGGGGTTTTTTGTTTGTTATTGAATTTTCAGATTTTGGGGTTTTGTGGATTTTAATATATTTAGTGGTTTTAGGGGATTTATAGCCTTTTGTTTTTTAAGTTTCTATATGGTTTTTAGTGTTTCTATAGGTTTCTAAAGTTTTTTCGGATTTTTTTGGAATTTTTAGGGTTTTAGTGTTTTCATGGATTTTATTGGAGTTTTGTTGTTTTTATGGGTTTTTTAGGGTAATTAGTTTTTTTGTGTCTTTTGGTGGTATAATGATTTTGTGGTTTTTGTATTTTAAGGTGAATTTATTAAGGTTTTAGTGTTTTTAGATTCTTTATGTTTTTAGAGTTTTGGGATTTTTAAGGTTTTTTGGGTTTTTTGTGTTGTTTTAGGGTTTCTAGGTTTTTAGGCATTTTAGGGATTTATTTATTTACTAGGGTTTTTTGGTGTTTTGATGTTTTATTCTATTTTGGATTTTTGGGTAATTAAGGGTTTTTGGTTGTTTTTGGTTTTTGGGTCTTCTTGAATTTTTTATAATTTTCTAGAGACTTTGATGTTTTTTAGTGTTCCTTGTGACTTTTCGGTTTTTTAGTGTTTTTATAGTTTTTAATGGTTTTAGTATTTTATAAGGCGTTTTTTGGGTTTTTGGATTTTTTATGGTTTTAAATATTTATTGGGTTTTAATGGGTTTCTAGGTTTTAAGGGTTATATAGATTTTTTGGTTCTTCAGATTTTAGGGTTTTTAGTGTTTCAAGGGTCATTTAGGGGTTTTTATAATTTTTATGGATTTTATGTTATTTTCATAGATTTATGGGGTTTTAGGGTTTTTTTTTGTTTTTAGGGGGTTTGGGATATTTTTTGGATTTTAGGGGGTTTATGGGTTTTAGGTTATTTTTGGGGTTTTAGAATTTTTTATGGTTTTTTATTTTTTCATTTCTTTGGGGTTTTTTGGTTTTTTTGAGGTTTTATGGGTTGTAGGGGGTTTTTGGTTTCTTTTTTGGTCTTTTTATGGGATTTTATTGTTTTTAGTGGTTTGGGGTTTTCAGGGTTTTAGGGTTGTTAGTTTCTTTTTAGTGTTTTTAATGTTTCATAGGTTTTTTTATTTTTAGTGTTTTAATGGGTTTGGTGGGGGGATTATGGGGTTTTATGGATTTGTGTGAATATTTTAGAGTTTTTACGGGGTTTCTGTATCTATTACTAATATTTTAAGAATTTTTTGTGCTATTTTTGTGAATTTTGCTGTTTTACGGGTTTTTTGGGGTTTTGTATGGTTTTTAGGTTGTTGTGGGGTGTTTTGGATTTTTAGGGTTCTTATGATTTTCTAAGGATTTTTTGGGTTTTTTGGGTTTTAGGGGTTTGTTACAATTTAATAGTATTTTTATAGGTTTTAATGTAATTTTAGTGTAGTTGTGTGTTTTATGGTTTTTTGGGGGGTTTTAGGGTTTTGTATGGTTTTGGGGTTTTATGGTTTTTATTGCTTTTAGATTTTAGGATTTTATTGTTTTAAGGGGTTTTAGGATCTTTTGGATTTTTATGGTTGGTAGGAATTTATGTTTGTTAAGTAATTTTATGATATTTAATGTTTCAGGGTTATTTACGGAATTTCCGGCCTTTCTACAAATTTTTGTTGTTTTTAGGTTTTTAGTGTATTTTCAGGTTTTTAAGAGTTTATAGGGGTTTTAAAAGGTTTTTAGGTATTTTAGGGGTTTTTTGGTATTTGGGGTTTTTGGTTTTTATTGGTTTTTGGGGTTATTAAAGTTTATTATTATTATTAGTGGTTTTATAAATTTAAGGACATTATGGTTCTTAATGTTTTTTGGATCATTTTAGTGTTTTTAGAGGCGTCTTTCAATTTTTAGGATTTTTAGAGTCTTTTATTATCTTTCAGGTGTCTTAGGAGTTTTTTGTTTTTTGGGTCTTTTAGGTGGTTTTGTGGGTTTTAGTGTTCTTATGGTTTTATAGGGGTTTAGGGGGGGATATGTTTTTTAATGATTTTGATGGTTTTAATGGAATTTTATTTCTATTTTTTCCATTTTTAGGTTTTCTATATTTTTTATGGGTTTATTTGGATTCTTAGGGATTTTTGGGGTTTTATTGGTTTTTTGGATTCGTGGATGTTTTAGGGCAGTAATAAGGTCTTTTAATGGTTTTAAGTGATTTTGGTCTTTTTAGTCTTTTTGGGTTTTATGGTTTTTTTCTTTTTTTTGGGTTTTATTGTTTTTAGGGTATGTTCGGTTCTAAGGGTTTTAGTGTTTTTATGGGTATTAGGGATTTTAGGGGTTTCATTGAGTTTTTAGCATTTTGTAATTTTTTTTTGGGTTTTTGTGGGTCTTCAGTGAAATGGTATTTTCATGATATTTAGGGGTTTTGGGATCTTTTTGGACTTTATGGATTTTAGGGTGTTTTAATATTATTTGGGTTTTTAATTTTTTTAGTATTATTAGGGGTTTTAAAGTGTTTTAATTTTTTTAGATGTTTTAATGGTGTTTCAGGTTCTTTTATGTTTTTAAGGACTTTTAGGTTCTTTTAGGGTTTTTAGGATTTTTATGGTGTTCTAGAGTGTTTTATATTTTTAGGGATATTAGGGTCTTTTAATATTTTTATGGGTTTTATGGGTTTTACAGATTATTTTGTTTTTTATTTTTATTTTCGGGATTCTAGATCCTTTTTGGGTTTTTATTGTTTTAGAGTCTTTTAAAGTTTTCAGAGTAGGGTTTATGGTTTAGGGTGTAGGATTAGGTTTTTAGGGTGTGAGGTTTGGGGTTTAGCGTGAAGGGTTTATGGTTCATGGTGTATGGTATAGGGTTTAGGGTGTGGGTCTGGGGTTTATGATATAGGGGTATAGGGTTTAGGGTGTTGTTTTTTTTGGTTTAGGATGTAGGGAATAGTGTTTAGGGCATAGGGTTTAAGGAGTTGGGTATATGGTTTAGGGTTTATGGTTTAGGATTTATGGTGTATGGTCTATGGTTATGGGGGTTTTATGGTTTTTATAGTTTAGTATAGTTTTAGGATTTTTTGAGTGTTTTTAGTGGAACTTTTAGGTTTTGGGTATTTTATGGTTTTAAAGTTGTTTTAGGGATTCTGAGTATATATCAATTTTTATGGGCTTTGTTTTTTATTTTGGGTTTTGGGGTTTTTTTTATTTTATGATTTTTTGGGGGTTTTGGATTATTGGTGACATTTATGTGTTTGAAGGCATTTTAGAGTTTTCGGGGGTAGGTGGGGGGGGGGGGGGTTAGGGTCCTAAGGAATTTTACGGTTTTTATTGCATTTTAAAATTTTAAGGGGTTTTAGGGTTTTTTATTGTTTTTATGATTTTTAGAGTTTTTAAGAAACATTTTGTGTTTTTAGGTTTTTTTGGGATTTTTAGAAATCTGTGGTTTTTTATTTTTAGGGTTTTTAGTTTTTTAGGGTTTTCAGTTTTTAGTTCTTTTGAATGGTATTTAGTCATTTTTTTTTATTTTTTGGTTATTTAGTGTTTTTCAGGGTTTTCGGGTTTTTAGGGTCTTTTAGGGTCTTCTATGTCTTATATGGTTTTAGGATTTATTGGTTTTTTGGGGAGTTTATGATGTTTTAAGGGTTTTTAGAATTTTTTGGTCTTTTTGTTCTTTAGGGTTTTTATGATTTTTAATAGTTTTATTGTTTTTAATTTTTAAGGGGTTTAGGGACTTTTATGGTATGTCAGGTTTTTTTGATCCATTGGTATTTTAGGGTTTTTATGTTCGTAGGTTTTGTTAGGTTTTTAGTGTCTTTTAAGGGTTAGTTTTGGTTTTTACATCCTTTTATGGGTTTTAAGATATTTTAGGTACTAATAGAATTTGTAACTTTGATTCGTAGTTCCTTGATACGTATGTTCTAGTTTTAAGAATCACTACTTATTTGTAGTTTTCATTGGATTTATTAATGGAAATTGAAACATCCAATAGTTATTTATTTGAAAGTGACCCACTTTCCAAAGGCAGGCCTTCATTAATTTTGAAAGTTAGAATACTTTAGAACGTGAATTTGTCAAGAGGATAAAAGTTCAAACTCATCACACCCCTTTGGGGGGAATTATTGTCTACACTGTGACTCTCTTTGTAAATTTAAAATATTTTCATGAATCCTTATTAATTCACAAAGTATAACATAATTTTCCCTTGTAATTTTTAATCACATTTTTACATGTGTCAAATTTAGAATCATCAGTACGTATTCAAGGTTATTCATTAATGTAGATATATGTTTGTATTTGAGGTTCTCCATCAGTAGAATCCTATAATATATTTTTTCATCATTATTTTAATAATCATTATGATGATACTAGTTTTTAATCCACTCAGTGGGGCACTATAGAATTTATTTTCTTCCAGGGAGTTGAAGTCTTGTTTAGATATTGGGACCATAACTATTAAATGGGCTACCTATGTATCCTTGTGAAAGGATTAAGGACCCTCATAGTTCAATGCCACTTAATGGGACACATCATACCTTTTATGGGAATGTTATAAGGACCTAACCATACAGTTTAAATTCCTGTGGTATGGACATCAAAGATAAAGTTTTTTGTCAATGTTTGGTGTGGGACATATGCCGAACCAACCCAATGAAAATGGGAAGGATATGGGCTTCCAATTTAGATTATACCTTGTATATAATATGGCCTGAGGAGAACAAGGATAATTTAAAATGTTGGGTTTGAACCTAAAGGAGGCTTCCTACGTATCCCATGTGGATTGGAATAAAATTCCATGTATTTTGATATATCTTATAGGTGATTATAGTCCTTTGAGAGAAATGAGTTTGGGCTTACTTCCTGAAAAAAATGCCATGACGATTTTGGGGTTTAATTTTGGGATTATTCCTAATGAGGATGCCTAGATTAAAATAAACTAGGGTTGGATGCCTGAGGAGGATATCTAGAGAGCTCAGGCCCAGAAAGGGCTTCCTACATATCCAAGTTTGAACATGAATCAGATATACCATAGTTCATTAAACATGAGTGTTTTCGAAAATGTTGTAATCATCAAGAATCACTAAGACAACGTGAGTCATGATTTGTGTGAGAAAGAGGAGGACGCGAAAGATTCAATAATTACACATACACATTTCCTCTACTACTAGTTGAGGAGGGTGAGCCTGCGATAGCCTAGGTGGACGAGGTTGAGGCCACGAGACTTCCCTCTATTCACTTTACATTGTACAAGGTTCTAATTAAAGGAAAAAGTGATAAAGGGTAGGGGATTATAACTAGATGGATGCCATTGAATTATATCCTAGTAGGGGAGGGAGACTTTTCCGTTGTTCAAAGGGACTAAAAGTAGGTGTGAACAATACCTTACCTTCCAGAAATTTGAGGATCTGTCTCTTTGATAAGGGAAAGCACGAGACCCAAACCCTTATTCTTAGAATCTGGAACTTCCCATCATTGTTCTTGGGAGAAACATCATTGTGACTGTGGATATACTAACATGCATACACCCCATGAACCCTAACCCCAATTTTAAAAAATGTGGGAAACCTCTAACTGTATATATACAAACCCAATTAGGAGACATGCTAATGTTCCTTTCCAAAAGGTTTGATAATTCAAAATGTTTTGGTGGGAGTATCAACAGAATCCCTTTCTGACAAGGTTGACAAGGAAGAAGAATCCTTTCCATGAATGGCTTTGAAGAGGGATAGATGTCTTTTGGAATGAAGAGAGTATGTGAATCAAAGAGGGGAGATCAAGTAGTTAATGGCACACAATTATGGGTGCTCAAGTAGACCTGGGAGACCTGATATTCAATTAAGAGATGAACAACCTTTATGGTAATACTTGGGAGAGACTTGGATCAAGCCTTCATGAGTATTCACAGGTGGTCCCAGATGTGAGGCGCTCAAGTTCATTTGAAAGGATTAGTTGGCACGCAAGTGATTCAGATTTAGGGAGGTTGGTCTCTTTAAGTGCACAAGTGTTATGTTTTTAAAACACTAAAAGGACTTAAGTCCAATGATCCTCTTTTAAATCCTCTACTCAAGGTGTTGAAGAACTACCTTGAATGTTTAGAAAGACTAGGGAAAAGAACTAGGGAATCCTGAGCATCAATTAAGCTTCAATAAAATTTATCCATACAAATGAAGGCCCTAAGGGTCTATTTATTGGCAAAAATATGACCCTATGCGAAATGGAGTTGGGTGCGCAAATAGGTTTCACGCTATATTGGGGTGCACAAGTAAGTTGTTCGCCAACGCTCTTTTTTTCTGACTAAGGAAACCCAAAACTCATGCCTTTTCAATTATTGATTTTCTCGATTTATTTTTTCACATTTTAAGGTATTTACCTTTTTTATTTTTTAGACTTTTTGATGGAACATATTGTCAAAAAAATCACACCACCTCATAGTTGGATTCATAATGAAAAAAGGATATAATACCACGGTAAAGTAATGTAGGATAAAGAAGAGAGTACTAGGGTTTGAAAATGTTATTTGTGTGAGGAAACTGGTCGCACATGTTTATAGAGAGTAGCATTTTGGCACGCAGGGTGACATGCATCACCTATATATAGTGGCGTCACTTCCAAAAGAAACCTCACAACTTCTGAAATTTCCGCTCTTAGCACGCAAGTCTTCTTCACTTAGAAACTTATGTTTTACCGTTCTACTTCTGTATATTTTTTAGTTGCCCTCTATATTTGGGGCTCTATACTTGCACGCCGAGTTTATACATGTGTGCTTTAATGCCTTTGTCGATTTTTTTCTTCAAACACCAAAAATGAACTTACTTACAAGATGATTTCAATATTTTTGGAGGTTCAATGGATCCCAAAAGATATGGAACTACTGATGAGCTCGCTAGAAAGAGGGTCGATGATATGATTAATGTCATTGTTCATGATTAATTTGATGTTTGTGACACCATTATTTCAAAAAAAGAAAAATATTTGAATTATCCTTTCAAATTTCTCTGAAACACCTATCTGCCTTTGTATAGCTATATCCATTTACAGGATGTTAATATTCAATATCCAAAGAACTATGTCCCACATTATTATTTTCAAGATTATAATAACTACTCATTGGCCAGTGTTTATGTTGGGGGATAATTTTCTATTGTCCGGATAGTAGAAAAAGAACATATTTTGTATCATCGCCCTTGAGCTCTAGATTTTAAGGCACACACACCCAAGCTGCAACCACATTGTTATTCATCCACATTTCGGAATTCCCAGATGGATCAATCCAAGGGTTGGAAGAAAAGTTGGGATTTTTGCCAAGGAGGAGGTGTAAAACCCATGTGGATATGGGCATACTAGGTTCGTAAGACCTGTGCAGAATTTACAGATTACTTGAAAGGAATCAAAATTTATGAGGTTGTGTGTATTCAGAAAAATTATTTGTATAGGAATGATGGTTTTGTGCTGGAATTATTATGCTGATGGATCCTATAGACTAAATCCTTCTATTTAACACACAAAGAGGTAGACATCAACTTGTGGGATATTTACATGAATTCCAGAGCAGCAGTCCTTAGAGACATGTATGATGAGTTTCTTCCTCTCAAGGTGATAGGGAATGACTCGGATAAGTCACCAGCTTTGGTTTGTGAGTTGATGAAAATATTTAACAGACTCAAGAACACGACCACCATGAAGTCTCTCACTAGGAGAGAAATTCCTATAAAGGAATGGATGGAAATAGTTTTGATAAAGAATAATGAAAAGGGGCCCACTTACACCCATCCGACTAGTTGTCCTTGGGAAGAGAAGAGTGGTACTCCTGAAACCTTTTGGCGAACATTGGAGAAAGGAGAATTTGATAAATGGGGATAGGAAGCCAACCCAAAAACTCCTACAAATACACGTCTTTTAGGTTTCTTGGCCATGTGGCTCTGTGTGCATTTACTACTAGTCCAACACTCCAAAGGATGAGTGAGGCTAGAAACCTTTTAATTGTGGCCAAGATTGTGGTGAAAAGGATGGTTGTGTTGGACACTCATGTTTTTGGAAATATTCATCGGAGTATACAACACATTTACAAATTAATTTCACCCTTTAGAATATTTGGAATATTTCATGTATTTTGGGGATGTATCGCTACTCAATTCAGAGCTTGTGATGTAAAAAGTGGAGTACATGTTTTTTGATGTTCTTTCTGACCACCTGTTCAGGATTTCTCTAGTATTTCACCTTTGTATCTGAACACTTATGATATCAAGTCTAGATTGAGAATTCATAAAGAGTTCCACTTCATTCATTATGGGAATCCTCCTACAGGTTGATACATTAATGATGGCACTTCCAGTTTTGAACATAGGTTATATATGCTAGCTTGCAGAAATAGCATGTTGGCCACTGGAATTGATGTAGAAATCATATGTGAGGCCTATGATCCATAAAAATTTGAGTGTCAATTCAAATGCCTGCAACATAATATTTTATCCCATCTGTGAATGTCAGATTAGATCAACTCCTGATGATTTCCTGAAAAATACGTTTGTTGACATCTACGACGAAGACTATGGAAGTATTAAATTTACTTACTACTGATGCAAGATGCAAATTAACTATATGGTATGCCAAAAAATGGGTCTCATCTTACCCTAAAAGTGTAATAAATCATGATGTTACTCGAGTTGGGGTGAATTTAAGTAGCAGGACAGATCCCCATCATTTGGAAGGTAACTCTTCATCATTAGGGGTCGACTCATGAGAATCAGATGGCGGAGGTGATGATGCTCCAAATTCACCAAAGAGACATCAGACCAGATATAACCATCCTACCAGAATTAAGGGAGCCACTCCATCATTCCCTACCGAAGCTATATCGAGGGGAATTGGTCGCCATCATTCAAAAGAGCAACGTGTTAAACATTCTCATCCCTCCTATGTGACTATGGGTGTTAAGAAGACACTCATATCCAAGGTTACAAGATCCTATTCAAACCCTCTGGAATACACTATGATTATATATGAACAGAGGTTGTTCAAACATTTTAGTGTCTGTACTGTGATGGTGAAACCATGTGGACGGATATGTGTGAAAAACAACATAATATAGGAATAGGGTATTTACAGGTGTCTTCTGAGATTATTGTTAAATATAATCTCATTGATGTGAGGACCAAAATTCTAGAGTTGGAAATGATCATATATGACAATGATGAATCAATTTCTTCCACAAAGAGGGTTAAAGAAATTATATATCGTCATACCAATGAAGGGATTAGTCTTTCATTAGACAAATAATTACATGACTTTTTAGATCATGAAGATGTATGTTTCCCTTCTCTCACATTATATTATGCTTTTCAATTTAAATTTTACTCAAAACATTGTTGCATACAGGAAATATCACCTTAACATGAATCTGATTAAAGGAGAAAAAACTAATGTTGCTTCATCTCAATATAGCCCTAGACGAACTAATCTTGGATCTACCAGATCACCCTGTGAATCAGTAGAGATATATCCACAAAAACTGGACATGGAGGATGAAATATAGTGGGTATTAGGATCTCCAATACCTGTCTTTGGAGATGATGATTCAAGACCTCCTAATAAGGTGAAGATAAAAAAGCACCAAATAAAGAGAGAAATGGATAAATTCTTTCTTATTAGTTCTAATACTTCCTAATAATCATTAATTTTACACTTTATTAATGGACATTTTGTTAAACTTCTTGGAATTACTTGTGATTATTCAGTTTTTTCTTTAAAAGAAACTACTAATAATCATCCAGGAACCATAGGGGGTGCTGTTAAAGAGGCACAATTTCCTACCAATTTTGTGGTTCATGGGTGGAATTTTGGCCTAAGTAACCAATGCCTGTTCCCGACATTGCTCCCGTTACTGCCATCAGATGAGAGGAGCCTTCTGGTAAATCAACAATACTTCATAAGGCATAAAATATACCAACAACTAACTTTCATCCTTTAATATTTTAGGTTCATCACATGCACCAGAACATCAGGAAACAATAGAATCTGACCCCACAACTATTGATGATGTAGCTACTTGGGGTTAATGGTTGCCAGAGGAAGTTTGCAAAAAAAAAAACATGCCAACTACTCCCATAGGTGAGACTAACCAGGGATCTGAGATATCACTGGATGAAATGATAAACCATGGAATGTATTTTGAAGAAGTATTACAACATGGTAATATACTAAATGATTTAATAGATTTTGAGGTTCCTTTTATAGAATCAGCTAGATGTGAGGTTTCATTATATGTCTTATTAATATAATTAGGATTAAATTTCGAACAATGGATGGTTGAAATATGAATATCCATCTAAAGAAACTAGTTCCACAATAATACTTGAAGTATGTATTGATATTAATATCAATCACATCATTGTGGAGACATTAGCTCAGGTGGATCTTGAGATAGCAGATCTTCCTGAGATTCATTCTAAGGATCCTGAGCACATTAAATATATAACTCCTCATCTAGAGACATCAAATCAAATTTCTGAAACTAAGGATATTAGGGTGGAAACTTCTATGGATGTTGAACTACTATTAGGTAAGAGATTATTATTTTGTGATTTCATTCACATTTGTTATCTATTTAATCTAATCATAACCATAATTCATTATTTACCATATATGTCTATCAACTTCAATAGATTGGTATAGAGGTGAAGCCTCTACATTAGCCCAAAAAATATTCGAAGTTGAAGTATCCATTGTTAAGGAATGAGAAAAATAGATAATTTTTTTTGTGCATTAATCATAGAATACATCCCTCCTTATTATAGTGATTCAGAATCAGACACAGAACTATAGAAGGCTATTCGTCTGGCACACCACAAGGCATGGAAAAACATCTAAAAGATAATATCTAAAATTCCACTTGGGGAACTGCCTTCTAGAATTCCACGGCTTTCACCTCTAATTATCATTATAGGATTTGGAGGTTTTGAATAACAAAAATTAATACTACATTGAAAGATATTGTTCGAAGGAGGGAATAAGAGAAAAATATATGGAAATACTTGATAAAAGAAAAACTATTGATCAACATTGAAGAGTTTCAAGCAGATCTATCCCAGGCTGAGGCTAATCATACTGTACTATTGAAGGGACTGAAGCATACAATTAAAGAAAATACTATTTAACTGTTGTGCCTTAAATACGAAATATATTTTATTATAGGGGATCTTGACCATCTTCATAGATCATTAATATAATTCAATAAAGATGTTGCGAAAGCCATTGAAGTTGCTAGAGAATATCATTATCATGCTGAAGAGAGTGGAGATGATCAATTAAAATAGCTTGAATACTAAGATAATGGGGCTCTATAGGTATTCAATCATATAAGGAATTATGTATAAATTCTTTTATAATTTATGATTTCTGACAAGATAGAAACTCCAATTTCTTGATGTTCCTCCATGAAAATTTTCAAATATGAAATTCAATTTGTCTTAAATAATTTGTTCTTTAACTCTCACTAACCTCCGTTTTTTACCTAGGCTATTGGCCCTAATAATCATAGTTTGATTTTTGATTGGGTTATATGGAGAACCCCGCAAAATTTATTTCTTTTGAATTTTTATTCATAACCATTACATAAACCATACAAAATGTACGTTTAGTGAGGTGGGAGTTGACTTTTTTCATAGTTCCCTTTGCGGGTTCTCAACATGGTGAGTACCACGTCTCGTAGTAGTTTAAAGTAATTCATATTGGTCTATAAAGGGCTAGTATATAAGGTCAAATAGATTTGACCTTAAATTATTCAATTAGATCCCAAAAAAGCCTTGGTGGCTAAGACCTACCGTAATAATCTTATAATATTTCCCAGGGGAATCTTGATCCATGATTTGTATGGTCAACAAATTTAAAACTTGTATCAACACAAGGGGAGTCTCCGCCAAGAATGAAATTACCATTATTTTATAAACATGTTATAGGTGTTGTATTATGTAGGTCCAACTAGGTAATATACAACATATCCAAATAGTGTCATATTTTGAGTGCCAGGCCCGTCATGTAGGCAATTTATGCAAGGCCACCTAAGGGAACATGCTACATAGTCAGGAAAAAGTGTTATTAGGAATTTAAAATTTTACTACTCATAGAAAAGGGAAAATAAATTTTGGGTGACTCAAGAACAAAGTGGGTGGTTTTTCTAAAAAAATCGATTTTAAGAATAAATGGATATTTTATGCTGACAGATGTCCTGAATAGGGAAACAACTTCTATACGAATTTAATGTATGAATAATGGAAAACATTTATCAGGAAAGGGAATTTATTATATAAAACTGGGTAGTTTTAAGTTAGGTAGTGAGGACATTATGATGTGTAGTGTTAATTTATGTAGTTAGGACATTGTACTGTGTAGTTTTAAGTCATGAGGTGAGGACATTGTGTAGATATAATTTAAGCTCTTTATCTTTGACCAAAGATATGAGACTCCCCCAATTTCATGATAATTTTTTTGGAAACATAGTATCATATTTAGGTATAGAAACAAAATTTGTAAATTGTGGTTTGGGAATTTAAATACCTAATGAGTGACATGGAAAAAAGGATAAAGTCATTAGATGAAGTCTTTTACAAGAGCGAAGTTACCATTATTTGAAAAACACGTTATGTGGGATGTATTATACAGGGCCAACTTCATCGTATGCTACAAAGAAAAATAATGGATTCTTTGGACTGACATGCCCGTTATGTAGGCAACTTATGCAAGGAAATCTAAGGGCTTGTGCTGCATAGTCAAGTAAAAGATATTTTAATAATTTTAAGATTCTATTTCCAAAATCTATAGAATTTCTAAGGAGATACATATTTTCTAAAGAGCATATTGTGGTTAATAAAAAAGTTTCCTAAATATAGAGCGGGTATTTCCAACAATGATTTATAAAGAATCTGAGGAATAAGACTACTACAAAGGTCTGACCCTAATGTTGGAGGTATGCTGCCTATAGTTTAAGCTCATTCAACAAGGACCAAAAATGAATATAGTATATGATATATGGTTAAGCGATTTCAAGGTTATTTCATATTTTTGTGAACACATGGAGAGGGAAATGTATAAACCGTAGTCTTGAAGAATTTCAGATCGAGATAAATATAATGGGACAAATATTCCTAAATGACTGTTTTAAAATACAGATTCTTGTTTATTGTCATCAAAGATTGATGGTAACAAAGACACTATAACCAATAATTAAATTACCATCATTTGACAAACTCATTATGGGAGTCGTATTATGTAGGGCCAACTAGGGAATCTGTTGCATAGACAAATAGTGGAATCGTTTGACTGATAGACCTTTTATGTAAGAAAATTATGAAAGGCCACCTAAGTACACATGATACATAGTTAGAAAAAGTAGTTCTCAAGTATTTGAAACTTTGTCGCCAGAAACAATAAGAATGATTAAGAAGAACTGGAAAATATTAAAGATTAAGAGTGTAAAATATAGAAGGGAGTTACGCTCGATTACCATAATAAATATTTGAATCAATATTGTCCATAAGATTGACATCCTTTACATAGATCTAACTCAAATGTAAAATTGAGACATTCTTTGTTTCCTTTGGAATTAATATTTTGTTGTTGAGTTTAAATTTTTTCAATGAAATCATTATACAATGCAGTTTTATGTCATGCAGTGGGGAAATTGATATCCACATAAGAAATTTAGACTCCTTATTTATATAAAGAAGACATTTACTCAATTCCTAAGCACACTTGATCTATGCTTGGTTTGAGAGATAATGAGCAGTAAGGGTTTCTTCTATAACACAATGGTGAGACATGTGAAGAATAGGGGTGTAAGATTTCCATGAAGTTTAATGTATTGCGGTAAGGAAGAAGATGTGGCAGTGTAAAAAAGAAAGACATATCATAAATAGAGTAAGGGATAAAAACCAAGTGTCACTACATGTCTTGTTGAGGGAAAGAATGAAGTTATTTGTAGTTCATTAATCATTCCATATGCAGGTTTGATTCTTATAAAAGGAATGAAGGGGTTTTGTTTTTTTATCAGGGCTGGGCCCATGATTGAAGATCTAGATGTCTCTACATATCTCATATAAATGAGAATCAATCCATACATAGTTAATTAAAAATTCATTTCCCACACCCATCAATTTTGAAATGGGAGACAAGGGGATTTGGAACATTCTAGAAGAATGATAAAATTTAAGACATAATATATTATGAAAATAAAATCATGTATCTTAAAAGAGAACTCTATAGATATCTAGTTCATATATAGGAGAAGAAAAAGGGAAATAATTTTTTTTGGTTGTGACAGGGCCCATGATTGGAGATCTAGGTGTCTCTACGTATCTGAAATAGATGAGAATCGAGCCACATAATGTTAGTGAGACAATGTCCCTATGCAGATATGACTCATACATTGGGAGGAGTGGGACTCATTTTCCACTAGGGATTACCAATGATGTCAATGATGCTTTCTTATAGAAGCAACTAATGTCAAATTGAGAAGAAGTTAACCATACTATTTAATGTCATGTGACATGAAAAAATATGATACACATTTTAAAATCATGCAACATTGACGCTTATGGTTGTTACACAGTTTAAAGTCTTGCAATTAGGACTTTTTACTGTGTAGTGTTATGTCTTACAGAAAGGATGTGGGATCTGTGCAGCTTTCAATCTGGCAGCGAGGATGTGGGGGCTGCGCAGATTTTAGTCTTGTAGTGAGGATAAATTATCTATGCAATTAAACAAAGTATTTCTCCAAGAATATCGCATTGTTAGGAATTGAAATGAGCTCTCCATCCATTGAGATTAAGACATGAGCTCCATTTGAGTAGAACATATGTATAGAATAATGTCCTTCCCACTTTGGATCATTCTTTGGAGGTTTCATTTTTGTTCGCATTGGAGTCCTGAGGACCAAAACAAATTCTCCTTGAATAAATGAACAGAGGTGATCTTGTTTGTTAAAAGGTCACACTATTTTATTCTGATAGACTTCTAAATGATGAAATGTATTCAATAGTTTCTTGTCTAAACATTCTTTCTCATTAAACTATTTTTGAGACTTCTAATCTGTAGAAAATTGATCATAGATTGCGACTCTAAGTGAAGGCAATTACATTTCATAAATCAATACTACTTTTTTCCTATATACTAATGAATAAGGGGTTTCCTGGGTTGCAGTATGGGCAGTAGCCCGATAATCGCATTAAGAATGCAAAAGCATATTAGTACCTGATTTCTTATCATTATCCTCCATATTATGGATAATAATTGATAAGGTCTCATTGAAAGCCTCTATTTGTCCATTGTCTAGTGCATGATAGCGAGATGAATGGTTGGATTTGAAATTAGGGTACATATATTTTTTTTTTACCTGAGCAGAAAAAAATGGTGCCATTACCCATCAAAGTAGTTTGTGGGACACCAAATCTGGTGATGATATTAGTTTTGAAAAAACTAGCAGTGATTTCAGCTCCGACTTCATTGAGAGGTATTACCTCAGCCTATTTGTCTAAAAATTCAGTTGGATTAATAATATACTTAATGTACTTAGTCGTGGCTAGATGATAAGGTCCAACTATGTCCATTCCCCATGTGGAAAATGGCCAGATGTATTTAGCTATTTGTAGCAACTTCGGGGGTGGATGAATGAAGTTGGAATGCACTTGGAAGGAATGACTTTTCATTGTGAAATCTGTTCAATACTATGTTATTGAAGGCCAAAAGTATCCAAGCATTCAGATCTGATAAGAGTGTTTGTGCCTAGGCTGATGGAGACCACAATATTTTGAATGCACTTCTTTCAAGACAACTGCAGTTTCTTCTCCATCAAAACATTAGATGAGGATTCCATCGAAGCCTCATTTGTAAAGTATCTTCTAGTGGTCTAGAATATCATAAAGAGTAAAATATTTCGCTCATAATCAGATATTTTCTTCTTCATCCCTATGAAGTGGAAGTAACCCATTTTGAATGTATTCCACAATGATTGTTCTTTATCTTGTGGTATGACCATATGACATAGATATAGGTCTAATCTAATTAATTTTCTCCATCATGGGTTGAAAAAATGTGAGACCACATGACGATGGGATTTAATAATGTTTGTCTCATCCCAATTTGTATCTTCCAGAGCTGTAGCTGCATTAATTAGTGCATGAGCTTGGTTGTTTTTTGATAGAGGGACATAAGAAAATGTCAGATCTGAGGGAAATTCATCCATTAACCCTTTTAGGTAATCACACAAAGGGATTAATTATTCTTTTTTGATATAATATTCCCCATTGATTTTCTTGATTACCAATTCTAAATCACCTTTCAATTTTATGTGATTCACTTGTAATTACAGGGCCATTTACAAACCTACAATGAGGTTTTGATATTCTACCTCATTTTTTGTACCACCTTCTGAAAATATGAAGGAGTAAAGAAACACAACCTTCTATGAGGAAATAAGGAATCTTTTTAACCAAACATTGTTGAGTTTAGGGTTTTCCATTCACATCTCTGTTAGACTTTTGGAGGGACCATCGAAGTACATCTCCCATGTTTGTTAAGTATCCTGAATAGAGAATACATCTTCATCAAGATGTTCAGTATTTAATGATTTATTTTTTGTAGCTGGATGTTCAAAAAAACATTTATCCATAGTAAGGAATTTAATTTTCTTCTGAGGAAAAATAAAGATATCAAACAATTGGGGAATAACCACCCACTATTCCAGAAACCCTGTAAGCATAGTATGACTAAGGATAAATTTGAGTGGGTTATTGGAAGAAACCAATTGGACCTCATGATGTTGCAGGTAGTACCTCAATTTCTAAACTACAAATATTAATACCAGATACCACTTTTCAAAACATGAATACTGAATTTCCACATCATGCATAGTATTACTGAGATAGTAAAGACTATTCTAATTCCCAATGTTGTTCTTTTGGTCAAGGAAGGTACCCAATGATCGCTCCAAAAATATCACAAAGAGAATAAGTGGTCTTCCATTGATAGGTGGAATTAATACCTGTGGACTCAAGAGATATTTATTGAGTGTTTCAAATGCTTCTTGGCAGTATTCAGTCCATTGGTAGGTGACTCCCTTCTTCCATAATCTGGTGAAACGAAAAAACTTTCCTGCCAAATTTGTGATAAAGCGTAGAATATAGGCCAAGTGTCCTTGGAGACCTCTTATTTCAATCAAAATTCAAGGAGGTGACATTCCAAGGATGGATTTTATTTTCTCGAGATCAACATTCATACCATGATGGTGTACAAAGAAGACAAGGAACTTTCATGAGGATACCCTAAAAAACATTTCAAGGGGTTCATTTTCAAGTTGTGTTGCCGATGTTTATTGAATATGGTACCTAGATCATCCATTTGATTGTAACGATGTCTGGATTTTACCACAAAATAATCTACATAACATTCAAAAAATTTCCCTAAAAAGGGTTTAAAGATAAGGTACATGGAATGTTGGTATGTTGCACTTGAATTCTTTAATCCAAAGGGCATTACCCACTAGAAAAACACACCATGAGGGGATATGAATGCTGTAGATTATCCATAATTTTGGGCCATATGGATTTGATTATACCAAGAGTATCCATACATGAAGGAATGAGCTTCATAGCCAGCTGTTTCATTAATTAAAAGATCTGTAATTGGAACTATAAAATTATATTTAGGACAATGCTGGTTAAGATCCCTGAAAAAAATGAAAACTATGATTTCGCCATTCTTATTTTTCACCGGTACAATGTTAGATAGTTATTTGGGATATTTAACCTCCCAAAAAAGGTGTCCTTTATAATTATATCTACTTCAGCTTCAATTTTGGAGTCATGAGTTGGGTTTCTTCTTCATGCTGTTTTCATGAATCCTAGATGTTCTTATAGAAAACCCAAATGGTGAGTGGCTACATCATGATTATTGACTAGAATGTCTATATAATTCCATGCTAATATATCTCAATTTATCATTATAAATAAATTATGTTCCTATTTCTCTTCATAGGTCATGGTCACACTAATTAGAGTTGGACATGGATCCTCTTTTTTTGCCATATTTATTTCTCTAAGATCATCCACCGGGGTAGATAAACCTTCTTCAAATGATGGAGGAGCATCCCTGAGATATTCCTCCTCTTATTTATTATGTGTTTCCTCTTCTGTTTCTACATTCATAGTATATGATGAGGCAAAACATCCAGAGTTAGGAGAAAAGTAATTATTTAAAAATCCTGAATAAGAGGACACCATTTCAGACCCTACTAATGATGAAGGGTCATTCTGGGGTAAGAAAGTAGAGATGATGGATTGGGAATAAACATATTTTTCTTCCTATAACATTTCTACAACTTCTTCTACCCTGATTGATGAAGTAGAGAAATGTTGTAGTTTGACAGATGATATGAAGACATCTAAATTTAAGCTTCCATCACTACATGGTAAAACAACAATTTTCCCATTATTTCAGACTCAGTTTCCGCAATTAACATTATGGAAGTTATTTGTTCATTGCTTATATTTGGTTTTAACCTTTCAATTTGATTGATTGGTAGAATATGATCTGTACTCAAATGTATGAATTCATTTGCTAGAATCGTTTCCAAACCATTAGGAGAATTAACTCCGGTTTTTTCCTTTGTCACATACCTCATTATTTTTTTCTGATAAAACTTTTCTTCAATGTATTGAGATTCACATGTTTTGAATGGATCTGTGTCACCATACAATGTCCTAATTTTACCATTGAAACAATATTTATGAAAATGGTGGTATGATGAAGGGATGGATTCAAGTTGATGCATCCAAGGCCTTCCAAGAAGAATGTTGAAGGTTGTGTCTTGACGAACAACCATTAAATATGAATTATAAAAAAGATCTCAAAATTGAGTTCTGATTGTAATCTTGCCCAGATCATCTTTCTCATTCGTGTTATATCCTTGCAACATTAATGTGGAAGGAGATAAGTCAAATTCAGTCAGTCCCAATCGACAAAGTGTACGAATAGGAATGAGGTTGACTTTGGATCCATTATCTATGAGGTATCATCAGATTTATATGTTTTTAAGCATTCCAAAAAAATACAAGGGTCTGATATGTTCATGTACAACATCATATTCTTATTCATCTGTTAATGATATGAATAGATTACATTCTGCAGAATTATTCACTATAGGGTAAACCTTAGTAGCAACGACATTGGTTTCAAATTCTTGAGGACATGGAAAAGAATCATTATGTACTTCTCAAAGATGGTGTGACTTCAAATGAGCCATCCAAAATAATCATGTCAGAATAACAGTTATCTTGCATTGAAGAAACTCATTGTTCTTGTTGAGACAGCTGAAGTGACCTTCCATGAGTTTGTTATAAATATATGGTTTGAGAAGGGGTAGAGTTTAAATGGTGGTTTCTCGAGTTCCCACATCCTCCCGTTTATCCTCGACCACGGCCTCTTCCTCTAGTTCACCAATTAGGTACAAGGAACATTGGATCATTATAATATGAATCACTATTTTCATAAAGATCTCTTAAATGGATAATGTTAACAGAAACAAAGATCAATTATTTATCTAATGATGATTCTGCATGACTGGCTAGTTCTGGTCATACCGTTTGGTTGGGCAGTTCCCATACTTTTGAAGAAGATGGTATAAAATATTCCATGGTCAAGAAAACTTTTGGCCTTGACATGCGCTCGTCTTCTTCTGACTTCTCTTTGTCTTTCTGATCACCTTGCTTTATTGAGGATTAACCTTTTAATGAATATCTTTTTACTGTGGTAGTAGTGGCAGAAGACACAATTAATTGTTTAAACTGTGTTTTTAGAATGTCATGAGTTCATTTCATGATTTTCATGATCGTCTAATCTCTATATTTCTACACATTTTTACTTTTGACTTCCTATCATTCACCTTCTTCTTCTGGATCAATAAAAGTAACACATGTTACTTGAGCTGATGAAATTTTCAGCTTCATTTTTTCAGAGTCTACCATTTTTTACTGGAGGTCCATGGAAAAAACACTCCTGAATAGGATTCCCCAACATCTGGTGAAAGGGAAAATAATTTGGAAGATCTTCTTCCCCTCTCTATTTGATTTCTTCAGCCTTGAAAACTAAACCAAATTGTATTCCAGAGCTGAGATGAAGTAACCAGAAAGTTGTTCATTTTGGAAGGAATAAAATTTTTATTTTAATTCCCCAATTATTTTTCTACCTTTGATATATTTGATAATCTTAATGAGGAGGTGATTACTACTGACACTCTAGAGGCAGATCTCTTTTATATGATGAAGCTTTTGATGCGGATGTAGGTACAAGCGCTTTCTATTGTGTAACAGTATCAACCTCTGTTTTCACTTTTATTTTACCTATATCTGATGGAAAAAATGTGTTTTATCCATAGTTTCTATAATAGAATCTACTTTCTATTGAGCAATTGAATTAAGGTCTCGAAACCCACCTGTCTATTTCACTGGGATTAGTGGTGTGCGTAACATATCACACATATTTCCACCAAAATTTGCCACAACTCTTATTGAGGGAGTGCCAAATATAAAGAATATGTTAATCATTTCCATCGTTCAATGAAATATGAAACTATTTCATTATCTCATTTTTTACAGTTGTAAAGATCAAACAACGTCATCTTCAGTAGGTTTGAGCTAAATTGAAGATTGAATTTATAGTGTAGATCTTCCCATCCGATAATTGGTCAAGATTATAAACTTGTATACTAGAAAAAGTTGGTCCCTGTAGTGATCCAAAAAAATGGGTTTTACTAGTTCTTGTTGTTGATGAGATCCCATCATGGGATCAAAATGAGAAACAAAATTTGTTAAGTGTTGTTGCAGATCTCTTGAACCATTAAAGATTGGAAATGTGGTATTCAAAAAATTCGGTGGGGGATGAATCAGGTCCACATATCAGGGTAAGCATTCCATTTAGCTGAACTAGGACATGCCATTCCTCTATATCTTCTTATTTAGTATTTAATACCTCAATTGTGTTCTTAAGAATTTGGGAAATATCAGGAGGAGCTGGAATCTGTGCAGGTACAACAATTAGAGCTTGATCTGTTGAAATGACCGGAAAAACCACTGGTGGTGGTGTTGGTATTTTCCTTGGATAATCCACGGGAGTAGGGATATCATGATTTTTTTGATCTTTCGTTGGTTTTGTACCTAATTTAGGGAAATCATTATCCACATATTTAGTTACCAGAAATCATCTTTTCCAAAGATATCTTATAGGATGTGCATGTTGAGGAATTTCCTAGGAAGTACGTTTATCATAAATTCTGCTTCGAAGAAACTCTCAATTGAGTATTTTCATCTCCTTCATTTACTCTTATTTCTATTCAAATATCTCTTCAAGTGAAAGAGATTGAACTTATCTAGTGGAAAAGTGAGATGAAATCTGACCTTTTCCTTTCCCTTTGTTAGATTCCTTTCGAATGTAGAGAATTTGGTTATTTGAAGGCATACCTAGATTCTGGGTAAGACACTAATTTTGGGTACATAAACATTCTTTATTTCCCTCTCTGTGTACGGTATTATGAATAACAACATTATCATTAGATTACCTCGAACTAGGCTCATTTTCTAGTGGATATTTTGTAATGGTGTTAATGAAATTTACTGATGCATAATGCATTGATGAAATTCTGTCTGTATATTTTTAGGATCATCTATCTCTGTATCATCCATGAGACTTTGTTCCCCTGTAAGATGAATTCCAAGAAAGTATTTGGAGTACAGTAATCCAAAGGGAATCCTGGGATAGTTCATTTTTATACTCTCTTTGTGTCTTCTTCCATAATCGGGAGAAAACTGACTTCCATTGTGTAGGGTTTTGTAGATGTGAGAAATCCCATTGCCCTACAGAATGTGGTTATTCCTATTCTTCTTCTTCTTCATATCAATGATATTTTTTAATGAAATTGAATGTTGAATTAAATAAGCCCCCAGTATTGCAATATGGGGTGATTCTTGAACTACTATGGATTAAAATTCATGCAACTACTTTTCTAATTTTGCGAACTTTGGTTAGGAAATTAGCTAGGTGCATTATCCAACAACCACTCAAATCACCTCTTTTGGAAGATCATTGTGCTATTTCAGAAAATTGCCTTCTCAGATAGCTGAAACCCTCTAAGAGGGATGTCTACTCAATATTCTTAGTTACATGATGTAAAAGCAACTCAAAAACGTTTTTTATTTGTGCTTGTCCCTGATGAGAGCTGCATGAGGCCTGTTCTTTATCATACATTTGATTACATTAGAAACTTGTTGATTATAGACGACCATGGGAAATAACATTACATGAGATCACTTTTGGCAGACTTTACTGAATCTACAGGGCAGTGAAATGTAATTCCCTATGTTCACCCCAACTGACGATATGAAAACCAGATGGGGTGTCAGAAATTAACTGGGGTAGCTTTTTTTGAGAATTGAGGCATGCACACTAAAGGGATCTCTACATCTTTTCGAACATTGGATGTCGGGAAACTGAGAGAGATGCCAAGTCAATTTGGCTTTGCAACCATTAAAATAGCTTCACATGATTTTGATATTCATAATAAGGTAAGAATTTAGTTTTCAAATGATGAAGACTCATCCATAAGTTGAGGAGGATATCATGAATACAATATACAATCATGAATTTTGAAATTTTATAATGAGAATTTTCCAAAGGCTAGAACATGACTGGTATTTCTCATTTAGGAAATTGTTTCCTCATGTTTTACATATCCTCATCATCTTTTACTAGAGATTTATCCAACTAGTGTGACCAATGAGGATGCTCTATATTATTAGACAAATGACCCAAGGGAGGTTTAGAGAATGACCATTCCCTTAAGATGTCTTCTAGTTGAGAAAGTGTTTCACCCATCAATGATAAAGCATCAGTCATGATAGGACTTGTGTTTGTTTGTTCCTATAGATATGGTGGATTTCACAATTCTACATTATCAATTATAGAATTATCTTAAAAATTGTAAATACAACTATGGAGATTAATTTTGTAGAAAATTCCATTATGGGGAGGATCACCATGGTGGATTACAGCAAGGGATGAATCCACTTTCTCCTTGGTCTTCTGGCCACACTGTGGGTTTCAATGTCTCTCATCTATAGATAAGCACTCTAGATTGATCAAATTATCAAGAAGAAATACATCATAATTAATTTTCAGATGATGAACATCATAATTATTACTACCACTCCCATTATTTGGTAATGAAAGGATAGGATCTTGAGATGCAACAGATAAGTGTCTGCGGGCTTCAAGAACTCCAGCATTATGAGGAGTCAAATCATAGCTTGACTCTTGATTTTCCCACAGTGCATGGTGAGAATTCATCATGGATGTTCTCTTATATTTAGTTTGGGCGAATTTCTAGGAAATGTGGATATCATGAGCTGGTGTAGGTTCCTTCCATGGATAGGTTACAAAAACGGATCGATTACCTTCAATTGTAAAGGGTGTGTGTTCCTGATATTTATATTTGTATGATATGGGGGAGTATACACCATTACCCTCTTATACTAGAATAGAGTTGTGTATCTGCTCCTAGGTGGCATACCGATGTGTCATCCCATATATGGGGATAGATTTATGTGTTTGTTCCCCTGGTACTACTAAAGTAGTGGTTATAATATCCTGGAAAGCTTCCCGAATATCTGTAAGAATTTGCATCTTCCATTTCACCATTATTAAGATTTGATTGGTGACTTTAGTGGCCAGAATGGGAATAGACTCCCATTATGTACAGGGAGCAGGTGTATGTGCCTTCTCTTTTTCTCCCTTTCCTGTCAATGGGTATTGACCGTACTCATGCATGGGGTAGAGAGTTGGGTCTGCCCCAGATTTTTCATTGGATCTTTCTGATTGAATTATCCAGGTTCTTCCAAATGATACTGTTGGCATGCTTGATGAATGATGGTTGGCGTACATGTCTTCTGAACATTTCCCATCATGTATGTTTGAGGGAATTCCTTCCATACTGGCAGATGAGACTATGGAAAAAATTGGTGATTTTATGTTGTTACCATTTTCTACCACATTGGATTGGCAGGATTATTTAAATGCAGTCAGACGAGCCAAATTATAGGCTGATAATTTGTAAGAAGATATATGTGCATGTTCATAGTACTCTATAGTGATTATCTCCTAGTATTGGCGGGTTGCTGCCAGACGAGTCCATTAGAAAGAAAAATTAGGACAGATGAGTGTATGTACCCACTCATTGTTTGCCATCAAGTAAATTTTATGGAATTCTCCAGAGGGGTAAGTTGTAAGAAACTGCTTCCTTTTTACTGGACGTTGTCCCCGAAAGTACGTCTTGCATGTTCAGGTCTCGGAGACCTGGGCTGAACATCGAGAGGCAACACCCCCATCATGTTAGGGGTTCACTATTGCGCAATTCTGCAGACGTCGATTGTTGCTGGGAGTCCTCAGGAAGGACCACTGCATTATTGAATTGAGGACCTTAGTGACCTCTTGATATACCTACCTATATTACTAGAGGTATTGGTTGTTACATTCCAAACAAAGGAACTGAAATGGTTGAAAGAGGTTGTTGGCACCGTCTACTTCTTTATCATCAGTCATCGTTTTCCAGATGATCGAGGATTATTATTGACTTGGAGGGCCTATCAGGCATCCTCCAAAGTCGGGATGGTACTGTTCTATTGATAATCCTTTACCAACATGTTGGAGACCCAGTGTTGAAGATGCTTAGTGGGAGATAATATCCATCCTCTGGATGAAGATCCATCTTGAGCAGTGGTCAGGAAGTTTCCAGATGTTGTCTTAAAGAAAGCTATTTTTGAATAAAGGTAGTTCTGTGAAAAAAACATGAAAAAACAATAAAATCTATTAAAGGTACATCTGTTAGATGAATAAATTCATTATTGATTCCTTTTCTGGCCTTCCTTTATCAATTGATAGGGTTATAACAAGTGGGTATCATTTTTAACGTGGTTAATAATTCATTTCGGGTTCACTATTTTTGTTTCATAGTTATTTGAAACATGTGTTATAGTTTTAAGAATAACTGCTTCTAGGAAGTCTCCATTGGATTTATGCGTAGAACTGGAAACATCTTTATCTGAAATTGACGTGATTTCCAAATTCAAGCGTTCGTTATGTTTAAACATTATGATACTTAAGAATGTGCATTGTTCAAGAGGTTTAGAGGTAGGACACATCACACAATTTTGGGGGGAATAATTGTATACTCCAGGGCTCTCTTTGTAAATTGAAGATATTTTCATGAATCCTTATTAATTCACCAAATATTACATAAGTTTCCCATGGAATTTTCAATCTTATTAACATGTGTCAAATTTAGAATCATCGGTTATTATTTAAGGTTCTTCATTAATGGAGATATACAAATGTATTCAAGGTTCTCAATCAGTGGATTCCTCTAATATATTATATTTGTATTCTTTTAATCATCATTATGATAATACTGGTTTTTAAACCACTCAGTGGGGATCTCTAGAATTTATTATCATCTAGGTAGATGAAGGCTTTTTTTATAATGGGAGTGTACCCATAAAAGGGCTGCCTACATATCCTTGTGAATGGAATCAAAACCCTCGTAATTTGGTGCTGCTTAGTGCGACACATCATATCTTTTTAGGTCATGTGATAAGGACCTTACAATATAGTTTAATGTCATGTGGTAATGACATCTAAGAGAAAAGTGCTTAGTCAATGTTTGGTGTGGGAATTATGTCAAAACAACGCAATGAACATGGAATGTATATGGGTTCCCAAGTTATATTAGACCCTATTGGGAATATAGCCCAAGGAGAATGGGGTTAAGATGAAATTTTGGGGTTGAAAATCATGGAGGATTTATACGTATCCCATGTGGATTGGATTAAAATCTCACATAGTACGATAAATCTCAAGTGGGAGTATAGTCTTTTGATCGAAATGAGTTTGGTCTTACTTCATGAAAATAATTCCATGAAGATTTTGGACATTAATATGGGGATTATTCTTAACCAGGATGAATAGATTAAAATAAATAGGGTTGGCTTCTTGAAGAATATATCCATTGAACTCGGGCCCTAAACGGGCTTCCTACCCATCCCGGTTTGAACAGGAATCCGAGTTCTTGTAGTTCATTCAATGTAAGTGTTTGTGAAAATTTTGTAATCATAATGAATCACTAATCCCATGTGATTCATGATTTTTGTGAGAAACAAGAGGATGTGAATGATTCAACAATGACACATACACTTTTCCTCCTCTACTGGTTGAGGAGAGCGAGCCTACAGTGGCTAGGGTTAACAAAGACGAGGCAAAGAGCCTTCCCTCTATTCACTTTACATTGTACAAGGGTCTAATTAAAGGAGAGATGGATGAAGGATAGAGGCTTATAACCAGATGGTTGCCCTTGAATTGGTCCTAGTAGGGGATGGAGATATCCCTTTTGTTCAAAAGGAAGAAAATTAGTTGTGAAACTTACATTCACTACCAGATATTTTAGGTTTCGGATCTTTGAGAAGGGAGAGGTCGGGACCCAAACCCTTATTCTCAGAACCAAGAATATCCCAACATAGTTCCTGGGATAATGTTCCATGTGACTGTGGATATAAAATCCACAGACACTCCATGAACCCTAACCCCATTATAAAACAAATGTGGTAATCCTATAACCGTAGATATAGAAAGACAAATAGGAGACAAGCTAATGTGTCATTCCCAAAGGATTGATAAGTTAGGATGTTTTGGTGGAGGTCTCAACAGAGTCCATTTTATACAATGAAACCAAGTAAGAAGAAGCCTTTCCATGAAAGGATTTGATGCGGGATATATGTCATTTAGACTGAAGCGAGTACGTGAATCAAAGAGGGGAGTTCATGTAGATAAGGGTGAAAAACTATGGGTGCTCAAGTATATTTGGCAGACCTGATATTCAATTATGTGATGAAAAACCTATATGGTAATAATTGGGTGATAATTGGATTAATCCTTCAGGAGTACTCATAGGTGGTCTTAGAAGATTGACGCTCAAGTTCCTCTGAAAGAAATAGTTGGTGTGCAAGTGCTTCTGATTTAGGAAGGATGAGTGCTTTAGGTGTGAAAGTGTTATGGGTTTCAAACACTAAAAGGACTTAAGTACAATTATAATCCTTTAAATCATCCACTCATGGTGTTGAAGAACTACCTTGAAAGTTTAGGAAGACATGGACGAAGCACTAGGGCGGCCAGAGCAGTAATTGTGATTCAGGGAAATTATTCCATACAAATGGAGGCCAAAAGGGTCTATTTATAGGCAAAAATAGGACCCAATGCAAAATATAATTGGGTTCACATGTAGAATGTGGACCATATAGGGGCACACATGTAAGCTGCAAGCTAACTCTCTTTTAGTCTGTCTATGGAAACCCAAAACTCATGTCGTTGAAAATCATGGGTTTCTTCATGCATATTTCACTTTTTTTGTAAGATATTTCCATTTGTTATTTTTATTAATCTTTGATGGAATGGAGTTTCAAAAATATTCTATTTAGGGTTTTGGGATTTTTAGGATCATTTCGGGGATTTAGGGCCACTTTTTTCCTTTTTGGGGATTTAATGTTTTTTCATCTTGTAATGTTTTTGGGTATTTAGTGTTTTTTAGGGTGGTGTGGGATTGTTTATTATTTGAGGCGTGTTAAGGGGTTTTAGGTTTTTATTATGGTATTTTATGTTATTTATGGGTTTTAGGTGTTTTTTAAAAAAATTTGTTTTTAGCTCTTTTAAGTGGTTTCTGGGTTTTAGATGTATTCAATGGTTTCAATGGGTTTTTATGCTTTTATACTATTTTTTATGTTTTATAGATTGTTATGTATTTTATATATTTTGGTCTTTTAATGTTATTCAAGGGGTTTTTTGTTTATTTCGGTTTTAGGGTATTTTATCGGTTTATAATGTTTTCAAGGTATTTTCGGGGGTGTTGGGGGTTTTAGGGGATTTAGGGCTTCACAGCCTTTAAGGGGTTTTATACGATTTTTGGGGACTTGTAGGGGTTTTAAGTGTGTTTTATATTTAAGGGTTTTTAAGGTTTTATGGTCATTTGGTAGGGGGTTAGTGTATTTAGGGTTATTTGTTTTTTGGGTTTTATGGGTTTTTAGTGTTTGATGGTTTTTTTGGATTTCAAGGGGTTTTAGAGTTTTTAGATGTTTTTCATTTTTAGGGATTTAGGGGTATTGAGGGGTTTTGGGGGTTTATAGAGTTTTTAGGGTTTTAGTGTTTTTATAAGTTTTTGGGGGTTTATCATTTTAGTGAATTTTTCTATTTCATAGGGTTTTTTGAATAGTTAATGTTTTTGGGTATTATAGGGAGTTCTTATGGTTTTTTGGGACATTTAGGGGTCTATTAGGGGTTTTTAGTTTTTAAGGTGTTTACGGGTTTTAGAGGTTATTATGTTTTTAGGGTGTTATGATAATTTAGTTTTTTTAGGTGTTTTAGATATTTTGGGGTATTTTGGGGTTGTAGGGATTTTAGGGGTTGGGTTATATTTTTAAGGGATGTTTTCATGTGTTTTGGGATTTATGGGGATTTATGGATTTTAGGGGTTTTAACTTATTTTGGGGGTTTAGGGTCTTAGGGTATTTTGGGTTGTTTTATGGTTTTTTTCTTCTAGGGGTTTTAGGGTTTTTAGTGTTTGTAGGGTTTTTAATGTTTTTAGGGCTGTTATGGTTTTTTATGGTTTTAGTTCATTTGGGTTTTTTGGGTTATTAGGTTTTTTAGTTTTTTTGAAGGGGGTTTTTAGGATTTATTAGTGGTTTTGCATTTTTAAAGGGGTTATAGTGTTTTTAGGGTTTTTGGGGGCTTTATTTATTTCTAATCAGTTCTAGGATATTCATTGGGAATTTAGGATTTTTTTGGCTTTTTACGTGTTTTAGCGTATATAGGGATTTTTAGGATTTTTAGGGTTTTTGGGGAATTTTTTTGTTTTCAGTATTGTTTGGATTTTAGGGTTTTTATTTTGTATTCTATGATTTTTAGAGGTTTGGAGGATTTTTATGGGTTTATAGTTTTATGATATCTTTTAGAGGTTTTAGAGATTTTTTATTGTTTGAAGGTTTATGGATTACGATGTTAGGTATAGGGTTTATGGTTTTGGGTATATGTTTTCTCGTGTTGGATATAGGGTTTATGGTGTAGGGTATAAGGTTTAGTGTGTATGGTTTTTGAATTAAGTTATAGGGTGTACGGTTTAGGAGTGGGATGATGGGTTTCTGATGTAGGTTATAGGGTTTAGGGTGTAATGTTTAAGGTTAGTGTATATGTATACGGTTCTGGAAATAGGTTTTAGGGTCTATGGTGTATGGTTTAGGTTGTAAGGTTTTAGGTGTTGGGTGTACGATTTTAGGTATAGGGTTTAGGTTTTAGGGTCTATTATAAGAGTATTTGAGAGTTTGGTATATGGTTTACTGGGAAGAGTATGTGGTTTAATGTATATAGTTTAGGATTAATGGTGTATGGTTTATATTTCAGGGTTTAGGGTTTAGGGTATAGATTTTGGGGTTTAGGGTGTACGATATAGGGTTTGGGGTGAAGGGTGCAGACTTTGGGGTGTGGGGTATAGGGTCTACAATGTATTGAATATGGTTCAGATTGTATGTTTCAGGGTTTATGGTGTATGGTATGGGGTATAGGGTATAGGTTATATGTTTTAGGGATTATGATGTAGATTATAGGGTTTTTATGTGTAGGTTTTATGGTGTAGGGTGTAGGGTTTATGGTATTGTGTATTATGTGAAGGGTTTGAGTTTATAGTGTTGGGTATTGGATTTAGGGTGTGTATTTTCGGGTTTCTGGTGAAGGGTAAAAGGTTTAGCGTGTATAATTTAGTGTTTTGGGTTTACTTTAGTACAATTAAAGTTTAGGGTTGAGGGTGTTGGGTATAACAATCATAGTGTAGAGTTTATGGTTTAGGGTGCATGGTGTATAGTGTAGTTTTTTGGGTTTATCATGTAGAACCTTGGGTTTTGGGTGCAGGTTTAGGGTTTATGGTGTATGGTATAGGGTATAGGGTGTGTGGTTTGGGGATTATGGTGTAGGGTATGTGTTTTTTGGGAATTTAGTGACATTTATGTTGCTTTTCGGGTGTTCAAGTGTTTCTGGATTTTAGGGGGTTTTAGGGTTTTAGGGTTTTTTTTGTTTTTAGTAGTTTTTGGGTGTTATAGGTTAATTAAGGGGTTTTGAAGAATTTTTAGTGTTTTTAGGGCTTTTACGAGTATGAAGGTTTTTATTATTTTTATGATTTTTATTGTTTTTTGGGGGTTCTATGGTTTTAGAGATTTTAATAGTTTTTAATGTTTTAGGGGATTGGGTGTTTTCGTATTTTTTGTGATTTTTATGAATTTTTATGTATTTTTGGAGATTTTATATATTTATTGGGATTTTGAGATATTTTTAGTGGTTTTACCTATTTTATGGGGTTTTTGGGGGTTTTAAGAATATTTTTAGGGGTCAAAGGGGTTTTAGGATTTTTTGGGGTCTTATGGTTTTACATGGTTTGTAGGGGTTGAAGTGTTCCTAAGTTTTTAAGAGATTTTAGGGATATATGGTTTTTTACAGTTTTTGTGTTATATTAGGGTGTTTATGGGTTTAGTGTTTTTTGAATTTTTGGGATTTAGGGTGTTTATAAGATTTTAGGGTTTTATGGGTTTTTAGAGATACAATGGGTTTCCAAGGGATTTTAGAGTGTCTCTGTTTTTATTAGTGGTTTTTGGGTTTTTTTTATTTTTAGGAATATTAAGGGGTTATTTATTTTTTCACGTATTTCAGGATTTTAATGGTATTTAGTTTTTCTATGGTTTTAGGGATTTTAAATAGTTTCACAGTTTTAAGGTTTCCTTGTATTTTAAGAGGTTTTATGGTTTTAGAGTTATTTTATGTTTTTAAAAAAATTTAGGGGGTGTAGGGTATCAGGGTATCATGTTGTTTTTTAGTGATTTTTTTTCTTTTTCACTTTTTAGGATTTTTATGTTTTTTTAGGGTTTAATGATTTTTTTTTGGGTTGTATGGTTTTTTTTGTTTTTAAGGAATTTAGAGTTTTTAGGGGATTTAGGGGGTTTTATGGTTTTTATGGGTCTTTTATGGTTTTTATAGGGGTTCTACAACCTTTTAGGTTTTTAATGGTTTTTAGGTTCTTTTAGGGATTTTAGAGGCTTTTAGGGGTTTCAATAAATTTTTTGGGTTGAAGAGGTTTTCAGTTTTTTAGTTGTTTTAGGGATTTATGGGTTTATTAGGATATTTTTAAGGTTTTTTGGGGTCTTAGAGTTTTATGTGTTTTTTATTTTGTTTTTATGGGTTTCATGATATTATAGAGTTTTTAGAGTATTATAGTATTTAGGTTTATGGTTTTTAGGGGTTTTGTTTTTTTATGTGTTTTGGGATTTTTAGGGTTTTATTGGTTTTAGGGTATTTAGGGTTTTTATGATTTTGGTGTTTTTAGGGATTCTCTTTTGGTTTTATGGTTTTTTAGAAATTTTTATGGTTTTTAGGGTTTTTATGTTTTTTAGAATCATAGGGTATAATGTTTTCTTAAGGATGTTCTTTGTGATTTTTATAACGTTTTAGATGGTTTTTTCGATTATTTTATTGTTTTGATACTTATGCGGGTTTAGTAGGTTTTTATGGCGGTTTTGGGGGGTTAATATTGTTTTAGGGGGTTTTATGAATTTTTGGTTTCTATTGGGGTTTTAAAGCTTTATGTGGATTTTAGTGTTTATAGGGGGTTTTGGGTGAACACCCTTTAGTATAAATGTGGATGGCTATTCACTAGAAAGTTGTTTGTCATGAAAAATCCTAGGTAATTTTCAGCAACATAAGGCGGTAAATGAATATTCATATAAGGTACTTATGATAGTGAAATGGGTCTATCATAACTTTTAAATCATAATGGAAATAATAAGAGTATATAAAAACATATTCCAACATGATGAACTGGATAACAAAAGGCGTGATTGAAAGGAGTTGTCTAAATAAAGAGTAGGAGAGGATCCCTTGCCCAAAGAGGGTACATCTTAAAGCTTTGGAGGGGATCTATTTTTGATTGGGGAGCCCTAGGAGGACTCTAGAGGGATAATGGAAGAGTTATTTCATGCTCCAAGAGTTTTGAGTGAAGAAAACTGGGAGGTTGGGTGTGTTTATATAGAAAAGAGAGGAGAGTTCTGTATTAATTTTGAAATGTAGATTTTGTAATGTATATAATAATGTAATGAAAACCACAATCCTTCCCATGGTATTACCCATAATTTCTACCAAATTGTATTGGATGTATTATTTTACATTTTTAAGAATCCATCTCATAAAAATTATACACTTAGTGATGTGGATGTGTGTCATGTTTACAATGAATTGATTTTAATCACTAAAATGTAATATATGTTTCTGATGATTCATTAAAGGATCATAAAAAATAGTTAAATAAACTCAAAATCAAATTATTTTAATAGTGAAATATATATTTAGTCATGTATAACTTATTTAAACTATTATATAATGTGGGTTTTCACATCGGGTTTTCCTGATTTTTAACATTAGTTAGAAGGTAATGTTATTTTATCCAATATTGTAAATAAATTTTTAATATTGATGGAAAAAAAAATTGTAACTGAATTATTGTATTTGTTTTTTAGGTAATGTGAAACACCTATCTTAATGGTTTTACCACATTGGTTATCACATAACTGACGTGAAAAAACCCATGAAGACTGTTATTTCATGCCAGTCACTATATACCTGATGGGGAAAACAAACATTATTATGTTTGTTCACATAGTTTGTTTGATAACCAATATAAAATCCCATCATTAATGGTTTCTCACATTAATTTTTCGATAATTGACGTGAAAATACATTTTTTTGAAAAATATCACTTTCCACTCTCCCTTCCACTACAGATATGAAGATAAAAAATAGAAAAACCAAAAAAATATAGAAGTAGAAATAGCATTAAAATTACCAAAAACTCAATTTACAATTACAACATTAAAAATTGCTATATATGTTGCAACAAAACTAAAATCCAACAACAAAAATATTATTAATTTCCCATCCCAAAAAATTATAATTACAACTTTCAATGTTACATTATTGAGTTCAAAAAAATACCATTCAACCTGGTCAGTAAAATGATTTCCCATTCTATTTGTAAATATCTCTAATGTTGTGTGCTATGAGTCCTAGGTTCATCAAAAACTTACAAATGAAAAGGAATTCATTTATAATATATTATGAATAAAATGAATGAAATATTCGTGGGAAGTTTATACAGAAATATATCCTTGTGCAACATCATAATGGGCTGAATTCAAATTATCCCATACATAAATATTAACAAATAATATCTATATTCATTCACACCATCTTGTTTTGGAAAATGTAGTTTGAATAGGATTTTTCAATCAAAGTAACACTATTATGTAACATATCACAATGTTGGTAATTATAAAATTAAAGTTCACCATTGGTTTTACATATTTGATATTGGTTCTCTTCTTTATTTTGGTATCTTTAAAGAAATTACTTTCCATGATTGAATATACTATAAAAGAAATAAATTTAAATATATTTATGATATAAATTGTTGTTGAAAAAATCCAACTTACTTGTCCAGTACATTCCTAATTTGTTTCCCACTTTTCCATGGATAGAGAATAACTACTAAAGTGATTTCTACCTTAGAAAACAAACACCGAACATCCAATGTACATAGATATAAAAAATATAATTTTTTGGGTTATTTTTTTAAACTATATATTACTTTTTATGGGATATAAATTTCATACTCACGATGATAAGGAAAAATCCCGCATTGAATAATTTTATTCTTTTAATATCATTCAGTAATATAAAATGTTATTGTTGCTTGATTCATTTTCATCACTATTGGTGAAAAAAACTGAGGGTACATAAATTCATATACATCTTTCATTTCTACCTCATCACACATTATATTAAGAAACACAATAAATAAAAAACATAAGTACAAGTATCCAATTTATTAAATCTATATAAATATTTATGGTAAGACTTACATATAAAAACTTAAATCATGTTGATTCCCAACTAATCTCAAGTTAGATGCTCCATGATATTATCTATCAAGATCACAACAGTAATCTCACACCCAAAAACAGTTTCTCCAATTTTAATATCATAAAATTTGAAGATAAAATTTGAATATGTTGAAAATATATCAAGACTAATAGTGTTTATATCTAATTTTATTTCACTTTTTATTTGTTGTGGTTCATACTATATTTTTCACATTTAATGTATTTTGATAAAAAAATAGATAAATATATATATATGTTAGAATGTAAAAAAAATTAATACCAAAATGAATTGAAATAAAAAATATAGACCTACCTCTATGGAAATATATCAATGAAGTCTAGATAGACACAATAGAATGTGGTTTATAATTTTACCAACAGTACTCACCTCATCTGTAGGTAATGGTACTCTAGATGATCTATCTTTAATATGTTGTAAATTAATCCTATGATTCTTTATTTGTATTTGTATTTAATGAATGGTATCCCAATATAAAACATCATCCCATATGGAATATTTTGATGAAGTGGACCATTATGATATTACTCAAAATAAGTGGGAAGTTGTGGAAGAGGGGTGTAGGAGTAGGATATGGAGTGGGGTATACAGGTGAATGTTGAGAAATGGGAGATACTAGTAGAGGTGGAGGAGTGAGAGTTGCAGTCTGAAATTTTATTTTCTTGACTATAAAAATCTATAGAGCTAGAGCTCTAATCCTATCCTCCATCATCCCATGAATATCTTGAACTTGATCCCCTAAAGATTCCATTTTTTTATAAACACCCTCTAATGAAGAAGAAAAATAATGTGGAAGTGATTTTTTCACTGATACACCTACCATGTATCCTCATACATGATTCCGATGTTGGGGATTTCCTAATGTTGCACTCAACTAAAAAGACCCCATGTGTGTTCTACTTCTCAAGAGAATCATCTATGAAATATTTGAAAAATATCTGTAATGAATAAAAAGATATAAAAAATTGAATTATCTTATATAAATTAATAAAGTAAATACCTTGCTATACTCTCAGATACAACCCTTGAATCTTTCGTATAATAGTGTGCTTTTTTCCCATATGACCCCTCTTCCACTTTTAATGTCTTTATATGGGTTTTGTAGTTGAATCCTCTACTAAACATGAAGACTCAACCCTATGTTTTTTAAATTTTTCAGATATCATTTCTTCTCCAATAACACATACCCTCTATGAGATAAAGTGTTATGGTATACATTTATATATTCTACCTATTGATGTGATCTCATTTATTTCTATAAAATAGGGAAAAATAAATAATTAATAAGATTATTAATATAAAAAAACATATAAAAGTTAAAATTTAACTTACCAAAAATTATTCATTTCATCTAAATTAAACAAATTTATTCCACGTATCATTATTTATAAAGGGACATGTATCACATGGACTATGATGGTGCCTATGCCCAAAAATGAAATCTGATGTGAGAGTTGATCTAAAATACCTCCATATTTTAACAACCAATGATAATAATTTCTTGTTAACTCCTCTAATATTAGGTATGTAATATTTCATTTTAAAATAAGTGGGGAAACATATATTACTATAATTATATCATGATATGTAAAATAATAACAAACTAGCTTACCAAAATGGTCTCCCACAAGTGAGATAGTGTCAATTTATGAACACTTATCCAATCGACAATCAACATAATGACTTTTCTTTTATCCTGAAATGATATAATTCTTGTATTTTCTCGAATTTATACCTCTTGGAATATCATTATCATCAATGTCTGTTGATATCCTATGGTCCGGGATACTGGCATCTGATAATTTTGTTAAACATGTGCATCGATGCATACCAACCCTCGACCAATTATTTAGCCCTGTGTGAGTAGATATATCTTGTAATGAAGGATGAGTCTCCAAAATAAGATCTTGTGACCATTACTCCACTAAGGTATTAGTACGATCGTCTCTAAAAGTATGTTTTGGATAAGTTTATTGATATTCATTATCCTACAAATTAAATAAATAAAAAATTTATACACAAATATACAAATCCAACTATTACAATGCCAATGTAAATAAAAAATGAAAAATTATATAACAAAAATGAACTAAATTAAAATTAACCAATTTTTATTTATATTTTTTGTAGTTTACTAATTTTCTAACAATAATAATTATATATGTAATGTCATATAAATGAATGAAGAGAAATCGAAAAATGGCATGTGAATAATTCAAATTCTTTTACTGAATAAATCATTTTTATAGCAAAAAAAATATATTTTTCAATATAATGTTAAAAAAAATTTGTTTTTAATTACTATATTATATTTAAAATAATTTGTTTTCAATAAAATCAATTAATTAAAAAGTTACGTAAGGGTAATCATGGTAAACTAACCCAATATAAACTAATATAAACATAAAATTTAACTTATTAGTTATAATATCTTTTTAAATAAATAAAAAAAATTAAAAAATTTATGATTTTATGAAATTTAAAAAATTAATCATGAAGTCAGCATATGTAACATATAATATTAGTAATGTAATAAAGTATTGTTTTCCAACACATTTTCTTCAGAATCGTTCTTTTTCGTACAAACCATTTCTACAACGGGCTCATTATTTTTTTAATCTTTCAATGGGAATAGGGATCTCACATAAATCAGAAACATTATCAATCTTATCATCAAAAAAATATTGTTTTATTCCTTATAAAACAAACGACCAGTATATAACATATTGATCAAAAACATAGAAAATTCATTTTTCATGTGTTTTTCATTATAAAGTGAACAAATGTGAATCCCAATCTATTCAGATTTATAAGTGTCATTCCAAATTCATTATTTGTGGCACAATTATTACCAATAAACCATTTTCAATTAAATATTTAAACTTGAAATATATTGTAATAAACCTCTCATATTTCTTCAATGAACCATAATATTCACTAGATGGGGAAATTGGGTTTTTTCATTAGCACTCGAAAAATTCATTACTTTTACAAACACCAATACCCCACTATTCTGAATTGCAATTCGGTTGTCCTATTATTTCATGTAAAATGTATAGACATTAATTTATCACATAGACTATATTATCAAATATAAACTTTCACCATCCACTAACCATCTCATTGTTTCTTATTCATCTAATCTACCATGCCTAATCTCTTTAAACCATGTAAAAATATTTTGTTACGCTCATTTAAAATCCACATATCATTCTTGTATGGATAACATTGTATCAAAAAATTAATATAGAATGTTTTATATGATTGAGAATCATCTATTTAATTTTTGATGTACAAATTTACCTTCATTATCTGCTCACTAATCGAAGATTTGACATTCAAGCCACGAATCCCCTTTCCCCCAGAATTAACTTCTTCATGGCGAGAAAGAGGAAAACCAATGTTCTCAAATGGAGACAAGTAGCTTTTACAAAACTCCACAACCTCCTTAGAAATATTGATCTCAATAATGGAGGCTTTAGGTCAATATTAATTCTCTTGATACCCCTTCAATATCTATATATACCTTTCAAATGGTTAAATTCAACATAGATATACAGGTCTGCAAAGATTTATCTATCAAACTGAATGAACCATTATGTGCTCTATGATATCAAAAAAATATTGAGGAAAATAAATTTCTAATTGAAAATGTATAGACATCCATTTGTTCTTCCAATGGTTCAAATAATTGAAATCAATAACCATATTACACAAAGAATTGTAAAAGTAACAGACCATCATGATAATAACTATAACATGGATGGACAATACTGCACAAAATGAAACTAGTTGGAGTTATAGCATAATGATGTGACAATAATGAGATTTTATTACAATAAAATTCAAATACATTATGGGAAAAGTTTTTTACATTTGAATAATATCTTCAGGGAACTTTAATATCATGAAGACAGTAAAAAAATCTAATCATCTCTCTCTTGGATAATATATGACAAGCTGGGGAAGGAATTTTCATCTTTTATCTAGTGTGGGAGCTAACTCCAAACGTATTCCCATTGAGTGTATGTCTAATATTTCATTAAACCCATCTTTATAAATTCCATTAATATCTACCAATTTTCCAATCAAGCTGTCATATATATTCTTCCCAACATGCATGACATCAACATTATGTTTGATATCATAACATCTCTAATATAGTTTCCCAAAGAATGGTGGCCTTTCATCCAAATGTTTCTATCATAATGGGATTTTTTCTCTCCATGAATGTCACATCGATGCTTTAAACCCTCTCAATATATTTATTATTAGATAAAGGTTTGGGAGAAATATCAAATTCTTGGGAGAAAATGAATGCATTTTTTTAATATTCTATTAGGGTGATCCATAGGGGGGAAAATTGATGGCCAATGTATACTATTTTTATACCATTATGAAGTTGATAATATGAATTGTATTGTTCAAAAAATTCTATATGATTTATACCCCTTAACACTGTATCAAGACACATTTCCATATGTAGCGATGGAATTTAAAGTGAACATAATTATTTCATGAATATGAAAATAATCCATTTTATAAGAATCACACAACCTAATACCATCCACCCATAAGAGTTTCAAATCATAAATTTATGATGACAAGAAAAATCAAATATCATTTCTGGGTTGTTTTGGCCTAGATATCATTAAACTCAACATGACATTATTTCCCTTCATAATAATTCAGGATATAAGATGTAAATTACCAATAAAACAAGACACAAACTATGTGGGATACTAATGATTCAATATGGATTAATTCTATCTATGCACAGTCCAAATATGAGATTTCTAACCTCATTTCGGAATATAGGAAAGTTCTGATGAATGTTCATCCACTGTGGGGAATGAGATAGATGCCTTAATTTTTCATCACATATCTCCTCATTTATATTCTATTTTAACATTTCTACATCATGTGAACTTGAAAATAAAAATTTCAAAAAAAGAATTATAGGTAGATAGAAAAGAATCCTTAGTGTGGGTATCTATAATTACTAAATCATCATGTATGTTTTCTTTTAACTTATACAGTGAAGTCAATATTTAAGACAACTTGACACAAATTATTATTCTTTCATATATAAAAAACAATCATTCATGAATTCATATATATATTTTTTACCCTAATACCATAGGTCACATTCGTTTCTTTACATTATAATATGAATCAAGAATATCATTATCTTTTTGAGTAATATAAATCAATAATTATAGAAAATAGAAAAAAACATGTCACTATAACCATGTTTCACTTCAAGGTTAATCAATCTTAACACCATCGATAACACCATAGATTCCATACAACCCAGATACACTGTATTTTCATCATCACCATATATATTCTCAATTTTTGGTTATTTATTAATTACCTATACTTCAATATCAGGAATCATTTCTTCAATTTTATCAGAGTTATTATCTTAAAAATAATCATCATTAATAGATCTGATACACTACCCAGTTTCACTATGAAAAATCCAAGGGATGTATGTCAGATTATAATAATTAAAAATTAAATAATACTTGATCTATTTTCTTTTTAAATTATTCATATTTTAAAATTTTATAAATTTACATAAAAAATATCATTATTTGAAATATTTCGTCCATAAAATTCCAAAAAAATTAATCAACACTTTCCTTATATGCATCACTTAATTGAAGTGCCATAATAGAAAATCAACTCATTATTATCTATAAAAAATATTAAAAATAAATATAAAATTCAAATATCATGGAAAAAGAGTGTAGTTGTTAGAAAAAGATGTTATATGATGAAATAATAGATTATTTTAGAGATAATAATGTTTTTATAGTAATAGAATGTAAAATTTTCAAATCACATTAATAAAAATAGGGTGTTAAATAAGAAATTTTATTTCCAATACTTTGGAGGAATATAATAATTCCACCTATAAAATAATTATCAAAGATACATTTTTTGGAACATAGATGAGAAAGTAATCCTAATACTAACATACCATATTAAACATAGGATATATAAATTGAATTAAACATGATTTTTGAAAATTTAAACCTAATACATACAAAAAAAACAAGTTGAGTGGTTTCATTAGGGTATATATCATGTGGAGAATAAGAAACATTAAAGGCTGTTGATTTACAAGAATATTACATTTTAATAGAATTACAATATCACATTGAAAAATAAGAAGATAAAACATTTCATTTTTTATTATCCTTTACTAAATATAGATTTATTTATAAAAATAATTATATTAGAAATGACATTGAATAATATAGATAACAATGAAGGGAAACATTATAAGTAAAATAGAATTTTTTTATGAGGAAATTCATTCACGTAGAATGAATTTAAAATATATTCATTTCAAAAAATTCTAATGTAAAACAAATTGAATATAATGATACGAAATTATAAAAAATAACATTATATTGATTATTATTACAAGTCATTGGGAAAATGGGTTCAACATATTGAAGTCATATTTTCACTCAGAAAAATCATGTAACGTCATTTAAAAAGTGTTTACAAATTCTTCTTATAAATCTACTTATCAAAAATTAATTTCATAGTTTAGTATGGGGACATAAAAATTTCATGTCGAAAAACAAATTTAAATTATCAATAAAGTTATCATGGATATTTCAGTGTAAAATTAGCTAGTCATCTTTAACAAAAAAACTCATTTTTTATAATATTTATTTTTACATATATGATCCTATAATACCCTTGCAATGGAAAAATATTTGATCCCAATGAATATTGGGGATTTTTATTGGATTTAAATCTCACTATATTTGTTATTATACTGACAAAATCATTTTAGATTTATTCATAACTAGATGATAAAATTTTCTTTGTGACGAATATATTCTATAGTCAGTTAAATGAGTATATAAATATACATTACCATAAGTAATCAGGAAAATAATATACTTATTACATCTTGATCCTCATGCATATATGAATGACCATGTTGTTCAAATGATTATAAATTAATCAAATTTAGAAAATTGGTTGATATATGAATTTGATTATTCAAAACATGTCACAATATATATATATATATTCATGCTATGAATTATCTAGTAATTGTTAAATGTACATGGAGTAAAAAAAGTTGTTTTTATAAAAAAATACTACCAACTCATTTATGATGTCTGGGATACCTCTTAGACCAGGAGATAAAAATCCACATATAAGGAAAGAGAAACAAACCCTATTGTATGAAATAAATTTACTAGAAGATAATGTAGAATGATATGATCATGAAATTACATAAAAAATCAATGAACCACAAGTAACTGATCGAGATCATGTGGAAATTTAAATAAATTGTACAAAAAATGGATGTTTTATGAACTGAGTATGGTCTATTATTTATGACACATTTTAATATTTTATAGCGCATTAAATTTTTAGTAAACATTAAGAAAAAATATTTATAATTACTTTCATGATATAATAAATTAGGATCTATGGAAATATTCAATCCAATCAAAATTACACTAAATTTAAAAAATGTGGTCTTTGAGTCTATTGTCAAAACTTTTAAACGAATTAAACTACTTATTTATAAATGGGTATATATGAGAATTATAAATGAAAATAATAATGTCATAATATATAAATAATGACTTTCTAAAAAATACTTTTCCCAAATATATGGTATTAAAATTAATGAAAATTACCCTCCTATAATGAATATGATAACATGTAATGAAATCACAGGGTTTTTTATACAAGGGTAAATTAAAAAATTTATAATAGATATTTTGAATAAATTCCTTATATTAATATTGGTAATGATTTTTGTATGAAAATCATAGAAGTATTGAAAAAGATGGATATTCGAAAAATCAAGCGAGCTAGTTTGAGACGAGTAGATCTATTTTTTGAATCAATAAGCATGAGGTGGATGAAACTCGAGGGTGTTTGATGTTGATAATGTTAGAATGGAGTCAAAAAAAATTTACAAACAAGGGATAGGTATTATATGACAAAGAGTGACCAAAATAGAGAAACAAAAATATGTGAGGCTTACTAGAGAGGCGAGCATATCTATCTTTGATGCACACTAATGGGGTGGACAAAAGATAAGGGTGTAAAAAGATCATAATGAGGGATTCAAGACCCTCGTGTAAAATAAATGATAGATTTAGGTCTTCTATGTGAGAGAAATGAGATATTCCATCGGGGGAATGGAATACCTCATAATGATTTCATCGATAATTCAAAAAACATTAAACGGTATATAATGTCCGTTATATAATACCCAATGTGATAAAGATGTAATGATTTATTTTTCACATCATTTATTTATTAACTGATTTGAAAAAATTATTTTTCACATTTCTTATATATAATCAAAATAAAAAATTCATGAAATTTTGTGTTCAAATTTGTTCTAATATAATTGATGTGAAAAATCTATGAAAATTGCTTCTCTATGTCAGTTATATAATAACACATGAAAAATAGAAATTTTAAAATATTTGAACATCTGTTCTAAATAACCAAAATTAAATATAAGAATCTATAAATAGTTTTAGTACCAGGGAGGGAATAAATTTCATCACTTTTGGGTCATTATTACGTCATAATAAACACTCTATATTGTTAATGTATTTAATTTTGACCCTAAAAAATTAATTGTATTCGAGAACATTAGAAAAAATAACCAATGGATAATTTTGGCATGACGATTTGAAAAATACTATTTATTTTATCAACAAAATTCTATATGTATTGGAATTTACACTTTTAATTCATAAATCTATATTTATTGAGAAATTATGGTTTTTTGAAAATAATGGATTATAACCCATGTAAAAATTATTTTTAACTTCATAATTTTTTTTTATAATATATATTTAACAAGAATTATTTAAAAACATTTTATGAAAATAAATTTTCTTTAATAAATTTTTGAATTCAATAATAAAAATTCTTGATTGAAACTTTATGTTTTCCAAAAATACATTTTTTGTTTTATTTTATGAAACTCAATTTTTTTATCAAAATAATATTTTAATAATAAAAATGGTAATATTATAAAAGGAATAAATATAATCATTATACAAAATATAAATATAAAAATCCAGACTTTTAGTGTCTAGTTACATGACTCTTTATTACACCAAAAAATGACCTAAGGATACGGTGTGCAATTGTGATATTTTCTTCAGCTGGCTCATTGTACATGGTTTTTGTAGTGATCTATATTGTCTTGAAATTCACACATTAATGTGTTTTCTGGTTAATTTTTATTGAATATCTATTTTGGATTAGTCAAAGTGAAACGTACATATATGTTATATCCCATAGAAGATCAAATAAATTTACCTAATAGGGTATGATCTTACTAATTGAGGCTATCACATAAATTTTTTGTGTCATTAGAAATTTATCATAACCCTTAATATATACTAATATTAATGGTAAATGTATAGATGCTGTATTATCAATGGTTATGAATCCTAAGAGTATTTTAAATTCAAAATGATATAACTTATAACTGTCTGAAATAACCAAAGTAAATTTATGTGTTTTTTTGAAGCCACATTACTTTATAAGATATTTATTCAAGGGAATTTCAATTATAAAACATTGGGTCATTAAATATTTCATACTGATTCAATGATGTCTATGTTAGAAAATTATAGATGGGGGTGTTGTTCTATGTTGTTTATAATGATTGTGATGAGGCATGACACCAATTTTGGGTAATTCAAACCCATAAATTTGATATCAAGGTCAATTTTTTATTTACACTTATTGCTATAAATTTTCAATGGTATTGAATAATTTAATTAAACTATAAAAAATGTATATTTTTTGGATATATTACAAATAATCACCGAGTAATTATTTTGGAATTGATGTTCTTCAAAACATTAGTAGCTGAATTATTATTTTTTCAAGTTATATCAATTATGTTTTTAACTCCATCAATTTAATTAAATATTATATTGTAATTTATTCAATGATTGAAGTATTTTTGAAATGGGGTTCCTTGAGGGATGAATTAAATTAAGTAGTTGGAAGTGCATAAGTGATTCTATTATGAACTAATTAGGATGAAATTAACTACTTTTGATATTCCATCGAAAGTGGAATATTTTTTGGTGAATAATAATTTATTGAATGTTTTATTTATGTAAATGGATTAATTTACATATAACAATGATGCTATAATGGCGTGTTTTATATTTTAATGTATTTTTATAAATTATTTGATATATGTCATGCCTTTATTGTAATTATTTCATGATTTAAAATTTAAATTATCAAAGATATATTCACCTGATATGTCTTAATAGTTGATTAAATTTTTTAAACTAAGTTCAATTAATATAGTGTGAGTTTATAAATATTTCTAAGCCCATAAAATCGATGGCTTATCACTCCATGGATTTAGTAGTTTCTGAAACATATGTGAATTTTTGGAATAGATGATAGTGAAGTAGATGATTTTTATAAACCACATTTTAAAACCTTATAATAGATGGTAATATCTTTATACTTTTCAATGATTACAATTCAAGACCCATGAGACATATGATGATATTTTAATCCATTTCATTGATTTAGGCTAAATCCATTTAGATTAAAATGATATCACTACTATTTATTCCAATTAAATATAAGTCCCATGAAAAAAGTTTTGTTCATAATCTAACAAAATTTTATAAATCGGGATATAATTACATTATAGATGATGATAAGATGTGATTTTGAAATTTTACCTATTTATATTGATTAGATGATATATTTTTTTTCATATTAAGTACCATGCTTATATAAGGGTTAACATTCCTTGTGATATAATAGAATTTAATTTTGAATAACATTAATTTATTTAATATAAAATTATATATGATAAAAATATTTAAATGCATTTGAATTGATATTTTTCATATCTACGCTTGGTATTTTGAAATAAAATTCAATGATGTATGTAAGTTTAAATTTTTGTGATTAAATGTTATAGTAAATTTTTTATTATTTTATCATGAATGGGGATAATTTCTTATGGTTCATATTGTGATATATTTTTTATATTATGATATATGATCAAATGAGTTTCAAATATTGGGAAATTGGGTGTTTTTTGTAAAATTTAATTTAAAAAACATGATTCATGGAAACTCAATTACATGTGAAACTTTATAAATATATTTTTTTAGATAGTATAACTAGGATGAACTTAATTTTGATTAAATATAAATCTTATAGATTCATAATTACTACTTTTTTATATATAAATTTCCCATTTAGAGTATGAAATCCTAACATGGAAATCATATTGGTGTAGTGATTATGTGTTAGGGACGTATTATGAGGTGCTACATCATTAAATCTAATATCTTATATAATAAATTTTTAAACCAAAACAAATTCTTTTAGAAACATAAGACATTAATATATTATAATTATGTATCCACTGGCGTATTTGTTTTATTTGATGTGTCAACCATTAAATGAACCTTAAATTATTTTTCTAAAATTTGTGTTTGAAAAAATTTTAGAGATAGCATATAAATGAACATATTTCCAAACTAAAAAGTAAAATAATCAAAACAAATTACATTTTGTAGATAAAACATTATATTTATAGTTTAAATTATCTTCACCGAGTTTTAAAATTTTCTATCATCAATATATATATATTGTCTTATGTGGAAAATAGAAGACAGATTCAAGAAACATGGGAGTTTTACCTTTATACATATCAGTGGGTCTTCTATTAACCCCTAACCAATAGTATTGGGTAATAAATACTTATATAAACTATTAATATAGAATGATAAAATTTTATCACTTTACTATTAATTTTGGGTCATAAATTAATCCCTAAAAGGTTTCAATATAAAATATATCAACTAATCTTTTATTACATCATTATCAAGAGGCTGATGATACAGATCGTAGGAATACAAATCACACTATGATATTGATTTTAATTGGGATATTTAAAATAAAATTTTATTTTTTGGGATGAAATGATAATAAATAAGGAACTATAAATAATAATAAAATTAAAATTATTGTTTAATAGTGAAAAAAAGATCACAAGATTGAAATTTTATTGGGATTATCAGGGAAAAAATATGGGATTAAAATCTCCTTTATATATCACCACATCACAGAACCTTTTTCATTATACTTTAATCACCAATTTTCAATGACCAAAACCAATATATTAAGACAATACATGGGGTTCTATTTTCCTATGAAACTCAACACATCATGTAAACCAAAAAGAGATATATGTAAGTTGGACTATCAGTGTAACATGTTCACAATATTAGTAAATAAAAAAGATTATATCATAATTCATTAATAACAAAATTACCATTATTAGAACCAAAATATCATATGTGATTTATAAAAATCATAATATGTATGTTTATGAATACATAAAAAAACATTTTTATATTCTCACAAGACATACAATAAAAAAACAATAATATTCATGAAACATAAGTCCATGTTATACTAGAATAGGTTTAACAAAAAAAGGTATACCCAACCTATAAGATATATGAATTATAAAATAAACATGTACAATGTAAATTAGGACATCCTTGAAAAAAATGTTCCCAAAACCCCAAAATACACAATAAAGAGAGATTTGGATCCTTGAATCACCATATTAATTTTCATTGAAGACATAACCTATAATCTAAAAAACAACACTCTAAATTAGTAGATATTTTCTCATACCTGCATAATTAAAACAAGTCACTCATGAATAAACACACATTATATATATAGTATGTGCATAATACTCAATTTTATTTTTTTATAATGTCTCCATTATATCTATCATGTGTTTTGATGTGTATGCACGTAATTATATATTTCAGTTGAAAAGTAGAAGAAATTGAAAAAATATTTGTAATATCATGACATAAAATATATAATAATTTGGTCAAAGGTATATGATTAGATCACCCACTCAACATGCTTTTATCCAATAAAAAACTAAAAAACTATGGTTCCTCATATAAAAAAAATATCAATAATTTTGAACACATTTATATGCACATATTACAAATCATCATTTTCCTTAAAAAAATTTCTAGTCATATTTTGTAGTACAGATATTAGAATTTTCTCTCAAGATGTACTCACTTGAAAAATAAAAATATAATGTTACGATTATTACTACTTGGATTTTGAGTATAAAAATCCCTTAAATCCCTAATTAGAGCACAAAAATTAGAAAAATCAACATGGTCCCCACTAATAATATATGTATGGATGAGTCTCCTAATATCTAAGAAAATTTTAATTAACGTATTCAATATTGGATTAGACCAAATATATATGAATAAAAATACTATAAGGGCCTGCCCAGTGTATAAATATCAGCCAGTTATTTTTATAAACCAACTGAAATATCAATTTACCTCAATAAAAATTTTTAAGACATATATGACTTGTCATATGAAAATTAAGTGTTATAGGAATCCATGTACTAAGTATTAAAATATTCCTTATAGAATGGTTTTCTAAACAAATATCACCGAATTAAATAACTAAACTTATTTTATTATTTAATTAAAACATGAAATGTATAATTAAATTAAAAAATTTATCAATGTATAATTGGATAATAGTATATAAACATTCATGAATATATGAAAAATTATTATAGCATGAAAAATATTAATATAATTAGTTTTAAATGATTTTGATGATAAGATTTATCATATCACATTACAGGGAATATACCCTTCAACAAGAAACATAGCTAAAATTTATATCCATATCATGGATGAATTAAAAACATATTGCATGATATAAATTAAATAATGGAGCATGTAAAATACTTCTCATAAAAAAGTTGTAATAATTAATGGATGGAATACCAACCCAACAATAATAATCGCTTAAAATGATAAACCACCATGATCTTGACTTCAAGGTACCCCTGAAAACGTTATAAGCATAAAATCACAAAAAATCAATATACCATAATTTATTTACCAAACCTATAAATAAATACAATTATTAAGAGTAACACTAACCTACATTGATTATGATAATATGAATAACATTACTGATTCTAAGATCCCTCACCTCATTTAAGAATCTAGGATTATTTCTAAATGAAACTTCTAAAATATCATAGATAAATGCGAAAAAAATATCACAATGAAGGACATACAAAATATTTATACATTTAATGGAGAAAAAAATTATAGAGGGTGTAGATAGGGAACCTATGAAACACCCTAAACTTCCACGATATGCTTCTCATTGAATATTACAACAGTTGCGATGTACGTAACTTTGAGTTCTAGCACACCACGACTAATAAACTAGCAATTATGAACATTAATACCCAATTTTTGGAATTTCATAAATTTTATTTTTCAAAATGGACTTCATTTTTGGATTCAGACTATCAAAATTAGATTAGGTTTATTTTTTTGTATTTTTTGAAAACCTTCAATTTTTGATGAATAGTGAAATACACAATGATATTGTATAAAACTAAATTTTTATTTAAATAATTATTTATTTTATTCAAATTTATTTCAACTGTAAATAGATACATAATACATATATTATGTTCCATGTAATTCATTGGTGTCATTTTATAATATGATTAGATGTAGAAAGTATTAGTGATCTATTTAACGTCTTTTACCCACCTTCTAGGAACGTTAGAAAATTCACATAAAAAGTAATTTTACCACTATGTGAATTGAATTTAAAAAATAAAAAAGACATGGTTTATATAGGTATGTAAAATGTGTTTTAATAGGATGAATATAATTTTTGTTGAATAATATCTTTTGGATTTTATTTACCACAATTAAAAGTAAATAGGGTATTTAAAGGAAAAACTGATATAATAATTAACCTAACACATGTAAAAATTAAATTGGATAGTTTTATTTCGACCAAAATAAATATGAGGAATAAAATATGATCCTATTTGATCAACATGTATTAGATTAGAAAATTTATTATTATTTTATTTGAAGAAAAGTTAAAAGCGTTAAATTCAATTTTTATTAACTAAAACATTTTTAATATAGAGTAATACATAAGATAAACTTGGATATAATTATTAATTAGAAATATAAAATGATTTCATAAAACAATGTATTTTAATTATAATTTTTTGACATAAAATAATAAAATGTACTAATGACACAATGATGATGCAGTGATTACCTTATTAATGAAAGATTAAAATAATGGATATTATAAATATGAAAATAAATGTAAATTGAGACTTATGATTCATTAAATTAATTTTATAGTATAATATGACATTTTAGGATTTATTTAAAGTAGTTTTTTGAAATAATAAAGTTTTTTTACTTTCAAAAAAACCAAAAACTAAATAGTTTCAAAATTGACACAAATTAGTTTTTAAAACAAATACCATATTATTAAAGGATATAATATTCCAAAAAATCTATGGTTCAGCCAAAGGACTTATTTTATGATATATATGTTATTAATGAACCACTTGAGGTTATCTTGAGATTTTATTGTGAGTTTAGTAACCAAGTAATATACAAATACAAGAAGAGATGGTAAAAGTTAAACTATTTAACTTAGAATTAAATATAAAAGATAAGGTTAAGAGGGTGACCTAAACTTGTCTAAAATATATTTGTTGAGAATATTTAGACCCATCACCACCTTATCCTCTAAAAAATCAATTTGGAGCCATATGAACCAGAAAATGATTTTATAATATAATAATATTTCAATCCTTTCCAAAAGTTTCCCTCACCTATCTTATAAATGGGTAGTTCCCCTTCTCTCAAAAATACAACTCCAAATCATTTGGATAGGCCAATATTTTCTCAGAATAACCTCTTAACTGCACTCAACTAAACCTAAAGGCCTTCCATTGATCATAAATCTAACCTAAGGATCCCTTTTGATCAAATCAAAAGGAATCACCCAAAGAATAGGTAATTATTTCATCACCTCTTTCAAAGTTCTTTTCTTCAACCAATTCCTCTTTCATTATTGTTTCCATACCAAAAAAACACGTACATTCTACATAATATTATGTTTTTATAAATATGGTATAACCATATTCATTTTTCTATCCATCCTATGAATGAAAAAGTCACCATAAGTGCGTACATACAGCTTACCATCTCCACATCGCGGTGTTGTTTTTTATTCAACAATTCATTTTTTGGAGGGTTATAATATTTATTATAATTGATGTAAATAATAAATATATCATGTAAATTATTATTTATATATGATATACCATATAATAACATAAGATTTCACCATCAATAGAATGGTATTTTCTATCGTGCGTATGTACGGTTTACCGTCTCCAAAAACACCATGAGATTCATTATCTATTGTAACTATTCAAGAATAATTTTCACTTTATAATTAAATATAATTTTTAATAATTTAATATACTATGGTATATTAATCAAATACATACTGTACATAAAAAACATGACATACAAGGAAAAACATATAAAGGAAAATGAATCTGCTGACACCCAAAATAACGATACTACAAAAATATTATTTTCAAAGAAATAATAGAAGATAAAATATGATAAAATATTTATATATGTGGTTCTTGTATAACTTCATAACAATGATTTAACTATTATACATGATTATAAATTACCCTCAACCAAGGAAATGTACAAGGTAAGGGTTAAATTTACAATCTCTTTATTATCTGAGGTTGTTTGTACGTAAGTATCTATTGGGACCACTTTATCATCCACATCTGTGTTTCTTAAAAATGTATTTGTTTTTTTAATATTTCCTAGAATATGTATTAAAGTCAATTATACCCTTGTTTGACTTTATATAAAATGTTTTCAAATGAATATTTCTGTCGTTTTCCAAAGAGGGTAACTTATGACCCTTTCCACAAAATTAAGGTAAAATTGTTTTTTTAACATATACAGCAGGTGGGAAAATTTTCCTCCAGTATAACAACATAGAATCCTCCCTTGAAATCTTATAAGAATACATTGAAAATAAATGTTTTTTATAATTATGTGACTTTTAAATTATTTCAAAATAGAAAGATATACTTCTCTCAAATAGTATTGATTTTCATCTATGTCAACATCCTTTTATGGATTTGAAAATTGTTTGAAGTTTATTTTTTATAATAAAATCTTCTATATTGTATTGATGGTTTTGTGAAATGTTGGGCTATGGATGTGGGTTTTTTATACCATTCATGGTTTATGGTTAAAAAATTAACATTTTGTATTCTAGTTTTAATATGAATGTTTGTGTTATGGTTCAATGATTTCATATGAGGAATGCATTGGACTTAGTATGTTATGGGTGGAGCCCACTATAGCTCCTCGATGCATAAGTATTTATCATGAGACAATGTAGTGTCTTGGCATAAGTCCTTGAAAAAATCTTATTTTTCGTTTTGGAACGAAACCTTGAATATGTGGTCATGATGTCTGGCATTATGCATTACATCATTATAGAATTTTTTTATTGATATTTCGTGTGATTATTAGACTAGTAGAATATCCATGTGAATAAGTAAACATAATTTTTTTTTTATCCTTGCCATATTATGTTGACATTTACTTTTAAAAGGATTTAATTTTAGTCTTATACATTACCTTAAATGTTTTTGTTTATTCATGATTTTTTATACTATATTGTTATCCATACTAAGCATCTGTTCTCACCCGTTTCTATGTTTTATTATTCCTATAATGATAAGATGTAAATTATGATTATCCTGCAGGTCTAGGATAAAGTATATGAGTGTGTTCAAAAGGGACAATTTTTTTTGTTTTTTTATTTCATGATTTAATGTAGAACTAATGTTTGTATCTATTACTTCCATGGCTACTAAAAAAATCTGTATTTTGAGACTTTATCTCTTGTGATCATGAAAATGTTATGTAATAGCACACCGACTCTGGGTAACTAGGGTCAAGGCATTACAGTTGTTATTAGAGGAAGATTAGTACAAATTTTGGAAACTAGATTTATGAAAACACTGATTAGAGAACCTTACTCTAAGATAGACTTTGAGGATTAATATTGAATAAATTTTTGAAATTTTCTAATGCATAGTTTTTCTTATTATTCCTAGATATACATCCATGTCTGGATTCAAGTAGGTAGATATAGCTCTGGAACAGATGTAACTAGGACTGAATACTCCGAAAAGTAGTTTTGGGATTGACCTGGGGTATACTGGTACACGACAATGGGGCTTCCTGCACTCTTGGTTAGGACACTCTCGTGGGATATGCTTTGGATAATTTACATTGACTTTAAAATACATTTTTAAGGATTTAAGATTAAGTAATTCTTTAAAGAAATTATATTTATGATTATGGATTATATGCATAAACTATTAAATTTCTGTTGGGTATTTTACTAATTTGGAATTTATTTATTACAATTCATAAACTAATCTAGTGTATTCCATTGTTTAGAAATGGTACTTAGTGGAAGGAATTTAAAATATATCAACGCACCTAATCCATATATGGATTTCCATACTACTCAAGATAATTATACTGAAGCTTGTGATACAACTAGTGCTAAATAGCTTATAACTATACCGGGAAAACTCACTCAGGAAATGAATAATAACCTTACCAGTATGGAGCACCATGATCCACAACGCAGAGGATCAATGTTTGTTTGATTCAAGAAGCAAAAACCACCAACATTTAATGGGAATAAAAATCCATTTTTATATAAGAAATGGATCAATTCCTTAGAGAAAATATTTCATGATTTTGGGAGTAGAGAAAGTTTAAGAACCCAGATTTTCCTTTTAGGTATGTTTTTTCATTTCTGTTCGTTTTTTGAGAAAAAGATTAAACTGTAGAAATTTTTGAAGTACACATTGTGTAATTTATGAGTACACTCCATGTACTCGGTTGCTGCAGGTATCTGTGGGGTGGAGGTGTAGTAGCCATGCACACGACCATGTGGGGGTGACCTGGAGGCTACCTAAAGCCAAGTATGGAAATGGAATGTACACACCCTGTACTTCAGAAGTACATTCCATGTAATTTCATTTCCTTCATTAAACATGCCTGGGTCATGTCTAATCACCAGAAAGATCTCCTTCTAGGTCTCATTCGACTGATAGCTCTGGACAACCACAGATCTTCGACGAAACCCTGAACAAGAGTCAGTCCTCCAAATCAAACATCATCAGTTGTGTTGGAATCACATCGGTGAGTTCTCTCTTCTCCTAGAGCACCATATTCCGATTTTTCCTCTTCTGTGAGATATAGTGGGTTGAACGTTTTAGACGTTTTTTAGGTATTTTTCGTTCTAAGTTGATTCAATCCTCAAGGTTCACATATAGAAATCTCCAAACACTGAGGTAGGTGGTTTGTGACTTTCTGTTCAAAGTCTTTGAGTATCATATTCAATCTTTATCAATACCCATTGAACGGGGTATTACATGTTTACCATTTTACACATGTTGATTTCCTACCATGGTTATATGCTTGTGTAGATGTTAAATGGTTTTGAATAGGATTGTTTTCAATGATTTGGAAGTATTGCTCATGCTTGTTCTATTTAGGACCATTGGTCTATTTAGCCTATTTGTCCACCTTGCATGATTCCCATGCCTAGTGTTGTAGGGTGGAGTGTTTTTATTCTGACATGATTGATATGTTGTAGACTGATTAGCCAAGTAGTTCAAGAGGTTTACCTTGTCCATTTTTCTTTTCTATGCTCGTTTACTTACATAGGGCTGTGAGAACCTAGTGTATTAGACTATATGGGGAATTGACTGATTAAGCTTCCTCAGAGAGTCTTTGAGAACTATAGAATATAAAGAGAACAGACTGAGTGAGATTCCTCAGAGAGTCTTTGAACCAATGTAGACTATAAGAGGAATTGACCGAGTGAGATTTTTCAAAGATTCTTTTATCCAATGTAGACCATAATGGAAATTGGTTGAGTGAGCTTCCTCAGAGAGTCTTTTAAGGACTTAGGGCTATAAGGGGAATTGACAATGTGAGCTTCCCCAATGAGTCCTCTACATTGGGGATATAAGGGGAATTGACCATGTGAGATTCCTTAGAGTGTCGTTGACTACCTTAGACTATAAGGGGAATTGACCGAGTGAGCTTTCTTATAGAATCTTTCTTTAACATTCGATAATAAGGGGGTTTGAAAATGAGTGCTTCCTTAGGGAGTCAATATATATATATATATATATATATATATATGACTGAACTAGAGGGTATAGGATGCGTGTACTTTCCAGAGGGTTTCGTTGTTTGATTAGCTACTTTTAATATGTGGAATTGTTTACTACTGAGTACTTTCTGTTTACTACTTCTATACTTTTACCTACTATATATTCACTGATTGTTAGGTACAGATCATTGGGTGGTTCCCTACTAGGATTTAGTCTCACCCCCTATTTGGGCCATGCTTTTGGGAAAAAACAGATTATTTTGCTGTAGGAATAGATAAGGGAAAGATCCCCCTCTGTTTCAGGTACTTGACTTACTGTAGAGCTGGAGAGCATGGGACCAAGCCTAGTCTTGCGATGATGAGGAGATGTTTATCTTTTTTTTTTGTACTTTGGTTTAGTAATATTTATGTTCCATCATTGTGACTTGTTTGCTTTATTTCCTAGATATATGTATCATGCATCATATATATGTTCCGGCTGTTTATTTCTTCTAGTTGTTCACTGTACACTTGTGTATGGATTGTTATTGTTTTTGTATTTTCTATTTGTTTCTCTTCTGCTGTGTAACTCTGCCAATGAGGCATAGTTTCCCTACTATCACACCCAAGTCCATCACTTCTAGTCAAAAGCCTCTAGAATTTGGGGAAATGCTCTTGAGGACATGTGACCAACTAGGTACGGGGCACCTCTGGGTGGCTTCCATAACCGGGACATCACATATTGGTATCAAAGGAAATTTTTTTCTCTTGACTTACTATTTGGTGCCTTTATCCAGGGATAGGAAGGAATAGGTACTTGGTAATATGTTTTGCCTGGGAGAAGCTATCTCCTTTACAAGTAAATGCCAATCTACCTCATTATTTGATATTTTTTTGGTTTGCAATTTTATATTTGACTTGATTTTCACTTTTTGGCGACTCGCATGAATTGTGTTGTCATCGTTGATGTTATTAAGGTTTTATTTCTATCACTACCGGATTATATTAGGGTATGCCATATCATGCATCATATATGAACTTGAAAGAAATCTCATTTCATGCATTCTTTCCATGCCATCTAGGATGCATTAGTGATTGCATGTTGTTGTAATAAATTTTGTGTAGAATATGCATATTTTTTTGATAGATTCCTTTATAAAATACCTAATACATGATTGGGTATTGGTTGTGTAAATTTTTGTTTAAATGAAACCCAAACATTGGTTATTGAGGTGTAATGTGCCCTCATAGACTGAAATTTGGTGGATCATTGCCTTATTTTTTTATTATAACATGTATAAGATTCCAAGCTTTGAGTCACGAGGAGTATGGGCCCTAACAGATCAGAATTTGGAACTTCCAATGTTAGTTTTAGTGTTTTTCTAGGTTTCGGAGTAGTTTCTATGGCATAGTATCCAAAAAAGCCATAATACAGGTCGTTTAAAGTTAAGTACACGCCATATGTTCTTCTATTTCAGAATAAAATGTTTTTCTTAAGTACACTCTGTGTACTTTTTATACACGATGTGTAGCCTCTATGTTTTTCATAGGCCATGTGCGTAAGGACACGAGCTAGTGAATTTCTTGTGGGAATAAGTCGTGTACCAATTGAGAACTTCATGTAGTGTTGACCATGTGTCCTCCCTTGTAACTAACAACACAGAAAGATAAAACATAAGTTATACATGTCGTGTTAGGATTGAACACGCCATGTAGTCTGGCCCATGTACCCAGTTGTGTCACTAACAACACAGTTCGGTGTTATCCTTTCACATACATGTTGTGTCTGACATGAACACGCCATGTATTTTGATCCATCTGTCTAGTCATGTCACTAGCAATACAGGCTAGGTGAAGCTTGTCTAGTATACATCAGGTCTACCTTGAACATGCCGTGTAGTCTTGTCTTAGGAGAGCCATGTGGCTCAACTATGTAGAAGGACTCGGGCATATAAGGAGGATTCAAGGACACGATGTGTGTTAAAACAACACACCATGTTTTGGGGTGTTACAACCAGATTTGGAAGTAGTACGGAACCATTTAAATGACTTAACGGAACAGATCATGTAGGAATTTTACACACCATGTAGTCATGTTTTGTAAAACATGGATGATTTATTTCTCATGTCCCCTTATTACGATTCTTGTTTTCTGTCCTTGATAATCTTTATCTACGATGTGTGCTTGAACTTGTGGAGTCATTCCACTGAGATGTCCTCAGATTATGCACTAGTTTCCAGGAGGTGATCCGACACCAGACAAGGCTGATCAAGGACATCAGCAGATCCTCCTGTCATGCCAGTCTTGGCACTAAGCATTATACCTGACACAAGTGCTGATGGATAGTTCAGAGAGGGATTTTTGAGGATGATGCAGACCTTTCAGGGAGGGCCACCTCTTACCCCGTCAGTGGCAGAATGGATCCGTTTATTTCAGCATCACCATCCTCCTACTTTTTCAGGGGATGGAGGACCCTAGGATGCATAGTCCTGGCTAGAAGCCACCCTAATTATTTTTGAGAATCTGGAGATGCCTTCAAAGAAGAGGGTGATTCTCACTACCTACATGCTTCGAGACTCCACCAAGATGTGGTGGGATGTCATCACATAGGCAGGATGCCAGAAGAATATGGATTGGGATGATTTCTGACACATCTTCTATGATTATGTCTATCCGGATACCTTGAGGGCCGATCGAGCCCGAGATTTCATGAGTCTAGAGCAGGGTATTATTTGTGGTATGGATTATTCCTCTCAGTTCACAGAGCTCTAGAGTTTCACGTGTATTCCAGGAGGTGATGAGTTTTTCCTTGAACGAATGTTTGAGGATGGTCAAAGGCATTCCATCTGATCCCTAATGAACATCTTCATGTTAAGTTTGATATCCTCTATCATCAACTAGGAGCTGATCACAGAGCATAATCTGAGGGATTTCGAAGATTTTATCGAAGGGAGGTTCGGCATCCAGAGTTAGAATTCCTCCTACTGATAGTAGGAATAATCGCAAGGAGACTGCATGGAGAGATCAGAGTAGGCGGGATGCATCTTTTTGTGGCCAGGTAGTGTGCTACAAGTGCATGAAGAGTAGGCATATAAGGCCACATTGCCCGAGAGACTCATTGAAGTGCCGATCTTACAACAAGATGGGTCATCTTCAGTGCATCTGTCAGATCTTCTCACCGGAAGTTGGTGATAGAGGTTCTTCAATGACTCCATGTTCTGGAGTAGCACCTCTAGTTTATCACTAGTTTGGGAACTAGAGTTCTTTCGGTCGTTTAGGCCGAGGTGGAAATCATGGCCATGGATTTCAGTCGCCGGTCATTCAGTGACAGCAGGGTGGATCAACTCATAGTGGCCAGCCAGGGTCACAGGGTCACGACATAGGCCATACATTTCCATTGGAGCATACCTAGCAGTAGCAGGATCCCGAACCCTTTATAGTTCGAGGTACGATCTTAGTAGCCTCAGTTTTGGCTTCTGCTCTTTTCGATACAGGGTATTCCCATATCATTATGTTTTTCACTATTGTGGAGATCCTTGGGCTCTGTATCTTTTCTACTGTTGATATCTTGACATTAGATACTCATTTGGGGACGAGAACATCTATTGTATCTCAGTGCAATGAGTTCCCTCTAGAGGTTGGTGGGTGTCACTTTTTTAGGACCTATATGTCCTAGAGATGACATGCTATGATGTCATTCTCAGAATGGACTGGTTGGTTCCCTTCTAGGTAGTCGTCGATTGTTATCACCGTAGGGGGAGATGCGTATCACTAGTGGGTGTATGTTTTCTTCATAGGGGAGAATGGGATGTCTAGGTGAGTAGAGTAGGTTCATATAAACATGTGTTTGGAGTACGTACAACCCAGATTTCTAGTCTATATCTAGGTGACCAGGGGACATCACAGTTAGACATTCCTCCAGTGGTGGATCATTTCAAGGACGTCTTTCCAGAGGAATTTCTAGGTTTTCCTCCAGAGCATGAGGTAGAATTATTTATTGAGATTGTTCCAAGAGAAACATCGATGTTCATTCCACCTTATAGGATGGCTACACCAGAGATACAGGAGCTCAAGAAGAAGTTGGAGGAGATATAGGTAAAGGGTTTCTACAACCTATCACTTCTCCTTGGGGTTCACCATTCCTGTTTGGGAAGAAGTCGGTTGGTACCCTCAAACATTGTGTGGATTATCGAAAGTTAAACCATTTGATGGTAAAGAACTGTTATCCCTTAACAAGAATTGATGATCTCTTTGACCAGCTTCGAGGATCCCGGGTGTTCTCAAATATTGACTTGAGATCCAGTTATCATAAATTGCATGTCAAACCATCTGATATACCTCTTACAGTCTTCCTGAGTAGGTATGGTCGATACAAGTATATGGTTATGTCGTTCGGTCTCACGAACGCGCCTGCAGTATTCATAGAACTATTGAACCAAGTGTTCCATACGTATTTGGATTCCTTCGTGGTTGTTTTAATGGATGATATCTTGGTATACGATCACAATATACATGACCATGATACCCATATAAAGAGTGGAAGGGTTTATTTTTTGATAAAAAATGTTGTGTCTCCAGATATATTTTGAATCCCTGGTCAAAACTATAATTTCATTAGTAGTTTATTCCCTCTTGATAGAGAAAACCAAAAATTTACCTTACTATATATTTTATGATATTCTAAATTATTTCCATAATATATTGTGAGAAATAATGTAATTAATAATTATTTAAATAAAATGTTTTCTAAAACATTTTTTACTATTTTTTGAATAGTACATATCCGATCAATGTAATTATTACCCATCTATTAATCATTAGATTGTATAGAGCCAACAATTGATGATTGATGAATAAATTATTTAATACATCATTTCAAAAGTGAAAGTTATGTTTTTAACTCACATGGTATTCTGAATTCAATGCTACTATTATAAAACAAATATAAATAAATTCCTCCACATATAACTTAAAAATATGTTTTGAAATTATTATTCTTTTACTTAGTGACATTGAAGATCATATTGGGGAAATGATATAATAATATAGAGAAAAAGTGGTTAACTAAAATGTTTAAATGAAATTCATAATTTATACATTACATAGAAAACAATCTTATGTTATTTTTTATGTTTGTTGGATTGATAGGATTAAAAAATATATCATCATATCACATCCTTCATAATAGTTATTAAATCTCAAAATTTTACGGGGGAATAATATTTTATTATTTGAAATTTTATTCTACAAAAAAGTAAATTATTCTACATTATAGATGATACTAGATGAATTTATTTTATATTAGTATAAAATAATTGAGCCTCAAAGATAATATTTTATCTAATTTAATGGAAATCAATTGATATTTGATCAATTTAATTGTTTTTATGAAGCATACCGTAGAGGTGATTATGTTGATTATTAATGTGGGAAATGTGTTATTTTACATTGATATTTATTTATTATCTAAGGTATAATATTAAAAATTATCATCATGGAATGGAAATATTTTATTTCTAATTATATCCAGGATTATATTTAATATTCCCATATAAAGCAATGCTTCCTTGGATATCGTTATTTTTTACATGTCATGAGCTTCATCCTGAAGACTATGCATAAATACCATCTAAAATGTTCAATTTAAAGGTTCCCTATTTAATTAATGAGTTATGATAATAACTTCTCTTTAAAAATCTCAATATGGTATACATTTATGAAATATCCTTTAATACATGTGTTATATTAAACTATTCATATATAATATTATCTAATTTTTTTGTATTTATATTTTTTTACACTTTCTTAATCATAAAATAATATTTCCAAAATATAACATTCCTCATGTATATATAATTATATTTCTGTATCACTAAAACTATGTATCCAATCAAAATGATATAAATAGAATTTTTACTACTAAGATTCCAATTATTTATAACTTGAAAAAGATACATGAAGAAGTAAATAATTTCATGATCTTTGGAACATATAGAGAAGTTAATCATCAGTCAAATTTTAGGTAAAATAGAAATTGATAAAAAAAATTCAAAAAAATATCATTTGATAAAAAAATCGTAATGATAATGGATATTCAATTTATTGAAAATGGGATAATATATGTACTTTTTGAATAATGGTGGTGATTTTGATAACCAGTACATTTTCCAATATAATCATCATTTTTATTGAATTATCACGAATATCTAGATATGGAGATTTTCATTCAGTCATACAATATCAAATACCAATTTAAATATATTATCAAGTATCATGATCATTCAACGATGGTACTTTCTATGTCAATAAGTACTCACTTTATTGAAAGAAATGTATTGTGATTTTCAACACATATTTCATATGAATCTCCCTAAAGAATATTTTCATATGGTATCCACTACAAATTTACAATAGTGGAGAAATATCATTTTCATCATTCATGGTATCACATTTCTACGTACTCTGATTGTGAAAGTATATGATATATTTTAATAAAAAGAAAAAATTCCCAAATAACTATTTACATGTTTTGAAGAAAATAAAATACATGAAAATTAAAAAATCTCACTTATGGTGAATCTCCATAAAAATTTGATTACAACTCATGTAAGAGAATATGGTTCCCTCATAAGAAAGGATTATTTATTTGTAGTATTCTCTACATACCACCAATAACTAGAGAATAGTGCTACTTGAGAATTTAACTTTCTAAGATCAAAGTTTCAACTTCTTAGCATGAAATTTTGGCAGTGAATAAAAAATTCATCTTATATATAGGCAGGCTAACAATAGTCTGGTATTACTAGATAATGATAATGAGTTCATTAATGTTACCAAAAAGTTTTCAATTTGTTCAACATGAAACTCCTTTAGTAGATTATTTACAAGATTTTTATTCTAATATATTATTTCACACCATAATTATGTTTGGAATAAGAAATGAAATATTTTGAGTGATGATATTAACTACACTTGACAAAAGTGGATTAAAATACATGGTATACATCTTAATTGTGTTTATGGTTCTATATGAATTAATAATTTAATTTTTATCTTCTAATTTAATAAAAATACTCTTTACTATAAATTAAATATATTTTATTTCATATTTGTTTAATATATATCCAAAATATATATCAACACTAACTAGCTATGTACAATAATAATATTTTTAAAATAAATAACTCAAAAAGTATTTATTTTTTATATAATAATAGAGAATAACTTTTTTATGATTTACATGATAATTATTCATACTACTTTCATATAATTATTTTTTAAATAAAGGAAGTAAATTTTTTATAACAAAATTATGATTTAATAAATTTTTATATTACATTCTCAGTAACATAAAATCCCATGCTTTTGTATTTATATTTTATATTCATGGATATAATCATTGAGATATTTAATTATTTGAATCCATGTACTATTATATTCTTTAATCTGGTTGTTATGTTATATTATATATAAAAAGTCTTTTTACATATATATTGTTCCATTATTAAATTCAAAAAACATAGTCCAGTTTCCAATGGAAAAATTATTGAAGTGAGCTATACTACAACTTATAATACTTGCTTATTTTAAAAAATCTTTTTACGTACAAATTTCTTTCTACACTATAAATTGCTAATGTTTCTTTTTTTTTTCTTACATCCTTACATAACATGTTACTATTGTCCATGAATATATATATATATATAATGTAATAACACCATCAACTTTATTATATTAATGAATTTATTTAAAAAATATTTATATATAGTTACAAATTAAATAACATTCAATTTTTTATTTACCTAAAATTTTGGATTTCATTTTTTAATTTATTTTATATAAAACATTCAATATACTCTATGTCATGTGATCTTGCATAACTATAGTGAAAATTTGTTAATATTGTTATTATTATAGTTTATAAAAGAGTTTTTTACTTCTTATATTAACACTATATGGTCATCAAGAAAATAAATGTGTATTACTTGAAATAGATAAAATTATATACACCAATGGTCAAATATTAAACTATTATACTCTTACGTAATTTTATTATTTATTTTTGTTTAATGAATGAAGTTACTTAGTTATATAATAACATAATTATCATAATAAAATACTGAAGAAGAGGCATATAAAATTATTTATATAAATGTTAACCCTAAATAAATTCATGTTATACATATTATTATGTATCAAACATATTCTGATATTGGGGATTTATATGCATGGATAGAAAGGAATGAGTAAAACAGTCATATTGATAGATTTAATATAACATTTACAGTTAAAATATGTTATTTTTCTTGTTGTTTAATTTAGTAGCATATAATAATTTTCCAAGTGTGAGGAAAAAACACTCTAAATTTCATATTATTAAATATGTTAATAACCATTCGGTTAGCATTATACACCCTGGAAATGATCGTGAAGATCTATTTCAATCATCAATGCTCAAAAGATTGGATGTGAACTGATGATTCATAATCACCATTTTTTTGTTATTAACCATTCTTTGAGAGGTAAAATTTCTTTAGAAATATTCAAATTCCATTAATGTTCCATTTAGAGGTAATAAAATTGTATTGGGTGAATATTTTAGTAAAATATTAACTTTTATAGCATCTGGGAATAAGAATGAAATAGTATTTTTATGTATAAATACATCATATGTTGGGAAAAGATTCTATTTCTTGAATATGAACAGAATAAGGGACTACATTGTATTTCTATTATTTTTAATCTAGTTGTACAAAAATAATTTTATGAATTGACATTGAACATATGTGGCAGAATATTTTTTGAGCCAATTGATGGTGAAATAACAATCAAAATTTGATCACAATATCTCATTACCCTAGTTTACGACCCAATGTATGCAATTTTTAACTGCACATATCCTAATTTAATTGAAACTTATTGTAATTTGATTTACTTGAATGGAAATCTTGTACATTCACAAACTCTTTATACATCACTGGATGTAAATGAATACACAGTATCATTAACTACTCATGATGAATAATATTACATCAGTTAAAATTTTAAATGGATGGAATATTTGTGTACTGATATGATAAAGAAGATATAAATGCATGATAATTTAAATGGTATCAATATTTATGAGTTTACTTCCAATAAAATTATATTTATAATTATGGTTAAAAATATGTTTCTAAAAAATTAACATCATTCATTAGGTTTATGTAATGATATACAAATGATTATTAAAATTTTAGGTTATCAATTCATCGAAGTTGAATTATGAACTACATCTCATTATGGCCATAGTTAATTCATACCCATTCATAAGACAACACACTCATATACTAGACATATTTTTAAAAGGTAAATAATATAATATAAATTTATTTTTTCTTTTACAATTAATATTAATAAGATTCAAGTCCAATCTCCTTCTTGTATTGATTTATATCTTCAAAAGAATGTTTATAGTCTCGGAAAACTATATTTCTCAATATGTATATTCATAGCTATAAAAGGTATAAAGATATTTATATATGACAACTATACCACATCCTTTGATTTCTCAAAAACTATTTTGTATAATTAAAATCATATAAACTTGAACAATTTGTCCTATAAAATTTAAAGGAAATTATTATGATTTTATTTTCAAAACATTTTTTCTAGCATTTCAATCATCCATTATATTAATTAATATATAATTATTTACTTTCTTTTAACTAATAGTTATAGATTTGATGTAATGTCACACTCAATTACTTAATTTTCTGAAATTAGCATTATAGATGATGAAACCCTAATGATTTAATTTTGAATTCTTAATTTTTGGTTCACTATGTCTATAATGTACATCAGTGAACTTGTTGTGGTGGACCAAATCCTGATTTATTATAATGTGGGTACCACATATAATCATACTTCGCAAAAATTTAAATTTTTTAAACATATACTAAAATGTATAGTTTCTACATTGATTTATGTCTTTGAAAAAAAATTAATCTCTATTTCTATTTTTATTGTGAATATATATATTTCCTATATTGATAACAAATATCCAGTCTATAATCATGGAATTACAATTAATACCAATGTTAGAATAACTACTTCATTAGGTATTCTAATATATTATAAAATTTTCCAAAATTCTCTAAATGATGGTAGCTTCATAGAAACAGACCATGTTTACATAATAATATTTAACATAATCATCCATGTTTTCCTATATATTGTAGATGTTTCACTCATTATCATTTCTATTGTATCCTTTGATAAAATTAAAATGAAAATGGTTTTTGAGGATCATATAATATGATATATCTTATTTAATGTTTATTCATTATCATGTAATTGAAAATTTAATAACTGTTAGAAAAAATTTTATTCTACTAATTTTTAAAAAAACATTATTCTATAATATGAACTTTAATTGAATTTTTTGTTGATAATAAAATTGAAGTAATATTAACATTTTTTCTTTTAATATCACTTTCCGCACTATTGAAAATTCAATTACTCTAATTTTGTTAATGTAAGGAAAAAATCCATATTGATATTGGTTTACAATTATCTCACATGATTGGTTAACTGTACGCATTCACTCTCTATATATTGTTATGTCCATACATACCAAATAAACTCTTATAAAGATTCAATATTAACAACAAATAAAACTATTAACTAATTTGAATTTTTTTTTGATATTTCATTAGATAATTAATGATTATATGTTTCATATTTTTTTCAATATTATTAACATAACTAATAAAACACAAGAAAATGATTAATTTTTATTGGTTTTGGAGATCAAAAAGTTCATTATAGTTTATGTGATGAATTTTAAGTATAACTAAATTATATTTGGAATAGATAATAGATTTTTACACTGTTGTGGTGATGAAACAAAAGATAGTAAAGAGATTAAGTGGTAACATTTTTATTTTTGGCTACATTTTCAAAATATTTTTATACTGTTTATATAAAGACTTTATTTACTACTTCTATAACCATTAATTTTTCAATTTGTCACATGTTTGGTTATTGAAAATATTATTTTTAATTCAAAAAGATAATTATTTGGCCATAATATTCTAATCATAGATAAATTCCAAAACAGTTTGAAATTCAAAAAAACACATAGTGTTTTTGTATATCTTTTATGAATAGTCACACTTCTTTAATTATCATAATGTTCATCTTAACATATCTAAGGCAATTACAAGTTATTATTCAAGGTATTATACCATGTTCTACTTTAGAAAAAACAAATTTAAAAAAAATAATATACGATATCAATAATTATCACCAAGTAAAAAACATGTTTACTAAATTTCCATTACTAATATGCTAAATTATATTGATGTCTTGTTTTTATTATTATATGTAAAATTTATTTACTACTCAGTCTACATTCAATCCAATAATCTACTCAACATTAGAAAAAATATGTAATTTTTAGAGTATCTATAGTTTCTATTATTAATCATGTATCATATATTTGAAAAAATTCCAATGTTTCGATTAAAATATTTGGTGTGGAAACTACAATTTATCTATTTTATGAACTACTACTGGGGTTCCATTTATTATTTTAAATAATTACTAATTAATAATTTCTAAAAAAACAATTTTAGTTTGTTTTTAAAATTTAACATATAATAATATTCTAAATTTTTTTGAATTTAATTGATTCAGACTAAAAATTGTTGTGAGTGATCACAATGACTCAATTTTGATTGTTATATTTGGTAACAAAGTGATGCAGTTTATCATAAAAATTATTCTATAGGTGAAATATTATTTAGTTTACGGAGAAATATATATGGTAAAATATTTTTTCACATCAATTTCAATTGAAATAAAATATCATTTCTATTCATTTAAAGGAAAGCGACGAGATTTGGATTTTCTAGAGAATTGGATGTTTTTAAGTACAAAGTTTTGTTATTGTTTGAAATATCAAATTATAATATTCAAAAATATCATCGTTCATCTCATATATATATAAATATAAATGTATCTTCATATAAAATAATTATTTTCATACAACATATAATGAAAAAATTGGCCACAATAATGTTCTATGAATATAATTTTTTTATATTTCACAAAAAAATCAAAATATTACTCAAAATGATATTTTCTTTTTTGTTATAATTATTATTTTTCAGATCATGTGACCTATGGTTCTTTATGATGTTTTAGTAAATAATATTAATTTTAAAATTCAACCATGTAAGATATAAAAACTAAGGTCTAAAAGTAAACTCTAACGTTACTAATATAGTCTTTCATCATTATTGATCAATAATTGAAAATTCTATTTTCTATCTATGTATGAAATGACATAATACTCTATATTTAACATTGATTATGATTATTATCCCTCTCACGTCAAATAGAAACACAATAATTATGTAACTATAATTTTTTAACACACTTTTTACTCTAATTAATCAATAGACATTTCATTGTTTTATCATTTTTTCATTGGTTTCTATTCTTCTTCTCATGCCATACACACTAAACTCGAATACATCATACTCTACAATATAATTTTGCAACATTATGAATTTATAATTTTTAGTAACCATAAATAATATATTGAATAGGAACCTTACAAGTAAATATTACTTTACATGTCGATCAAAAATAATATAATAAAGTGTTGTAGTTTTCTTCCTGGCTTCTCTTACCGAGAATGGTTACCATCACTTTTTTATTAGAATATTTCTATATAATACAAAGACTATATATTAATTTCTAGAGTTATTCATTATAATTTATTCTCCCTTTCATTTACAAATAATATTATATTCCATGTTTCCACACTTTCATTATTATGATTACTGTTTCCATACGACACCATGTTTCATGTATTATAATTAATTTTTCCAAATGAACCATTTTTATGTATATATTGATTAAATGAAGTAAATTTTCCAATTTTCCATGATATAAATATTCATAAAACAACTATATATTTTTACTAAAAAAATTATCCTTTTAGATTATAATATTCATATTCATAATGCATTTTTAATGAAACATCATACAACTGTACAGTTTAACTATGATTATAAAATAAATTTAAACATGCATTCAATCTACCTTCTTATTTATAACATCTACTAAAAAATGTTATTGGATAATTTATTCATTATTATTTATAATGTATAGTTTATGGTAGTTTTATGTACTCTCAATGTAATTACTTATGGATATTTTCCAATATTATCATCCGTGTTTCCATGCATTCTATATTATAATTATTGTGTCCACACATTAGATATTATAATTCTAGTAGTATTATCATTATTTATTTCAAAAGTATAGTATTATAGTCCATACTATATTATAATTTATGGAATATTATAATTCATTTGGTATATTAACATTTCATTAATTTATGTTTCCACACTTTCAATATTATAATTCATGTACTATTATAATTTTGGATTTTAAATTCATGTTTCAACACATTAGGTATTAGAATTAATAGATCATTATAGTTCATGTTTCCAAGAATTCAGTATTATAATTCATGTTTCCACAGGACATCATGGTTTTAGTATTTTTATTAATGTTTCAATATATACCATTGATTAAGCATTATGTTTTAATAGGAACTAATTTTTTTTTAATTGTTTTTGATCATTTTCAATATTCCTAAATAAAACTCAATAGTTTCACTAATTAATAAGTAGCCTATTACACTATAATATATATATTATGAATATAATCTTAATGAAATTTCAAATATTTATATCATTACATTGTGATGAAAAATTCAGTTAAAACATGCATTGAATCTGTATAATATGTAATGCAAATCATTTATGGAAAACAGATTCATTAGCCATTGTAATGTATTGAATATAATAATATTATGTATTCTCATTAGACAACTTTATGTAATTTTTTTAGTATTTTAGTTAATGTTTTCACACTAAATCATGCAATTTAATTCATGTTTCTACATATTTATTAATATAACTATGGTTTTGACACTTTTAGTATTATAGTTCTTATAGTATTTTAATTAAATATATATTATAATACATGAAGTACTATAATTCATGTAGTATTATAAACCATGTTGAACTCATGTTTCCATAGTTTCATAATTATAATTGTTATAGTATTATAATTCATAAAATATAATTCTTGTTTCCAAACATTTAGTATTAAAATTCATGTATTATTATAATTCAACTTTCCACACATCCATTATTATAATTAATGTTTCGCACTATATAAGGTTTATAGTAATATAATTGATGGATCCATATAAATCACTGGTGTCGTATGAGGAAATAACGTTCACTAATAAATTTACATGAAACATTATAGTATTCAATAATAATAATTATTATCTTAATATATGATTTTATTTACAAAAAACATCTTGTGGTACTATAAAGATAATTGGTCAAACTATATTTTTTAATATTATGGGTTCATATTATGTTTCTTCAAGATATTTTTTACAATTTATTACTTGTGTAAATAAATATTATCAATAAAATAAATCATGGAAGAACAAAATGATAGTTTAGTAGAATTAACAATAGTTTTCCATTAGATTATTTCCTTAGTGATGTCCAAAGTCATTATCTAATATTTGTTGACATACCATTTCGTTTTCATGTACAATACTCATCTTTTTTTCCAAATTTAAAGAATTTATGGTTAATTATTTTAGCATACATAATTTTTTTTAATTTACCAAACAGAAATATAAATTGGAACATATTTTTTCATGGGTAAAGTTATATTTATTTTAAAATAAAGAAGAAACAATTTTGTTATAAATGATATATTGATGAAAGGGTTTGAAAATAAGGAAAAATCATTTTTTTGGTTTCATCGAATCTCTAAATTTATGAAATTTGGGTTTTTCAGAAACACTAAAATTATCAAGTTTAGTTTTCAAGGGTTTTAATTATAGAGTATTCACCCCACTTGATTTTTTAGTTGAAGTGCCTTATTTTGCTGGATAAACATTATGTTTTTTTCTAAATTCTTTTATATAAATGGAAAACATTATTTCGAAATATATTTAATATGTACATTAATAAACTATTATATTAAAGGAATTACATCAACTACTTAGGGGACCCTAAAGGACATGTTTTCTCCCACCCAGAATACACATTACTATGTGTGAGTGTGTGTATTCCTTCTATTTCTTACAAGATCCATTATGAATTTCAAAATAGATATAATTGTTTCAGATGTCGATAGTGAGTTGGGATGTGGAGGTCAACCATGGGTTACATAGAGGTAAACTCTTGGATGTTCCAATTTGGTACTTTTTTATATATAATCTATGATATATTTAATTAGGTTTGAACTTTTATTCTTTTATTACATAAGGAAAAAAATATTTTTCCTAGATTATTCTTATATATTTAGGGATTTTTTTATTTAATTTCAATGGATACAGCTTTCAATTAGTTGTATATTTCTATACATTTAATTTATTTTCCTAGCCCCTTAACATATAGATGACCGATTTGATATTTTTCGAAAAATAATATATTTTCAATTACTCTGTTTTGAGGTCCAAAACCATTCTGAAGGTGTTTTACCCGATTCACGAGAACCAGTTTCAATCATAGGAGGATTTGTTATTCCATTTAAGCCTAGTGGAGAAAACAATTTGGTAACAAGTTGAGTCATCGATGGTCAGTACATTAAAAATTGTATTATCACATATATTCTTACCAAGTACAACACTCTTGAGAGATCCATCTTTTTATTTGATATGTTTCATAGTGGTATAGACATCAGGGTACCAAAATCAAGTGAATTGTATGGGTATTCTTGGATAGACCTTTCTCATGATGATCTGTGTGTGTCCATGGGTATTTAGGGTTCAGTCATTACTTTTGATTCCAATCATGACTAGTTTTACTATATTATGATTTATGTTTATTATATATGAATCCCCTATAACTTATAAATGTAATTTAAGGGGTAATTTTGATATTTTTGGAGAAAATAAAAGTAATACTAGAACTATATGGTTATCCTGAATTATTTTTAAACCTTGAGGGGCCTAGAAATATGATTTCATTAGCGTCAAAAAAAATTCACATGGTTATTTTATGATTGAAAAACTGTGTTCCCAAAAATTGAACAACATTACATCTCTCTTGGCCTTGTTTTTCAAAAAAAAAAATTGGATATAAATTGCTCAAAAAATTGTTCCCACTTCCTAGATATGAGTTGAATTGGGTTTCAAATATTTTTTTGATGTTTTTAATATTGTTTCATCTTAATTATTAGTATTATGATTATTAATTTTTGAATATTTAAGGATTTTTTATAATGATATGATTAATTTAAAAAAAATTAGAATCATAATTGTTTTGTTGTTTTAAAAAGTACATGTTTTTTTATATTAGGAATTAATGAAAGTAATTTATTTCATCATGGTATATAAAATATAAAATAAAATTTTAATGGTTTTTTGTGATTTTTTATAAATAAATTCAATTATTTAAGATATAAAATTAAATTATAATAAGTAGTAAATTTATTTTTATTAATTTAAAATGGAATTGAAGTGTCTTATAAATATTAGTATTAATTCGCAAGTAGAATGTATATTTTCAATAGTATGTATTTTATGAGATGAATTTCAAATATTTAAATTGAAGATTATTTTTTAAAAACGAATGAGTTTTTTATTTTTGAATGATGTGTTTTTTTGGAGGAGTCATGTTATTTGATTCTAAGCATTGTATAAAAATGATACTTTTTTGTTTTTATTGTGAGGTATGAATTGATAATTTTCATGAACTGTGTTGTTTAAAATATGCTTCTGATGAATTTCAGGGAAGAATGTATAAGGTTAACACTAAAAATGATTCTCTTGATGGGTTATCTTATCAATTTTAGTAGGTGTATTTAGTTTTGGACTCTACTGTGTATCATAATAGAGTAGTGGAAAAAACAAATTCCTTTCATGGGGACTTTATATTGATAGTATTGAATTATTATCAGCCATTTATTTTGGAAGAGATCATTGTACCCCCAAATCATTATAGTTTCAAGAATCGAATGATAAAAATCCTCAGTTCTCTCGATACTTTTTGGTATTTAATGGTGAGATTTGTTATAAGATTTTTAGTTTTTTTCTTTTCCCCTGAGCTAATATTTAATTACTCAATGAAATATAGTTTATTTGGAAATTTTATTCTCTCATATCAAAGATAATTTGTGCATAGTTGTTTCTATACATCATTAAAAGAGGTTCTAAATAGGGCCATGTAGGTGGATGTTGATCAGTATAGAAAAACTGTGGTTGGTGATACCTCTATTCTATCTGTTATGATTGAGGTTAAAAATCTGTTTTTGGAGTAGGATATTGATTAGCTTAAATTAGAAGTGTTAGTGAGATAGATTTTGTTTTCTTTAGCCTTATTCTGAGAACAGGATACCTATTGTGTAGTTACATTTTGGGAATTTGGATAACATTATTCCATATTTCACTAATGATATAAGGAATTACCTTTGGTGTATAAATTTAGGACTGATAGGATTTTTAAGTTAGTTTTTTCAGAATAAGTATCATATGTATAATTTTCTAGGATATTTTTCTTTTTAGAATTTCTTTTTGAGAATTTAAAATTTAATATATATATTTTAGTTTCTCATTGGGAGTTTTTTAGGTGTCTCTTGATCATTTCATTAGGGATGTTAGTTTTTTTTATGGAAATGACCTTATGGAATCTTGTCATATGATTTTTTTGTGTAATTATATTCATGTTGAATTTGAACATTAATTTTTTGGAAATGGGTGACCCTTGGGTCCATGATCATGTAACTAAGATTGATGTTACTTCATAGTAATAATCAAATGGTTCTATTTTTGTTTCATGGGTTCACCAAGAGATGGTAACATGTGCTTGATTTCCCATTTTACCTTATTGATTGACAACCTTATGTGACAGTTCATATTGTCTCTTAGAAAATATTTATTGTGTTCGTTTTTTCGTTTTTGTTTTATTATGGTTGAAGCTAATAGATTCATTTATGTTCATTATGAGATCTTATTATTGTTTGGTTTTTTTGATATTGTTGGTGGTTCAGTTTCATTTGTTGATAGTAGATTTTTTCTAGGTTACATTTCTCTTAGACTGAGGTGATTTGGTCATCAAGAATGGCAGTTTATTTGTTGAATGTTTCCCAATCATGGATGTTTTGTAGAGGATGTGATTTATATTCAGTGGTTTTTCAATTTGGAGGTGTTAAAAGTTTTATTTTACTATTCTAATTGTATTATAATAGTTGGGGAGACCTATAACGACTCTTTAATTAAATAGATCATTGTGTAGATAGTTACTGTCGAGATTTGATTTGACATATTGGTGATGATTGAGGATTTAGGTTTCATCATTAGAGTTTTTGTGTTCTCTATTTTTTCCCAAACCACCTATTATAATTCTTTAATCTTGTGGTTTTCATTTTTTCCATCACCATGTACTTTGACCAAGGACTTTTAGGGGTATAAATTATCTTTGTTGGGAGATTTTTAACACCCATTTATTGTGTTTTTTATATACTATTTTATGTTATTTTAGGAATTATTGTGATTTGGTAATTCTAGAAGATTTAACCTTGATATTTTGGAGAATATTATGTGTCACATGATTTGCTCACAGTTTATAGTAATTTTATAGTTACCATTTAAGAGTGATTTAATTATTCATAGAGAAATTATGCATAGTTTGTACATAGTTCTATAGGCCATGAATGTTCTTCTAGGTGACTTTTTTAACCCCTTTTCCATAAGGTCAAATTTAATTAATAGGACATTGTAAGGAGTAATTTTATGGCCAAATCGTGAAAATTCATACTACTTATCTAGTGGATGCCACACAGTTGTCAAATGGATTACTAAAACATATGGCCAAACCTTGGGGTTTAGGCATATTTCACATGAAAGAGAAATTATTGAAAATTGTCCCATTTTATTTCCCTTAGTATCCCAAATATTATCCCTTTCATGTGGTCACCTCTCCTTGATACATGAGGAGAGTTACATCTCCATTTTTTTTCAATTATATATTCTCCACTTTGGATTTCATGTGTCTATCAATGTAACTTATCCCTTTTCTATATCTATTCTCCTATAATAACTTTTTATTATATTTATCATTAGATTTACCAATGAATAAAACCATAATAACTATGCCATATAGGGGTTGAGTATAGGATATTACAAATATAGGGATTTCTATCTAGGAAATTTAGATGGTGCTTCCTTGCTTGACTTGGTGTTATCCATAGAAGGGTGTAAGTTTTCACTTAATTCCACACATTTTTAGGAAGTTCTTTCAATAATTATTATTTATTTTAAAATTAATGTCATGATTATGTTTAAAAAAAATTAAAATATTGTTTTATATGAAAATTTGGACAAGATTTGATTTGGTTTCTATGGAAATCATTACTTGTCTTAAAGCATTTCCCCATGTATTTGATGTATTAACATTGAATTAAATTTTATCACATTCCAAGCGTTTATAAAAATGAACAATCGAATCATTAAAATGGTTTTTAGGGAGAATTTTGGCCTTGAGCCGTTTACTTGATTTTCAAAGGAAGTTTCCATGTTTTCAAGGAACTCTTTTGAATTAAAATTTGTTGTAAATTATAATTATTTCTTCTATTTGAAAAATTATAATATTTTATAATAGAAAGAAGGAATCAAATTACTGATTAATTTTTTTCAATGGACGATTTGGAAGTTTGTAACCAAATTGTTGATGTTGTGATACCCCATTTCATTTTACATTATATTTGTTCTCTCGTTATGGGTAATTTCTTTATGCAGTGAGCGTATGATGATAAATGTGGATATTATGTATGAGGGAGTTATATATAAGGTTTCAAACATTGATTATGATTTATGGTAAATATATTGATCTGTTTCTGACCTCTATATGAATTTGGTAATGGAGAGCTATTGGATTGTGTGGGATAACTTTATTCAAAAACACTGGATAGGTCACACACTTACACGTATACCTTAGTGTATGATTTTCATGGACTATGGGAGTGCTCCTAAATAGAACTGGATGGGAATATTAGCTGGATTAAGTATATTTTTCAATAGAAAGGCCATTTTTACTATATTTTTTAATATTTTTTAGGGTTATCTCAGTTTAGAACCTAGGGTGGGTCCCATGAGACTCATTCCGTCATTAGTGTTTACATTAGGGGGTCCCCATTTCATATTTATTGTGTCCACATGTGCTAATATTTCTTATGGAACCCCTATTATTTCAATTTATATATCCCCCACTCATGACTATTTATTAATTATATTCCATTCATATATTGGTTCCCATTATATTAAATTTTATTCATTTATGATTAGGCTATTTTCAAAAAAAAATAAATTTTATCAATGAAAAATATATTCTAAAGGAGGAAAAATTCAATTCTTTTATGAGATTATGATGAAAGGATTTTGAAATTTGGATAATGGATTTTATATATTTTTTGTTAATGATAAAATTATTAAATTTGGTTTTCAATGTGATTTATTACTATATAAAGACCCCACATTATTTTTTAAAGGATTGGATTTATTCATTTTGATAAAACCCTATTTTTTATGAACCTTTATAAAAAATAGGAAAAAATTATTATCTAATGTATTTTAAAATATAATTATTAAATTTTTCTGTGAATAGATTATCATAGAAACCATGATGGGGTCTTACTGGGCACATTTTCTCACACCCTACAGACACATTATTATGGGTGTGTAGTCCATATATTTTCCAAATAATCAAAGATTAATTTTATATTTTCAATCCATATTTGGGAAAGAAATAGTGAGTTTGTATATAGAGGGAAAAATGGGTTGTATGGATATAATCATGTGGGAGATACTGTTTTGATATTTTATTTTGGTTTGTATTTATATGATCCATGAAATCTTTACCATGTGTTCTACTTAGATTCTTTTATTGCATCAAAAAATTTATTTGTCTAGGATAATTAATTTATATTTATTTATGTTGGTTGTTTAAATTTATTGCATATGTTTTTTAACCATATATTAGTATTTTGGTATTTTAGGTGTATATTCATGAGACAAATTGTCCCACAATTTTAAATTTTCAATAAAATAATCATTTTTAATTTTTCTTTTTTTAGGGTGAAACCATTACCATTATATTTCTAGTGATTCTTATGGACTATATTTAATCCTATAGGGTTCAAGAATGTCTTTAATTCAATGTGGTGGACCGGTTCAGGTGATTGGTTTGACTTTCCCAAGGAGGTTCTTTACAAACTATGTTGGATCCTAGTTTCTTAGAAGAGCCTAGTTTCTAGAGATTACCCTATTGTTAATTGGGATGTGTCATGGTGTTATAGATACAGTGGTAACATTACTCAAGTGTAGTGTACAAGGGGTTCTTAGCCAGCCCTTCCTCTTGATGAACTATACATTTTTGTGGGTCTTTTTGGCTAAGCCATTATAGTATTTATTTTTTGAAAGGTTTTGATATATTTTGATGTAGGAATATGATATTATGATCCCCTATGAGTTATGAAAGAGGGTTTGGGGAATTTTTTATTATTTAGGGGGAATGTGTATGTAAAACTAGGGCTTCGGGATTACCTAGAATGGTTATTAGAACCAGGTAGAGCCCATTTGGATGGTTTTATAAGATTCAAATACTCATTCTCTCATTTGGTACACTGATTGATAATCCATACATCCCAACTATTCCATTTGCAAAATCAGTCCTGATGTTTTTTCTTTTGACCTCTCATGCTTCCTAAATTTCACCAAACGCAGTACACACCTATTAAAGCGGCATTTAAGGGGGGTTTAATGTGGATTTTGAGAGTTCAAAATGGGGTTTTTTACTTTAATAATATTATTATGTTTCTTTATGGTTGATTTTATATTTTTGTTTTCATGGTAATGGTTAATTTAATAAAACATTTAATTATGAAACAAATTTTTGCTCTTTTTTTTAATTATATTTTTATTTAACATTAAGCTTTTTATAAAGTGTTTTATTTAATTATGGTATTTTAAAAGGAATTCATGGAAGTGGGTTTTAAATTTCATTAAAACAGATAAACATATTTATGATATTTTTATTAATTTTAATATCTAATAAAATGATTTTTATTAGTTTCAAATTGATGTGATGTGTTTTAGAAAGGTTACTTTTTTTAAAAAAGTGAATGGTTTTTCTTCAATTGTATGCATTTTGTGGGATGAATTTTAAATTTTAAATTTTCATTGTTGATTTTATATGAAATTAGTCTTTTTGATGTCAAAATTATGTTTTTTAGTGAAGTTGTTTTTTTAATATTTTTACCTAGGTATAAAATGGGGATGTTTGGTTTTTATGATGTGGCCAGAATTTATTAGGATCATTAATTATTTATACATAGTATGATTCTTCTGAGGTTATGGAAAAAAATTAGATGTCCATATCTGATGATAATCCTCCCGATCTATCCTTTTATCACATGGAGTATATCCCATTAGATGAAATATCGATGTAACCATTGAATAGAGTGGTGGACTTATAAAATTCCTTTTTTGAGGATCATATCTCAAGATTATCAAAATTGAATCATCCATTTTTTCTTAATATCATGTTTTGAAAAAAAAATTGAATTGATTGGAATTGAGGGAAATCATCAATTCTCTGAGGGATCCTAAGGATTCTTTGGAGTGAGATGACGTGGGTCTGTTATTTGTGGTATTTTTTAATGATATATTAATTAATTATTCCAATATAAGATTTATCCTTACCATGTTTCCTTACTAATATCTCATATTATCTATGTTATGTTCTATCCTTACGTATTTTTAGAATGTGGATGAGAGGAACATGTATGCTAATGGTGAGAAGTATAGAAAACCTATAGTGGGTGAACCATCAGTTATATCAATTATAAAAAAGGGTGACTTTGAGGGTCTGGAGTAGGAGTTTAATAATCCCTGATTGTTAGTGTAGGTGGGTGATATTCAGTCTTCACTAAGACTCTTTATCACTTATTAATAGATTATACTTCTCATGTACTTATATTTTACATATATATGAAACATTAATAACTGTTACATGAAATATTCGAGGAACTACATTTTATGTGGTTGTTTTTAAGATATTTTTATTTATTTTTTCATGATAAATTATCAAGTGTAATTTTTTGGATGGTTATTTTCATTGCGGCATTCATTTATATAATTAGAAATTTGAGCACGCATTAACATTCTCGTTGAATGTTTTAATAGTTGTATCATGGTCATTTATTATGGATATTATTCATTCTTTCGATATTACCTTATAGAATATTATTTCTTTATGTTTATGTGTGTGTTATTCTAGTCAGGATAAGGTTGGTCATTAACGTTTTGGACATTGGAAACCCTGGGGTATGTGATTTAGTAAGACCACTGTTTTTTTATTCTAAGAACCTAATGGTGCTACTTTTGTTTCATAAGTTTTCAATGTCATGGTATCCCATGGTTTAGCACTTAGTTTACCCATATGGATGGACAAACCAAGGTGAGATCCCAATATTTTTCTTGTTTAGGGTGGGTTGTAATCATTTTCCCAACCCATTTAGGTTGAGAAAGTATTGGTGAGTTCATTGATGTTCTTAATGATATCATCTGAATTTTTGGTTTTTTATGTTAGTTGTAGTTTATTTTCATATCAAGATATTGAATTTCAATTTTTTTGTCTTTATTGTGGGAATGTTACTTTGAAGTAGAGAAATGTAATTTGTGGGGGTGAATGTTTCCCTGCCTTATATGTTTTATTGAGGATGTGGTTTATCATTGAATGTGTTTTCATTTTATAATAATTCGAAATGTTTGGGATTCCTATAATGGATCATATCCCCAATATATATTTGGGTAAGATAGCAATAGTCAAAATATTATTAGATATGTTAATGATATTTGAGGATTCTGGATACATCTTTACAGTTTTTATGCTCTTAAGTTTTGATGAAACCACCCACCTCATGTGTTGGGGTGTGGAGGTTTTCCTTTCTTCCATTAACATTTAATTTCACCCAAAACATTCATGGGGCATAAAGTGTTATGGTAGGGAGAATTTTAACACCTTCATGTAACTATTATTGATAATTGTATATATATTTAATTATAATATGATATATTAGGTTTAATGTTTCTTGAGGGAATTATATTAGAGAATTGGGAGATTTTTGGGGGTCACATTGGTACTTGTAAACATTTGGTAATAATCATATAGTGCATCTATTATTTATTGTGTGATTCAGTAAAACTTATACACATCTATCTAGGACATATGGTGTCTTCATAGTGAATTTCTTGACCCTTTTTGTTCTTAGGGGCGATATGCATCATTGGAAATTAAATATAATGAATTGTAAAGACAAGATGTTATGGTATCATGTTATTTTTTCCTATACATTTCACAATTGGCACATGATTTACCAAACCATACAACTAAACATTGTAGTCTACTCAAATTTCACTTTAAATTGGAATTTCCAAAAATAACCCTTTTATTTTTGCATATGGAAACCCTCCAACCTGAAAATTTAATGATTTTTTCTCTAATTAATTCCTAAGGAGAATTCATTCTACTTCTTCTTTTGATTTTTGATTCTCTTGATGAAATATAAATGAAAACATTAGGGTCTTGTCCAAAAAATAAATACTTTGCAAACATGCATTAATATTAAGTGATATATCCAATGAAAAATATTCATATATGACCAATTATTTTCATTTATTAATAATTACATATATTAATAAAATAAAAATTAAATTAATAAAACTACTAGTTTCATTGAGGTTAAAATTTATAAGAAACATATTTTATGTTTTTTATAGAATTTACTATAATCTAACTACTCTATAATCCCTTCTAATCTTCTCATAAGTTACACCCATCTTCATAAAATATGGAATGGAAACATAAAGAAGGGGTGATCTCAAAATATAAGTAAGGGAAAACCCATTCACATTTGATCAAGGGTTGGATTATAATTATATGGGAATAAAAGATCATGGGAGAAAAATCATAACAATAATAATATATAACAATGAGTGTTTTCCATAAGGCATATTTGAATGAAATATAGTCTCAAATGATAAAAATAATGTCGATGAATAGGACTATAAAAATAAGAAACAATAAACATGAGACAATATAATATAACATAACTATATGAAAAAGAAATTTTGAATAAGAAAAGGAAAAGAAAACCATTACCAAGTGGAGTATGCTTTACGAACTCATACTCAAAACATAGTGGTCTTGGGAAAACAACCAGTGTACCATCTAAGGATTGTGATGAAAAAATGAGTACCTTATTAGTATTGTACAAAACATCATCTGAACCCTATTAGTATCTAGCTAATAGTCAATGTACATATTGGGCTTGGGCTACTACTATTGTATCCCTTTAGGTATAGGGGACTACCTGTGTACCCTCTTGGGATTTGGCTAATATCAAATGTATCATTTTAGGGTTGAGATAACAACATGTTAAACCATGTGGGCTAGAGATACTACCTATGTGACCCTTTCGTATCAAGGTATTTAAAAATTTAGCTACTACATTGAACAGTGATATAGGGACCCTCCTATAAAAAATAATTTTTCAAATGTATGTCATCCAATAAAACAATAAAACCATATTATTTCAATTATTATATAATTAACCCATGGAAATATAGACACATTACATGATAGAATATATATAAATTTAAAAATATATATATTGAAATAAGATGAATATTGGTATATAAAAATATCCCCAATGTAATATAAGGAGCATTAAGGATGTATTTATAGTAGAAAAATTCTTTTTCAAGATCAATCTGTAAATCAAATTGTAAAATAACGGGATATAAAAAATTTTATATTAAAATAATTATAAATCAGATTTATAAGATAAACTGATTAAAAACATAGAAAAAAAATATTCATTGAAATGATTTCTCATAATGGTAATTTAATGTGTTCATAGAGAAAAACCTTAAAATGGTTTTAGAAAACATTTTAAAATTATCAATATAATATGAATTTATGGGTAAGATTAAAAGTTATGTTCAAAAACATGAAGTGAAAAATGTATAAAAATATTACTTTTATAAAAAATAAATCTTAAATAATGGATCCATATAACATTAATAAAAATTATCTAATGTAAGTGTGAATTAAATGATAAAATAAATGATAACTGGAGGAAAACAATTTAACTATTTTTAAATAATCATCTGTGAAATCAAAAATCATAAAAGGTGTAATAAAACAATGAGTTGGAAATAAGTGATGAGAAATATGAAGGACGGAAAATATTACCAATAATTGAGTTTTTGAATATGAAAGAAGACATTCAAAGGAGAAGAATATTTTTTCATAGAATAAGGATCTCATTTTGAAAGGGTGGTAATTATTCTTAATGTCATCAAATTTTATAAAGAAATAAATCTATAAGTGTAATTCCTCAAAAATTAAGGAGGAATAAATATAATATTGTCATGTAATATAATTAAAAATCTTATAATGAAATATTAAAATATTAATCATTATTAATTAAGAAAATAGTTTGATTTAAGAAAAACCCCTTAGAACATTATTATCATTAAAAAGGTAAAAAAATGTAAAATAAAATATTTATTTATAAATCCCTTCAATATCATAATGAATATTAATAAAATATTGGAATATGCAGTATATACATCAAATATAATTAAAAAATTGGTAGATATGGCATGTATCTCAAATAAATAAAAATGAGATGATAAAACATTATGGCTATAGAAACATTTTAAAAAAATACCATGAAGTAGATATATTCAATTTGAACTACAAACACCAATAATAAAAATATGAATAATGATATTATATATCATGAAGGAAATATACCCACCATTTAAATGAAATTTGGGGCATAACTAAAACATGCCTCAATGAATAGAAATTGAGATGAAACACACTTTTTTTGAATCCTCTTTAACTGAACATGATCCAACCTCATGATTAAAAAATGACTATATTAGTTGACAATTTAATAAAATTATTCATACATATAATATTTTGAAACATACCTTATAATATTTTTATAAAAAAATATTTTATAATTATATTTTATTTTCATCATCATATGTTAATAGCTTTTACTATTTGGTTTGTTCTATTTTGGTGACGGAGGTCTGGATTCATGTTTATTGATTTTATGAAAATTATTATTATATTATTGTATATAATATAACATATTATTCTGGATAATTAAAAAATATTTTACTTTTTTTGACAAATATTTTATTATGATACTCAATGGTCATATAGGTGACTATCTTGTTTCCATAATTTTTAATGAAAAAAATTGTAGTACAATAATAATATGTTAAATATTAATATATAATTTGTTTAATAATAAGACAAAAATAATTTTATGATTAATTTATAAAAACACGAGTAAATAAGTTTCCCTAATCATCCATGAATGAAATTTATAGCATTGTTTAGGTATGTGGTTAAACAAAACTAAAAAAGAACAAGTTATAATCATAAAGAGATTATTTTGGATTAATATGATTATCAAGAATAATAATCATATTATATATTCTTTTAAAGTGTTTGATCACATCTTGAGTCATTTTTACAATTCTGAAAATTAAATAGGTAAAAATAAATAGGTCACATTCATAGAGGATCTTGTCTCTAGGTGTGCACAATCAACATGTTTGTTTCCAAAGTACATGAAGAAGATAAGGAATGTATTATAAATTATAAATCATATTAATGTTATAAATGTCATATTGATTCATTGAATATCCATTTTTAACATTTCATTGTATGTGGGTATGAAAAATGGACCATGTCACTTATGAAGGTTGTATTATGAATTAAAACAAGAGAAATTTTCATTATTTTAACATATAGATGGAAGGAAAAAATTGATTATCCCATAAATATAATAAAATTATATTTTAATTATAGTAATGATGTGATTATTTAAAAATTTTATATTAGATTCATAAGATTAAGAAGATGATTTAAGGGAAATGAAATTTAAAGTGAGTAATTAATACTTTTACATTAATCCTTTTATAATATCCTTCAAAAATTAGATTAAGGATTTAATATGTAGTTATTTAATAATAATATAACTGATAAGAGGTTTATATGGGTTTTGGGGAGTCAGTTTTGTTATAGTTTTTTCAAATATAATATGAATGGGGTCCGACGATCAGTGGGGCGGTGAAGGATACATTTATAAGTACGGAAAATGTAATGATTATAAATACTTCATACATTAAAATAATATAATTATACGATTCATATTAAAAGGCTCCAAGAATGAAAAATAATCGATTTTGTGACATGTCAAGGTACATATTTCTCTCAATAATTAAATTTGGGGACAATTGTTGAGTGATTTTAGGACATTCTCTTTACATTTAAATTGTTTAAAAAATTAAATTTTGCATTGTTAACTCATTTTTAATGTCGGTGATTAATTTTATTGAATAAATTAAAATTGGTCATAAACATAATTAAATGTTATGATTTCAAATTATAAAATAATATTACAGTATAATATTTCTAATGGTGAGAAAAATGAAATTTTGAAATTTGTGAACATAATTCATGGAACCCATTTTCTTATTTCCATTACATAAATTTGTTTATTATAAAGGAAAATAATAATTATTTGTCTTACAATGAAATCCAATGATTAAATTTTAAAAAATATTATTTAATTTATATGAATAAAAAATTCAATATTTTGAGGAAAATATTACTAATGTTTTTAAAATATTAATAATAAGGACTCTAAATTAGATATATTATTTTAAAAATATATATTTTTTACTTATAAAATAAAAATTTGACCTATTAAAAATTATTTAAAAATTATATGTCTTACTAATATAATTATAAATTCATAAAATTAAATGTTTTGTTGTAAATGAAAATTTTACTATTCACTTAAAAATCAATTATTTAAGAGGAATCCCAAAAATTAACCCAATGATAATTTTACCTTTATGTGCGAATAATGAAGTTTATTTTATATATTTTATGATAAAAAATTTAAAAATTCATACTCTAAATGATATTAAAATATATAATGAAAATTTATTTTACAAAAAAATATCATTTTTAAACATTATGCAATAGTAATATTATTACATATCAATTTATAATTTAATTAATGATAATAAATTTTGTCATATATAATAATGATATTATAAAAGTGGTTTGTTTAGTTTATTTGGATAAATTATAACAAAATTGAAGTAATTGTTATCTGAGAAATAACAATCCTTATTAAACTCTAATCGTATTAACTATTCATTCTTAAATGTAAGCAATTTTAGTAGATTAATATCTATTTATGTATAAGTAGTTTTACTTTTCATATAGTTTTCTTATTCATATTAATCTAATATTTTGAAACGCTATTTTAGTTGGGTTTTTAATGGAACAAGCTATTTAATATAGTAATACTTTATGGAAAAGTAAATACCATAATCATGGGGTGAAACAGTCTTCCCCTTAAATAAATTGTGTCCTCAAATATTTAATTATAACATACAAGTGAACTTAGGTAAGAATATACATATATATAATATTGGATAATGATAAAGTTTTTGACTAATTAAAAATAAATTTTTCCTCATAGAAGGATTATCCCAAATATTGATATTTTTTTACACCAACCATTTGATAATACAGTTCATTGTTATTCCATTTAAATACCTGCATTATATAATTTTATTCTAATGGTTGTTCAAAATGATCTTTGGAATTATATACATTAATAGGGTGATATGAAAATTTATTTCCTTATTCAAAAAATAATAATAATTCTTCTAAGTTGAGAGATATAATAAATTTTCAAAAATCTCAATAAATTCAAATAATTATTGGATAAAAATATTTAACAATTCATATAAACATAAACATAATATTTGGAATAATTCATCAAAAAATATAAAATTTCAATTTTATAATCCAATATCATATAATTGGAGTAGTGACTTCATGATATTATAATAAAATTATGTACACTATAATGGTTATTCTAGACACCCAAAATAAATTTAGAAATGTGGGTGGCGGATTTGTAACCTTACACAAATTAATTATCTCTATCCACTTCAACATATTAATTTACATAGGATTTAAATTTTTATAATAGTTTAGGTGGTTATTATGGTTGATAATTCTTATTAGATTTTGAATTTGAGAATTTATTTTCATATGGCCCAAAATCATTACATTTTAAGCATTGGATATTTTTATCACACATTACACTAATAAGATGTTTCACCCCATCTCAACAGCCATGGGCTCAATATCCAATCCATCCACACCGGAAGAATTTTCATGTTCATTTGAGACATTCATTTGGGTATCTATTAAAACATTATTGACTTGTTGGATGTTTAATATTTATTCATATTTATTATTTATCTTCATAACACAGATGATATTTCATCCTCTCCTTCTTTGTCATTCTAGGGAGATATTTATGGTTCTTGTGGTTAATAATAACTCTTGATATCTAAGTAATCATGAACATAATATTATTAACACAATAGTATATATATCATATATTTTATCAAAGGGATAATTAATGAATTGTAAATTTCCCACAAGGTTAACATAGTTCCCTTTGGAGTCATCCAATACATTACCTAAGGTGAAGATTGGGAATTAGAATACATTAATTAATAAATGTGAAAGGAAAACCAAAATCATAAAAACACTAAAAAATGAAATCTAAAACCATTATTTGGAATATCTATTTTTCAATATATGTGATCCATAATTATTATTATATTTTATCTTCCAACCAAAATGTATTTAAAATAATTTTCAATGGTTGATAAATTCAATGTGAATTAGTAAAGAATGTCCCCGAACACTCTCTATCCATGTACGTATTATTTGAAACAATCATTATGCACCAAGTGAATATTAATATTATACTCAACCAACATTTTTATGGGTGATTACCCCAATTTACATCAATTACATATCCACATCCATTTGATAGTATCCCAAGAGGGATGTAATTTCTAGGAACACACATGATCGATACTTTTCCAAAACTACATGTTGTTATCCTATATTTACACACATCCCTAGGTTTTTCAATATATTTATCTCATCATAGTCCCTAAAAATTCCAAAAAGGTACTTAAACTCTAGAGAACATAAATTTTTCTTATATGACTATTACATCAATTTTATGATTAACAACACAATAGTGATACAATCTATAATCTAAAGGTTATATATCTTATTTTAATTAGGATTATACAACACCTACACATAATAAAACATAAAAATTATTTAAATCATTCACCTTTATTTTCTAATAAAATCTCACATTATCCTAATTATGTGTAATCCCATGAGGAATTAAATAAAAGAAAGGTGTGATCTAAAATCCTATTAATGAGTGGAATAATGGAGGGGAATCCAAATAATATGGGTTATTTAAATCAACATAATAAAGTTCTATGCATAGGAAGATCATCATAATAATTAGGAAAACTTTCCAAAAGTCATGAAATATTTTAAATGAATAATAATGAAACATAAAAACATAATGGTCTAATACCACACATTTTTGGGAACAAGTAAAGCATCATTCATGCATAACATTTTTCATAAATCGGAACATTGTAATTGTGAAAAAATATAGCATCATGTTTATGAATAATTAGCATAATATCATGAGATATATCACATTAATCAATGAATTGTAGGGATATATTATCCCATTCTCATACTTCACATTATAAATTTTTCATAATCAAGAATTCCACGTAAAACGTATTAAAATCATAGAAAAGAAGTCAACCCATGGAAAGGAATGGGTTTAATAAATGATTAATAAATAATTAGTTAATGAATATCCTATAAGAATAAAATGGAAAAGTGAAATCATTTTTTGGAATAATAATTAATCATTCTTGAGTAGAGAAGATACAACTCAAGGTGAGTTAGTGTGATGTTTTTAAAATTAATGACTTTTCCAGAAAAAATTATAAATGGATTAGAAACAATTTCTAAGGGTAGATACAACTACATCACTAAAAATAAAATCTAATTAATATTGGAAATAAATTTTAAGTAGATAATAAAAAAAAATGAATATAAAATAATTTGAAGGATATAACCTAAAAAATAAGAAATTAGGTTTGAGAATCCCCTTACCTTGAATCTTACTTTATTTCATCACTTTTCTGCCTCCGAAATGATAAGATTAGAATTTTTAAATCATGAAACCATAAGTCATTTTTTTTAAATTTTTGTACAATTGATCAAATATAAGCATCTAATTATATTCCTTAATTCCCTGTAGTAAATGAGAATCATTTTGATATCATATTTTCCTTAAAAATGTAAACTATTTTGTTATGATTTCAGTATTTGTTTCAATGTTATTTATACATAAGTATATTTAATTCCATAAGAATAAAATAAATGTATTTAAACATGTAAATCAAGAATAAATTATAATAAAAATTCATATATTTGGTGACATGAACGGACATTAAAATCTCTTAATTGGAGATTAACCGACCATAAATGAGTCACTGAAAAAAGAGAAGGTGTGACATATACAATATGTGTTTATATTAATAACAAACTTTTGTTGTTTAATAAATTTTACAAGATAATATTAACATAAAATTTATTTATTTTTAAATTTTTAAATAAAAATAGGATACAAAATTAGAAATTAGAAAATAAATAAAACGACAAAATGACAATACCTCTTTCTTGATGTTTCTCTATTTCTATGGGCCTTAACATCCATGTAGCATGATGTTTAATTACTATAAAATGTCCCTAAAAATGATATAGTTCTTAATAGTGGGTATTTCAGTGAAACATTGTCTTTGTTAAGTGTAAGTGATGTTTTTTTTCATGCAAGGGGTGAGGGTTATTTATAATTCAGGAATGGGGTATTTTTGAGTTATAATATCAAATAAATTAGTATATTTGAGGTTATATTTTTAAGAGTAAAATTTTAGACATTATGAAAAATATGTTAATTAAATTACGTGATTTTAAGTCTTTCATAGACATTATAAACATAATTTATTATTTCAATAGAAATAAAAATTGGAAAAAAATACTATTTTATTGGAATACATTAGACTTTAGAATTTGGAAAGTCCTTTTTAGGTTTGGACAACATTTTTATTGTATTTAATTTAAAAAAATTTCACATTAAATATTTTTTTTTCTATAAAACTTTTATATAAATTTTTAATTAACTATTACATCATGAATGATGTAATTTATAATAAATTGATTACATAAAATTATATTTTTACTAATCACCTAATAAATTAATAATTTCCAAAAATTACGAATAATAATCTCTTATATAACTTCAACAAGATGATTATAAAAATAAATTCATTATATAAAAATACATTTCTAACCTAGGTAACATTAATTCTTAATATAAATATCTAGGAATTTTATGAAATTCATTAAAATAATTTTTATTTAAAATGTTCTTGTATTTTATTTTTCTTTTTAATATAGATAATTATTTTATGGTTTTATAATATTTATAATTTCATAAATTGGAAAGGGTAAATATTTTTATATTAAATTTTATTATCCTCGTATTAACTTATTGTTCAAACAGTCATGTTACTATTCCCAATGGTAAAGTTACTACTCCCAATGGTTAGTTTACTATTCCAACGGTCACATTACTATTCTAATGGTCATATTACCGCTTATAAATAACAATTAGTACCTTGAAATATTATTCAATACAATTAATCCCAGGGTTCCATATTTTAGTTTTTAAATACAATTATTTGATTAGTAATATTTTGTTTCTTTTCTGTAGTGTTGTTTGTTGGGGTGATGATTCCAGAAAATTTGAATGATCCAAATTATCAAATTATAATTTTAATGTTTTTCCATTATTTTCATTAGAATGTTTGGAATTTTATTGGGTTTAGTTTATAAAAATTTTAATTAAATCCACTATATCTACTAAACCTGGGTACTCCCAGGCATATGTGTCACCACACCGTGAAGCCACGTCCCCATATATTCATACACATTTACCGTTTCACCCACTACCTTCACCCAATACACCCGACGTGCCCTACGAAAATCGACTACCACCGACGCCTTCTCCGCTCGACCACTGCGCAGTTAGGGTTACCGTCTTCCATCTGAGTCCTCCCGCAACTCGCCTGTGACAACCGCCTTACCGACAGCTAGACCCGCGTATGGTTTCCCTCTTCCGGCGCCTTCCACGGTCAATTATCCTTCGACATCGGCGTGACAAAATTAGGTCTGCTATGTTCCCTCTCTCGCTCGATGTATCCGTCTCCCTAAACTTGGGTTCCTACATCCTCTAAAATCTAGCTACTGCGCATCTAATTCCTTCATCTTCTTCGGCCATCACCGTCTGCTTCATCTTCTATCGAAGTATGGAATTACCTAATTCTTGATCCCTGCGACCTTCAGTTTCTCTGCTACTCAAAAGCTATTTCACCATTTCTGCGCGACTAAAATAGGTCTGTTGCGTTCCCTCTACCGATTGACGTTTCTGTCTCCCTAAACTAGGGTTCCTACATTCTCTCATATCCAGCTTCCGCGCATTCGATTCCTTCATCTTCTTCAGCCATCACCGTCTACTTCATCTTCTACCGAATTTCGGTTTTCCAAAATTCTCAATCCCTACGACCTTCACTATGACTACATCTACAGCTGCACCAACATACAGATACTCCTTCGAACAGATATATATGGATTGCTGTGATAGTCGACTCCTGCATCAATTATTTGCACAACTGGTCAGTCTTACGCCTCCATCTTATTATGCTATGATTTTATTTCACTGTCAGTTATATTATTTCACCAATATCTATTCCCATTCACTATTTGTATATTGTCTTCATTGTTAGTATGTTGTATTCACTACATGTTTTTTACTATTTATATAATTGTGTTGTCATATATGTTACTATTATGTTAGTATATTCTCTTAGTATGCCGTAATATATGCTAGAATATTGTTCATTCGATTCCATTCAATGTTAGTATGCTATATATATGGTATTTATTATATAATAGGTTGGTATCATTCGATTCCATTCAATGTTAGTATGAAATATTTCTGGTATTAATTATATAAGAGGTTGGTATGTAATATATGTGTTTCCATTCAAAGCTTGAATATTGTTTTCATTGGAAGCATGTTTTGTATGTTTACTCTCATATTATGTCGTCATAATTTTAGTATGCTATATTTTGATCTTGAATGTGTTCTTGACCATTCCACGGTTTTAATAAATTGATTGTAGGAGGACAGTGGCATAGAGAAATCCCTTTTGAAACAAATCTTCATGGGTCACCCTGTATAAGGTATGCTAACCCATCAAGCCATTATGTTAGTATATTCTCTTAGTATGCCGTCATATAAGCTAGAATATTGTTCATTCGATTCCATTCAATGTTAGTATGCTATATTTCTGGTATTAATTATATACGAGGTTGGTATGTAATATATGTGTTTCCATTCAAATCTTGAATATTGTTTTCATTGGAAGCATGTTTTGTATGTTTACTCTCTTATTATGTCGTGATAATTTTAGTATGCTATATTTTGTTCTTGAATGTGTTCTTGACCATTCCACAGTTTTAATAAATTGATTGTAGGAGGACAGTGGCACAGAGAAATCCCTTTTGAAACAAATCTTCATGGGTCACCCTGTAAAAGGTATGCTGACCCATTAAGCCATGATGCCCGGTTTGGGGAGGCCAAACCCATCACATTGTCCCTATTTCCAGTTTCATTCCCTTAGGTTTTTTGTCTCCAACACAGGAGGGACGGTGAGGGGTGAGAACTATGTTTTTATCTCCACTGCCATTCCCAGGTAATTTTTTTAAAACCTCTTCCTCATCATTCTTCCAATTAAGGTTCAATTTTGAGAGGAAGGTGCTAAAAGTATGAATGTCTGATATTATTAGTTTTATTGGGAAGGTGATAACTGTATGAATGATAGTTTCAGTTTTATTGAGATATGGGGTTTGTGATGATAGTTTTAATGTATGTTTTTCAGTGTTTCATTTGATTTAGGGGAGGATAATTGTGAATGGACAACAAAATGTCCTTAAATATACACTAATGTAATAATGGTATCACTAGAGGACTAATAGTCAGCTTACTCTAGAGGCATGAACCAAGATGGAGGAAACAATGATTATTGTGGAGTGAAATTTAGTACATGTTATTGTAGTCAACTAGAGAGGGAAAAAAGGGTAATTTGAACAAGAAAACTGAGAAATCAGACTAAGATGTTCTGATGCAATGTCGTGCTAATAATACTTTAACTATCTAATTGGTTTTCATTCCTTTTTTCTAAAATCTTATGTGCATTAAATACTGTTTTGGAGTCTGCACATTACAATTACCTTATTAGAACATGTATACTACTCAGTTTTAAGGTTTTTTTATAAGATTTACATACCAGATTTACTTTATACACCAGTTGCAAATTTTCTGGGGTATTATCTGGGCCAATACCAATTCGACACAAATGAATTATTATAGGAAAGGTCATTACTATTAATTCATGTACGTATATTCTGTCTTTGCAGATTATACATGTTGAATGTTTTTGTATCTGCAGATTGTTTTTTTCTGGATTTCTCATGGTGGAAATTTTGGTATGGCGTTTTATCAAGTTGATTCTCAGTTTTTCATGTTGGAAGTTTTTTATGCAGGATGTTTTTCATGATGGACTTTTTTCTGGTCATCCTGGATGGTTTTCATGGTGGACGTTTTGGTATCAGTTTTTCTTTCTATATGTTTTCTATTAAGCTGGACGTTACTCATGTTGGTGGTTTTTGATGCTGGACATTTTTTTGCAGATTGATTAGCTTGGGTTTTTCATGCTGGATGTCATTTAATGTGGGAAGTTTTGTTATATTTGACATTTTTCAGGGTGCTGGATGGTTTCATGCTGGATGTTACTCATTTATGACATTTAGTCTTCTATTAATTATTTAATGATTAAAGTTTTATTTGATTATTTTCTAATTGTTTTCTCTATACATGTGAATACATCAATAGGAATTTCAAATGAATGTAGGTAATCCACTATATTTACTAAACCTGGGTTTACCCATACCTATGTGTGACCACCACAAGAAGCCACATCACCAATTTTCCACTACCAATTACAATTATACCCACTACCTTCCTCACAAACACTCGCAGTGCCCTTCATTTCTTGATAACCAGCCACGTCATCCTCGCGATACGCATTCGTGCTTAGGGTTCAGCTCATCGAGCTTCTTCCTCCTGCAGCTCGCACGCGACGATGGCCATACCTGCGATGCCTTAACCGCCTTATGCCTTTGGCATTATCGCCCATCGTGAACTAAAATCCACTGAACCCCTTCCCTCAATTGTCCTGGCTTTCACGGTCAATCCAAAGTTGCTCGACGTCCATCTTCGACATCCTCCTTCTACCGGTTTATACTCTACTGTCCTTCTCTTTCCTTACGTCAATCGTCATCAGGATTCTGTTCTTCGTATCCTTAGGATCGCGCAAAATCTCGACACGGGCACTGCCTAGGGTTCTCAGTATTTCTTTCTCCTCTCTCATTTCTGAGACTGCTCTTTGTCAGGTAAGGTTCTCAGTCTCTGCAACTCCTCCCAGAAATCCCACCTCAATCTTCTTTGGCTATGTTCCCTCTTCCTTTTTATCCTCACACAAACCGCCGTCGAACCATCCTCAGTGATTGATTCTTATAGATAACTGGGACATCCTTCCAATCCGCTTACTACCTGCATCGATAGCTTTGATTTCAACACCAGTTTTGTCCTCCTGCTCCTCCGCTCGACCTATGATTCCCATAGAACCATGCCTGCATCGTGATCCCACTACAGGTTCCCGTAGAACAACGCAGGAATCATGCTCTTTCCCTTGGTTTCCCTCTGATTCTCCACTAATTGTGTATTTGATGATAATAATACTCATATGTTTTCAATATTCTGTATGAAATTCAAATTAACTTTCGATTTTGGAAACATTCATTATCTGCAACTACTGATTCATTTGAGTTTCAAGTCCTGTTTTATTTTTTGATTCTTTTTAGAAATGTGAATTGAATTACCTCTTTATTGTCCATGAAAATTTTGGTATATTATCCACTATATCCACAATATTTACTAAACCTGGGTGTACCCATACCTATGTGTCACCTCCACAAGCAGCCACATCACCAATTTTCCACTACCAATTACAATTATACCCACTACCTTCCTCACAAACACCCGCAGTGCCCTTCAATTCTCGACAACCAGCCACGGCTTCCTCGCGTTACGCATTCACGCTTAGGGTTCAGCTCCTCAAGCTTCTTCCTCCCACATCTCACATGCAACGACGGCCATACCTGTGACACCTTCACCACCTTACGCCTTCAACATTATCACCCATCGTGAACTACACTCCATTGAAACCCTCACCTCCATTGTCTAGGCTTTCACGGTCAATCCAATGATGCTCGACGTCCATCTTAGACATCATCCTTCTATCAGTTTATACTCTACCATCCTTTTTCCTTACGTCGATCGTCATCGGGATTGTGTTCTTCGTATCCTTGGGTTTGCGCAAAATCTCGATGCGGGCGCCACCTAGGGTTCTCAGTATTTCTTTCTCCTCTCTCATTTCCGAGACTGCTCTTCGTTAGGTAAGGTTCCCACTCTCTACAACTCCTCCCGGAAATCCCACCTCAATATTCTTTGGCTATGTTCCCTCTTCCTTTTTCTCCTAATGAAAACCGCCGTCGAACCATCCTCAGTGTTTGATTCTTATAGATAACTGGGACATCCTTCCAATCCTCTTACTACCTTCATCGATAGCTTTGATTTCAACACCGGTTTTGTCCTCCAGCTCCTCCGCTCGACCTATGCTTCCCACAAAACCATGCCTGCATCGTGATCCCACTACAGGTTCCTGCAGAACAATGCAGGAATCATGCTCCTGCTCTTGGTTTCCCTCTGATTCTCCTCTAATTGTGTATTTGCTGATAATAGTACTCATATTTTTTCAATATTCTGTATGAAATTCAAATTAACTTTCGATTTTGGAAACATTCATTATCTGCAACTAATGATTCATTTGAGTTTAAACTCCTGTTTTATTTTTTGATTCTTTTGAGAAATGTGAATTGAATTACCTCTTTATTGTCCATGGAAATTTTGGTATATTATTCTTTAAATACCACCATTTTGAGCAATGTCATGGGGATATTAATTTTTGTTGTGCTGCAAGAATCTTTCAATATAGAACCACATCGATCCGCCTTTATTTCCTCTATTGAACCAACAAAGTTGTTCTATAAGAGATATCATGGTCCAATCCCAGTTTTTTATTATGAATGGATGTTCTAGAATAGAGGTATTGAGTTCATCACAATGTCAGTGTTCCCCTGTAGCTGGACAACTAAATACTCTACATCAGTTTCTTGATCTGGAATTTGCATTAGGTACTAAAATAGTGACTACATCATTGAAGTGTCATGGTCAGGGTATTTTTACTCATAGCCTCTCGAATTTTCATTAGTTACAATGACTACATCCCCACTGACATTTCTATATATTTCTGCCTTCCATATAATTATAATACTTGGATTTATCACTTAGGTGAACCTGCATTCAGATGGCCATGAAAATTACATAATTCCTTACACACTGTGAAAATCATAGTGTTTCAGGATTTTTTATATATAACTGTTTCCATATTATTTGTACATAGATATTTATGAGATTAATTGCACCTGTTGTTCTCTCATATGTTGATGTCATTCATTTCCTAGGTTGTATGGAACAAAAAATGGAAACTTTTTTCAAAAGACAACTTATATGTACAATAAAGATAGTTACAAATAGAAGGTACATGAATGTTTACCCCTTATATATGCATGCATGAAAACAGAATATGCCTTCTTTTTAGAATTTTTTTTAGCATTGCTGATTTTTTAGGATATATTCTTTCTTTTTAAATCCCTAATGACGTCACATTTTGTCATGGATACTCCTACGTCTCTACTGACTTCTCTATATAGTTCTACCAACCATATAATTATATTACTTGGATATATCACTTAGGTGTACCAGAATTCAGATGGCCATGAATTTTACATAATTTTCTACACATTGTGAAAAACATAGTGTTTCAAGATTTTTTATATGTAACTGTTTCCATATTCGTTGTACATAGATAATTATGGATTGATTATTCAATTGTTTCCGAATTTCCCACACATACTATTTTTATGCATTACAAATGCATAACCATTTCCATGTTTCTTATGCATAGGTGTTTCCAGATTGCTTATGATCACCATTTGAGTTTCATATGGATAGTTTGATATTCAGCATTAGTATGTACTGAATGAATATCGATATGCTATGAGTTTTGACTACATTAATATGGCCAAGGTAATATTCAAAAACCATGAGTTTCAATATGGGCGGACATTAGTTTTGATTATGTATTTCTTCATAATAAGTGTTTCCATATTTCTTATGGAAAACTATTTGCAGATTTCATATGAACACCATTGGAGGTTGATATGGATAGTTTGATATGTGTTATTAGTATGTACTGAATGAATCCCTATAGGATATGAGCTTTGACTACATAATATGGCCAAGGTAATCAGCATTAGTATGTACTGAATGAATATCGATATGCTATGAGTTTTGACTACATTAATATGGCCAAGGTAATATTCAAAAACCATGAGTTTCAATATGGGCGGACATTAGTTTTGATTATATATTTCTTCATAATAAGTGTTTCCATATTTCTTATGGAAAACTACTTGCAGATTTCATATGAACACCATCGGAGGTTGATATGGATAGTTTGATATGTGGTATTAGTATGTACTGAATGAATCCCTATAGGATATGAGCTTTGAATACATGATATGGCCAAGGTAATCATCATCAGTATGTCTTATTATTTTTAAACAATAATGTATCTATATGTAATCATTTTGGATGATTTTCTAGGTGCTGAAATGACTAGATCATTACCTCTTATTCCACAAGACAACAGTTTGGAGTGAGGCAATGACTGGATGGTATGTTTAGGGTTTACTTCCTTGAAACCTTTATTTGAATTCTTATTTTTAGAGAATGGAATTCTGTTTATAAATATAAATGATCTGTTTTTAAATATAAGCATCATGGATTTTTAGTTCTGTTTCAAAATATATGTTTCATGTCTCTACATATATGCCATATGCATTGCATTTGAATTATTGCAAAATATAATTTCTTATTTACTCATCGAGTATGACCAAAAATGACAATTCCAGCTATTACACCTATATTTATTTCTCACTACTGCTTTCTATAGTATGCACTTTATAACTTTTTAAAATAATCATCATTCATAAACTATGCATTGTATGTATAAATTTTATGAATCAATATGAATTTTTTTTATATGATCTGTACACACAAACTTCTCCATAAATTTTTTTCAACCGAGTCATTATAAAAAGAATCCCATATGTCCTTCCATAAGCCATAACATGCATTTCTACTCCAGCATTTAAAGAATAATGTGGATCTGTCAGTAGGAAATTGTAAGTAAATTATCATGTCAATGGACTCATCAATGAGTAGTGAGTAGAAAATTAACCGGTTCATCACTTCAAATACCCCCCTTCAACTTGAAGTAGTATAGGAGCATATCTAGCACAACAATTAGTCAGGATTTCTCTGGACCATCTTATTTGCAACATCATAAGCAATGAATCCATATTCTCCATTAATGGTCGAGACTGATATTCTGACATGCTTATAATGTTGATAAACATGATTCTTGTCTATCCAGATTGAGAATGAGCATGGGCATCATGAGCCAATATCCGGAATAGCTTTTCATGATTACATGACATGGGCTCCCAGCATAGCTGTTCAACAAGGAACTGGGGTTCCTTGGGTGATGTGCAAGCATGAAGATTCCCCATGTCCTGTTGTAAGTAAATTTATACCCTGACCTAGAATCCCTTGTGGTTCGATTATATATCATTTTGTGTCATGGAACAATTTCAATTCATTGGATCCTTCTTAGCATTATGGGGTTGAGGCATGGGTATATTTATCATTGTTGGTTATGACCTTATGTTAATCCCTCATAAACTTCCATTTAAGAATAGAGTGTAAACACAATGTTTTAAGGCTTAAATATCTAATTTTTGTACAAATTATACTTCAATGATAAATATACCTTTCACAATGATCATTCTAAATATCATGGACTTCTACTTGATGATGGTGACAGATAAACATGTGCAATGGTTTTTATTGTGACACATTCTCTCCAAACAAGCCTTACAAGCCAACAGTTTGGACTGAGGCATAGACTGGATGGTATGTTTAGAGTTTCCTTCCTTGAGACCTTTATTTGAATTCATATTTTTAGAGAATGGAATTCTATTTCTAAATATAAATGATCTGTTTTTAAATATAAACATCAAGTATTTTTAATTCTGTTTCAAATTATATGTTTCATGTCTCTACATATATGCCATATGCATTCCATTTGAATTCATGCAAAATATAATTTCTTATTTACTCATCGAGTCTGACCGAAAATGATAATTCTAGCTATTCCACGTATATTTATTTCTCACTACTGCTTTCTACAGTATGCACTTTATAACTTTTCAAAATACTCATTATTCATAAACTATGCATTGCATGTATAAATTTTATGAATCAATATGCAATTGTTCTATATGATCTATACACACACACTTCTCCATAACCATTTTCCACTAATTCATTATAACAGGTAGCCCATATGAACGTAATAATCCATAACATGTATTTCTACTCCAACTTTTGAAGAATAATGTGGGTCTGTCAGTGGGAATTTTAAAGTGCATTATCATGTCAATGGACCCATTATTGAGTATTGAGTAGAAAATTAACCAGGTCATCACTTCAAATGCCCCTTTCAACTGGAAGTAGTAAATGAGCATAGCTAGAACAACAGTTGGTCAGGATTTCTCTAGACCATCCTGTTTGCAACATGATAAGCAATGAATCCATCTTTTCCAGATATGATGATGTTTTTGGGTGAGTATGCAGCCATTTCATAAAATTCCTGTTAAAATTGATTTCATCTTATCTTCTGATCACCAGCATTTCATGTATTTCATTCAAAGTATGTTCTTATTCCTGATTTTTGAATTAATTTTAAACATAGTATACATTTGGACATGCATGTTTGTTTGATTTGTATAAAATCAATTTATTTTGATCGTTATTTTATATCATGAGCAGATTTTTTTCATTCGATGTTCTAAATTGTTTTAAATTTCTTAGCTGTTTTTTTTAAATTAGATAAAAAAAAATTCGTTTGTATTAGTAAAAATTGATTTAAATCTATAAATAATCATTTTTATTGTGTTTCTACTGTGAAATGGATTTTTTTTAGTTAAATTAATCATATTTGGTTTTTGTGTGGACGGTTGTTATTTATTAAATGTTAAGTTTAGTTTTTATATTAATATTTTAGTTTTCAACTATGTGAATGTGTTGATTTATAAAATCAATGGAAGAAAATTAACATTTTCTACTATAGGTCTGTGCGGCTTATGATTGGTTCATCTGCGGGCACAGTGGTGCACAACACATCGGAAAGGGGAACCATCCATTTATTGTAATGGAGAAGATGTATATGCGGGAGAACATCCATTTTTCTGTGTTGTTTCTAATGTGATATGGATTATTTTTATTGAGATATACTAACATTCAGTTTTTGTATATGCACAATATTTTTCTTCATTTTTATCATGTTTCATGTGTTGGTCCATTTTTACGTTAAACTATTAAGATGTAGGAAATGTGGGTATCAGCTCTTCCAAAATTCTCTTTTGATTAATAGAAAACTTAACATAGATGAAAGGTTATTCTTTCATGCTATCTAAATTTACTATTTACAGTATTTATATTTGAGGTACTATAAAAACCGTCCTCTTAGAAACTAATTTTCATTTATGTTTCTGGTAACTTTACTTCCCAAAAAAATCCCTTTTTGTTAAACTATATGAAATTGATAGAATAGTTAGTATAATTACATCCAAATATATGATTATTTTATATTTATTTTGTACTTTCCAGTAACAAAAAAATGTCTTCACATATGAATTAGGTCACTTTTTTTTATATGCTATGATCTCTATACTATGTATTTCTAGAACATTCATCCATATTACTGCACCCATATTCTATTTACATGTTACATTGAATTTTCATATTTAAATATTCATTACTATTTATTAATGTATATAATAGGATTTTCGTCAGTAGAATGCACTTCATGGACAATAAAGAAGCTGAAGACATATTTCAACCTATGTTCTTGCTAACTTTGTTATTTCAGTTAGCTTCAAAACTTCTTAAAACATTAACTTCATAATATATTGTGATATTGGAATATTGGATTTTATCAATCTATATTCAAATGAATCCTTTGTGTTCACATTTTTTATTGTTGTAATCACTCGATCTTTGGGATTCACCCAAAAAGACTAGAGGTTCAATATGAAGAGTATTGACATGCTGTTGATCATGTACAGATCTGTTTTACATGATATGAGTAGTTCCCAGTATCTTCATCATGTGCAGTTCTGTTGATCTTGTGCAACTCTGTTGTATATCATTTGATCACGTGCAGTTCTGGTGTAGATCATGGTAGATCATTTGATTTAGATGATGACACAATGGAGCTAATTTAGGAGGTTCTTGGAACACTGTAACTGGGTATTTCACACTAACTACAAATATTTCTTCTACTCAGTTATGTGTTTTCTATTTTCATTCACCACTATTTTTATAAAATCATCGGAACCAGAAATACTGAATTCTTTAATGTCATGTGCATTTCCTCTAACTATCATATATACTACATTTATTCTCTATTGGAAACTGTTAGAATTCTGCTTCAATAAATTCATTTTTCAATATTATCTGTTATTTATTAAATTAATTAGTTCATGTAAGAAAATTATTTTACTATGTCTGATGATGATTTTACAGTCCGAATATATTTAAGAATGTTTCCAGACTCCCCTTCTACAACAATCTATTCCATTGAACTGAAATTCGGAATGGAGGAAAGCATAAACTAAAAGACTGATCAAATAGACAGATATTTCATGATGTAATTGCATGGTAATTGAAAATCAAGCATTATTGAGTTATTTTCAACATTTTTTTAATATTCATTTCCAATAATAATATATACTATTAATAGATTATGCAGATATTCTTAACATGTTTTTTCACATTTTCTATGAAACTGTTATTCCATTCAACGAATTATTTCCACTTAATTTAGGTTTCTAATTACTAGCCATTGTACTGTTAACAACTTTTCCAGTTTCTTTTTCTTCCAAAATAATGTATTGCCTCCATAAAAGCAGTGAACCATATCGTCACAAGAATGCATGAACTATGAATTTTGTTTTATCACCGTGCAAATGCACGGGTGAGTACTAGTTTTTTAACTAAATAAAGTGATTTTAGTTTCTATATGTTTTTCATGTGTATAATAATATATGAAAAAAATATCAATTATAAACACTATGATAGTTGCATTATTCCCACATTTAGATTTTTCCCCAACTATTCAAATCATAATATCAATTGAGGATAGATGAGGGTACTTATATTTTATCATTTTATTAGGTTCCCACATCGTCACTTTATATTTTCGGCTTCACCATTGTAATTTTATATGGTGATTTTCGGCTGTGTATAACTCAGTCTCCAAATTCCAGGATCCTCACCAGATTCTCCTCATAGGAGTGCTCATGATATTGTTATACCCCTTATCTAATTAGCACATATTGGGGATATGGTATGTACATCCTTAAAGAAGATACATGGAATAAATCACAAAGTTTATCAATTTTGGCTATACATTTTAGCCAATATGTAATTTATCCTATGAGATCAAGGATCTAAATGGGAAGAATGTACCAAAGGCTAATCATTCATTTCTTTCTGAACCACATGACTCTCTTCTATATAGATATTCGAAGAAAAACATTATATCCTACATAAAACTCCAATTCCATTCTATTATTGCCAGTGTAGCTCCTTGGTTAAATCTATGCAATTTTTATATACTACTGGATGACATAAACCTAAAATATCATATCTTACACAAGATGAGGTCTAATAACCTTTTGTTCACCAACATCATCCTATTAATTATTAGTTCTACATAAATTACAATATAGAGATTAATATGAAACCATTTGAATACTTTATTGGATGCGGCAATTGTATAATATCTGAACTAATGTGAGACTCTGATCCCATTAACATTTAAACATTTAAATGTTTTTATTTGGATAACACATTTTTGACATGTCTGTGGGTATATTTTTAATTTAAATTTTACAAATTATGTGAGTTTAATTTGGAAAATTATATTACTCTTTTAGAATGAAAATGATCAATATTATATCATTTTTTCAAATAATTTTTTCTATAATGAATAGAGAAAATAAAAAAAAATTATTTACCAATGTTAAGTAAATATAGGTTTTATAGGGGGTTACACTAAAATGATAAGGGTTAAAAGATCTTATGACTTTTATAATTACTATTTTATGTTTATATTTATCTCATATCTCTTATATGGGTAGAAAAGGGTCTATTTTAGATCCTTTTTTATTAGAATGTTGTGGGAGTAATTCTTTCTTTTCAAAACCTCCAAGTGTGTCCTCTCCCCCACTTATAAAAGGTCACCCACTATCCTCTATTATTTAATCATAAAACTCCTATTGAATCACCCAATCACTCCCCAATTAACTTCCATACACCTGAATTTATTCTATGAACTGTTTTTTGGATCATAAATCCAACCTTGATAGGATTTAGGTTCAAAACAAAAGATGTTTTCTGAGGAAGAGGTAATATCAAATATACAGAGTTCTATTTTTTTCTTCTCCCACATAATTAAAAAAATTTAAACCTTGATCAAATAATAACCTCTTATATTAAATATATTTAAATTTTCTAATTTAAATGGAATAACCTTAAACCTCCTCCTCCTCCCTCAGATAGAAAATGAAATCATTGATCATGTGTACGACACACTACAGCCTCACAAAACGACGTAATTTTTCTTCCTTAACTACTTCACATGAATGGATATGACGTTGTATATATTATTGATATATTATTTTTATATAATTACCCTTAAATTATTATAATTTCACACATACATTCTTACATTCCCTTCTATAGAGAATACGATAATGTCGCTCCAGTCTATGGTGGAATACCACCTCACAATGTTATTTGATACATTTTTCACTTATTCATTACATGGAAGCTAAAAATGATATATTTAATGCTTATATATGATAATAATTACATATTCACCATTATGAAGAAGTAATATATCATCTAATATCTTATTTTACCACCCATTCAATAAATGATATCATCATTCGTGTGTACGGTGGTATACCGACTCCCTAGGATTTATGAATTTTTTATTATTGTGTTATATTTATTCTATTCGTAAATAAATTTCATGAAATTTAATGATATTTATAACATAATTATCATCATTAAAATTTAAAACAACACTTATCTTCTTTCCATCATGATCATCAAAAAATGGAATTGTTACTTATGTGTATGTACGACCTCTTGTCTCCATGATTGTAACTTAGATAATTTTTCTAACGATATCTCATCTTTGGTTTTATAAAATATATAAAATGTATTAAATTTTTAATTATTTCATGATTAAGATTAATTATATTTTTAAATAAAAATATCTTTGACCTTAGTCAACTTGCAAAAGTGATTTTTGATATATGAGCCTTGTGTCCTTAAATTCCCAATATAAAATTAATAGGTTTTGTAATTGAATATAAAATGGTAATAAATTACTAGAAATGGGATAATAAAGATGAAAATAGTTTCCAAATATTGAAAATAGTGACCATGATTATTTTTTTAGAAAGATACATAATGTATATGATACTTTGAGTTAGAGGTAAGGGTTTCTGTCTCAACAAATCAATCTTTGAGAAACATGTTCTTTTATGCACTCAATTTCACTGAAATCGGTTATATACTAACCCATTACATAATATATCATTAATAATTCCTAATTCATTACTTTTCATATTATAATTAATATACTTCATTTATGGGAAGTTATGATTCAAAAGTTACCAATGTGGTGATGGTTTATGTTTTTATCTCATTTTAGTTGCGAATTTTTTTTTCCTAAATTTCCATTGTAAAAAGTTATTTTATATTTTTATAATAAAACCCAATGATTTTATTATAATTATTTATTTATGAAATTTTCATGTTATTGTACAATTTAACTCTATTTTTTTCTTACAACTATTATGGAAATGTTTTTAGGAATATCGAATTCAATTCTCCCTTTAATCAAAATCCATTTCTCCTCCATTTTCATGTTTTCACTTAAATATATTTAAACATTTTATGATATTATTCTATTATTAATGAAATTCATTATTACCTATGTATTCCTTTTGTTAATTTTGTTTCAAATGAATATTTTTTTTCTCTGAATATGGATCTTTTTAACTTTTTACCAAAGTGTGAAATGATTTTTTTTACATATACTTCATTGAAGGAATTACCCACCATGAATACCAATATTTCCTATGGTTCTTCAATTATATGATTCTAGGTTTATTTTGAAATAAAAATATTTCCCCAATATTTCGAGATTTTTTCTTTTTTCAAAAATTATTTTCAATGTGGAATGGTTATTTTCATCATGAATTTTTTTTAAAATAATTTTAAATGCACCTATATTAATAAATGAAAACAAACATTAATTTTATGAATTATTTTAAATTAAATGTTTATATCTATAAAATATATCGCTAGATTATTTTTTTATACATCTATGGGGTAATATAAACCACATGATCATTTCTCAACTAACATCATTATGGAACTTCCATTTATTATGATATGAATCAAAATTATGATACCCATATCATTCCATGGGTACCTTTTATGTTATAACTTATGATTTATTGAATTTATGTGACATAGAAAGATCATTAAAATGTTATGATCAATTCTCCTAGATAGATATCCATTGTAATGGGTAATGTTTTAGTCTCATGGTAAATAATGTATTGGATTAGGAAGTAAACTGAATCTATGATGGGACTTTGTACATAATGTGATATTTTCCCAGAAGTTAGCAACAATTTTTTTATTTTATAATTAGTTTTATTTAATAATTTTTTTCTCCATGATCTTATGAATCTATTTTATTTATTTTATGCTTCCATGTGGTTACTCATGAGCCTTATATTTTATGATATCATTTATACCTTTAACTCACATGTTTTGTTTCCTTATCTTTTTTATTCCCTCACATGGTTTTCTATATCGCATGTATCCTTATGTATTCAAAATTTTATCCCATATATATTTAGATTCATTAATTTATATAAGGTGCTAACTTTAGAAAAGAAAATAAGGAAGAAAATGTTTTATTTATTACGAACCTATTCTCCCAAAGAAACATATCATTTACTATCACTATATTGTAATTATTGGATATCTATGTTTATGAAAAATTTAATTATATGGGTAAAATTATTCGTTCATCATAGGGAGTTCTCAAATTACCTACCCCAATTAGAGTTTCATAATATAAATTTCCGAGATAAGGTAATTAAGAGGCAATCAAATTATTGAGATTACCTAAGGGAACATTTAATAACCTAAAGCAGAAAACCTATCATCTACCCAACAGTTCATCCTCACACATTCCAAACAAATCAAATATCCATGAACTTTTCCATATGATGAATGGAAATAAAATATATAAAAAATGGTAAGGTATCACCATCGAGCACCTATACTCGATCTCTCAAAGTAGAAATCAGAGCCAAGGAAAATGGGCTAAAGGTTATACTAAAAAAACATGGGGTCTCCAAGACTCTAGGGATGGAGGGGTGATGAATGAAATTTGGGAAAGAATCCAAATTTACACCCTATATAGGAAATATAACATCATTGAGAAAGGTTGATTTCCATGGTGAAAAAAATATTTTGTTTCTCAAAAGCATGTTACAAGAGGGAAAAGTCACACCGCCAATAGTTTAAGATAATCAAATACCATTAATAAAACCTAGATACACTCTCATAACCTAAAAAACTAACATAATATTATTCTCCTATAATGTTTATTGAAACCTATTATTTTTATCTTATATATTACCACCCTTTTCTTTATTTCCATAATCACATTGATCCATTTATATCATCACAATAAAAAACATTAAACTTGAATAAAATTGAATATCAATATCAATAATTTATTTGAACATTCATTGTGAAATCGTACCTAATATTTAATATATTTTGATAATTAATTAAATTAACTAATATGATGTTCACATTATTATAAAATGGTTATATTTTCATTAATAAATCACACAAGATTAGAAATAAATTTGGAAGAAACCCATATCTTCTTTTATTAATGTTTAAGGTTGTGAAGCATATGTAATACATCTGATTAAAAAATTAGGGACCAAAAAAAGATAAATTTTTAATAATTAGTTATCTATAATATATGATGGTAACTTATTTCTATAAAAAATAAAGAAAAAATTGGAAACTATTGGATTTGGTACATTTGTAAAGAATTATCTCATTACCAAAATAAGTAGTAAAAAAATAGAACATAGTGGATTCCAGTATTAGTAAGAATTTATTGTTCTTAATAAGGAATATAAAACAACTTAAAATATATCTGGGATTAGGAAATGACTCAAAATAATTAATAACTCAGAATAAATAGTGTAATTCAATACAATACTGATAGATAAAGTTGGAAAATGATAGTGTTTTAATTTTAACAGAAAAAATACTACCTATAGAGATATTATCATTGAGATTATTTTTATAAATGTGAGATCTCGTCTAGTTACAGGACCCCTTCTTTGTGAAATAATTGATTTCAAGAGTTTTAATTGGGTAATTTTACAATTTAACATATAAAAGAGATGTAACACTTTAGTTGGTAGATTAACAACCAAGATGTGGCGGCTATATCTCACACATTTATTGGATTATCCAATGACAACCATTTTTTATTCATGCTATTTATTAGTAATAATATAATTCATATTGTTTAAGAAGATGAAAAAGTACATCTACTTCACCATCAAAACCCATGAGGGATGTTTATAGGTTTTTCTAATTTCATAAACTATGGTCATAGTTTCACTATACAATCATAGTTTGTAACATTGTATTTGTCTTGAAATATTTATTGATTTGATAAATCAATTAATTTTAACATTAATAGAAAATGTAATGGAACAAGCACTGTAAAAGAAACCAAGTAAGATTCCATTCTAATACTTGAATAATGAATCACACCCAGAGGTCCTGATATTACCCTTAGAAGAAAAATCCATATTTACATTACTACTAGATGGTAATAGAGGCTAAAAATCAACTTGAAAAGTGCTCACAAGGTCACTGAAGTTACCGGTAATGTTGAAGCTCCTTGAAACAAAAATTCCATGAATGTAGTTATCAGAACATTCCACTTAAATGGAGTTACCATTCTAGACAGTACTAATAAATCCTAATAGATAGACCCTAATATTGATGTTCGAATAGTGATGGACAAGGGAATTTTGACATCCCTATGTGAGGTATATTTTATAGCTTCTGAAACTAGATGAAAAATGATGTGAATATGGTAAGATAGCTATAAGATGGTTTAGTATAAAATAAATCCATCAATCTATTTTTCATTATAGTGAGGGATGTGAAAAAAAAGAAAATAAATCATTCCATAAAATTAAGGTAGTAGAAAATATTTAAAAAATATATTCTGCATCCTCCTTGTACTAATTACAAAGGACACATTTGGACAGAAGAGTAATGATAAAACATTATGAAAGGACCTCAATAGGGACTATTACAATGGTTAGACTCCATACCAAGGTAAATCATGGTGTATTTATCCCTATTTTATTGAAATTATTAATACAATAATTATTCAAGATATCATTACTAGAATAGAGATGATACAATAGATTAATATTTATATGGAAAATTCTAAAAGGATCCTATGAATGTAGAACCTCCTATGGAGTAATGGAGTTATCACAGATATCTCTGTAAACATCCATTGATAATTTATGGAAAGGTCCGAAAAGGAAGTCATTAATTGTAACCTGGAAATAAAAAGGGGATTCAATGTCTTGAACAAAGTCAACCAAAGGTGAACCTATCTAGTTTCAAGGCACAATGTATTTTCCATGGTAGGAATCCATCTAGAATCGGATAAAATACTTGAAAAAGAAACATTAAAGGCCATCTAAATGTTTTTGTTTAGATAATTATTATTAATGGTATTAATGATCATAAAAATCAGGACATTACGATGGAAAGTGTTTAAGATTTTTCAATGAAAATCCTACACTTGAATTGAACCTATGTATAATCATTGAAACAAGTAATATTTTATACCCATGAAACCAAATTTGATAGGTTAAAAAAATATCCTCCAAGGAATAGTATCAATCCTTCTATCAATGATGTTCCTTATCCAAATGAAAATTTTTCGGTTGTTATTTAAGAGTTTAATAAGAAAATTGGTTCATTTATAAACCATAAATGATTATACTAGTTTGATTATTTAAATATATTTAACAAGGAACACCCATTCAACCATTGAGAGATATTTCCTATTCCATGAAGCCAATTTCTTTTTTACTTGAATAAGAATATTATTTATGTAACATAACTTGGTCCTACTCCAAAACAAGGTTATGATAGGGTATTTAAAGAGAATATCACCCTCTATTATACAAAATTCATCTAAGATTTCAATTTTTCTAGATCAGAGGGAATATTATTCCAAAAGTAGACAATGGATTTTTTCCATCCCATCACATTGGTTGGAGACCCTTTCATCATGGGAATGAGTTTCCTTCTATAGGTGAATTATATTCTTTCCAACATTTATAAATAAAATAATATCATTAGTATACATCCGATGAGAGGCGATTATATGTCCTCTTCTAGCATAAATGGTCTTCACATAACCTTGGTCCTGGGGTTTTTATAGTATCTAGATGATATACTATTTAGAAATCTAGAATGTAAAAGATGATAAAGGATCCACATGAATAATCCCCTTGAATATCAAATTAACCCTCACAAATCCATTAAATATAACAGAAATATTTGTAGAGTTTAAGAGACTCTTAACCTAGTTGGTGAAAAAGTCACTAAATCTATGTTGAATTCCATGTATTCTAATTAGTTTTAAAATTTCATAGATACTAATAAATAAGAAAAAACATATGATTTATTTGGTTTTTTAAAATAAAAATTGACATGGGTAGTAATTTTTATTTTCAAAAAACAACGATGGTTTAAAATGTTCTAAAAAACTAACTCTATAGAATATTATGATGTATATTTATTTGATGTCATGTTAGAGTCCATTAAAATTATTCAAGTTTTTGTTATGTTCTATGATTATGAGATATATCATATGATTTTAAAAATAACATTATTTAATATTAATTTATCATTGTATGAATAAATTAATGTACCTAATGGTTCTATATATTTAAAAAACATTAAAATGGTTTTAATTTGTAATAACTCATACACATATTAGAATAAGTATTTCAAATATATAATCTTTAGTTTTTTATGTAAAAACATATTTTGATTTCATCAAAAAATATAATCTTTCATATACAAGAGTTTTAGTGGGAGTGTATTGTGATTTATTTTATTGGAACATCTCTTCCTCATAATAGTGAATGAAAACAAATAAATAGTAAGATCAATATTCATCAAATCAATATGTAATTGAAAACATGATATAAACATGACGATAAATCCTTATATTATTGTATTTTATTTTAAGAAGATCACATTATGAAACCCAAAACTATCATATCCAAAAGTAGTATAATGACCACTAGTATACCAAAACATTGTGAGTGGATCGCTCAAACTCCAATGGTTTTCTAAGAGCTTACCCTTAATGAAAATGGATAACATGGAAAAAAAGATAGTTTTATATAAACAAAAAAGATCAATTCAACAAACTTAATGCGTTGATCTAATCCTTATATAGGATCCATTTATTTAATGAATGGAGTCTAACATTGCCTTCAAACATTTAGAAACTGATAAACATTATTATAATTCTTATTTTCTAAAGTGTTTTGATTGTTGAGTGTTTTAATCATTGTAATATGTCTTTCATTCCATAAATTAATATTCTCTATGATTAATAATCAATAAAACCCCATTTGGAGATGTAGAATATATCAATGCAACCAATAACACATATTTTAAGTCATTTGATATATTTTACCATATGGTATAGGGAAATTAGTGCCTTTTATAGTATATCCAAATATTAGATTATAATATGGATCACATGCATATCCGTGATTATTATATCGATAAATTGTATAATATAATTAATATATTTTTTGGTACATCTAGCAATCTCACACTTGCACCAAAATCTAAAAAGTGATTTAAGTAAAACATCACAACTCTTTTTGATTCCATTAATACATCTTTGCATATAGTTTTTCAAAATCTCTTCATTTTTTAACAAACACCTTCACAAAAACATTAAATCCTTATTCTAAGGATTAACTATAAGACCATATGATATATTTTATCTATGAAACCCATCAGGTCACCAGTAGGTTTTAATATGTAAATGATTCATTTTTTTATTTTAATTTCAACAGTTTTTAGGAGTTGGGGATTTATAACCTTCTGTTTGAGGGAAACAACATATGGTTTACTGTTATCACAAGGTTAGTTAAACTATGTAGGTAACCCTATGACAGGGGTGTAGGGGGAGGGGGATAGAGATATTTTTTAGGGATTCATAATGGGTTTTTAACCATTTTATAACACCTAAAAAATTTTAAAATTAAAACCATGTTCGATTTCATATATCATATGAATCATCAAAATTAAACTAACCATGAATTATTTTTACTGACATATAGTTATTATAACATAGTCATTAAATTATCGGGTAAAAATAGGATTATATAATTTAGGAAATATATATAATTCTCTGAAAAAATATATATTTATTTATAAATTCTAAATAAATAATCACTCAAATTTTAATGATAAAATTTTATTCTTTAAAAAATATTTTATCTTCAGAAAACAGTGTTTATTGATTTTATGAGAAAATATTATAAGTAATTTTTAAAAATTCAGAAAATATATTTTATAAATTTAAATTCAATATAGAAACCATTATATCCAAATTATTATAGTGTGAAATTTTTGGATTTTTTTGGAATGATGGATTTTTTTAGTGAATAGTGAAAATTATCAATTTTATTCAAATATTATCACTTATTATAATTAAATAATGTGATTTAAAAGTAAAATTATATTTTGGAGTTTTTATTAAAGTCACCGTTGAACTTATTAAAATATAATTATTTTCATTTGAATAATAAATTTTCATGATTTTGTTATAAGTTTAATTTTATGCTTAAAAACTCTATTTTTTACAAACTATATTTAAGAACATAAAGTTTAAAAAATTTAATTAATTTAAATAACCCCAAGTTAAGAAATATTTCAGTAAGGCCTTTGTGCCACCTTAAGGCCTTCGGGCCACCTTAAGTGCAGATGCAAACCATAAAACCTACAAGGAATAAGCTCTATAAGGAGGATGGGCAAAGGAGCTTTCACCACCGCAGAAGCTAAATGGATTTCAAGAATGAGAGGGTATGACACCTACCATCGGGACAATCCTGTGCATGCACGGGAAATCCTAGCCGAACATCCATGCAAAGATGGAGAGCTGATTTCATGATGAAGATGATGGGGAGGAGTAGTTCCAAGTAGTTAGTCTGGGTTATAGGTAATGTTTGAAAGCCTATGGGCAATGAATTCTTCTAATGCCTACTGGCCATGTAATACATACGCCTACGTGCCTTGTAAGGGTTCCACCTCACCCCTTGCAAGGTGGAATATCAAAAATCATTAAAAAATGAAGGCCTTCGGGCCATTGGAGGATAATGTTATGTTGGTATAAATTTTAATTAAATTCAATCAATTATATGAATATAATTTGATAAAGTTTTTTACATATTTTTAATAATAAAAAATAATATTATTTTATGATATCAAATTAAATTTTTGACATAATGAATAAAAATAATAAAAAAAATTAACTACTCGATTATGGTTAAAATGAGGTTTTGTTCATTTCACACGCTTGTGTTAATTTTCCACACATAAAGGATTTTGATTCGATAAACTATGTTAAATATTTATAATTAATGGTTCTAAATTATCTAATATGCCCCCTTGTATTTTTAGTCTTAAAGGATAGATTACCTAGTTTAAAACTAGTTACCCTGGTGAAAACAAAAATGGTGTGAATGAGTAACCCTAGATGTAAAGGGAATAAAATGTTTAAAAAAAATTTCATTTTTATTATGTAGTTTTCTATTGAAATTATATTATATCCACTATATATTTTATCAATTTTTATGTTCTTTTTTTGCGAGTGAATTCCCATTATTGAATATTTTTGGGTATTAACAGGAATGAATGTTCTTCTCAATTATAAAAGTGAACCTCATCTCTTATTTTCATCTCCATTTGAAATCAACTTGGATTATAAAATACATAAATAAATTCCTTTATAACATCCTTTAAAACATCCTAGTGGCCTTTATTTTGTTATGAATACCTCAGAGAATGGTTCTTTTGTAAACCTAAAGTGGTTTTCTGAAGAATATATATCAATATTAACCGAGAATTTCTTATTTCATCATCACTCCCTTTAAATAATAATAAATATAGTGATATAATAAAATAAATATCTCCCAAATATTGATATTTTATTTTTTTAATTGAATAAACTGCATTCTCCTACTCTTCCATCAAATGGGAAATGAAAACATGGTCTATGTGTATGATAAAGTATGCCCTCATGAACTGATGCAATCGTTTTCCATAATATCCTATAATCAAAACTTGTGGTGATGAATTTTATGTATATTAATTATATTCATGAATTATTTAACATTTTGAATATTAATATATCATATATATTTTACCATTGTATTCATAGATAAATTATAACATCCTTCGTGCATACGTGTGGACTACCATCTCCATGAAGTGATGTGATTCGTTTTTAATCACCATATCACCTAGATGGTATATATTATCGTATTTAATGAAATAATATGCTATTTATGATATAATTATCATTTAATAGAGGTAAATTAATTCTTACTTTCATTAAAAAAATTATTGTTAATTATGAAAATGTTACTCATGTGTATGTATGCCCTAACATCTTCATGATTGTAACATGGGTCATTTTTCGTTACCATACTTCATCATTTGGTTTAAAATTAGAATTTAGGCATAAAATAAAAATTACATGATTATAAATATTCGAGATATTATTTAGCAACGTCTTCTTTTACCATATTCGTCAAACAACAATCATTTTAGACATATAAATCCAATTTACTCAAAACATAAAATGTTATCATAATTTGTTAAGTAAATAAATATAAAATGGTAATATATATAATAAGATGAATGATAAACCAGAAATTATTTCTAATTAAATTAAATAGGTGACATAATCATATTATTTATAAATTTAAATTATGTACAAGATGATTCAAACTTGAGGTAAGTGACTTCATTTCAATTTCCCTCTATTTAGATATATCCTTATTTTATGCACATAATATTTTATATATATTTAATAAAATTACCCTTTTACATATTATATCATGAATCCATCATAATTAATTTTATTTTTATTATAATACATTTTTATTCAAACAAGGGGATGCTTTTTGAATGTTACCATGTGGTAAGGTGTTTCATAACTCAATTTCCATTTATTGGTTAATATTTATACTTCATAATATTTTTTGTGAAATGATTATGTATTGATGGATCCCTAAATTATTTAATTACATATTTAATATTTTTATGGGTTTAAAAATTCTCACATTTTTACATCATTTATTAGTTTTCACATCAAAATTTATGATTTTTGAAGGTGTTTTCATTGTCAAAAAATCATTTTATTTTGAAATATTTTAAGTCATGAGGAATTATTTACATATATGGTTTACATAATAACACGTGAATAAATTTGTACATATTAGTTAATTTAATTTGTGAGATTTATAGATCTATATAATACTCGTTATTCGAATGGAAAATGATTTTAAAGTTACAAAATTGGTGAAGGACTTCTGTTACAATACAATTTTTTCAATATTGTTTATAGTCAAGGTATCTTTGGGTGAAATAATATACAATGTTTTCTTGGAAACATACATTTCATTATCCTCTGGTCAAGAATGTGGTTTACATTTGTGATTTCCATTTACTCCCTTATTGAATAAATAAAAATCACTAATGTTTTTTTGGTAATATTGATCATGTATCTTCATTTAGATCTAGAATATTTCTCTTCGATGTCCATATTTTCATAAAAATGTATCAAATTATATTTTTTCTATTATATAATGATTTATGAAAGAGTTTTTTACATATGTTTGGATTTTTTTCAAAATTGATTATGATAAATCTTTCAATCAATTTCTTAGTGAGGTACTTTCTGAATTTTGTTATAGATGTGTAAAATTAATACTTTCTTTTAACTTATATAACACAAATGGAATTTCCTAATTTCATGGATGCTCAATTATTTTAAAATTACTTTATATTTTTCCATGATTATTTTCAATAAAAAAGATTTTTATAATATTTTTATAACTTTTAGATTCTAAAGATTTGATTTCAATGTAAAAGGGTATTTTGCTTATGAAATATTCAATTTCATCTTTTAAAGATATTTTTATAAATAATTCAAACCTTCAGTGATATAGAATTATTTTTATTTTTGTATATATTTATCTCACATATATACCTATCTAATTCTCCCTTCTTTTGATGTTGTGATACATTACATATTTTCATTTCTAAAATACATTCATTTTTAACATTCCTTTGATTATGATATGAGGAAATATTACACACCCCATTTTTAATAAAACAATAATTATTAGGATTATTCCTTATAATTTATTTCCTTTTGGGAACACATAATCATGCACATTTTATGATGGGGGCACTCAAAGATAAATCCAATGTATTGGTAATGTTTTTGTATCATGATATATTATGAATGTCATTATGGAGTAAACCTAATACATTATGGGACTCTGTCTAACATATGATGGTACCTTGGTAGTTAGCCTTGACATATTCCCCTATTACTTTATAGGTTTCTACCACATTTCTAATGTTGGTATGATCTTCTTATAAAATATTATTAATGGTATTATTTTATATGATTACAAATGAACCTTATCTTTTATGATATAATGTCACATATTTGACTCTGGGGATATATTTAAATTTATTGTTTATTCACTTAATATTTTTTAGATCACCACTTTCTTTTTTGTATTCCATAGGTAATCCTATGTATTTTAATACAATGAAATTTATTTAGGATATCATTGTGGAGAATAAAATAAGTATTTCATTTTTTACTCTCATTTTTATATATTTTGAACCCAGTCTTCCCAAGACACTTGGACTCACAATCATTATGTTAAACATATTGAATTTTTATACTTAAAAATATTGTAATAATAAGTTCTAAATCCCCATTATATATATATATATATATTTTCATATAATAGTCTAGTTATTTTTCAGGATTATAACAAGATCATATTAGTAAAAAAAACCCTAAAATGAGTCTAATTAAAGGATAACAACCTTATGTTTTGATAAGGAAGATATTTTGAGGTTTTTATTTAAATACATATTTAATTTGATACTAAAAGTGGATATCATATGTGAAAAGAATAAATTTAAAAATAATAACCCTAAATTTATTTTTTTGAGTAATTCCCAATTGTAATTATATTTCACATTGAGTGTGCCCTTACGGAACAATTGATTTAACACTCTCAAGGGACATGTTTAAGTTAGTTCACATTTTCTCTATAAACCATCGTGATGAATTAGTGAGTGAAACTGATGGAAACCTATGATATTCTATAGAGATATCAGAAAAACCTAAAGTTTATTTTATTGATAATTATACATTTGATAATATGTTTAATGGCATAGATTTCCATTTTAAGGTTCTACATGGTAGGAGTAAAATATGATTATGTTTATTTTATGGAAATTTTTTTGGGAATGAAACCATTTGGTATTGTTTATTTTTTAGTTATTTGAGGTATATTAAATCAATTTCTTGAAATATGTTTAAATTTATTGATAACCTTTGGGGTTAATTTTATCACTAATATTAAGGTAACAATAGTCAATTAAGATTACATGATTTTCTGGAAAATAATAACCAATGTAGAGGAATTCAGTGGTTAAAAAATAATTTTATAATTTGTTTTATTTTAAATACATTCTTCATATTTTTTGGAATGTTAGAAATATATAATAATATAGTTTTAGAAAAAATCAACCTGCATTCCAGGAGAAAACCATTCACATCTAGAAAAGCAACATTTCTTGAACCCAATACTAAAGGGTGATGACGACACAACTCCTACATCTTTGTTAAATGATGTATTGGTTAATAAGAAATCATTTTTACTCAAATGTTTTCATGGGTAAATATTAGGTTCATTTTAGGAAAAATATCACAGGATCAATTTTTTTTTATTTTTTTATGATTTAGTAATGATTACTAATATTTCAAGAGATGTTTATTTATGAAAATATTTGTAACCATTAGGTTTTCTGGAAAAATTATTTATGAATAATTTTATTATGTATTTGTAGGTGTAAGGTAGTGGGTATGATATACCATTTGAGGTTAAAATATTTTTTAATATTGAGTTCATTGGGTGTAATTCGGATGTAGGATTTTTAATTTATATAATGATATATGTTTAACAATTTATTTTATTACTAAATTGTTGAAATTAATATATTATATATTTGGATGAAAGTGTATTAATTTCAGGTATTATCATACATTGTCTAAACAAATTTTGTTTAATTAAATATATTAAGAATATAATGTTATTCATTTTTGGATTATATTATATATTAAAAGATAATTTTATTGATTAATGTATAAAAAATTAATCTTGAATGGTCTTAATTTGTAGAAAATGATGTTTTTGTGGTGAAAATTGTTTACAGGATTAGATTCTTCTTATCAATTAAATAAATTTTCCTTAAATTCTTAGTCAATCTGGTACATAATTCTTTTTCTCTTAGAAAAGTATCCTAAAATGAAATTCTTTCCCTATTACCTTTAACTTGGATAAATCAATGGTATCTTTCACACCTCATTGGTTCATGGTTTTGTAGTCACTAATATTCTCATGATGATTTCATTTCTTGTGATCAATGATCTCATTCACTCTCCACAATTCTTTGTAAATGTTTTTTTCATCATTTTTTTTTATTTTCAATTCCCACCAATTTTATCCTATCCATAAACTTATATATTTATTTTTCCAAACGACCTTAAAATATTCAAGTCCCTATTTTCAAGAGGAATATTTATGAACACTTTATATAATGTGGATTTAAACAAGGGTATTTAGAAATTTCAAACATGAAATTACTATGTTAAAGTTCAAATTGTGAGTATATAGTTTATTAAAAGAGTTTATATTGTGACACACCAATATTTTAAAAAATAAAACTACGTTTCATATCATATAGGACATGAAACACTATACCTAAATAAACTATGAAATATTATTATTGAAATATTCCCATTATAACCATGAATTACATTTTGGGTAAATGTAGGATAAACAAAATTATGAAATTTATAAAAATTCCATAATAAAAATAAATTTATTAATAATGGGTAAGAAAATAATCACCCTATTTTTAGTGAATACATTATATTCTTTAAAAAATATGTTTTCTTAAAAAATGGGTTTTCTTGATTTTGTGAAAAAATATTATAATTAATTTTTATAAATTATTGAAAATGTATTCATTAAAAATAAATTAATTTTTGAAACCATTATATCTAAATTATCTTAGGGTATATTTTTTAATTCTTCTAAAATGTTTGATTTTTCACTCAATAGAAAATAATACTAATTTTCAAATATTATCATTTATCATACTTAAATTGGTTAATTTAAAGACTCAATATATTTTTTATTTGGTCTTAATTTAACCATTTTATTTTGATTAATATATTTAATTTCATTTTAACCAATGATTTGAAAGCATTCGATGTATGTTTTCTTATAACACATTTTTCTGAATAATAATTTTAAGAGCATAAAGATTATCTATTTAAATTAATTAATATAACCCCTATAAAGAAAAATTTTACATGAAAATTTTATTATATATATATATATGTGTGTGTGTGCGTGAATTGAAATTCATATAATTATTATTTATAGTTATATAGTTAATATAATATCATATTTTTCTTGAAAATTTGATTTTCCTGAAAAACTGATTTTCATCATATTAGGTGTGTTTAATTTGAAATTAAATTCTACCACATCTATGTAATAAATATGATCAAATTAATTCGATATTTAGAGTAATCATAATTAATATTTGGTAATTTGTTGAACTTAATTTTTTGTGTGTCCAAGTCATTAAATATATTACTGACCATTATCAAATAAAAGTTGTTGAAAAAGTAATAAAATTATTATTTGAAATAGTTATTAAAATTAAAAAGAAAAATAGTAAATAAAATGATGTCTAGTTTCTATTGTGACACCTAAGATTTAAAAATAAATAATCACTCCTTAGGTCTGTGACACTAATCAATAATTCCTTCTTGGTCAATTGTTAAAGATTCACTAAGAAAATCATAATTATAATGACAATGATACTATCAAAACCACCCTTTTGGGTTTTCTTTGTATGTTTCTTGATCAAACCACGGTTAATTATCAATATGAATGTCATGAACTCCACAAGGGATGTTTTTATAACCTACATAATGTTAATTTTCATTACCAAACATGTATATTTTTTCCAAACCTCTCTATAGAGATTTTAAACAATCCTCCCCATATGGAATATTTATAACCTCATAAAATTCATTTTTCTCTGAGTCCAATCACAAGTTAAATAAATTTTTAGAGTACATTTAAATTTAAAATTTTAATATCCCCATAAAAATTCATCATAATTATCAAATTACACAATTATTTCTATCATGCATTTAACATTTAACAATTCACTTAATAATTCATTCCATTTCTAAATTCAATAATTCACATTATAATTTTTGTACGAATCTCACACACCATGTGTTAAAAATGTACCAATTCATTCTAATTTCATGATTCACATTCTATTTCACAAAAATACATTTCAATTGAAAAAAATATTTATTCATGTAAGGTTCCAATACCAATATAGGGAATCCCCTTAGAAATTACATTAATTTCAAATTGAATTACTAAGCATAACATTTCACTTTCAACATTGATGATTATGAAATTCCTATCACATTCATCAATCCAAATTGAAATTACATGTTTACAAATATTATATATAATATTCAATCCAAGATTATATGCAAAAACAATATCAATATTTTAACTAGCCCAATCCTTTAAATATTATCAATTTACATTTTTGAAGAAAAAAACATACAGTTATTTTGGACAATTCTGATGTCACAACCATTACCAGTGGATTCCATTAGGAATCACTACATTCCATGGTTCATGAATTTTTCAACTGGGGAATTTTATTAAGGAAAATATTAATAAAATAATTTAATTTTAAATTAGGTTAATTCCATTAAATTTTATATGGATGAAAAAATCACATGAAGAAAAGGAGGAAATACTATGAGTAAAATTTTCAGGCCAGCTCCTGTGTGCCTAAAATGTCTACGCACCAAAGATATGCTTATGGTTTCTCCTAAAATGGGAAAACTAAGAAACCAGAAAAAACCCATAGAAATAGAACATATTATAATATATATGTAAGAGACCACAATACACTGTAATAAATAATAAATATTTGTAAGAGGACAAGTGGACTATTTTTAACCTCTTGATTTAACATAAAAATGGATGAAAGAGACTACAGATAAGGGAGATCCCCCATGGTAATCAAATGAACAATAAAGGGAATGGAAGGGGATATATTGGAAATGTAAGGCTGAAAATACAAAGTGAGAATAGTAAGGGGTTGTCTCGGGTAAAATTATTGTTCATCACCTAATTAAAACATATCGGATACCACCGAGTGGATAGTATACTCCACCGAATAGCTCATGAGACCAATGCCCATATAATGATTCTATATTTCCATTAGCTAGAAAACGGTTCAATACCAGCAATCCAGTGGCACTGTTTTGGGACATCTTAATTTAGGTCCATAGTTCTCCTTTAAAATTAAATATCTCCAGCCCTTGAGCACCACAAAAATGTCCTAAATTGATTAAAAACACATATAGAAGGGAGATTTATGAAAGTCTTGTTAAAATTCGAAATGAACACATAATTTGGAAAGATGTGGAGTTTTTTAAACATAACAAAATATGACATCTCATCCTTGATATACATACACAGGCATTACTGGTCCCTCTTATGAACCTATTATAAAACATCAGGGTCACTGACCTTGATTCATAAACAAAAACAAGACCCCAAGCCCCCCATTGGCTATGTCCATGACATCACTATATAAACCAGGTCTAGTGATTAAATGGAAAACCAATCAGGCCATGCATTGTGGCAATGATCATTCTACTGATTCCACTACAACACCCTACTACAAAAGAAATACTTTAATTATCAATATACTAAGATCATTCCATATAGCTTGATTCTAGTGGTCCTAATTAGATCACTCCTTCTTTAAAATTCACCATAATACATAGCCAAACCCCGAACTCATATTTCCACCTTGCAATCCACTCTGCACACCACTCAGCACTCCACTATGGTTTTCTAAATTTCTAAATAATTTATTATCTTACACCTACTTATTGATAGTCATATCAATTCATATAACCTGATCATCACTCGTATCTATCATTTATAAAACATAAACTATGTGTGAGTATAGAAGTTATGGAATTTGATTATCCCTAAATAGGTTGAGAACTCTCCACATTACCCTGAAAGTCCCTAACCTATATCAAACCACATTCAATGTATCTAAAACTACATGGCATCGGTGGTTTCTCATAAAATAAAATAGTTTATATACCGTACATTAGTTCATACCTCCCTAGAAAAACTATCATAAAATTCCTGACATTCACCATAGATTCATAATTAAAACACTTGAACAAAATTCCATAAATCAGGAAGGAAAATCCAATGAAAATATAAACACCCACCATCATGTTCTTACTTGAAACCCAATGTGATTTCTATAATAGCAACACCAATCAATCCAAACTGATATCATATCATATATGAAAACTAATATTCTAACCCACACTATGTTATTGACTTAATTCCAAGGTTGAGATTACTTCTCAAGCCCATCTATTATAACATAGTAATTTACCTCTAGTATCCTGAAGGGAAAAGAGTGAATTAGATCCACCATATCACCATTATCCTACACCAATGGTAATCTAATAGTTGCATTTATTACAATCATAGACCTTCTACATGAGGTTAATAGAACTAAAACATATGTGTCACTCCCCACCATAGGATTTTACTCACAGTTTAACCATTTAATTGAAATCCCAGTCTCCATGGATCAGGTCATATCTATCAATGAAAAATATTGTAAGACATTGTCATCCTGGTCACATTCCCACACTAAAAGAAAGATAAAAATAGAATTTTTCTAGATCATATGGAATTATATATTTACATAGCCCAAATTTTACCTTTGTAATGAGGGTCTCATCCCTTATGGTCAATTATGTACTAACCACCACAAGTCTTCCTAGAAGCTACACCACAAGAAGAAACTAAATAGGTTATATTATTAAAACACACATATCACTCCTCCTGGTCTATGACCACCTATGTAGAAACTAATACATATATAAAGTGAAATACATTTCATCCTTGTGATATCACACTAACTCACGGTCATCCCATACATAATAATTTCAATAATGTTCGATGTCACATTAAAATTTACTATCCACCCACAACTCTCCAATGAGAAACCATGAATTTAGGCTATTTATGGTAGCACAATCACCACATATCTTAACATGATGACTTATAATCTAATATAACTACACTTAGTCATCATGTGTCATATTACTATCATTGAATCCCCAGGGTCTCAATCTCCCTTATGAAAAAACACATAACCCATATCACCTTTCCATTAGTCATATCTCATAATGATGTGGATCACATACCTAAACAACTTACCTTGCACTTACACCTCACAAGTTACATTAAGACAATAGAACCCTTTATTAATTCCATCCATCCAAATAACTATTACTATAAAAATGGTTCACAATATGATTTCCCTATAATCAGCATCATTCTACAATCAAAGGTTCTTAAACATACTCTCACAATACATTGAAATGCAACTGAGGTCAATAGGGTCAAGCATTTAGTTGACCTTACCCTTGAAACCAAACATGGATACCCAAATAAACTATCATAAAACATTCTCTAAATCATGAATAATTCTTAAACTCACTCACTATTCCTCAACCCTTTTAAGGCTTTCCAATTATGAAGTAGGCTCCATGCCTGATCTGACCACAACTGCTTGGTCTATGTCATCTTTACTAACATCATCTATGCATTTATTTAAGTATAAGGGAGACATCTAAAGGAAACTTCCATTATCAAAAAAAAATGAAACTATTTATGACCAATTTCTCTCTTTATTGTACTTGCATAACTCATTTATCCCCTTTCAAAATTTACTATTGCACATCGCAAGGATATAACTCATTAATTCTATGTCAAATATACGAGTCACTCATTTGTCCCTCCTAGAACACCCATTTTATCTCACATAAATTTTATCACACTTGTAACTTTATTTTTCCTATTTCATACTCACATGGAATACAACATTCTTAAATACCCATATATAGGGTTCTGGGACCCCTATACAACTTCACCACCTATAAAAACATTATTCTGTAAGGGATTTGAAAATCATGGTATAATACTATTTTAAGGTGATGGATTAATAAGAGTCCACATGAGACATAAAATCACCTACAATATACACTGCACATCAAGAATATATCATAAATCATGACTTATCCATAGACCCAAATACTTATAAAAAGTTTCAAGTCATGATAAAAAGGGCTTTAAGTCGAAAAACTCAATTAATTTTTCATCATTTATACTTTTAAATTAATTATAAAATTAATTGTTTTAGTTCAATAATACTATGAACTATTTAAATCCTCATTTACTTTTTGAGGACACATATCATTCATTTTATATCATATGGTTTATAATTTTTTTTACATTATTTTTTCATGATTCTATATTCCATCTTTTTATCATTTTTTGGAAAACGCAATCTTATTTTGGATATATAGGATTCCATTCACATGTTATAAAGTAAAAACCCTTATAACTTTCATATAATAACATTATTTAAGAAAAACCAATGTCTAATAATTTATTATTTATTATTAATTCCACTAGTGAGTTGGTCAAGAAATATACCATCATATTCTTATAGAGTAAACCACCATATAAATCACTGTATAAACATTAAAATCCATCCCCTATCAGTTATTTTAATCAATATGTAGATAAATTTTACTAGAAGATATAAATAATTGATAATATATAAATCACAACATATATAAATAATTATAATATATGAATATTACGAATATATAGTGTCATATAAATAATGATTCATAAATCACAACATAACATAAATACATTCACACTCTATTTCTTTGCTAGGAAAAGAGAGAAAACATCATAAATCATAACATTGTAATTCATGTTCATCCATTAAGGTGAAAGATCACAATCATGACAAGAAATATCCATGATCAAAAAGTCTAATCCCTTGCAACTTGTTTTTTTCTGTTATATATGGGTTGATCACTAATTGGTATGAACTAAAAATGATGCCTCGACACAATGACAAGATAGATCTGATACCACTTTGTAATATCCCCCATTCGAGAACCACTAATTTGTTCCTCATCCACAATCACCATTTCATTTCTATTGTTCCTCTCTATATGCTAAAGGTTACCGATAAGTATTGAGGTTGTAAGGTGGTTAAGTGAATAGACTATCCCTTTGAGTAAGAGTAACAATAATAATATATATAATAAATATCACATAATTAAAAAACAATAACATCTTATACATTATAATGCAAGGGAAAAAACCATGTTATCAAATTATATAAAAACGGAGTATTCAATAAATATCACAATGGATCCCATAAGGGAATATAATATACATGGAGCAATAGATGAATAAAATATAGCTAAAACTACAAATCATCTCCAAGTAGTCATGAGTCTGTCTTGACACCATCATCCAGACTCCATCATTTAAATCCTTGAAAATCATCATGCAATGGGTCATTTCCCTATACCTCTACTTATAACCAAATAGTTTTATCATTTCAATAACCAAAGTGTCATGGTTTCTTAATTAGGGTGTGAGTATAACCTTGTGTACCACCATTGATGATTTTCTAAAATATAACCAGCCTTAAATAAAAGTTAATACAAATGTTCTATAATTTTTTTTAATTATCTATATCAATTTAAATTAATGAATTAAAAATATATTGATGATAAGGTACTATGTTGAAAACGAAGATCACATTACACCATCGTAATTTCTTTGGTCTGTGTCCTCTTTTAGTTATAGCTATATTGTCTAGAGATATAATTAATCTTACCATGTCATCGAGATTATTCCAAAAATAGAATCAAAACAACAATTTTAGGTGTTTTCTATGTATGTTTCATGGCCACTTATAAGGTTATTTTCCAAAAGAGTTCCACGACCCCCCTGGGGAAGTTCTTTACATCCTCCACAGTGGGATTTTTTATGACTACCATTATCTATATTTTAATAACCTCCACATAAGATGTTTTCAATATGAATAAATTAAATTTAATATAAATTCATATATTTCATTCAAATTTACCATTTTATGGTACCCTTATCAATTTATCATCAATTACCATTTGAACCATTGGTTCTATTCCATAGATAAAAGTTTCTAATTAACATAATTAAAAACTCACCAATTCACATTATAACATTCATACATATTTCATAATCCATGAGTTACCAATGTACCAAGTAATTATAAATTTATGTCTCACTATCCATTCCATGAAAATACTTTTCCATTCACCAATATATTTATTCATGTATGGTCCCAATTATAATTTAAGGGATCCACTTGTAATCCCACATCATTTGAAAAGGAATTATTAATCATTAAATTGCATTTACAATATCAGTGATTGTGAAATTCAACTTAAAATTAGATATTCAAATTAAAAATACATTTTTAAATTCACAAAGTAGTCACTCCTTGATTCCAATCTTCAACAAGGTCAGGGTGTAAACTATACTCACCCCCTTGATATTATCTGTTAAATTTGTATGAAAATATAACATTACATTTTATATACAATTCCTTTGTTAATTCCATCACTATGGTATTCTACTAAAAAACTATATATTAATACATGTAATTAAAATTCCAATTCCCTTTTTCTAAGGATAATTATAGGTCAAAAGGTTTGTTTAACTAAGTAAACTAAAAATTAATTCCTTTAATTTAAAACTAGTCATTCATGGAAAGCCGATATGGCCATACAACATATAAATTTGGTAAAAGGATTCAAGAAAATGGGTTAAATTGATAGAAAACCTACATAATTATTAGAATGTTACACCCACCAATTATTATCCTTCGATTTTATATAAAATGTTAGAAATCCGTATAACAAGAAAAGGGCCAAGAAATAATAAATATTATAATAAATATGTAAGAGATCAGTATACACTAAACTAAATATGATAGGGGGTCATGAGGACTCTTATAAAAACCTTCAATTCATGATCACATTTGACAGTGGATGAAATATAATATGCATGGGGAAGATCAACAATGGTCTTCAATGTGGTGAGAAGGGGTGTGGAATAGTGTCTAATAGATTAATGGTTCTAAAATCCTATGTGGTTACAATAAAAATGGACCCATGTCAAATTACAGGGATAGTCCTAATTAAAAATATTATAGGTGGCACATAGACTTCTGGTATCCTCTACCAGCTATTCAATGGAACACCCAACTGGTATTACCTGATAAATTTCCATTCATTTATATTATTAAAGTTACCTGGTCCTTTTTTTATGAAATTGTGGTTCATTCTATTTTTGATGGATCTAATAACCTAATCAGAAATATTGGGGAGGATTTATGTTCATAGAGTGTCACGTTTTTTTACAAACGTATTATTGGTGTGGGACTTCCTCATTAAGGAACCATACATTTTTATCTAAAAATCAATATATAATGGATGAAAATTTTCAAACAACATGTTGAAAAATATTTTCATAGTTCCCCATTTCTATTTTATGATGGGAGAACTCATGTCTTCTAGATTGAGTATGATATAAGGTCAGGGTGGGTAGCAAAAGTTTCTTTACATTTGGGAACATTTTAATATATTCAATCCACATGTTTCATTTATTTCATGTAGTATAATTCAAATAGTCATCTTAAATTTCATGTGGACATATGACTCGAGATGTTTTTAGATGAATTATTTTGTTTCTTCCACAATGAGAGGCCATTTCCATTGTCGATATACTCCCTATGATGATCCCCATATCTTTTCCATCAAATAGGATGGCTTTTACCATGTTAATGTAGTTCAATTTTTTTATAGGTATTTGAAAGAAAATGGTTTATTCATCCTAGTTGGTCAACATGGGAATCACCAGGTATATTTATAAAGATTGAAGATAGGAATCTCTAACTCTTCATACACTATCATAAGTTAAATCTTTTGAAAGTTATGAAAAAATACCAATTTCCTCCATGTGATAATATTATCTTAAAACATAGGGTATCCTTGATATTTTCAAAAATATTAACCTATGTCTGGGTAACATCATCTATGTGTATGAGAAAAAGATGTTCATAAGATTCTCTTTTTGATCCAGTATGCACACTTTGAGTATTTTCATATGGAATTTGGACTAATTATCATGTACAATTTATTCCATTGGTAAACCATATTATTCATTTATTTTTTGACTCCTGTGTAGTTATGTTAATTTTTGACATCTTGGTGCACTACATAAATGAGGAGGAACATTGAAACCATATAAATATAATTTTGGGAAACATAAGTGGTCACCATTGTATGCTATTATTTCTAAATTTTAGTTACAGATCTAGATAGTAATGTTTTTAGGCCATGTAATTTTTTAAAAAAGTATTTGTGTGTGTTTTGGAATGATATAAGTGGGTATGTATTATTAATAGCCAAAGAAATTTTTTTGGATCATAGTATTATTATGATTAGTCAAATAGTATATGATATTTGTTTTAGATTTATCTAGACTAGATTATCCCTTGAATGAGTTGACTCAAAAGGGGGTGATATTCAAGTAGGGTTAGAAGTGACATATTACCTTTGTTTAGTGTTAGGTTTGTGTGAAATCATTATGGTTTGGACTCTTCCTGAGAGAATGAAGGGATATGTAGTGTATTTTTATTCCTCACGTGTGGGATTGGTGTGTGTGCTAATGAAGGATGGTCATGTAGTGCCCTTTAGATCTTGTTATCTACACCAATATAAAAATATAATCCCCACACATGAACTGGAGTTAGAAGTTCTGAAATATGCATTGAATACATTGTTTCATTTCCTTTTTTGTGGAGGAATATAGTTTACTTTAATCATAAGTGTCTAATGTAAATCATCACCCATAGGGACTTGAACATCATGATGAGACATGGGGTTGGGTATATTTATAAATTTTATTTATATATTTCATATGGCTGTATAAAAGGTGAATGTGGCCAATTATTTCTTGATTATAATGTTAAATGTCAAGTAGTTATAGAATAAAATGATTTGTTGGGTTTAATGTGGTTATTTATTTATCTGAGTCTAGTGATATTTGAAAATGGAGAGAGGGTGTCCTTGATGAGTTTGGAGGTGAAAACCTCTTTTATTGATTGGGTTTGAGTGATAAATAATCTGACCTCAACTGACAGTATCATAGTTGGAGTTCTAAATAGTTTGGAGACCTTGGGTGGTTGATCTTGGCCTCCCAATGGTACCGTATCATTCATAAAATAGTCTATGGTTACTTTGACCATGATGTATTAGATAATGCATGTGGGGAATTATTCTATGAGTTATTTAATCAAGGAATTACAAGTTGTGTTATACTCTGAGGAGTCAATTATACTGGCCTGGGATTATATGATCAATTGAAAATTTTATGTCGCATGGTTTTATTTTCTATAGGAGAAAAACTGAGTATCATAGGAAAACCTTGTTGTTTCAGCCTATTCCCAATTCAGTAATAAAGTGGGGTGATATCTCTATTGACTTTTCACAAGTCTACCTCATTATTGTAGTTGAAATCCCACATTCTACCCATTAGTGGGGTGATGAATGTTATTAATCTCTAGCACATGTATGTATAAAATATGTTTATGATTTATGTTATTATATCAATTATAATTTCCAAAAATCACACACATTTCACCTATAAGTTTTAAAGGGTATCCATGATACCATAAGAACCCGATTGATATTAAGAATTGTTTATCACCTTCACAAAAAAACTCTGACTGAGTGTGCCATCTTGAAACTAGATAATATTCTTCCAAAATGATTACTTGACATTAGGGGTTCATGGGAATAATATTTTTATTTGGATTAATTCTCACAAAAGAATAGTTACCACGAATCCATAAATATACCACCCTTTTAAGTTATTGTATATGTGTTCGTTTTTGTCCCAATCTAGTTTGGATGAGCATGGAAAGCATTCCCTATTTCTATCGATTATCATCCAAGAGATGATGGAGAAAGTGAATTTAGTTAAAATAGTTTACAGAGACCTTGGAGACTTCATAAATCATATGATGATTTTTATCACCATGTACTAGTTTTTTTGGTTGGTGAACATGTGTTTGTGAATGTATCCATTTGACTAGGACATCATCTCCATGGAATTAAAGGTAAGTTGGTGTCATGGTATATTGGGTCATTTCATATTGTGGTGTAAATGGGGATGTTTTTCTATCAGGTGGGTCAACACTCAAATATATCCAAGATACATGATGTCTTCCATGTGTCATATTTGAAAAATTATCATCATAACACATCTCATTTGATATATTAGAAATATTTGGTGTTAGAGACTCATTCCACCATTACAGAGTATCCAATTCTTATCTAGGACCATCAAAATAAGGTTCCCAAAAAAATTCAATCTCATTATACATTTTTTTTAGATGTTTCCAGAGTATAATCAGGAGACTTGGGATTGACATGATTATTTAAGGGAGTAGTTGCCTCACTTGTTTTCTTTTGAAAAATTTATAGGACATTCTTTTGATAAAAAATTAAATGGGTGGGAGGATTTTTACACTCACTAGGTCACTGGTATGTTTTTTTGGAATATTTATTTATTTCATGATTTTCCATGAGTTAGAGGTTGAGATCGTTAGTTTATTGGTAAACAATACTTTTATACGGTTTTTGTACTGTCAGTAAAAACTTATGGATAACTGTGTCAGTGGGTTGTTTGGGAGTTAGTGTGGTTTTTTTAATATAATGATATTGGTTTTTAAATCTAAAATATGATATCCATAAATTAATTGTGATGTGTTTTGGGGAGACAATAGCTCCTTCATGATTGGTGAACGGTTTTTCTAATCGTGAGACTAAAAATGAATTTTGTTTAGTTCATAAAAAACTGAATTAGTCTACTTATCCATTGTGTAATTTTAAGGGATTCCCCGTCATTTATCTCCCCACTCTTTTGTATCATCTAACCTACACCTTTTAGCTCTCTCCCTTGGATTTTGGTTTGATTTATTACTTAATTTATTCATTTATTTTATGGAATTATATATTTCATTGTGCTTTCTCCTTCCATACCACTAATTATTCCTTTTTGTTCCATATTCCTGTTGTATGGAAATAAAATATGTTTATATGGATAAAACTAGGGTTATATTGTGGGATATTATATTTTTTATTCATGGTTTATGTGTGTGTGAACCACCTTCAATCAAATCTCAAGGTTTCCATCAATTTGACAAGATTTGGATTAGTATCAAGGTTGGTTTATCTATTTAAGATTTTTCTTCAGGGTATTTCCATTGAGTCATCATTTAAATTGGGTTTTATTGATTAAATTTATTCTATTTAGAGTATTTAGTCATGGTTTATCAATTATTTATGTGATTTTTGAAATGGGGTAGAATAAAATGGTTTAAATTATCCTATAATTTTTATCTGTCTATGATTCACTCCATGTGTCTATTAAAATGGTTCTAAGAGGATTTATGATATTAAATCAGTTAAAATGGGATTTTTAATAGTGCATTCATATTGTTATATGAATAAATTATTACATACATGAAAGGTTTAAGAAAATGGGTTTAAATGTCTAACTTGATTTTTATTTATTAATCTTTGTGTTTTGAATTTTGTTAGACATTTGAGACCTTTGTAGTGTCGGTGTCTATGGGTGTGTGTGAATAATTTAGAAAAATGGAACCACATAATTTTTCTTTCAATAGTATGGGAGTGTTCTCCAAGAGACTAAGGGATCATTTGGGATGAAGATTTGCAGATCTTCTAATATCTGACCATGCCAATTGAGAGAGCCCAAAGAATAATGGTTTGGCCTGGTGAAGAGTAGAAGTTATTTCAAAACATTTATAACTTTCTTATTCAACTAGAGAAAACCTTATTTTAGACTAATACACACTAGAACCTATTGATTACATTCCATGGCATGTACTAATTATGATCAGTTGACTTTATTTATACGTTATACATGATGGTAGTTTCATGATTGGTTTTGATATTTTTTTTATCCCATTTAAATTATTTGTTTATATATTCATGTTTATGATTATTACCATGTTCATTCCATGTTTTGGTTTGTGGTGCATGTTTATTTTGGGTGTATTTTTTATAGAATTATTTTCAATGATTTGAAAATATTATTTGTTTGATAAAAATGAAATGTACTTATATTGCTTTATTTTCAAGAGAATAATGATTTTTAAAAGTTGACTTGGTTTTGAAAATGAGTATTAAACCTACACTTAACAGTTTATATTGGTAAAGGAATAACATATATTCATGGTTTTATCCTTCTTGGGTTTTTTACTCACACCCTACGTATAACTTTGGGCATATGGATACCTTGTTTTATATGACTTAGAAAAGGTCAACAAAACCATATAGTTCAGTGATCTTTTTTTATTACAAAGATTTATAATCATTTTGGGATGATGGAGACATGGCCTCATAGAGTTTGTTCATGTGAAGTGGTTTAGTGAATTTTTTATCACTGGGATAACATGTGTTATTTATTTTGGTCTCAGTTCCAATTTTCAGTTTTGTAATAGATATCATTTGTATGTTTCCTATTTTAGACTTCTAATATGATGATGTCATAATTTCATCTTTTTTTCATTATTTCATTTACTCTATTTTTTATCAATAGATGTCATCTATGGGTTGGCATGGTAATCTAATTCATGGATGGGTCGTAGAATATTTTCATGGGTGAAACCATTTTTAAATGGTTATCTTTGATTCTCTCATTCTTGTATCCAACCCTATAAGTCAATAATGCACTTCGGAACTTTTAGAATATTATTCCAGGTGACTGGTCAATTTGACACAGGATAGTTTCTTATAGTATAATTGATATAATATATGAATACCACAATTCATATATATAAGAAAAGAGTATATCCTAGAAGAGAATCAGTTCTACTGAAGCTAAAAAGGGGCATGACATGATCCAGATCAAACAAATGTGTATCTTCATATGAACATATACACTACAATATGTATTATATGAATCATATATTCAAATTTATAATCCTTTATCCAAATTTTTTTTGATCATTATACATAGGACATGTTGATATAGTCTATGAAAAATGATACATTTTTTATTCTCTAAGTAGATTGATTATAGAATATTATTACATTTCATTATAATAATTATAATAGATAATAACATAACATATCACTTATCTAATCATCTAATGAATTTCATTAATCATTTAAAAGTGGTCTATATGTATTTTCTATCAGATTAATGGATGAATACTGGTTTATAAATAAACCAAACTACCCCCTGATTAGTATAACCTCATTGATGACATAAGAGATGTAATAATGTATGATGGTTCACATTCTAAATATCATTCCTAACACAAATAATATGGATTCTTAATAACTATAAAACATTAATTATTTAAATGTATATATGACATTCTATGTGATATACATCCATAGGTCAGTCAAGAAAATAACACTCTACATATTAACTCATGAGTCTATTCTTTATATATCATTTAACATTTTGATTTAATTATAAGATTATGCCGATGTTAATATTAAACTATCATCAACACCGACAATGATTCATGATGGAAGTTGATTAGGTAAAGCTCCATGTTATTCTTTGAAGAGATATTATCATTATACTATTTCATGTAATATATATATAAATCATTAATTAATTATAAGTGAAGAGTTCATTTGTAATAAAATTCATGAAAAATTTTAAGATCATTATATCCAATATCTAATGTATTTAATACAATGATGTATAGGATCAACCTATTTATTTTTATACATTATTTTTTTGTGAAATTATTTTTTAAGTTTTCGTCTCTATCCACCAAATACATCTTTACATTTCCCATCATAATGAACTCTCAAATGAAAAACTATTTATAAAGTATGTTTATGGTCCCTTGGTGAGTTTAGGATTTCTTGGAATGAGAAATATCATCAATGTTGTCATTGTAAATCCCAACTTCTCCTTTAATTATATCAACCACCAAAATTTTCATGATTATCTTATTCAATAAAATAATTTCCTTTGTAGTATTTGATATAAAAATGTACTCTAACTCTATTTTTTATTATTCTGTTTTTTTGTAATTATTATAATTATGTATTTGACCATTTATGAAATATAAAAAAATAATTAATATCTAATATCAGCTTTTTTGAATTTAAAAATAACATTATTGTTACCCCAAAAAATAAACTCACTCTCCATAAAAACTCAAATAACATATAAATACTTCTTCTCAAGTACATAAAGGTATTATTTACATAATCTAGTGAATTTCATCAGGATTGGACTGATATCTTTATGTTATTCTCAAAAAATGTATGGTATTTTGTCAACTACATAACATGGAAAACCTTGTAGATAATATTATGGAAATATAAGGATTATTCATTATCCATTAATACAATTTAAAAAGATTCTATATTTGTTTAATATTTTTTCCATGTACAATGGTAACAACCCCTTAATGGAGTTCCCATTTCAAGCCTCTTCATTGATTTTCTAGTATTTTTATTTCAACTCAGTCTATGAAATCTATTTTATTTATCTTTATATATGTTCTTACCTTGTATATAGAATCCTTCACCCATTTCCATCATTCATAGACACATTTACATTATGTAAAGTACCAATATAATTTTTAATAAGGATTATATTATCCACAAAATATACAAAAAATGTCAGAATTTTACCACTGACATTGTATATATAATAATCATATACATTATTGATAAAACCAAACTAATTTATTTCATCATCAAACCTTATGTGACCACTCTAAAAATATTTCTTCTATCCATTAATGGAGTGTTGAAACATGAAAACCATAACATACACATTCAACACTAAAAAACATTAGGATTTATTACATACATGTCTTCTACAAAATTAAGATCATGGAATATATTTAAAAATTTATTTCATATAAATATATATATGATAATCATTATGTGTTACTATGGATAATCATATATGAATGTAAATTATCAAATAAAATGTTGAAAATGTCTATTCATAGTTAGTACAATGAATTATTTTATAACCCCTTACTATTGAAAATGTCTATTCATAGTTAGTACAATAAAGTAGTAGTAGGTTCATTATCTATATACATTACCACATCATAATTTTCAATAATAAATTCATATGCATTTGGGTCCTGGTGAATCTTACCAATCATTATAATTTATTATGTAACCTGAGTAACTCTTTCTTACAAAACTCTTTATGGAAATATCTAAAAACCCATATCATAAATGCGTCCTCCATTCTGGTATTTATCTTTTATATGTTCAGACTTCCTCACATTTAATCCTTGAACAATTTTCCCCTTCTTATGTAAAAAACATTTTAGGGAGAAAATGATTTTTTTCAATAGGATTATAGATTTAATATCCCAAATTATTTATGGAATAACCAATAAAAATAAATTTATATAATTTTGGACTATGTTTATAAGTATAAAACTTCAATATATATGTGTCACAACCCAAAATTTTTAAAAATTTTGGAATGATTTCCAATACATTAATCATATAGTGTATCCTTGACTTCTCTACCTGGAATGTTATTGATTGAGAATAAAACTGTTCAAATATAATGTCTCCAAAAATATTAGAGAAATGTCAAAGTGTGTCCTCATTCATCAAACCATTGATAACACAACATGATCTTGTCTCTCATATACGCCATTCCATTACGGTGTTATAAGAGGATTAATTTTTGGAAGAATTCCATAATCCCTAAAATGAATAGATAATTGTTTGTCTTATGTATTAACCACCCCAATATAACTAGAGAATCCTAATACTTTTACCCATTTTATTTTTTAAATTATTATAAAACTGTTAATATTTTTAAAAATATTAAAAAATCTCATAAAAATTACCTAACTAAACCAACTGAAGTAATCAGTAAAGGATACAAAGTACTTATGACACCAAACATCATATGTACTCATTGGTGTACATGGATCAATACATATAAGGAACTAGTAATACACTAATATTTTTATCAATAAAAATAAAATAATATTTGGTACATTTCCATAATAAATTAGACTTTTATTTATTTATTGATTCACAATAAAATGAGTATAATAATATATCTCGATGGAGTATTTGGATGTGATTCTAATATATATGAACAAGGATACAATGAAGAACATAATTGGTTCAAGGATGAACCTTGACCTTATTATTCTGAATTTTATTGATTGGATTATCCATGACCATATAATATAATCAATTTACAATATTCTCAATGATATAGGGAATTTATTATATAAATTAATAATAACTATCAATCCTAAATATGAAAAAAAATAACATATGTTCTAAACAATACATAGAAATTAAATATATATATATATGGAAGGAATATATACCCAAAACTAATCCGTGTGATAGTCTTATATCATATGTTTCAACCACCAATGTCGAAACTCTTCCCCATTTCTATTACATAAATATACATCACTATTCTCCAATTCTCTAATATTTAAAATTTTATTTATGAAGACAAATGTGAGTTGTACACCCAGTATCACAAAACAATGATTCAAACTTAGAAAATTTTATTTCAACGTTATTTTATTTCATTTTCTCAAGTGATTATCTTTAAGAAAAATAATTAACATTATATAATAATACAATATTACAATATACATCAAACCTATAAGACATATCAAAAACATTGACCACGATGTATTCCATAATCTATAATAAGAATATATCTATAGTTATGTGTCATATTTTATATATTTTCATCAAAAAAAATTAATGAAAGTACTCCCACTAAAATTATGACCTCATAGATCACTACCTTTAGTGATCTAAGATCCATATTTCATCATGAATTATCTCAGCTAATCATGGAACACAATTCTTGAGTATATCTTCCAAACAATCATGTCAATCATATCATAAATGTCTCTTAAATGTTTTAGTGGATGACATCTTCATCTAATTCATCATATAGATTTATTATATATATTCCTTTGGTATAACAATGGTTAGGTCTTAGTGTTACCCAATTCTTACATACGATATAGGAACCTTATTCCTAGGGTCACCAATAATTTAATTTCTTTGTACTATATAATTCATGAGATCCTAACTGTTAGGGTAACTTATAGCCAATGATAAATATTATTAGAAGTTATCTATTTTAAATTAATAAAATAGTTAATATTTTAAGTGTTTTCAGAGGCTTTCTATTATAATATACATTACATCCATATTTAAATAATAATTATTACATAATAAGAAATCTTTTTTATCACATGTTTTATTCCTATACATTTGTATGGGTCTAATGGTTTAGTTTTATAATATATACTCCACCACCCAAATTAATCTATAAATATTTACACAACTCATATTTTTTTCATCTTATCATTATTTTGAAGCTAAAAATATTTATAGATTTTTAAATGAATCTCATCCATGATGTAAAAAAATCATGTAAAATCATAGAATTATATAAATATGGTAATTCCTATAAGATTATGCTAGTTGAAATAGGTGTACAATCAAAAAAAATTTAGATATGGAATAAGCTTCTAGGATAGTGAGTTTTCTATCTAAAACTCCATTGACCAAAGGAAAAATTACTCAAGAGATATTTTATCTCCATCATAATATTAATATCTAATAATTAAAAATGATTTTTTGTTGAGTCAATAAGGTTTTCTTTATGAATTTTCTGTTCCTTCTTGTTTTGAAAATCACAAACACCTTATACTTAAGTAAATATTATTTTTACCCCCATAAGGGAAATTTTCTTCTTTAAGGAAATTTACCCTAACCTAGATTTTCTTAAACATAGAAATATTATTCTTAAATTCAAAAACCGGATTCATACCCAAAATCCTGGAGCCATATAATGAAATGACTTGGAGCAATCTGTTTTTAGGATCTGAATTTTGGATGTGATTTGTAATGTAGTTATAATCTGAATTCTTGACTCTGAACTCTAAAAAAGTTTTACTCCGAACTCTCAAATAGTTCAACTCCGAACTCTGAAGAAGTCCGACTCTGAACTCTGAAGAAGTTCGACTCTGAACTCTGAAGAAGTTTGACTCCGAACTCTGAAGAAGTTCGACTCCAAAATCTGAAGAAGTTCGACTCCGAACTCTGAAGAAGTTTGACTCCGAACTCTGACAAATTTTGACTCTGAACTCTGAAGAATTTAGACTCCCATCTCTGAAGAAGTTCAACTACGAACTCTGAATAACTTTGACTCCGAACTCTTAAAGAGTTCGACTCCGAACTCTTAAGTAGTTCGACTCTAAACTCTGTAAGTTCCGAATCCGATCTCTGGTGAAACCAGACTCCAAATTTCTATAAAACAGAATCTGAATATTTCTTAACATAGACTCCGAACATAATTTTGGTTAGACTCCGAACTTTTGACTTGCTTACACTCTGAAATTTTGATTAGCTTTTACTTACATATGCAAAATTTCAAAACGATGTCGTACATTCAGTTATACATAGTTTTTTATAAAACGATGTTGTCTATTCTGTTTCTAATTAACTGTTCATTTAGTTACACGTGTACATATCCCTCCGAATTTCATGGAAAATATGACCGTTGGAAGAGGGAGGCAACCGTTGGAAATTTTCCTATAAATAGGAGATCTTTTTAAAGATCTCAATAACAAGTTGATCGATCTAGAAAACACACGCTGTTAAGGTGATTTCTAGAGAGAGAATATTTTCATGCCCTGTCCATACTGAACTGCATGTTCAGATTTCTTCATGCGACACCATATGTAGGTGATTACATTCGAGGAGTTCCGGGGATAGGAAGACAGAGGTGCTGACTACCTTGATGTTCGGGGGCTTCCTTGCTGAGGAAGACAGAGATTCCAACTACCTTGAAGTTGAGGGCTTCCGGGGATAGCAAGAAAGAGATTCTGTTCTTCGTATCGAGGGCTTATCCTTGTGTGGGTAAGACAGACTTTCTTGAAAGTATAAATCAAGAGACCTTTATACAAGGTTGTTGGATACCCTTCTTTTTGGGTTAAAAGAGTTATTTTTTGTAACTTGTAGTTTTACTACTTGTTTTCTTCCGCTACATATTTTATTGTAAGGAAAGGATAACCTTTTTGTATTTCCTTACACTTGTAATCTAATTAGTTTAAGATTCTATACGCTTTAAGGTAGAATCTTATATTGTAAACCATGGTTCCAATTCTCCAGTTTGTGATCAGAGGTGTTGTGAATTTTCATTGTTTAACTTTGATAAACCTAGATTTTCCTTGTCTAAGGAAAAAATAGTTATCCATAATCAACTTTGAAGGTTCCAAATGAATTTTTAAAGTATACAATTCACCCCCCTCTTGTATATTGAGAATCTACATTATTATTTAGATCCTGCAATTGGTATCAGAGCAAGGTTTCTAAAATACTCATACTCGTGTATATGTTTTTCATGCTCATTTATCATTCCGAACTTTATCATTCCAAACATTATCATTCTGAATTTTGTCATTCTGAACATTGTGGTTACAAAATTCTTCTACTAAATTGTTTGGCTGCCCAAGTTGTTTTAGTATGGCAGGAATCAATGTTGGTTCTATAGAAAATCTAAATCCTACAAGACCACCAATCTTTGATGGTAATGACTATGAATACTGGAGAGATCGAATGAAGACTTTTGTTATCAACACTGGAGTGGACAAGTTTGTTATGATTATTAGTGATTATGAAATTCTTGATAAGGAAGTTAGAACTTTCACTAACTAGGAAAAACAAGAGAATCAACTCAATTATAAGGTACGCAATACTTTACTATGTTCAATGACTAGAAATATATATATCCAAATTTCTTCTTCTGAAGCAGCTAATTGTATCTGGAAGAAGTTAGAAGTTACACACTTTGGCACTTCTAAAGTAATTGAAACTAGGAGAGCTATGCTTAGAGCTGAATACCATGGATTCAATTTTCCATATGGTGAACCAATCTGCAAAGTTCAACAGAGATTTATGGCTATAGTCAATAGCTTACAGTCTATGCGATAAAAAGGGTTAGATGATGAATCCCTTTAAATAAGGTAATTGATATTATGCCCAATGAATGGGAATCAAAGAGAACATCTATAGATGAGAACATGAAGGTCACTCAAATTTCACTTGACGAGCTGTTCGGAACTCTTCTCCAACATGAAAATAGAATGAAGAGAGATGATGACAACATCAAAAAGAAGAATGGGAATGTTACTATTTATTTTACAACTACATCAAATCATATAAAAGCTAAGACTCTTGGGAGAGTAACCAGATCCAAGACAAAGAAGGTGGTTTTTCAATCAGATTCTAGTGAAAGTGAAATCATAGAAAATGAGTTAGGAAATCTTGATCAAAGGATGAACAAGATAGCCGTCCAGAGAAATTTCCAATCCAAGTATAAGAAAAAGGAAAGGAAAGAAAGGAAATATGGAGAAGTTACTTGTTACGAATGCAACAGAGCTGGACATATTAGACCAGATTTCCCTCTACTCAAAAAGAAAGAAATGATAGAAAGGAATTCTGAAAGGAGCATGAATAAGTATTACAAAACCAAAGATAAGAAAGTTCTAAAAGCAAATGACACCTGGAGTGCATGTGGTGGTGACTCTTCAGATAAATCTTCTGGTTTTGAATCTTCAAGAAAGAATAATCTTGGTCTTATAGCCAGATTACCTATTGGCAATCGTTATTTTATGGGTAAGGTATGAAATGCTGAATCATTGACCAATGTATCTTTAAATCCTAATGATAGTAAGTATTATAACTCCTTAGATGAATAATCCTCTTCTGATGAAGAAAATACTTCACCTACCTATGAAGAAGTTTCTAGGTTTACTGAACTTCTTGAGATTGAAAACTATAAACTCAATAAGAAACATTATAAGGAAAACTCTAGGAATTATATTCTTACTAAAGAGATATCATATCTTTCTAATGATCTTGACAGGAATAATGATGATTTATAAGTATTTTGAAAAATCTTGAGGAAGTAATTTCTGAAAGGCAAAAACTTTATAAAGAGTTAGAAAAATTAATTTCAAAGAAAAGTGTTTTCGAGCCTACCTCTAATTCTAAATCTAATTATTTTGAAGATAAAAACATGGTTATCAAACTCAAGTCCGAAATCTTTTCCATAAATAAGTGTTTATAAAAATTTACCCATGGTAATGAAAATTTTGATAAAATGTATTCTCAAATACGACCTTTAGGAAACAAATCTGGATTTGGTTATACCCATGAAAAACCAATTTTAAGTAACAACTAATTTGTTCCTCAAAGTTCCCCATTTTGTACCAAGTGTCAATGTGGTGGTCACTGGGAAAAGAATTGTTATTTAAATAAAACCTAATCTTTAGGTTTTAATAAAGCCAATTTTTCTACGAAAATGTTGGTTCCTGAAATTTTGTTGTCTGGAAATTCCGGATCCAAGCAAGTTTGGATTCCTAAAGTCTAATTATTTTCTTATTTTCATGAAGATAGAGGAAGTACCAACAACTATACATGGTACATGGATAGTGGATGTTCCCGGCACATGACTGGTAACAAAATCTATTTTGAAAAGATTATTAATATTGAAGGAGATATCATTCTTTAGTTTATTGGAACACAAGATCAACTTGCTGATATTTTCACAAAATCGTTATCCTCCGATAGATTTGAATACATTAAACAAAATTTAGGAATGATAACTATAAGGTAATCATTCTTCATTAACTTCTTGTTGAACAATTTACAGTCATAAACTCTTCTATATAGGGGGAGTAAATTTGATTGTTAGCTTAACTAAATTTTTTTTAAAAAATTTCGGAACTGAACTTTCGGAATGGAAATTTCTGAAACTAAATTTTCTAGAATGGGAATTACCGGAACTAAAATTTGCATGACTGAAATTCTCGGAATGAGAACATACGGAATGGAATATTTGTACTGATAAGTTTCGGAATAGGGATTTTCAGACTGGGGTTTTTGTAACGAGGTTTCCGTACTGGAACTTTCGTAATGAAGTTTTTTTTCATCAAGAAGAATATTACCAATTACGAATAATATTTCTTTTTAATCTGTATGTTATGATTTTCCTACTTATAGTTTTTAATCAAATTTTGCTTACTGATATTTTCCTTGTTTTTTAAAAGTTTGGATTCTAGTTTTTCCTCAAATCTGGATGTTTTCTTTAAAAATCGCAACTGATCGGAGTCAAATTTTTCCTTGCGGGATTGTTATCAACTGTCAGATCAGATCAAAGCTTCTCCAACTGTTAGAGGGTTTTTGGAAGACCAACGGTCAACTTCGTTGCCTATATAAAGGGGACCCCGAGACTCATCCCACATTGGTTTTTCCATGCTTTTTCATCTCAAAGTTTTTCTTCTCTTCTTAAGGTCGGTTCCAAACATTGTGAAGCTGATCTGAATCTTACAGATTACTTCACTCCGAATGTTTGTTGAAGCAACTTCTCAAGATATGTCAACTGTGAAACCAATCTTGAAGTGGTTAGTTTTTAGGGAGAGATTAGGTCACCCAGATTTTTATAAGCATGATTCTCTTTTTCCAAAGAATATTAGGCTGAATGGATGAGAAGATGTCTGCATATAAATGTCTGATAAACAGGATCTGGTTTATACTGATTTGTTGATAGAGTTTTACGATTCTGTTTCCTTCTAGATGGAAGATGGCAGAGAGAGGTTTTATTTCAAGTCTTATGGGAAGACTTATAATCTTTCTTACACTAAGTCTGCGAGCCTAGTTGGTTTATCATATGATAGAGAAGATGAATTCTTCTCTCACAAACTTCCTGATGTGCAAGGGAGTTTAAATAAGGAGAAGGCACTGAAGTGTCTTGGGCTTAAGGATGATTCAACTATTAAGATTGCTCATCTCACTCCGAAAAATAGAATCCTTCAACTATGGGTGCAGGGTTTTCGCGTTTGAAGAAGAGGTGATAAAGAATATCTGAAGAAGAGTGATATCTATGTCTTAGATTTTTTGGTAAATCTAAGAATGATAAATCTGATAAGGCATGTCTTGGTTACGATCAAGAATACCAAAGAAGAAAATTTGAGAGCTCAGATTATCATGTTTCCTAACTTATTATCTAAGTTGATAGTTCGATGATTAGAATCCTTCAAGGTTTCCTACAAATCAAAGATCCAGAATTGCAACCTCATGCTAGTCAGTGATGATACACTTAAGAGGATGAAGATGGGATTTTCCAGTGAATCCGGATAATTTTACCACCTATCTGTGGAGGATTTTGAAGTAGATCAAAAAGAAACACAATATCCAGAACCATCAAAATAGCAATGGAAGAAGAGAAAGGCTAAGGAAGTGGTTGCTGATGAAGAAATTCCTCAGGCTAGCGAAACTCAATCTGCTCCCCCAAGCCGAAGAAGAAGAAAACATATACGGATGAAGTAGCAGCCAAGTGGAGGGAAGATAATGAAATGAGGAAGGAAGGGGATCCTCAATTCGGACTAGACCCTGCAGGGGCTAAAGACTTAAAGGAAAGAGCTTCTGAGGAGCTAGAGAGACTAGCGAAGGAAAATAAAATGATAAAGAAGATGTCTGAAGCTGAAGTGGTGCAATATTTGCTGAAAGATACAGAGTTGGATTCTGAAATGCTTCATGTTCTGGAATCTTTTGGTGCTGAACCTTCTTTACCAGAAACTCCATCTAAGAACTATGTAACTCTAGAAAATGACAAGGGTAAAGGAATAGTTGTAGAATCTTAGAAGGAAGTTACTGAAGCAGCAGAAGAAGAAGTTGAAGAAGAAGAAGATGAAGAAGAGGAGAGTGAAGATCTAGATACCTTGATCAAGAAAGTACAGGACTACAAAGATAAGGATGAATCCGAAAAGTTACTTACTCCAGGTAAGGGAGATGAGGAAGCTAGCACGAAACATCAAGAAGAAGAAAAATAAAACGTGCTATATGATGAAGAAGAATCCTATGAGAGGAATTTTCTTGAGAAAGGTCAAGAAAAATAGAAATCAGATGAAGAACAGATCGTTAATGTTTCAGAATCCGAGGATGTATCTCCTAATGTGGAACCCATTCCAAAATCTGATAAGGGGAAGAAATCTCTCATAGAGACACCTATAAAAGATCTCATCATGAGGAAAGAGGTTGGTGGTAACTCTAGAAGGAAGTTGGTGCCTCTTTAAAAAGAGAAATCTTGAAGAGAAATTTCTGATTCAGAATCATCATCTCACAGGCATGATTTAGCCATTCAGTCTTTGAGGAATTTGGTGGACACAATTCCAATTCTTCCAACAATAGATTCTAGATGCCAGATGCTGCAACAAACTATGAATCAGAAATCAGATTCTTTATCCATGGTCACAGATATGTTTGTGAAGTTGGAAGCTGAACAAAAAAGTTTTCTGATCGATTATGATGTACATAGAAATTCTTGCAGTAAGGTAACAAAGTGGTCTAAGAGAGATGAAGAAGACTTGACAGTGTATGATAATTTTTAGAATGACGTGAAAGAATCTTTTGACACAGCAGATAAAAAGGTTAAGAATCTTGAAGATGAGCTGATTATTGAGCAGAGTACCTGGAGTCAACAAGTGAAATAACAGAATTACAAGGCAAATTATCTTGCTAAAAATCTTATAAATGATATAAATCTCCGGATTGAGCTTGAAAAAAAATCCGTTCAGCAATATGGGTTGTTAAAGTTGCAGAAATAATCCTCGGAGACTGAGGCAGAGGCTTTAAAAACTCAAGAAGAAAAGGTAAAATCCTTGGAGAGGCAACGAGAGGAAGATCAAAGAGACTTGAAGAAACTCAAAGCCTTGTTAAATCAACTCATTCTGAAGGAAAAGGAAGACAAATTAACCCACTTCGATATTTTTTGCATTTGTCATTCCTTGTATAATTTTATCCCAAATATAATGAAATGGTTACCTGGTTGGTTGTATCTTTATATATACTAATGTTTCAGGTACCACAAATTGTTTTCCATTCCCTTCAATTTTTATGAAAATCACAAAGGGGGAGAAGGAAAAAGAACTACTCCTAAGGAGGAGAAAGGAAAATTGTCTAAGAGAAATATCCTTAAATAAAGGGGGAGTTTCCCACTATGAAGTTTCTCAGTCTAACAATAATGAAAACTCCACTCCAGAAACTCAGAATACAATCCTTAGAGTTTCAATTCCTAAGGGGGAGTTAGTTTTATTCACTTATATCCATGAAAAAAGGGAGATAAGTTTAAATTTTCAAATCCTAATGAAATTTTTTCCTTATATGCTTTTTCGAAATGATGTTTGTGCTTTCCAAAAAGGGGGAGATTGTTGAGACAATAAGGTTTTCCATATGAATTTCCCATTCCTTCTTATTTTGAAAATCACAAACACCTTATACTTAAGAAAATAATATTTTTACCCCCATAAGGAAAATTTACTTCTTTAAAGAAATTTACCCTAACCTAGATTTTCTTATACATAGAAATATTATTCTTAACTTTAAAAACCGGATTCATACCCAAAATCCCGGATCCATATAATTAAAATATTTGGAGCATTTTATTTTTAGGATCCGAATTCCGAATGTGATCTGTAATGTAGTTTTAATCCAAATCCTGGACTCTGTACTCTGAAGAAGTTGAACTGTGAACTCTCAAATAGTTCAACTCCGAACTCTGAAGAATTTCGACTCCAAACTCTGAAGATGTTCGACTCCGAACTCTGAAGAATTTCGACTCCAAACTCTGAAGAAGTTCGACTCCGAACTCTGAAGATGTTCGACTATGAACTCTGAAGAATTTCGACTCCGAAAAATGAAGAAGTTTGACTCTGAACTCTTAAGGAGTTCGACTCTGAACTCTTAAGTAGTTCGACTCCGAACTCTGCAAGTTCAGAATCCGATCTCTGGTCAAACCAGACTCCAAATTCCTATAAAAAAGAATCCAAATATTTCTTAACACAGACTCCTAACGTCATTTTGGATAGACTCCGAACTTTTGACTTACTTACACTGTGAAATATTTATTAGCTTTTACTTACATATGCTTCATTTCAAAATGATGTCGTACATTCAGTTATACATAGTTTGTTATAAAACGATGTCATCTATTCTGTTTCTAATTGTTCGTTTGTTGAGTTACACGTGTACAGGTCCCTCCAAATTTCATGGAAAATATGACCGTTGGAAGAGGGAGCCGACCGTTGAAAATTTGCCTATGAATAGGAGATATTTTGAAAGAGCTCAATAACAAGTTGATCGATCTATAAAACACACGCTGTTAAGGTGATTTCTAGAGAGAGAAGCTTTTCATGCCTTGTGCGTACTGAACTGGTCATTCAGATTTCTTCGTGTGACACTGGATGTTGGTGATTACATTTGAAGACTTCTGGGGATAGGAAGACAGAGGTGCCGAATACCTTGAAGTTCAAGGGCTTTCTTGCTGAGGAAGACAGAGGTTCTAACTACCTTGAAGTTGAGGGCTTGCTGGGATAACAACATAGAGATTCCGATATTCATATCGAGGGCTTATCCTGGTGTGGGTAAGATAGATTTGCTTGAAAGTATAAATCAAGAGACCTTTATCCAAAGTTCTTGGATACCCTTCTCTTTGGGTTAAAAGAGTTATTGTTTGTTACTTGTAGTTTTACTACTTGTTTGTTTCTGCTGCATATTATATTTTAAGGAAATGATAACCTTCTTGTATTTCCTTACACTTGTACTCTGATTATTTTAAGATTCTATACTCTTTACGGTAGAATCTAATATTGTAAACCTTGGTTCCAATTCTCCAGTTGGTGATAAGAGGTGTTGTGAATTTTCATAGTTTAACTTTGTTAAACCAAAATTTTTCTTTGTCTAAGGAAAACATAGTTATCCATAATCAACTTTAAAGGTTCCAAAGGAATTTTTAAAGTATACAATTCACCCCCCTCTTGTATATTTAGCATCTACACTGTTATTTCGATCTTACATTTTTAACCTCTAAATTGAATCTAATGAATCCATAATAAACCGAATTCATGGTTGATGAAAATAAAATTTTATTTTTCGGTATCGTGCTTGTAATGCATGGTATGATAATTTTGTATGAATAGATTTATCAAATATATTTAAGAAGAAATATTATTCACATCATATAAACTCTTTATATTCATAAATATTTAATGGGAATACATAAGTAAATAATATTTTAATTTATAAATAAGGTATTTTAATATGAAATTTTAATAATTAATTTTACAATAAATAAATTAAAATTAAAATTCGTAACCCTTATATATTATAAAACATTTATAAAACCTGATAATTTTATACATAAAATTAAAAAAAGATCATTTTATACATATATATTATTAATTATAGATAGTAAAATAATAGTTCATAAGGTAAAATTCAATCAAAGCCTATGATAAGTGTTATTAATGATGCTTACAGTGAATTAAATCATATTTAGTAATACGGCATAAATTTTTACTATGATTTAAAAATATAATCTTTGAATCATTGAAGACTAGTAGTAGAAAAAATAAAACCATATCATTTCTTATAAAATAGTTTAAAAATATTGGATGTAGTGGATTATAATCTACAATTCAACCAGTCATACTCTATGGATTTCTTGTACACTGAATTAGATATCACAATATCCCATACCGTAAACTCTAGTTGAAAGATCCAATTAATAATGTCTTGTTACATCATATCATACTTTATTATAATTCCTACTTCATATTAAAATAATCACATTATTTAAAAAAATACTAAGGCATGTGGATTTGAATCTGTTGGTGGCTCTGATACAATTGATGGGGTTTTCTGGAATGTCACATGATCAAAAAGTAAAAAAAAATCCAAAATATTTTGGAATATTTAAATATTTATATAAATAGAGAACATAATATAATGGCATGTTCCTCATATCCAAAAATATACATATTTTTGGTTCTTTACTAATACCACTTAGTGATAGATGACTTTCACTTTCCTATAAAGTAATACATCATTGACTATAATCCCCACTCATTACAAGGGGATCTATCGAACTCAAAAAGTGTTCAAGAATATTACCCCTGATGAAAATTGAAGAAAATGATATAACATAGATTAATATTGAAGAAAAATTATTTACACTATACACATTATAAGGGGATATAATCCTTATATAGGCTACCTCTACTTAATTACGGGAGTCATGTATCAGCTTCAAATACTTGAGTCTTGATAGGGGTAAACATATTGATTACCATTTGATTGTTATGATCATTGGAAATTTAAATTATCATATTGTATTTTCATTTCCATAGATGAGTCATCTCTATGGTTTATAATTGAAGTAAAATTGTTTGGTGATCTAAAAACAATCAATGAACCCAACATCACATATCATAATATATTAAGTTATCATACCAAATCATAGTGTCATCGCTTTTCCCTTTATGGTATCAGATACTAAAATATAAGGCACATGAATATCTAGAAATACGATATAGATTAATCATATAATATGACTCAACTATTTTAGTGTATATCCATTACTTTGTTCACACTAGTATTATACATATATATTATATTTTTATATAAAATACATACTTTTGTAAAATAATGTTTATTGTTTGGATATGGAATTACTTATTATAGAAAGTAATATGTGGAGCTTCAAAGATTTTAGGTATGAGGATTTGTAGTGATAGATATTAAAATATTTTATTCTCATGTCATGAAATTTAAATTAGTAAAGTTGTTAAAAAATATTAAGATTGGGAATTCCAAATGGGGGTCCATTGTGATGTCACATGGAAAGAGTCATAAAAGAACTCAGATGCCATATTTTGAAAACAGGAGTAATGTTATTTATTTGTAAAGTATTTTTTGGTATTTATATTATTTTTTTCTTATATTATTGTTTTATATGAGTTTATCATAGTGATTATATGATAATATGGTACAAAAACTAGTCAATGGATCATGGATAAGAACTTATTTAAGTTCTTAAGAATGAATAAAGATAAATTATATTTTTATAAAGGAGATTAATATTTTTTATGGAATTATAGCTATTATAATTTATATATAGATAATTATGGATAAAATTCATAGTATTGACTTATTTTCTAATAAAATATGAGAGTTTCAAGTAAGAATAGTTTCTAGAAAGCGAAAATTGTTACATTCATAATATAATATGGGAATGTTGGGACTTCTAATGCTACTAAATAAATATTCGTAATTAATAATTTCATAACAAAACATGAGTAAGTAACAAGACTTTAAAAAAACATAAAAAAATTTTATGATAAAAAATTGGTTTAGTAAGAAAATATTAGAAAAATTGGTGTAATAACCCCAACGTTAGTAAACCAGATCCGATATATAATTTATTAAATTGAAATATATACATAGATCTAATATTAAATGAATGATTAGTTTAGTAGTGTTAGAGAACCAAGTACATACATGATACCCCTTTTACAATTGGAATAAACTATAAACATAAAAAATTGTGGGTTCTATATCCATGAAATAATTCAAAATATTTTTCTTCATATCCTAGGGAATGGAAAAAAAATAAATTGTGATCTCGGATTCTCATTAAGAATCAGATACAGTAGAATCTATCATGAGTAACAAAATAATTATCAATATTGAATAGTAAATAACTAGAAATACATTCCATTTAGTAAAAATCTATATCACGAAATGAATAAAACAAAAATTTCAATGAAATAATATAGTGAATAATAATAATAAATGAATTATCAATGAAAAAAATTCATATTATTGTATGTCATGATCTCAGACATCATGATATCTCTATAATCATGATCGTGAGCTAAGAAAGTTTAAAATTATTTGTAGACATCGGTTTAATTTAGCGAAATTATTTATCTCATGAGACCTACTGATACATCAAGTTGATATATTATTCCAAAAACAACAAGTCACATCATTCCCAATGCCTTCCTTATATATCAAATGATTGATTAAGTTCATAAAAAATTGGACTAATCAACAAATATATATATATATATTATAGAATATTGATTATCAATAATTCTTTGGATAATCATGTAACATTCAAAGTGAAACACCATATATTTAAATTGAATATATATTTATAAATAATCATATCCATGATACCAATAATAATAATATTAATGATAAATGTAATTTCTAATTATCAAAACAAATTTAGTGTTTCAAGGTAATTTTAATGACCATAAAATTAATATGAGATAAAATATGACCTTTAATTCCTTGGAAATATAAGTTTTAAAATAATTTTATATATTTTAAAGAATGGAAGAGAAATATTAAATTAAGCTTTATCAAAATAATGTTCTTTTAAAAAACATTTAAAAGGTTTATAATAAGATAAATATCATAAAAAATTACCATGACATGGAATTTAATTAGCACCATATATGTTAAAAAAACAATCCTTTTGACTTTTGTAATGAAAATTTAGAATGGGCCCTTTTGGAAGAAAATTAAAAACGATCTATACATACCACATAAAATTTAAAGGATAACCTAAAATATCCTACATAAAATATTTTTTATAATTATTAGTAATTTATTAATTTATTTAAAGAAAATAGATAATGAAGACATATATTCCCGATCAAGAAGAAAAATAAGATAATCTTTAATTTTAAACATCTTCTTGAAAAAGTATTATGAATTGAGTAATTAATAATTATGGATAAATATATATTCCCAATAAATACCTCAGTTGGTCAGTATATACACAACGTAAAAGTAATAAGGTTTATTAAAAATTATTTCTTAATAGAATAGAAATTGAGACTAAATCACATACCTCATATCTCACTTCATACTTGTTTGAACCTCCTATATAATAAATATAATTTTTTTTACAAAAACATTATAGAACTATAAACATACATATAATACTATGAATTGTTTTCTTATAAACGTTTTTCACCTACATATTAACAACTCAATATTAAAATTACTATTTTGGGTGACAACTGCTTCGTTCTTCATGTATATTTTGGTTCGGTAGTTTTGGACCTTGTATATTGATCATTGTTACTTCATCCCCATAAATTTAATCAAGGTATGAATTTAATATATATTTATTATATAAAAATTTATATTCATCCAAAATGTATAGATAGAAAAATATATTACACTATTCATTTATACAGTAAGTCGCACATATGCATAAACGTTGTCTCCATTTTTTTAAAGGATGGAGAAAATAAAGATAAATAATAAATAAACTTTGCATAATAATTTTTATGTCATATTTATCATATATATTCATAAATTTATCCTAATTACCATCCATAATAAAATACAATGAAAAATGTATCACATCACATTGGGGAGGTGATATTCCACACGTACACACAAGCAACCTAATCGTAAAACAACAAATTGTAAGGTAATAAGGTCTATATGATATAATAATTATATAAGTATAATTTTATCATAAAAATAATATATATTCACTAAATACAACATTATATCGATCTATGAGTGTATGTGATGGAAAAAAATTACATAGCATCATGACGCGGTAGTCCACCATATACACGATCAACAATTTCATTTACTATTTGATGGAATAGATTGTGGATATAGGTTACTACACTAAAATTATAACATATAAATATATGAAATATAATTGTTTTATTATTTTATCATGTTTGAGGAAAACATTCTGGACATTTAAGATGAATAAAATCAAAAACATTTAGTTAAGAATGATACCTTTTCTTCAAACATCCTCTTTAGGTTTGCACCAAATTCATCCTAAGATGGTTTTAGGATATGGAAATACCTATAATATGTGGTGAAAAATGTAAATAATCTTTTTTTAGGTATTGGAAGAAAATATAGACTCCTTATGTATAAATGGGATATTTTAGGTGGTGTCCTTTTATACGTTTCGGAGGGGACCCGCTTGGAAATTTCCTAAAAGAATAAAAATTAAACGTCATTATTAAGAAAATGATTTCAAATTTATATTTAATTGAATTTTTTATATAATAAGGTCTAATTAATTCTATAAAATAGTTTTTAGACATGTTTACTCATAGAAATCACTGATATCTTTTGGTTTAAACCCTGATAAACTGGTTTAAACTTAACCTCGATAACAAATTAATACTATTTTTAATATTCATTATATCATAAATTTATGTTTGACATATTAAATAATATTAATTATTATGATTCAAAATATATAATAAATTTTATAAAATTTAATTCTTATAAGTGGTAAAATATAATTTAAAATTAATCCCACAATTTAAATAAAAAATGGTTTTCCAAAGTATTTGTTATATAAGTGTAAAAAGATTTTATATAAATAATACACATAAATTGATTCTAATTACCAAAATGGAATAAATAATAATATTATTTAAATAATTTTAAATTTTAAAAAATACACAAAAATTCAACTCTTAAAATTCTTGAAATAAGAAGAGATTATTCAATAAAAGCAATATTTCTCACTATTTATTAAAAAAATTAAACATTTAAGAAAAATCCTAAAAAATACCTAAGAAAACTCTGATATGTTTATATTGATAATGAGTTTCATTTTATCAAAATTAATGTTTTTAAAATTTTATAAAAATAATTATATAATTTTTCATTAGAAGTAATAAAAATCATTTTTAAAGAAAACTTTTTTTATGATTTGAATATATTTTAATAAATTTGATTGTATATTTCTTAAGAATTAGTAAATAAATTTTTATTCAATATGAAATTAATATATATTTCATTATTTTTATTGTAACATCCCAGGTAAATGAAGAATATGATATTTTTCAAATTTTTTTAATATTTGAGAATTAAATATTAATTTCCATTTAAAAAGGGGTGTTATGTTCGATAACGTACTTGATACGCAACAAAAAATTTCTTTTGAATCTTACATTGCACACTAATAATATAAAATTATTATTTTAAATGGTAGTTAACTCCTAGCCGTTGAATTGGCGGGAATTAATGAAACTAACTACAATAAAATTATACATGTTTGTTAAATGTATTTAAATTTACCCAATAAATGCTAGAGGCTTAAAATGTGAATGATTCCAATTTTAAGCATAATTTATTTTAAAAGGCCGATTTACCGCCTTTTAATGGAGAACCCTATTTAAATATAGTTTTTCTCACTTTAATACATTCTAATTGACCAAATAAAATCCTTTATTATAATGGGGACATCAAATTTTACTTTGGGTAATTTTTTGGTATTTTTCTAATAAAGTTCATTTTTAATGAATGGTGAAAATATTGTATTTTAATTCAAAAGTGCCTTTTAATATAATATATTTATATGGTTAGATTATCTTCTGAATTGGTTTTAAAGTGAAATTAAAATATATTTTTACCATTTAATTCAATGTTGGTCATTGGAAGTAATTTCACTTTGAAATTGGCCATAAACAAGTATCAATCCTTTGATGGTTATTGTTTCTTAAAAACACGCTATTTGTTTTAACAATGGGAATTAATTTTAAAATTAATTAATGCCACTACTATGTTTTTAATTTGGCAAAAAATACATCAATTTTGAATTCAGAATATCAAATAGAAAAACTTCAATTTTTCATGAATAGTGAAACCATTTAGTGGTAGTTAAAAAATTGACTTTTTCATTTAAATGAAAATTTACCACATATGTGAATTGAATTTGAAAAATCTGACATACATGGTTGTTATCAAGAATTAAAAAGTGGTTCATTAAGATAAAAATAATTTTTGTTGAATAGTAACTTTTGACTTTTATTTACCGCTGTTAAAGGTAAATAGGGTGATTCAAGGTAAAAAGAATATTATAATAATTGAAAATTACATTAAAAGTTGTCCAAAAATTATTGGTTGAGTCATTAACGATTATGGCCATCTTTGGGTCGATTTTGGGACCCCATTGTGCCACTTGGGAGTGAAAAGGACAATTTAGATTAATCAATTTAATGTGAAGACAAAATTGACAATAACAAAAATCTTTAAGTAATTAATTTTTATATGGTGTTATAAAAGTTGAATTTTCGACTATAAATATTCTTTGGAAAGATAAAATAATTTCCAATATCATTTTATTTTTTTTAATAATTTTCTAGAAATCAAATAAATTAAAATATTTATGGCACAATATTGATGAAGTATTTACCTCATTAATAAATGATTTAAATAAATTAGATTATAATGATAAAATTATTATCCAAAATGTGTCCAATTCTAATTGGATGATTTTATTTCGAATCTGAGTCATCTTATCTTTGACCTTAATGATTTTTGGACCAATAAAAACCAAATAGCATTATATTATAAAATAACAGTTTCACACTTTCCTAAAGTGCCCCACCTCTCCCTTATAAAAGGTGACCACTTCTAACCAATCCTTCACACATCTCATGACATTTGAATCATCCAAAAACTGACCAATTACACTCCCTAAATTCCTATCCTCCTCCTAAAAGCCATACCTTAGGCAGAAGGCCCTTCAAGAAGTTTTTTTGGTTCAAACCAATGAAAGTTACCCAAATTAAAGGTAACTGTTTCTCTTAAATTGTTTTCTTTTATTTTACTTCTTCAAAACCTATACACTTTTTATTTCCTTTCTTTTGTGACAACAATGGTATCAAAAATATACTAGGAAGTTGTCATGAGAAATATTCAATCTATATTTACACACAACTCCATCTAATGGATGAAGAACATAATGTTTCTGTGGATTGAAAACTAACGCCTCATGAAACGATGATTGTTCAATTACATCTTACCACCTCCCATGGTGGCCATTATGATGGAACTGTATTTATATATGATATATATTATGTTTATTATTTCATTATTATTTTTTAATTCCCAATTATATCAAGCCTTTATGGTTTCCAAAGTGCATATATACGATAATCTCATTTGAGGAAGTGTGAACTACCACCCCCTCAAAGTGATGTGATTCGTTAATTCCTTTTGTGGGATGTATAAAGGATAGAGTTAATGACATTATATATGATATTATAATGGAATTATAATATACCTATGTATCATTTTGTTATAATTTCATTAAAATAATAAATATAAATGAAAGTAGAGTTCATGCGTACGTACGGCTTACCATCTCCATGAACGGTGCATTTCATTTCTTACCTCCAAATGTTATGTACTATTATAAATACATGTATATGCTGAATATATTTGATATATATTATATTTAAATCATGAATATCAATCTGGATATAATGGACTATTGACCACATGGACAACCTGTAAATATAAGGTGTTCATTTTTGACTCAAGTACCAAATATCAACAAAATGAACGTTATTAACTTAATTGATTACATAATGTTTATAACATGGTAATAAGTTATATAAAAGGAATAATAAACTTGAAAAAGGTTCTTAATCAAGTATAAATGAACTTTAGTTTTTTATTCACGAGATTGAAGAACGATCGAGTCAAGTCGGACGTGAGGTAAGGGACTTCATCTCAATCTCCTTTAATTGAGGCATATTTTGTTTTAATAAACGACTTGCTTTTATACGCTGTGTAAACACCCTTGAATTTTCAAAAGAAATCTTTTTCTACAAAGTGTTTTACTAAACGACAAAAATTATGTTTCTTTTTAACGTAAGTAGTGACAACGACCTTTTCTACTGCCGCGAGTATTATTTGATCTTTGGCTTCCTCAACAAGCTGTAGTGTTTTTAAAAGAAAATAAATACCTTATACTCATTTATGTATTTTTGTATTGAAAATGGTTTTGATAATGGATTTCTTATGTCAATATATTTAAGTGATATATTGTGATTGAAATGTAGAAATGTTGTCTTTCCTTTATATTTGATGTATGTGTTATGATTTTAAATTGGTACTTGGACATTTTACAAGTAGTTAAGTGATAAACCAAATGATGGGTGGTGTCGTGAATACCAGGACGAGTGGTTATGTTATAACCTCCAATGCATTTGGTATGGAAGTCAGTCGTATGGATATTCCATTTAGTGATATGTGTGGAAGTCGACCGTATGGTTATTCCATTTAAGTATTTTTATCTCCCAAGTTACATTTATATGTTATTTGTTTTTTATATGGGTTTATGGTAATATTTTGGTTACAAAAGGGTACGTAATGATCTTTTATTTAGTGAAGAGTATTTACTACTTCATAAAGGTTAAAAGTATTACTTATGTTAATGTATTGATGGTTTACTTATTATTTTGAAAAACTAACTATTTTATATCTTTGTGTATTCCTTACTGATATTTTTATGCTCATCCCATGTTTTGAAATGTTTTTCACATTACATAATGTGGAATAGAGTCAAGGATGGGATCAAAGAAAAGTCATGCCGTCTAAAACATGGATCTAGGCATGACTCTGTTTTTCAAGAGTTCATGTTTTGTTAAAAAATGGAAACTAAGTAGAACTGGATACTTCGTAATATTTTGAAATGTAATAGTTATGGCCTAAGTCTCTAAAACTCTAAACCTGAAATGATCCTCAATGTAAATTATTCATTTAATTCAATATTATGTAAGGTTTAAGGCCGTGTCCTTATATTTGGTATCAAAGGTCGGTTTAGATAACATTAGGAGTTAGGGTATTGTAAAATTAATATCTATAAAGTAATTTCTGTTAATATTGATATCATATAGCATTTACTGATTACCATGTTGCTTCGCCAAATATATTTCTTTGCTCATAATGGTTTTCCGTAGAGGAAATATGGATTCTATGTTGGGACGACATCAGGAGGAAGACAACCTTCCAAATCCCCAACCTGAGATGGTTTGAATTGGAACTGAATAGTTTGTTGCCGTGATGGAACAATTGACTCAAGCTATAAATGGTGGTGGTATCCATGTACGAGATCATCCAAATCATCCACAGAGAAACATGTCAGTAGTGAAGCATTTCATGAGGCAACATCCCCCATCATTCATAGGATCATCTGACTCTTTGCTGGCTGATGGATGGATTAAAGCACTGAAGAATATTTTTGATGTCATGGGTCATTCAGAACATCAAAAGGACAGTCTTGTAGTTTACTATTTTTAAGGTGACGCTGATCAATGGTGGTCGATGGTGAACAATATCAGGGATAGTGAGGAGATTGATGGTCCTCATTGGGATGAATTAAAAGGTATGTTTCTTGAGAAATATTTTCCAAAGGTGGTTCATCTTAGGAAGGAAAAACTATTCCCAGAATTGAGGTAGGAGGATGACTCAATGGCTGCTTATGAAGAAAAATTCACTCGACTAGCAAGGTATGCTCCAAATTTAATTCAAGATCTTCATAGTAAAATCAACCATTTTTACTCAGGATTATTGTCAATGTATCGAAGGGCTTTAGCTTCTCATGAGTTCAAAAGTTTTGAAATCATTTTTTGTTGTACGGAGAAGATGGAAATGGATTTTTCTAATGATCAGGTATTCTTTGACAAACAATAGAATAAGAGGTCAAGGTGGCAGGCGAAAGGGAAGAACACTTCAAAAAAGTCTGATGGTAAGATACTTAATTTTATAGTTTGTGAAAATTATAGTAAAAATCATGATGAGAAATATATTTTGAATTCTGGTAAGTGCTACTGATGTTGTAAAATGGGACATAAGGCTCGTAATTGCAATAAAAATGATCAGGGTAATGGTAAGACAAAATCTTATTTACAGTCAGTAAAATGTTTTAAGTGCAATGAAATGGGTCATTATGAAAATGAGTGTCCAAAAAAGAACTCAACCAAAAAAAAGCAACCAAACTACAAGCAGAAAGGAGTGGTAAAATCCTTCAAAACCACTTCAGCAGATGTTCGGCCATAAAATGAAGTAGTATCAGGTACACTGTTTGTTTGTTCAGATTATGCCAACGTGTCATTTGATTCATGGTCTACACATTTTTTCATTTCTGAGAAGTTTTCTTGTAAATTGGGAATTCAATATCATGATATGAATACTGAACTTATTATAAAAACACTTGGAGGAAATTTTGAGACAAAAAGAAAACATAAGAACATTCTTGTCCTTGTGTGCGGAAAGAATCTACCTGCAAACCTTATTGTTTTTCCTCTAGTAGAGTTTGATGTTATTTTGGGCATGGATTGACTTTCTGTTTATCTTGTTAAGATTGATTTCAAGCTAAAGAGGTTTCATTTCAGAATGATTTTTAGTTTGTATAGAAGAATGAACCCTTTATTTTGATAACATTTCAGGAAGTTGAAAAGCTCGTTAAATATGGAAATGAATGTTACATAACTCATATTGTTGAAAACAAAGGAACTGTTCATATTAATGATGTGCCATTGGTAAATGAGTACCTTGATGTTTATCCTGATGCATTTCCTGGTATTATACCTTATCGGGAAGTTGAATTTACTATTGACTTCGTTCATGACGCTATGCCAATTTCAAAACCCCCTTATCGAATGGCTTAGATTGAACTTTTAGAGTTAAAGAAGAAATTTCATGAGTTATTAGATAAAGGTTTCATTCGTCCAAGCACATCACCATGGGGTGCTCCTCTCTTTTTTGTTAAAATGAAAGATGGTTCAATGATACTTTGCATTGATTTTAGAGCATTGAATAACATCACTGCTAAGAATAAGTATCCTTTGCCTTATATTGATGATTTGTTTGATCAGCTCCAGGGAGCTCAGTATTTTTTGAAGATTGACATGAGGTTGGGGTAATATCAGTTGAAAGTAAAGGAAGAATTGGTTCCAAAGACCATGTTTCATACTAGATATTGCCATTATGAATCTGTAGTTATGCCTTTTGGGTTTACCAATGCTCCTTCTGTATTCATGGATCTTATGAATAGAATTTACATGAGTTCATAGATAAGTTTGTGGTTGTGTTAATTGATGGTATTTTGGTTTATTCCAAAAGTAAAGAGGAACATGAAAGTCATTTAAGGGTAGTCTAGAAAACCCTAAAAGAAAAGAAAATTTATGGAAAATTCAGAAAGTGTGAGTTTTGGTTACAACAAATTTCATTCCATGGTCACATTGTTTCAAAAAATGGTATAGCCGTTGATCCTTCTAAAACAAAAGTTGTTGAAGAATATCCAAGACCCACAAATATAACCAAGATTCATAGTTTTCATGGTTTGGAAGGTTATTAATGACGGTTTGTAGAAAAGATTTCACTGTTATCTAGTAGAAAGACTATGTTAACTCGAAAAGGTGTTAAGTTCATATGGACAAAAGAATGTGATGATTGTTTTCAAGAATTGAAAATAAGATTGGTTAATGCTCTAGTTTTGGCACTGCCTTCCAGAAATGGTGATTTTTTTATCAATAGTGATGCTTCATTGAACAAACTGGGTTTTGTCCTAATGTAAAATGATCAGGTAATATCTTTTGCTTCACGTTAGTTGAAACCACATGATTTAAATTACCCTAAAATGATTTCGAATTAACATTTTTAGTTTTTTCTTTAAAAATATGGGGGAATCATTTATATGGAGTGAAGTGTGAAATATATACTAATCACAAAAGTTTGAAGTATAAATTCACTCAAAATTAATTGAACATGAGAAAGAGGATATGGTTGCAATTAATCAAGGATTATGATTGCATGATCCTTTATTATCTGGGAAAAGCAAATAATGTGGTCGATGCTTTGAGTAAAAAAAATAATGTCTCATTAGCCATGCTACGTTTTGAACAAGATCCATTGTTTTTTGATTTGATGAACTCAGGCATAGAAGTTGTTGGTGCTGGAAATTCTTTTGTTTTGTTTCAGGTGTCAGTGAGATCATCTCTATCAGAACCAATAATGAAATCACAGAAGGAAGATAGTGAGTAGCAGAAAAAGGTAAATTTTGTTCAGATGGGCAAGTTGCATGAATTTAAAATTAATAATGATTGGGTTTTGAGATTTGGGGAGAGATAATGTGTACCTTGTGATTCACAGTTGAAGAATGAGTTGTTATGTGAGGTTCATAGTTCTTTGTTTTTAGTACATCATGGTAGTACTCAAATTTATAGAGATATTCAAGAGTATTACTAGTGGGATGGAATGAAAATAGATATTTCTGATTTTACTGTGAAGTGTTTGACTTGTTAGTAAGTTAAATCAGAGTGAAAGTTACAGAAAGGAATGCTTCAGACTCTCCCTGTGGAAGAGTGGAAATGGGGAAATATATCCATGGACTTCGTTGTGGGATTACCAAAGACATATCGAGGTAATAATGTAATCTCAGTTATAGTTGATCGATTGACTAAATCTGCTCATTTCATTCCTATTAGAGATACTTTGTATCTAGATCAACTTGCTAGGTTGTATGTTAAAGAGATAGTCATGTTTCAGGGAGTTACCCTCTCCATTATATCTGATTTTGATCCCAGGTTCACTTCTAACTTTTGGAAAGGCCTTCAAGAGTCATTGGGTACTGAATTAAAATTTTGTACAGCTTTTCATCCTCACTCAGATGGGCAGTAATAATGAAAAGTTCAGACCTTGGAGGATATTATCAGTGATTTCTTGATAGATTATCAGGGAATTTGGGACCAAGATCTTTCTTTGGTTGAATTTTCTTACAATAACAGTTTTCATTCTAGTACACAGATGGCTCCATTTGAGGCATTATATGGAAAGCGTTGTTGAACTCCATCTTTTTGGGATGAAGTATGTGAAAGGAAGCTGATGGGACCATAATTGGTAGAAGTGATGGCAGAGAAAGTTCAGTTGATTCAGAAGCACATAAGAACAGCTCAGAGAGGATAAAAAATCAATACAGATAACCAGAGGAAGGATCTTTCCTTTGAGGTAGGTGATCATGTCTTTCTCAATGATTCTCTATGGAAAAGTGTGATGCGTTTTGGTAAGAAGGGAAAGTTGAGTCCGATGTTCATTGGACCTTATGAAATTCTGGAGAAATTTGGATCAGTTTCATATAGAGTGTCTTTACCTCCATGTTTATCCCATGTACACAATGTTTTTCATGTTTCTATGTTGAGAAAATATATGCCAGATTGATCTCAAGTTTTGAACCTAGAGGTAGTTCAGTTGGAAAAGAATCTCTATTATGAAGAACAACCAGTCCAGATTCTTGACCATATAGGGAAAGTTTTGCAGAATAAGGTACTTCACCAGGTAAAGGTTTTGTGTAAAACCCATATGGTTGAAGAGGCACCATGGGAATCTGAAAATGCAATGAGGGATAAATTCCCCCATTTATTTGATAAGTCAATAAAATTGCGAGGACGCAATTTCCAAAAGGGGGGAAGGATGTAACATCCCAGGTAAATAAAGAATAAGATTTTTTCATATTTATTAATATTTTTGAATTAAATATTAATTTTACTTTAAAAAGGGGTGCTATGTTCGATAGCATACTCGATACGCAACAACGGATTTCTTTGAAATCTTACGTTATAGACTAATAATATAATATTATTATTTTAAAAGATAGTTAACTCCTAGTCATTGCATTTGTGGGAATGAATAAAACTAACTACAATATGATTACACATGTTTGTTAAATGTATTTACTTTTATCCAATAAATTTTAGAGTCTTAAAATTTGAATGAATCCAATTTTAAGCATAGTTTACATTAAATGGCAGATTTACCGCCTATTAATGGAGAACCTCATTAAATATAGTTTTGGTCACTTTAATACAATATAATTGGACAAATAAAATCCTTGTTTATAATGGGGACATAAAATTTTACTTTGGGTAATGTTTTGGTATTTTTATGATAAAGTTCATTTTTAATGAATAGTGAAAAATATTGTATTTTAATTCAAAAGAGAATTTTAGTCTAATTTATTTATATGGTTAGATTATCTTTTTAATTGGTTTTAAAGTGAAAATAAAATATATTTTTACTATTTAATTCAATGTTGTTCATTTGAAGTAATTTCACTTTGAAATTGGACATAAACAAGTATCAATCATTTGATAGTTATTGTTTCTTAAAAACATACTATCTGTTTTAGCAACAAGAATTGACTTTATAATTAATTAATGCCAATTATATGTTTTTAATTTGAAAAAATATACATAAATTTTGAATTCCAAAGATCAAATATATCTTAGGATGAATTTTTGGTATTTTTCTGAAAAACATCAATTTTTGATGAATAGTAAAACCACTATGTAGTAGTTAAAAAAACCGACTTTTTCAATTAAATAATATTTTACCACTTCTGTGAATTGAATTTCGAAAATCCAACATACATGGTTGTTATTAAGAAGTAAAATGTGGTTCATTAAGATGGAAATAATTTTTGGTGAATAGTAACGTTTGACTTTTATTTACCGCGGTTAAAGGTTAATAGGGTAATTCAAGGTAAAAAGAATATTATAATAATTCCAAATTACCTTAACACTTTCCCAAACCATATTAGTTGAGTCATTAACGTCCATGGGAATCTTTGGGTCGACTTTGGGACCCCATTGAGCCACATGGGAGTGAAAATGACAATTTAGATTAATTAATTTAATGTGAAGACAAAATTGACATTAACAAAAATTGTATTGTAATTAATTTTTATCTGGTGTTATTTAAGTCCTATTTCAATCTATAAATATTCTTCTAAAAGATAAAATTATTTCCTACATCATGGTATTTTTTTTATAATTTTTTATACATCAAATAAATTAAAATATTTATGACACAATAATGATGGAGTATTTACCTCATTAATAAATGAATAAAATAAATTATATAATAATGATTAAATTATTATCCAAAACATGTCCATCTCTGATTGGATGATATTATTTCGAATATTAGTCATATTATCTTCGACAATAATGATTTTTGAACCATTAGAAACCGAATATCATAATATTATAAAATAATAGTTTCACATTTTCCTAAAGAGCCCCTCCTCTCCTTTATAAAAGGAGACCACTTATAACCAATTATTCACACCCCTCAAGACATTTGGCTCGTCCAAAATCTACCCAATTACACTCCCCACATCCCTATCCTCCTCTTAGAAGCCTTAACTTAGGTATAAGGCCCTTAAAGAAGTCCTTTTGGTTCAAACCAAAGGAAGTTACCCAAATTAAAGGTAACGATTTCTCTTAAATTGTTTTTTTATTTTACTTCTTCAACGCCTATAATATTTTTATTTCCTTTCTTTTGTAACCATAAAAATATACTAAATATACTAGTATGTTGTTATGAGAAAGATTCTAATGACACTTACACACAAATCCATCTAATGGATGAAGAATATACTGTTTCTGTGAATGGAAAACTAACGCCTCAAGAAACGATGATTGTTCAATTACATATTACCTCCTATCATGGTGGCCATTATGATGGATCTGTATTTATATATGATATATATTATGTTTATGATTTCATTATGCTTATGTACTTACCAATTATATTAATACTTTATGGTTTCCAAAGTAGGTAAATACGATAATCTCATTTGAGGAAGTGCAGACTATCGCCCCCTCAAAGTGATGTGATTCGTTAATGCCTTATATGGGATGTATAAAGGATAGAGATAATGATATTATATATGATATTATACTGGAATTATAATATACCTATATATCATTATTTTTTATTTCCATTAAAATAAGAAATAGAAATTAAAGTATCATTCATGCGTATGTACGGCTTACCGTCTCCATGAATGATGAATTTCATTTCTTACCTCCAAATGTTATGTACTATTATAAATACATGTATACACTGAATATATATGATACATATTATATTTAAGTCATGAATATCAATCTGGATATAAGGAACTATTGACCACATGGACAACCTGTAAATATAAGGTGTTCATTTTTGACTCAAGTATCAAATATCGACAAAATGAACATTAATAACTTAAATGATTACATAATGTTCATAACATGGTAATAAGTAAAATAAAAAGAATAATAAAATTGAAAAGGTTCTTAAGCATGTAGAAATTAACTCTATTTTATTATTCAGGAGATTAAAGAACGATCGAGTCACGTTGGATGTGAGGTAAGGGACTTTGCCTCAATGTCCTTTCATTGAGGCAAATTTTGATTTAATACACGAATTTCTTGTATACATTGTATAAACACCCTTTACATTTCAAAAATAATCTTTTTCTACAAATAGTTTTACTAAACGACAAAAAGTATGTTTCTTTTTAATGTAAGTGGTGACAATGACCTTTTCCACCGCCGCGAGTATTATTGGATCTTTGGCTTCCTAAACAAGTCGTAGTGTTTTTAAACGAAAATAAATACCTTATACTCTTTTTTGTATTTTGGTATTGAAAATGTTTTTGACAATGGATTTGTTATGTGAATATATTTAAGTGATATATTGTGATTGAAATGTCGAAATATTTTCTTTCCTTTATATTTGTTGTATGTGTTATGATTTTATATTGGTACTTGGACATTTGATGGGTGGTTACGTGATTACCCAAATGACGGGTGGTTCCGTGAATACCAGGACAGGTGGTTATGTTATAACCTCCAATGCATTGGGTATGGAAGTTGGCCGTATGACTATTCCATTTAGTGATATGTGTCGAAGTTGACCGTATGGTTATTCCATTTAAGTATCTTTATGTCCCAAGTAACCGTTATATGTTATGTGTTCTTTATATGGGTTTTATGGTAATATTTTGGTTACAAAAGGGTAAGTAATGATCTTTTATTCAGTGAAGAGTATTTAATACTTCATACAGGTGAAAAGCATTACTTATGTTAAAGTATTCATGGTTTACTTATTGTTTTGGAAAACTAACTTTTTTATTTCTTTGTGTATCAATTACTGATCTTTTTATGCTCATCCAAATTTTTGAAATGTTTTTCAGATGACATAAAGTGGAATAGGGTCAAGGATGGGATCAAGGAAAAGTCATGTTGTCTATAACAGAGAACTAGACATGACTATTTTTTTCTAGAGTTCATGTTTTTTCTAAAAATGGAAACTGAGTAGAAGTGTCTACTTTGTAATATTTTTAAATGTAATAGTTATGGCCTAACTCTCTAAAACTATAAACTTGAAAATATCCTCAACTTTAATTATTCATTTAATTCAATATTAATTAAGGTTTAAGGCCAGGTCCTTATATTTATATTATTATTTATACCATCCAATTCAAAGGCAAGGATATAATGATTATATTTAAATAACAATATATTGTTTTATATTGATGTTGGTTATTGTATATGCAATCAAACATAATGTTATTTTTTGAAAATAGGGATATAACATTATTCCCTCCTAAAAAATCAATCCTTTGAATATTCATGAATATTAACTTTAAAAAAAATAAGGGTTGTTCTTCTTCATAATATCCTCAGGTTCCCACATTGCTTTCTCTCTTTTAGGATTTCACCAATGTACCAATACATGTCGAGACATCTAAATACTGAATATTTTCCCTCTCATGTCAAGAATCTAGATAACCACTTTACAATAAGATGTATCAGGATAATGTTCTATTTTTATAGAGGTGAGTACATGATTTGGGTCTGGAATATACTTCTTAAACAATGGGATAGGGAACAGATCATGTACTTTTATGAGGCTTAGTATAATTTCCAATCGGTAATCCACCGCCCCAATTATATATAGAATTTAAAAAGGTATTGTATACCTAGGGATTATTTTTTACATATTAATAAATATTATAACAACCTTCCCTGTAGAATCATTTCAGAAAATTTGATCTCCCCCTAAAAACTCTAAACCATTCCTTTGGTTATTTTCATGAATCTTTTTAAGCATTGGGAAACATTAATATTAGTTTGAATAGCCTTTTACTTTTTCATTGTATTTTTAAAAATATTTATACTCATAAATTTCCATTCACTAACTTCATCCTGTCATGTTGGAGTCTAACATATCTTAACATGGAATGCTTTATATGGTTCAATTTACAGACTTGAATGTATGATATAGTTATATGAAATTTCTAAAAAAGTTAGAAACTAATACCACATACATTAAATGTCATAAGAGCATGAAACCAACATGTCTTCTAATTTAGGAACGATACATTTGTTATATTCATAAATTTTTGGGAATTTATAAAGTTCTCAAATTAATCTTAGTATCAATATCATTCTAAATACTTTTCATGAATTTCATTGTAAATTTTGGATCCCGATAAAACACAATTAAAAGGTGTTCTCCATGAAACCATAAATCAAAAATTATATAAATCCTTGTGGATCAATTAAGAGTTAACAAATCTCTTATATCATTGAAATTTGTACATTTGGTAAGGATATAAAAAAAACCAATATTGAATAATTCCTTATGGGATTATTTTTTAGTATAGTGAAACAAATTCATATTAATTTTAACCCCAACCCACGTAGGAATTAGATGAGGATGTATGTCTCCTCTGGGATTTTTTAACTCAACCTTCACTTGTTGAAGAAAACATCTAAGAAGACAATACCTAATTAACAACATTATATTTTTGCACAAAAATAGTTCCATCAAATATCTATACATCTTGGTGATACCATGGACTATTGAAAACTTCAATCTTTGAGAATCATCTAATAATTCCCTGTGTAACTCAGGTTTTGATTAAACACAAAACATCTTTCCATATTTTATAATTCAGACTTCATATATGATGTTTTCCTATTTCTCATCATCAGTATATTTAATATTGATTTGAATATTATAATTATTAGGATGATAACATTTTATATTTTCCAATAAAGATGGATTATAAATATTTTAAAAACTTAATGAAGTTTTCACATCATTAATAATTCCGATATAAATATTTACTAAAACCTAAACATAGGATCTCTCAGAATCCCCATTTTGGATAAGACTCCATGATATTTCTTTTACAGTTCATCCCCTGCCTTATTTTCCTTCCCTGGTGGGCAGTTTATTGAGAAGTCATAGTCCCTGAGAATCTCAAGCCATTACCTTTGCCTCATATTGAGCTCTTTCAATGAAAATTTGTATTTTAACACTTGTAGTCTATAAATATCTCACATATTTCTCTATATAGATATTTTATCCATATCATTAATGAAAATAATATAGCTTCAAACTCAAGGTCCTTGGTTGGATACTTATATTCTTTAGTCTTTAACTATAATGATTCATATCAAATGACTTTATGATTCTACATAAGGAGACTAGAAATTCTTTTCTTTGAAGCATCACTATATTCCGAAAGTATATAATTTCATGATTGTATAATCAAAATCATATCACTAACCAATAATTTATTCAATTATTTAAATCACACATCACATTTTATTTTATATATGATCTTAGGAACATTAACTGTAAGATTGGTTAATGGGTTATCCAATCGGGAAAATATTTAATCAAATAACTAATAACATCTTTTCAAACCAATGAAACTAAATACCTTTATTATATTTTTTGATGTAGGAAACTCTATGACATATTTTTTGGAAGGATCAAAAGTGATACCATATTTGGGGATAATGTGGCCAAGAAATGATAATTTATGAATCCAGATTTCATACATTATTAATTTACCATTTTATCTTTTTTTTCAAGTGTCTCAACAAAGATTCTAAATTTATTCGTGTGATCCTCATATATTTTATATCACACCATGATGTAATCAATGAATACCATAACCAACTTATCGTGATATTTCTTAAATACTATATTCATTAAATTCATAATAATATACAGTGCATTATCCAATCCAATTGGTGTTATTGTAAAATAATAATGTCCAATCCTCATTCCAAATGTTTTCTCTATAATATCTTCCATATTTACCCATAATTGATGATACCCAAAACAATGGTCAGTATTTGAATAATATGGATATCTCTGATGTTGATCAAATAATTCATTAATGTGAGGCAGATTATACTTGTTATTTAATTTAATACATATGATTTACACATAATAAATATAAGACCACATAGGTACATCATTCATCTTAATATAAATAATAAGGGTTCCCCAAGGTAAAACACTAGGGAATATAAAAAAACTACCAAAAACACATTCATTTGTTTCTATAACCCCACTAATTCCATAGTGTCCATTCTATAGATAATATTTGATATAGGTTATTCATTATGGATTAAATCAATGGAAAACTCAAAATTATGAATTATTGGACAATAGGTAATTCCATAAGAAATACATCAATATATTATTTTAATATATGTATATTCCTTATTTGATAATTAAATTTTACTTCAATAGGCTCTTTCTACTCTTCTTCCCCAAGAATCTCATTTAGAAGATCTATTGGGGATGGTTCTGTATGTGACTCAGGTGATGATCTCTCCCAATTAAATATAATTAATTCCATATATTCTTTATGAATATTAATTTTATAATATTTGTAGTAAATTTTTTCTTATTATTTATATCTCTAGTCCATTAAAATTATATTATCAAAATAAACCATAGGTATGAAAATCTTTTCTATAAATAGTTCACATTTATGGGTAATAATTGGAACTACCTGAGACATCCTTATTACGATGAGATTTATGATAAGATTTTTGACAGATAACTCCCTTCTTATGGTGTGAGGGAAATATCTAATTTTCTTACAAAAAATGGAAGATAAATAAACATGTGAATATAAAAAATAAAATAGTCCATTCGCTCAATTTACGACTATTATAAAAGTACCTTATTCTACATAATTTGAAACATCACCCTTTATTTTAGTGATTTTATACACCTGGACTTATCCCAATAGCCTCTTCGGTGGTATGTTTTCTTGATACTTGTGGATTTTCTGTAAATAATTCCCCATTTCCATATATTTTATTCACAAGACATAATTGATAAATTTATTTCCCTTACTTTCAATATCTAGATGGCCCTTATCTTTACACTTGTAACAAACTCTGACACCCAACATGTATTTTATAAGATTTTTCTTTGTATACTATTTAAGTGATGGGTATTTATTCTTTCCCTTATTATTCTTTAATGATTTTAGGTTTTCATAGTTCTATGGTGGCATATTATTCTCTTATTTTCCCTTGATGATTTTGGATCTCTAAAAATCCTTATTTGTTTAAGGAAACATAATACTATTTCATCATATCATGAAATTATTTGAGAAAATACTTCCCTTCAAAGGTTTTTCTTATGATCTTCAATGAAAATTTTGATCTTACTATTTGTATTTTGTATATAATCTATATAATATATGGATCGTATTGTTATGGTTTCGTCATACTCTACAACACATTCTTCCTTCTTTTTTATTTAAGATGGGGAACAATCTCATCATTTCAGGTCATTTCTAAGGAGGGAAATATTAATAGAATAATATTAGTTTAAATGATGTCCACTCCAAAAATTCTATTTCTCCTTACTCACTAGTATTTAGGATCAAAGAACAATATTTATGATCATATACTCTATGATAATACACTACCCTCATTATTTTTCCCTTTCATTGTATCCCATGTTAAGAAATATCTTTTTATGATACATGATCCATTTCTCTAATTCCACTAGAATGTTATTTCTACTAAAATATAGAGGCTTATACCACATGAAATGGTCCAATATAGGTTTATAATAACATGGAAAATAATTTTTCTCTATTTTTGAATGGTTATTAGACATAACCTGGGTGATCTACCCTAATATGGCTATAATCTATATATCTCCAACACCAACTGCATTGTTTTACTCAGCACTGGGATCCCTATATTGACTGTGGGTGTTGATTATCTTAATTATAATTGGATCCATCACTAAATAATTTAACACAAAATTTAGATAATTTCAACATGATTATTAATTCAATAAAAAATCCTTCTAATGGGAAAATTTTACAAATTCTATAAGGGATTATCATAATTATCATGTTAGCTATGTTTATTTAAATGTTTCTTCCCAATATTTCTAATAAAGATCCTATTACAAATAATTTAAGAACCCCAACTCTTGTAACCCAAATAAAGTGTCTAATGAATTACATTGGCATAGATATAATGGATATAATCTCGAATGATAGATTAGTTTAGTAGTCATGGAGAACATGACACGTACATGATACACATTTTACATTAACAATTAAATATAAACATAAAAAATAGATTGTTTTATATCCTTGAACACATTGGTATAATGTATCATGATATCCTATGAGATAGAAAACAAATAAAGTGTAATATTATATGGTCATTATGGATCGTATATAGTAGAATGTATCATGAGTAAATAATTCATAATCAATATATTAAGATAAATATCAGGAAACACATGTCATTTAATTAATTAAATTTGGAAAAAATGAATCCATGGAAAATAGAAATGAAATAATATCTTGAATAATTTTAATTAATAAATTCTCAATGAAGGAAATGCATACAATTGGATGTTTTGATCACAAACATCAAGATATCTATATTAACAAGACTTTCATAAGAATAATTTAAAACTATGGGTAATGATCAATTTAATTTTTCTAATTTATTTGTCTCATTAGACTTATAGATGCATCAAGATTATATATAATTTCATGTCTCACCTTCCACTCCATGTCCAATTCATTCCTCATATAATTATTGATAGATTTATTTAATTAAAAATATTTTTTATCAATAAATTTCTGTATTTAGTAAAGAATAAATATTATCAATAATTACTTAATAAAACAAATAACATTTGATGAAATATACTCATATAGAAATGGTATAATATTTAGGAAATAATAATATTTATTATACAAATAATATGGATATTTAAGTGAAATTTAATTTCCAAAGGTCACATGAATTTTAATGTTTCAACATTAACTTAATGACCATACATTTTTTAAGACATCAAATATGACATTTAATTCATCATAAATATCAATTTCCGAATAAATTCATTTATTTTAAATAATTGAATATAAATATAAAAATTGAATTTCCAAGAAAAATGATTATAAAACCTTTCAAATTTTTAAAAGTAATCTATTTATCATAAAATAGTTACAGTTTTTGGGAAATATGTTAGTGTTGTATACATTAAAAAACACCCCTTTAGAATTTTTAAATAATGTTTAAAATTAACCCATTATGAAGAAGATATCCAAGATTCACATAATAGCATGTCAAAAATCATGGATAACATAAATTATTTTTTATAAATTATTTTGGTAAATAAAATCGATTTTATAAATCAATTTTGATAAATGGATATGGAAAAGAAATATAACCAATGAAGAGGAGAAATATGATTATATATTATTTTAAAAATTCTAATTGAAAATTTTAAATTGTTTGATTAAATAATCATAATGAAAAATTATATACTAATTATAAATACCTAAAGGGGAAATATATACACCATATAAAATTAGGCAAGTGGATATTACAAAATATATCTTAATAGAGTGGAAATTGATAACAAATTCCTTACCACAAGTCTAACTTCCCTTATAGATGTTTGAACCTCCTACATAATAAATAAATATATATTAAAAATATATTATGGAGCCATATTAATTAATATATCATCATATTTAATTTACTTATAACCTTTTATCAAAATTTTATTAACAATTTTTAAATAAAATCATTTTCCTTAGTGATTACTACATCATTCATTATGTATTTTTTGGTTTGGTAGTATCGGTCCTTGTAATTTTGTCATGGTTCTATCATCTCAATAATTTAAATAGTGATATAAAAATATAATATATTAATTCTACACTTTTTATATCCATCTAAAAAAATAGAGACTGAAAATTTAACCACACCTTTTATAGAGACGATAAGTCGTAAGTACGCATGAACATTATTTCCATGTTTTCGATGGATTGAATGACTGAAAGGTAAATAATAAATAAATATTGAAAATATATTTCTCAAATATAATATATATATTCATTAGATCTATCCTTATTAACATCCATTAAAAATTAAAATCAAAGTGGATTTAATTGCTTTTTTGAGGTGGTAGTCCTAACCTATGCTCGAGCAACATTATCAATTTCCAATGGATTGGAATATAATAATATAGATGTGATAGTATAATTATAAGAATATTAAATTTTAATAAATATAATGTAATTATGTATATAATAAATCGATAAATATATTCATCCGAGAGAGGCGGTGTTGGAAAATTAATTAAATTGGTTCATGATGTGGTAGTTTTTCAGGCACACAATCAACCGTTTCATTTCCCATTTAATGGAGTAACGGATGGATAAAATTTATTCCATTAAAATGATAAGATTTATTTTTATAAATGTTACTATTTTTATTATTTAACAATGGTTGCCTTATATTTTAATTGTTTTTAAGAATAATTAAAACAAAAAACACGTAGTTAAGAATGACACCTGTTATTCATACAACCTATTTAAAATTGCACCAAAATATGTCCTATGATAGTTTTATAATAAAAACATCACCTATATGACATGTTGTAGTGTTATAAATAAGGTATTTGGGGAGGAATTTTTCAAACCAAAAATTCTCATGATGTGTGTAGAGGAGAAGAGAGGAGGTTTCCTTTAATAAATTTGGGAGGGGACCCATTGGGAATTTCCCTAAAAGAATAAATAATGACAAAGTTATTATTAAGAAAAATGAATTAAAAGGGCCCAGTTTTCAAATTTCAGACTGTATAAGGTCAAAATATGTACATAAAATAGTATTTAGACAAGTCTAATTTCTATAATCATCCTTATATTTTGGTTTAACCCCCGATAAAGTTATTTTAGCCTTAACTATGATAACATATTTTAACTATATTACTATTCATTATGGAAAAATTTAATTTGAATTTAATAGATAATATTAAATATTATAATCTATAATATGGAATCCAATATATAAAATTAAAATACTATATGTTGAATAATTAAATTTAAAATTAAACCTGCAATCACAATGAAAATTCAATTTTCAAAACAAAAAGGTTTCATATGTTTTAAATGTTTTTATATAAAAATTCAACATTAAATTGATTCCAATGACATAAATTTAATTAATAATAATATAATTCTTTATATTTTACTTTTCAAACCATTTAAAACATAATTTAAACTTAATAGTTATTGAAACAAATAAACATTTTCCAACAAAACCTAATATTTTTCACTATTCATTGACAAATCATGCCTTTCAGAAAAACCCCAAAAGGAACCCAAATTTTATTATTTTATAAAGACTTAAAAAAATTATTTCATTTAATAAATTAATTTTATAAAATTTTAAAAAATTAATTATATTATCTTCTCATACAATGTAATAAATAACATTTTTGATGAAATCATTTTTTTGAAGAATAAAATTATTTCAAAATAATGTTACTGTCTCATTCCAAAGCATTAATAAATAAATTGTTATCAAATATGAACTTCATATATATTTCATAATATGGTTATTCATATTCATACCCTTCCATTCAAATTCTATTATATAACAATCATATTTAATTAAAAATATTTTCTTTAAGATCGATGTTGTAAATTGTATATTCTATCAATCCTAATGTTATTTTAAATAACCTAATATCACGATTAGTATTTCCATGAATCCAATCTATACTATAATGATATTATGTTTTCATAGATATGGTAAATACTAGTTAGATTTATAAATTTAAAGCACCTATATATGATAACATAGTAGGTCACTGAAAAAATTCCATCACGTTAAATATATTATATCTATGTTAGGCCACATGCTAATATACATATTTGATATTTGATGGAGTAAAAAGGTAGAACTATTGGAATGTGACATGAATATAATTATAATATAATTTCATAATGTAAATACTATTCCATTTCATACTTTGTTATTAATAATTGATTAATTGCCATATATTTTTCTTATGATATAATTTTATGTGAGATGTAATATGTTAACGACCCAAATTTAATATATTAGGTTGAATATATCTTACTATAATTTTATGATAATCATATAAATAATGGTTTTTTGATAATTTATGAAGACTATAATGGGAATAAAATCATATATATATACACCATTCTTAAGGGATTTTCGTTAATGAAAATGTATACAACATATTTCTACTTTAATAACATCAATCATCTTTCATCTCAATAATATTTATCAACAAGGTAAAAATAATTGGTTTCAAATTTATCTTATGAATATTAAAGTTTCCACATTTAAAATTCCATGATTTTAGTTTTATACTATGTAATTTTAGAATTTTTTTTATATGAGAACTCAATGGGTATTAAACTAACAATGGGAGAAATAATATCCTAGGAAGAATGGAATTTTTCACCTTGTATGGACATTAATTATTCCATAATCATTGATTAAGTGGTGTTAAGAAAATATAAGGTTTTTCATGTATAAATATATGATATGTGTTAATCTATTTAGGCCTTTTTACATTGAATATCATGTAAACATGATATGAGACATATATGATGATATCATCTATGTTCAATTATCACACTTTAGGAATTATAAATAAAAGAATATTTTCACAAAGGATTATGTAGGTTTTGAAGATAATAACATGTTAATTATGTTTTTATTTTTTAACTAATAATGGGATTCGAGAAAATTAACAATAATATAAAAGGAAATAGTGTCACATAATGATGTATGAAAATATGGATAAATTATTCAAATATATTGAAAACATTTTAAACATGTACTATTTCAAATGAACACTTAATTATCTATTTAATATTTGGATTTTTTGATAAAAATATATCTAATCCACATTTGAAAAAATTTCAAGATTATCATATAAGAAAATTATGCAATAATTAATTATAAGATATTTAATAAATGGTATTAATAATTTATTTTAATTAATAACACCATTGGACTCAATTATACTAAAAAACAATTGTTCCATGTATATTATAAAAACAAATTAAAATATATAATTTTATTTAAAAATGATAAATCATTTGTGTCTATAATATGAATTGTAGTAGTTTGTTTACTAAATTCATCCTGAATTTTATAGTGGGAAAAAATAATACTACCAAAACTATTATGCTAACATCTATCACCATGTAGAGAAAAATTAATTAGAAATTATCTTAAATTATGTAGTAAACAACATATACAATAATATGTACAACCTTAATATGCTTCCATGTGATGGAACTTGTTTACGATAAATGATATATAAAAAATTATGGAATTCTAAAAATGATAGCTAAAATTTATTTCTGGAGAAAATGAATAAAAATTTTATTTCCTTTATTTAACACCTTTAAAACACATTCATTTTATTATAAAATATAATTAAGGTAGTATACTATATTAAAATGATACATTATTATGTGTGAAACCTTTCCAATATATCAATAAACTTTTCAAAATTCAGTTTGTGTGTGAGTTTGTTTATCTGTCTTCCTAGGTTTATAAATTTTTACAAATCTTCTCAATTGGGGTTGTGATTTTGTAGTGAGGGAGTAGAATGGGTGGTTGATTTTTTTTATGAATTATTTATTATATAATCATTGAACACATTAAAAAATCAAGTATTGTGATATTTTCATTATTAAATACACATTTAATTTGTAAATGTCATCCTATATTTGGGAAATAATAGTGATTGATAGAAATAAAAACAAGGTATCCAAACTCATTTTACAGTTTATTTTTTATTATTTAATTTTTAAAAACATTTTAATCAATATTGAACTATAATATAAGGTATTAGTACTATCTTTTGTAATACTACTTTTACAGTTTTTTCAAATCTCAAAAATTACCTCTAATTTTATGATTTATATAACACATAAGCATATTATTATCATCATTTTTGAAAATAATTATCTTTAAATTAATAAAGAAATGATCACTACACTTTTTTCCTTCCAAACTCTAAAATATCATAATTCTCCAAAAAAATATTAGGATCCTATGTTTTAAATTTTAATTTTTTTATATTTGATAGAATTATCGATTTAAATAAATTTATATGTATAAATATTCTTACATTGGATATAACATTAATACACATTTTTTGTTTCCTCAAATATAGAAAATGTATAACCTATATAAAACATGGATTAACTCTATATCAAATGTAATTATATGTTATTGAATATGTGACCATACCATGATATATGGTTTTAAAATCTAACACACATACCATATAATGTTTAAATAATGTTGTACTTATAACATAAATATTTAAAAATAATACCCTAAATGTGGTACTTTTAAACACAAAAACTATGTAAATGCATCCTAGTCAAGGTTAATAAATGAGATAGTGGAAAAATTGGATGTTGGATATCATATTGGAAGATTATTCTCACTTTTCTCCATTATTATTAGATTATCATGATCGTATCAATATCTAAATATATATAGAGATGTCATGATGAATGAACATGATTACACATGTTCATGGAAAAAAATTGTAAACTATTTTATAATCAATGGTTCTATTATTTATGCATAGATAAAAGTAAGATTCACTCCAAATGAGGAAAAATTAAAAATTATGATTTTTTTATCTATGTTTATCAAGGCTTTTATGTTATTAATATTCTCTAATCCCACCTATTGATTCAAATGATCAGTAATTTCATTACTCATTGGTTCCAAATACCTTTTAAAGATGGTTTTCTCAAAGACATTAAATTTTTCATTCTTTCAACCCGTTAGAAATTGATAGTTTTAATAATATATATAGTAGAGTTTATTTAGGGAGAAAATAACTATAATACGGTGATACCAATTTATTTTTCTTTTTTTCAAGTAAAATTATAGGGAAATAACTAATATGAAGAGAAATGGGGAGAAATAAATTTATATTTATTGTCCAATGTATAATCACATAACTTTTTTTATTTTGGGTTGGAACATAAAATTTAGTCTATTTAATACTTCAATTGAATAAAATGGACTGATATTATAATATATTCATTTATTTAATTTTATTATTTTATGGATTGACAAATCATTTCTTTTTTATAATAAATTTTTATTATAAAAAATATAATTAATCATTAATGTGTTTTTTAAAATCGTCTCAATATTTTTATTAATAGTTGATAAGGGTAGATATTAGAGAAATAATGATGATAAAAAAATAAAATTAAGGAGTGATTCATTAATGAGTTTTTTTAAAGAGTAATAATTTTTATGATGTCTATCAGTGTTGTTTTATAATTATTAAATATATCAATACAATATGTTCCTCACCCTCACACTAGGAATTTATGAGTATCATTATCTCTCTTCCATAAACATGTTCCTCTTTCTATAAACATCACAATTTTGACTATCCACTTCAAAACCAAATGATTGGTTCTAAATTATCAATTATTATAATATAAAAACAATATGGAAATCGATAATGTGTTTTATTTTTGAATCAAGAGAAAATATTTGTGTCTTTTTAACAAATGTCTTTATGTGTTATAGATTTTCTTTTAGATAACATTTATATATAAATTAGATTAACAGGGGCTCTAATTTCAAACTGAGTGAAATTTTTCTTCCATGTTACTTGAATGTAGTTTCTAATGATAATCCAATTGAGATTTATGAGTCTTTATAGTATGTCTTGAAGTATTATGAATTGATTTGATTCAATAATTTTTTTTCATATGTAGTAGAAATAAAATTTATTTTTATAAAAAAATTATGGTGAGGTTCAATTTTAATGTGATGTTTTATGATACAACTGGTCTAATGAAGAATAAAACAGACAATTTGAGCTGAATTATCATAAATAATTTATATAAGGATGCATTTAATAAAAATTTTGCAATATTTTTTTAGAAAATTCATAAAGGTCACTTTTCGGGGTATTATTAATTAAAAACTATAATAAATTAAAGCCTTACTTTTTGGGTTTTCCCTAGATATATGATATGTTGGGAGAATGTTTAGAGAGTATAAATGAAATATTCCCATTTTTAAAAAAATTGATATGATCCAGAATTGTGAAATTATTAAAAAATTTACTATGATACTTAAATTATTAAATTATGTGGGATAATTTTTATTTCTAATGGTATTATAAGTTAGTCAACACAAATTATTTGATAATAATGAGTGAAAATTTAAGTTATGGAGTGGTTGATGGGAGATATAAGATCCCATACATCATGAGGAATGTTAAATTTTTTTGTTTTTATTGTAATATTATAAAAATTGAATAAAGAAATGTTTACCTACTTTGTGAGGATGTTCGGATTAGTTTTGATGGATCAGACATGAACGAAATGTAAATAGGGCCATCATGTGCATGTTGCAAGATTGGAACAAAGTTAGTGAAAACCGTGCAACAGGTGAGTCCAAAATATGAAGCCATGGATATAAGTATTTCACATTGTTGGACACATAGTTTGTCAATCTTTATAGGATTCCTAGGTTACAGTGTGACTATGACCAATCTTGGATAGTGGCAGGCACACAGTTAATGCATAGTTCTCCAAGTCGTGGTACCAAATCATGAAACCCATTAAAAAGTGGATATTTACCAAATTTCTCCCTCAAAATTTTAATATCATCACTATAATTTCCTCTGATTTTTTCCTCGTCTATCCTTATTGACCATCCAAATCTCTTAAAATTCCCACGGGTTTCCCTCCTTAGATTGTTTAATTTTTTTGGTTGCGGATCAAAGGTCTGTGTACGTCTAACGCTCCTCTTGCTTTTATTTTCACTATTATGCCACATAGTTTCATTCTTCTTATTATTATGCCTTAAAACCCTATTTTTCCAGTCCATTCTAGGTTCCATATTCTTGGGTGTTCTTTAATCTAGATCAAAGGATAAGGTTAAGTATGTGTTCACCTTTGTATTCAAGGTAGGTGTTCTACAAGTTATATCCCATTATTTTGAAGTTTCTTTGATCATGTCTAGTTTTTAATGGTTCTCTCTTATTTGGAAGTAGATTCCATTAGTATGAATTGGTAAAATGTTTGGATAAATGATGAATTGAACACCTCATGATCCTTTTTCAATGAATAGTGGATGATTGGACTGATTCAAGAGCACCCATGGGGAGTACCAAAAATCAAAAACATGTAAAATGGTAATGTTAAGCAAGAAATTGACTTGTTATAAAGTATATCCCATTATAAACATGTTAGTATTTTAGTTGACACAAAAAGAGACTAGTTATAGTCATGTCTAAACTGTGATAATGGAATAAGGGACAGATTTTCATGTTGTGAAAATGGGTTAATGAGAATGTGACCAATTATATATGAATTTTAGTTGAAATGCATAAGTGGGTTAATGCATGCGAAATGACGAATATACACAACTAATTTTAATCAACTGAAATAATGAATTTGTTAAATGTGATAATGTCTGAAAAAAATTGAATATATTTAATGCATTAGGGCATGAGTAAGGGAAATGGGTTAAATGGGATGTCTAATGTAATTGGTAAATTTGACAATGGGTTAAGGATCGATGTTAAATTCATATTTTGAACGATTATGATATGTGAATGTTATGTTTATTGATTTCGTATTTCATGTGATCTTTCATATGTGGTAAGTGTATAAATAATCTTTTCAACGTGTATTGGTAGTTGTTGGGAATTGTACTTGAGGATCTATGCCTATGGGTTGGGTTAGATTGTGGCTCTACACCCCACCTCATAATGCATACATTAAAGAAGGGGTTTGAGGCTCTATTCCCCTTATAATTTAATTTGATGAGACCACATGGTTCGAGTATCTTATGTGATTGTGTTTTATTTTCAATGATATGATTATCCCTAGAGATAAATTGAGTTTTATTTATTCCCTTATGCGTAGAAATTGATTGGTATAAGTCATTATGTAAATGATGTAAATGAATAACCCATAGAACATGTGAAGAAAATGAATTTAGTGAAGAAGATGGTATATGTGAGGGAAGTGGAATAAATATGAAAACAAAGTATGTCAATATTATTAAATAATAGGACCATAGTTGTATGATATACACTTTTTGGTTTATCTAGTACTTTCCTGCACTATCTATTTAGACTAGATATTTTGTAGAAAATATTTTTGGTGGCCTACTGAGTTGTACTCACACCCTACTCAGGCTTCCTTTGGGTACCCGATCGTATTTCATGGTTTTGGTTTAGGACAATGGAAAAGGTCCATTTCTAGGGAGTTGATTTGGGCATCAGATGTGTATGGATGAATATCTAGACATAGAGAAAGAACTAGTTTTTGGGAGTCAGTTTTTTCTACATAGTTTGGGTTTTCTTCATTTTGGAAATTGTTGGGTATGAAATATCATATTTACTTTTTTATTTCTGGTGGTACCCAGTTTTATAAATTGTTGGTGTTCCAATATTATTATTATTTCATATATTTTCATTTATTTAGTATGGTTATATGTATTGGATTACATTGATTGGGTTGTTATAGTCTTCCCAAACATTACATTAGACCCTCCCTGCATGTTGGAAGCCTTTGGAATTTGTGGAGGTGAACTTGAGGTTATGTGATGACCTAGCTCGGGGAACCTCTTATGGGCTTGCGGGTTGGGTACCTTACAAAGTGGTTTCATATCTAGGATCTTTTATATTTTCTTATTATTTAGGGATGGAAGACAGGATATTATGATGTGTTGGGTCTTGAAAAAAAGATCGTTCTATGGAGTATCTAACACATGTATTGGTGAAAACCCAATTTTCCGGGGTGGGAATCATTGTTCATGATATGTGTTGATAAATGTGATTGATATTTCACCATTGGGTGATTCCCTTCTTGTGTAATTTTATGGGTTTATAATATTTTTCAAGTGGATTGAATGACTAGAGGTTATTCATTCATGCATCATTATAGGTGCCTAGGGATTTGGGTGGCATGCATAATGATAGTAAAACACTGGGTGGGTGTGTGGGGTATGAAGTGTAGGATGCATTTTACCTTCATTAAAATTTTATGAAAATGGTTTCTTATTAAGATGATGAAAATGGGTGAACTGAACGAATATAATCAAGTGATTAATGTATGGTGTTATTAATGAAACATTATAAACTAGTTAAAAAATTAATTATGATAAATCATAATGATATAATGGGGGAAAATGAGAGATATTTATGTAGTTTGGGTAATATATTTAATGAATAGTGATTAGTAAATGTTGTTAATGTGTTAAAATTTTTCTGTGTAACAATTTTAAAAATGGTAAATCCTCTTAAAGGGTAAATATTTTGTGTTCTGAAGGTTAAATGGTTCTAAAAGAGTGTTTCTAATAAAAGACTTCTATCCACATTGGTTACCTTACCAAATGATGACCATGAACCATGGTAGGAATGGTTGAGAGTGTTATTATAGATTGAATCATGTCTATTGGGGTAGTGTATGTGGAGTGGGATGATTATGGAATTTGGTTTTTTCCATTGTGGCATATGCGTATTGAAATTTCATTGAAATTTATATCGATGAAAATGCTTGAGATTTGAAACCAAATAAGTATGGATTTTTTTTAATTGGTGGGTAAATAAAATGTTATGAGATGTGAGCCTTTTGGATTAAAAAATGTTGAAGTTGCTTATAATATAATGTGTAACCATGGTTCATTTCGTGAGGAACATTTTTGAGTATTCATTGTGTTGATTATTTTGCTCTTTTTATGGTAGATTTTGGTAGTGAGGGTCCCCTATGAAGATACCGTTATTATATTTTTGAGAGACATTTGTGTGTCTTGATGTCTGGTTAAATGGGTGTTCCTTGTTATGATTTTAGTAGGGATGTGACCTTGAGGTTTTTAGACGTTTCTTGTTAATCTAAAAGTGGTGACCATTATGTGTTATAATTTTATGGGTTGTAAGTTGTCCTTAAGAATGAAGTCCAAGGTTATGGAATCATTAGTAATGGTTGTTTTATTGTCAGTGTAGTGACTCATGTTGGTTCAGCCCTTGTGAGTTGTGATTTGGACCCAGTAGTAAGGGTTTTGGATCATGGTGCTGACATTTTTGTGCGTGTATTCTTTTTGTGAAACCTATAGTGAATGTTTTTGAAGGTAAATTGGATGCAATGTTCTAGAATTGGGTAGGAGATCCACCCATGAGTTGAAACTTGTGGGAATATGGATGTATATGGTATAGAGAGAGGGGCTAGTGACTTTCACCCGTAACCCTTGATAAGTGTATTTCATCATACATTTTAGAGTGTTTTAATGTTATGATTTGTGTATTTATTTTCTGAATCGTGACAAGTTCTTAATGATTTGAATTATTTTATGTTTTTCAGTCGGAAATTTTGACTATTTGAAAAAAGGAACGCAAAGAGGTTATTTCTGGAGATTAAAAGTCCATTTTCACCCATAGAAAAGTGAAGTGTTGCGAAATTAGTTTTTTTAGGAAAAAGAGGTGCTAAAATCTAGAGGAACATGAGTACATGTCGTGTACATTGACTACAAATCGTGACTTCATCGGGGATGTAGGCCACCACTAGAACAAGGCATGAGATGTGAAAAAGATGTGCATGATAGGTACATTTCATGTAACCTCAACACATGACACGACTCTTTTCGGCACAAATTTTTGAAAATATATTATTGAGATCTATGAGAACTGAAGAAAAATAATGTAAACATCATGATCACCCTTACATGATGTGATGATGGAAAAAATTCAAATTAATGATTGTGATACGCCGAAGACTCACATAGACACGGAGGCAATGCAGACCAAGGGTACATGTCAGGTACCTTCTATAAACATTGTGGGTAGAGATGGGAAAACCCAATTAAACACCTATAAATATAGCCCTTGGCTTCATCATTTGGAGAATCTTCTACATGGATCTCAATAAGGAGCCACTACTGAACGAAGGCGCACCACCTGCTGCAACCACTTCTATGGGATTTTCCATTCTTATTTTTATACACCTTCTCGTGGCTATCATGAGAGTGTGATTTATTTGTGCTGAAGAAAACATGAAGATGGGGAATTTAATGTTAGAAATATTTTATAAATAATTTCAATTCATGTTGGAATTTCATATTTTCTCTTTAATTAAATCTCATTCTGAATTCTTCTAGCATGATCATTGTGAGCGGGGTTCGAGATGGGGTTTAAATTGTTTCTTTGTGCATGACGATTGCTTAGATTGAAAAAAATTTTTTAATATGACATCTAGGGTTTATACTTCCACCATGAACATTGGATTGGTTTCATCCCAATGTTTAAATATGGTTTTGGGTTACCCATCCTTTACAATCCGGAGTAACTAACCATGAGAAAACGTGATTTTGGGATAGAATGCATCTTTAATGACAATTGTACTTACTTAGACTTGATTCCGATGACTTCCTGGTTTCCATTAATTATTTTAAACCTTGTCAAATCATGAACCTTGAATCCTTGCTTTCTGGAATCTATTTTATATTTTCATCCCCCACCATCACCACAAATCCAATGATTGTTAGTTTAGATTTAATTTCTTAAAATTCAAAAGTATTTTAGGTCTTTTTTATTTAATGTATATTTTCTCCAACCTATATTTGTGGGTTCGACCTAAAACTTCAAATCCTATAATACCATGTAGTTTATCACTTTTTTTATTCGTGTTTATAAATTTCAAAATCCTGTAACCTAGTGGGAATTAATGACACTCATAGGGCTATCAACCATAGTTGGGAGGTTGGTATCGTTCGATCCTCAAGAGTGAACCATGAGTTTCATCAACCATTTTGGTGGTCCTCTTGGGTTCATGACAAATATTTTGAATTTTTTGGATTTGGATAGGTGTATATTGGCCTAGATGGCTAAGTGGGAAGATCAATGGTTTTGGGAGACATTACTTGAGTTATGACAATGTGTTGGTAGTCTTGGGAAAAATCAAGGGTGACATAGTTGGGGGGAGGGATTTATCCTAGTTTTGCAAGGGCATTGGAATATGAGGAATGGGAGGTGTATATATGTTAGATTTGATGGAAAATGAGAACCATCAAGATTTGTTAAATCTTATAATTTTTTCTTTTTACCTAGTTCTTTTATATGGGAACCTGATTCATTATTTTTTATAGTGATACCAGTTTCGAGGGGTGTTATCATCCGGATGGCTTACCCTTATTTTTTATGATGATTAATCAAGGCCTCAATGTTTATTTCAGGAAAAAGGCATAAGGCTGAAAAAATCATGTTTAGGTGATTTCATTATGAAGGTGACAACCATGGTGAGGGTGGTCACATGGTTGAGCATGTCAGTACAAATGGTCTAATTATTGGGTGATATGTTTTGGATTCCGTAAGGTCGATCGGGCTGATAGACCAAGATTCATAATCAGGTGAGTAATCATGAGCTGGGATAGGCTCTAGTCATGTTTTTCTTGTGACAACTACAGCCATATTAATTGGGTGGTCATATGAAAGTGTGAGACCTTGGGGGATCTGATGAGGTCTATATGCGGGCATGTATTGGTAAGGAATGATTCCGATCTACATTGGAGAATATGTGACTCAGGATAAGAACTTTTTGTTCACAATAAAACCAAAGTATGATCAATGGTTGTATGAGTGAAAATTTATTTTTATTGGTGTGGTGGACCATTTTGTTTCATTTGATAACTACCAGTGTTGTGATAGTGGATCTTGAGTGGTGTGGTGGTATTGGTTCCAAATGAAAGTTGGTACACGGATGCTTGGTGGATTGTCATGGGGATGTGGCGATTCTTGGTTAGAAATCATACCTGATAGGTAGTGTTTAAGTGATAATGATAATTGTGCAGGAAGGGCATCTCAAAATTCATGGATGGTCAGGTTTTCCCACAGAGGGTGGTGACATCAGTGATGGATAAGTTGTGGTGGTGTTCTTTGAAAACTTCTGATCATAATTTTAGCTAGTGATGATCATCACCAATATGTTGACATAGATTAGGTTACACTAAGAAGCTTTGGTTTTGTGCTAAGTGACTTCGAAGTGTTTTATTAAATGTTGGACATCATGAAGTTTATTCTCATGGAGTAGTATATGTGGATCATGATGGTTTAATGTACGTCACCGATAATATATATGTGAGGCCCTTAGGACAGAACATGTGTTGATGAACATAGTAAGTTCCATTTTCAAAACCGTGGTAGGTGTATGGGGTGCTAATTTTTTATTTATCTATTAAAATATAGATAGACATGTACAATATTTGGGGCTGAACTTATGATGTAGTCATTAATATCTATGGTTTGAATTCTTAGATAAAAGTGATGGTAACGAAACTCCTCGGGTGGAGAGTGATGATTCACTCTTGGATTTGTGTATTAGAGCATGTAGATGATTTGGTGGCATCATTATTCTAATGAGAAACCTATGAGGTGATCATTAGGTCTCTCAATGATCTTAGGTGGGCCTTGATTGTTATTACTGATTGATCCATGCATTGTATTTGGGATTAGGTGGTTTTCAAATGAAATTCATGATGCCTATTTAAAATTATTCATGGGGCTTGGTGATGGATGAAACTGGTTTCTGAAAATGGAGGTAGGGTTCTATAATTCTATTAAAAATTGAGCATAGATATTGGTAGGTGCATTTGGGTGACTAGGGAATTCCCTTATGTGTTAAGGAATCTTTTCTATGTTAGGAAATGGCTTTCTAATCACGAATCTAAGACTTTCAAGGAGGATTCAGTTAGGGATTTTCTAACTTGGCTAGGTGAAGGGGATTAATACGTTGAATGGTAAACTGCCTTCATTGGGGTTATTGTTGAAAGAAGTACATTTCAAATTTTTGAATAGTTTTCAGTAAGAAGTTAGACATATTTTGTTGGTGTATGGGTAATATGACTGCCATTGTTATAAATGCTGATCATTATGTAGATCATAATGATGGCTTGGAGGATATTGGATTCCATGAAGGTGGAGTTCTACAGTAAGTCAAGGAAAACCCATGTAGGTGCATTGAATGATATTTATATGACTCAATTATATGATTTCCATTGGAATTGTTAAAGGGTGTAGTTTTCTAATAGTGAAATATGGTTATCGTAAGACAAGCCAGTCAGTAGTGGTCAAACACAATATGGTAAAAGAATTGGATGTGGTAAGTTATGACCCACCTCTTATTTGGTGTCTGTTGTGTCCCAAACATTTTGGGAATGAAAGAAAACTTTACTGAGGTCAATTTTTTCTTATACGGTAACACCCAAAGCTTCCATGATACGTTTCTCTTTGAATAATGAAATAGGATGCATTGTACGCAACTTTGAGTTCTACTATACCACAACCAATAACTCTAGCCGTTATGAATAGTAATACCCACTTTTTGAAATTATAAAAATATTATTTTTAATGATGGATTTTATTTTTGGATTCGTAATAACAAAATTATCTTTGGGTAAATTTTTTGTATTTTTCTATAATCTTTTAATTTTTAAGGAACAGTGAAAAACAATGTGTTATTGTTTAAAACTGACATTATATTTAAATAATTATTTACATTTTGTAAATTTATTTTATGTCCAAATTGATACATAATACCTATATTAGTTCAATGTAATTAATTGGAGTAATTTTATAATAAGATTATATGTATAAAATTTTATTGAACGTTTTAACATCTTTTACCCACCATCTAGGCATATTTAAATATTTGAATAAAAAGTAATTTTACCACTACTATGAATTTAATTTCATTATTCCAAGAGACACGATTGAAATTAGTATGTAAAATTTAGTTCAAAAAGATGAAAATAATTTATCTTGAATAGTAACTTTTGAATCTTATTTACCACAGTTGATAGTAAATAGGGTAATTAAAGGTAAAATGATATTATAATTACCCAAACATATGTCATAATTCTATTGGATAAGAGTTTTTCGACCCAAATAACCCTTAGGAATAAAATTTTATCCACTTTGATCCAATTATATTAGATTAGGAAATTTATTATTATTTTATTTATAGAAGAGTTAAAAGTGTTAAATTCAAATTTTAATAACTAAAACATTTTTAATATAGGGTTATAAATATGTTAAATTAGAACATAAATATTAATTAGAAAGATGAAAATATACCCTACATAATGGTATTTTATTTATAATATTTAGACATTAATTAGTTAATTGTTTGTATGACACAATAATGATGTAGTAATTACCTTATTAATGACTGATTAAAATAGTTGATATTATAAATAACCAAATAAATTTAAATTCATAATTTTGATACATTCCACTAATTTTCTAGGTTAATATAAAATTTTAGGGTTGATTAAATATTTTTTTTGAAGTCATAAAGTTGTTATGACTCTCACAAAAACAAAATACCAAATATTTTCAAAATTGACATAAATGAGTTTTTAAAACCAATACAATATTATTAAATGATATAATATTCCCAAATATATGAGGTTCTCCTAAAGGACATAGATAAGGTGGTATATTTCAATAACTAACCACTTTGGGTTATCTTGGGTTTTTATATAATGTTTATTAATAATTTATTATAATAATACAAGATTTCATGGTAAAAGTTAAACTATTTAACTTAGACTTAAATCTAAATGATACGGTTAATATGGTGACCTAAACCTATATAAAACTTTTTGGTTGAGAGTATTTCGACCCATCCCCACCTTATACTCGAAATAAATCCTTTTTGAGCCCTTATAAACCGAATTTTATTGTATAATAAATTAATATTTCATTCATTTTCTAAAGTGACCCTCACCTCTCTTATAAAGGGTACTTTTCCTTCTCTCAAAATAACACCTCCAAATCCATTTGGCTTGAAAAAACCCTTCCCAAATATCTTACCAAATACCCTCACTTAAACCTATATTCCTTACATTGATCCTAAATGTAACCTAGGGAGACCTTTGGATCTAATCAAAAGGTACCACCCGAAGAAGAGGTAATAATTTCATCACCTCTTTAAAAGTTATTCTCTTCATCCAATTCTTCATTATTTGTTATTTTCATACTAAAATAATAACTCTAATACCTTATACATATTGTGATGTTATTATAAATATGTTATAGAAATGTTCATTATTCTATCCATCATATGGATGAAAAATTCACCATACGTGTGTATATACAGCTTACCATCTCCACATCGTGGTGTAGTATGTTATTAAACACTTCATAATATGGATGGGTATAATAATGAGTACAATTTAGGTTTATAATAAATGTAAAATTTTAATGATTCATGTTATATTATATACCATCCATTTACATACTATTTTTCCATCAATTGATTTATATTGTCTCTCGTGCATACGTACGGATTACCATATCCATGAATGCAATGAGATTCATCCCCCATCATAAAAATAATTGAATAATTTTCAGTTAATGATTAAAATAATTGTTAAATAACTTAATATAATTCTGAATATGAATCAAATACCTTCTATCCATAAAAAAACCTGACTTATGTAACAAAACGTATAAATTAAAAATGAATTAGTTAACACCTGAAACAATGATACTACTGAAATATTATTAACAAAGCAATATTAGAAGATCATATGTGATATCAAATTTATTTATGTGGTTATTTTATAATTTGATAACAATTATTTAACTATAATACAAGAGGTTAAGTTATCATTGACCATGGTAAAGGTCAAGGTAAGGGTTAATTTTACAATACCTTTTATCCATGGGAATAACTGAATGGAATTATTTAATTTATCTTTGCCATATTATGCAGAAGTTTAATTTAAAAAGTCATGTGATATATTCATATAGATTACCTTCAATTTTTATGTTTATTTATGAATGTTTCTGTTATATTTTTATTCTTACTGAGCATTTGAGCTCACCCCTTTCTTATGTTCTATTTTTTCCAGTATGTGAAAAGTATATTATGATTGACCTGTAGGGATAGGCTATGGGATATGACTATGTTAAAAGGAGGAACAATGTTGTTTTTTATTTCATGATGTAATATAAAACTTATTTATGTATCTAGTGCTTCCAAGGATACTAAACTAATTGGTCTTTTGAGACACGATCACTTGTGATCACGCCAACATTATGTAATAATGCAAAAACTCTGGTTAGCTATGGTTAAGGAATTACAGTTGGTATCAGATAGTTATTTGTACAAACCCTGGAAGCTATATTGAGAAAAAATATTATTAGAGAACATTATCATGAGATAGACTTTTAGGATTAGTATAAATGAACTTCCAAGAATTTTGGTAATGTAGAGATTTTTTTATTTTACATGAAATACATCCTTATCTGGGTACGAGTAGGTAGAGGCGGCTCTGGAACAAATGTACCATGGAGTGAAAAATCTAAAAATGAGTTTTTTTATGACTAGAGGTATCCTGGTACACAACAATGGGCCTTGCTACACTATTAGTTATGAAACTCCCAGGGGATATGCTTATGATAATTTATATTTTCTTTGAAAACCATTTTAAAGGATTTATGAGTAAATACTTCTTAAAAGAAATTTTTTTATGATTATAGATTTTAAGAATAAACTGTTCAATTTATGTTACTTATTTTACTAGTTTGGAATTATGTATTGTGATTCATAGACTAGTCTAGTGTATTCCATTGTTTATAATTGGTGCTTAGTGGAACGAATGGAAACCATATAACCACAAATAATCTATGTAAGTATTTCCCTCCTACTCAAGATAATTATAGTGGAGTTGGTTATTCAACTGGTGCAAAAAAACTTATAACCATATTGGGAATACTGACTTAGGTTATGAATAATAATTACACCCATATGGAGCACCCTCATCCACAACGTTGATGATCAATGTTAGACCGCTTCATGAGGCAAAAACCTACAACATTTAATGAGACTACTAATCCATTTGTAGCTGAGCAATGGATATGTTCCATAGGGAAAATAGTTCATGCTTTGGGGATTAGTGAAAGGGAAAAGTTTTTCAGGGAAGTTTATCACCTCACGAGAGATACATATCAATGGAAGTCATTAATAAAAAAAGGAGGATAAAGATGTATAAAATATAGAATGGAGAGTTTTTTAAGGGATTTTCATAGAAAAATATATTTCTCATGACCATTGATCAGATATGGAAAGAAAATTTATGAGTTTGAGGCTAAAAGGAGGATGAGAATGTTTCCAATTATGGGGCCAACTTTACAAGGATAGAAAGGCTTTAAGTAAATTATATACATAACCCAAGGAGTAATATTGATTGATTATTTTATGGGTTAAAACAATTTCTCCATCGTGCATTAGTCTCACAATCCTTCTCATCGAATAAAGATATTGTCTCATGTGCTATTATAACATAAATGGAATTCCCTAAGTCTTATGGATTTAAAGAAAAGAATGAGAAGAAGAGATCTGATAAAAACTATAGAAATGGAAATAAGGGGAAGAAGGGAATGGTTGAAATTTTGTGCTACAGTACATTTGGGATGAAACACCCTGGTACTTTAATGAAAGGAATGAAAGTCTATTACAAGAGTGGTGAAAAATTACCCCAAGATCGTGATTGAAAGGGAAATAAAGGGGTCGTCAATTATGAATTCTACAATTGTAGAGAAATGAGGCATTATGAAAATGAATATCCTAAATGTCAGGGAAACATACCTTGGAAAATATAAATGGAGAAAGGCAGAGCTTATGAGATCACTACTGCTAAGACTGAAGCTTCGAATGATGTGGAGGTAGGTAATTTAATGGTTTCTCAAATTTAGTCAATGATTTATTTGATTTTGGATCATCGCATTATTTCATATCTTCCCAGTTTTCTAAGAATATTATATATTTCCAATTTTATTGAACATGGAAGTTGTAAGTTAAAACTCTTAAGGGAAGTATCATTGCAACATTGTTTTCTAAAGCACTTCTCATTAGGTCATATAAACATGATTTATCTACAGATCTCACTGTCATACCCATGATTTAATTTAATATAATCCGCGATATAGATTGGTCTTCAGACCATGATGAGAAATTTTATAGTAAGAAGAAGGAGGTTATAATTTTCGATGCTAATAAGGAGTCACTTATCTTTATAGAAGAAACATCACCATATGATTCCTATCTAGAACCACCCCCAGTAGCTCTACTAAATTCAATTATTGGGGTGAAAGAGAGTGAAATGACTATGGGTGAGGAAAGGAATGTTAAAATTGAATACATACCTATTATGCAATAATATGTTGATTTGAGTCCATATAATTTACCTAGAAATATTATATAATGATAAATTGAGTATTCCACTGATTAAATTATAGGTTCAAGGCCCAGATCGAAGACCCCTTATAGAATGGCCACTATGGAATTAGTGGAACTAATAAAACAGCTAGAAGAATTGAGTAATAAATGATTTATTTTCCCTAGTGATTTTCTATGGGTCACCAATTTTCATTTTGTTAAAAAAATATGGATCTATGAGGTTGTGAATTCATGATAGGGAGATCAATGCTATAACAATAAAGAACATATATCCCCTTCCTTGCACTGATGATTTATTCGATCAACATCTGGGAGGTCAATATTTGAAAAAATATTGACTTTCGATCTGGATATCACCAGTTGTGTGTCAAGAAGGAAGACATTCCAAAAACAACATTTCATACCAGTAATGGGTATTACGAGTTTACAGTAATGCCTTTTGGGCTGACTAATGCACCCTCTATCTTCATGGATCTAATGAATAGAGTTTTCAAGGAATATATGAATGTATTTTTAGTGGTATTTATTGATTATATCTTGGTTTACTCTAAAATCTATGAAGATAATGAATATCACATGTGCAATATTCTAAATACTCTTTGAAAGAATTAATTGTATGGGAGGTTTAGCAAGTGAGAATTCTAGCTTCATGAGATTTCCTTTCATGGCCATATTGACTATAAGAATGGAATCTCTATTGATCCTTCAATGAAAATAGAAATACAAGAATGGCCAGCATCGATGATTATAACTGAGGTACTCCATTTTATTGGTTTACTAGGTTATTATAGGCGTTTTGTCTATAATATTTCCTGATTGGCTAACCCATTAACCAAACTCACAAGTAAAGGGGTTAATTTTTTTTTGGAAAAAATGGTGTGAAGAATGTTTTGAATAATTTAATAGAAGATTAATCAATGTTGTTATCTTGACTCTACCATCAGTGAATGATGGTTTTGTTATTTATAGTGATGCTTCAAAGAAAGGGTTTGGTTGTGTCCTTATATGGAATGATAGAGTTATTACCTTTCCATCACGACAACTAAAAATTCATGAGCAAATCTATCCCACCAATGATATTGAGTTAGAAGACATAATCTTTGCTATGAAGATATGTAGACACTATCTGTATGATGAAAATTTGAGATTTATACTGATCACAAGAGTTTAAAGTATATTTTCTCACAAAAAAACTGAACATGGGGAAAAGGTGATGGATTGAAATACTCATGAATTTTGATTGAAATAAACATTAAAACCTGAGGAAGCCAAATAAGGTGTAAGATACTTTGAGAAGAAAGTATCATGGTGTTCTGAACAAAATGAGAGTTGAACGGGATCCTCTGTTCATAGATCTAGTAATGATTGATATGGGAATAATCATGAAAGGTGAAACATCGATACTTTTTCAAATGGTTTCCAATCCATATTTAATAGAAAGGATAAAAATTTATTAGACTGACGATGTGGATTTTCAAAAGAAAATTAATGATGTGAATGATGGGAGATTGATCGACTTCATATATGAAGATGTAATTTTAAAATTCGGGAAGAGACTTTGCATTCATGATATACCTGATCTAAAAAGGAAATTGTATAATGATTCTCATATAATTAATTTCTATATACACCTTTTTATCACTAAGATTTATAGATATTTAAAGGGACATTTTTTGTGGGACCACATGAAAAGAGATATTACTGATTATGTGTCCAAATGTATGGTTATTATACATGTGAAGGCTGGAAGACAACATCCTAGAGGACGCATGCAACCACTACCCATACCTGAGTGAAAATGGGGAGATATTATAATGGAATTTTTTATGGGGATAGAAAAGACTCCTAGAAGGAATGAAGAAATATGGGTCATTTTTTATCGTCTTACCAAGTCATAAAATTTTCTTGCTATAAGAGAAGATTTACCACATGATCATTTTGAAATAATATATATTAATTATGTTCTAAGATTTCATGGAGTACCCCTATCAATTGTTTTCGATTGTAATCCCTGTTATACATCAATATTCAATAATAGTATTCATAAATCCCTAGATACTAAACTTCATTTGATCATGACATTCCCCCACAAACTGATGGAAAATCATAATGGACTATTCAAACCATAGAAGACATGTTGTGATCTTGCTCACTTGATTTTCAAGGTATGTGGGATCAATATTTATGTCTGGTAGAATTTTTCTATAACAATAGATTTCATTCAAGTATTCCAATAGAACCATATGAAGTGTTATATGGAATGATATGTCTCACACCATCTTTTTTGGATGATTTTAATGATAGAATATGTTTAGGTCAAGAAATTTTTGATGAAACAATGTAAAAGGTGAATATTATCCGAACCCACATCAATGCATCTCAAAGTATGAAAACGAGCTATGCCAATATCCAAAGGAAGAATTATGAATTTCAAGTAGGAGATCATGTTTTCATAAAGGTATCTCCATGTAAGGGTGTTATACGATTTGGTAAGAAGGTTAAATTAGGTCATATGTACATCATACATAGAATGAATTGGAGTTGTAACTTAGCATTTGGAAATGACTCTTTGTCTCTTGAAAGTTCATGATGTGTTCCATGAATCATTTTTGAGAAAATGCATGCCATAACCAGAGCATGTACTCACCTATGAAGAATTAGAACTAGAACCTGATCTGTCTTATTGTGAAGACCTACAAAGATTTTTGATACCAGAGAGCATGTGTTCTAAAACTGGATGACTCTCCTGGTAAGATTTCAATAGAGAAACTATATGATGGAAGAGTCAATGTGGGAACCTGAAGAACATCTGATTAATAACCACCCAAATCTTTTAATGAATTAGTATTCTTGAAATTTATAGGATGAAATTACATAAAGGATGGAATATTGTAACACCCCAAGCTTCAATGATGCATTTCTCTTCAAATAATGCAATTACTTACGATGTACACAACTTGGAGTTGTAGCACCCCAAAACCAATCAAAGTTGTCGTTATGAATAGTAATACACACTTTCTGAAATATTAAAAAAATATTTTTCAAAATGGTCTTCATTTTTTGATTCGGATATCAAAATTATCTTAGAGTAAATTTTTGTTTTTTTGAAAAAATTTAATTTATGATGAATAGATAAAAACACTGCCTTATTGTTTAAAACTGACGTTCCATTTAAATAATTATATATTTTATTTAAATTTATTTTAAGTCCAAAAATGTACATAATACCAATATTAGTTCAATGTAATAAATAGGAGTCATTTTATAATAATATTAGATGTGTGAATTTTAATTTAACTTTTTAACGTCTTTTAACCACCTTCTACGCACATTTGAAAATTTGAAAATAATGTAATTTTACCACTTATGTGAAGTTAATATCAAAAATTTGAGAGACACAGTTGACATCAGTAAGTAAAATGTCATTTAGTAAGATGAAAATAATTTTTTTGAATAGTAACTTTTGAATCTTATTTAGCATAGTTAAATGTAAATAGGGTAATTAAAGGTAAAATTGATATTATAATTACCCTAACAAATGTCCTAATACTATTGTATAGGTTTGTTTCTACCAAAATCAACCTTAGGAATGAAATATTATCCTCATTGATTCACTTATATTAGATTAGTAGATTTATTATTATTTTATTTAATGACGAGTTAAAAGTGTTAACTTAAAATTTTAATAACTAAAACATTTTTAATAAAGTGTTACACATAAGATAAATTAGACTATAAATATTCATTAGAAATATAAAAAAAATTCATACCTAATTTTATTTTATTGAAAATCTTTAGATGTTAAATAATTTAATTCATTTATGACACAATGATGATGCAGTAAATACCTTATCAATAAATGATTAAAATAATTGATATTATAAATATCCAAATAAATGTAAATTGAGAGTTTTGATGCATTCCAATAACATTATTGGATAGAAATACATTATTGGGTTGACTAAATAAATTGTGTTTGATGTGATAATGTTTTTCTGAATTTCTCGAAAACAAAATACCAAATATTGTCAAAATTGGCATAAATGAGTTTTTAAAACCAATACTATATTATTAAATGAAATAATATTCCTAAAAATATATGGTTCAGACAAAGGACATAGATAAGGTTATATATTTCAATAATGAACCACTTTGGTTTCTTTTGGATTTTTATAGTATGTTTATTAAGCATTTATTGTAATAATACAATATTACATGGTAAAAGATTAATTATTTAACTAAGAGTAAAATATAAAAGATAAGGTTAATATGGTGACCTAAATCACTCTAAAACCTATTTTTTTAGAGTTTCTAGACAAATTTTCACCCTTTCCTCTAAATTAATCCTTTTTGAGACATTATAAATATAATATTATAGTATTATAAATTAATATTTCAAGCTTTTCCTAAAGTGACCTTCACCTCCCTTATAAAAGGGTACTTTTCCTTCTCTGCAAATCACACCTCCAAAGACATTTGTCTCGATAAATACCTGATCCAATATATTCACAACTACCCTCACTTAATCCTAGAGTCCTTGCATTTATATTAAAGCCTACTTATTGATCCCTTTTGATCAAATCAAAAGGATGCACCCGGAGAAGAGGAAAATAATTTCATCACCTCTTTCAAAGTTCTTTTATTCATCCACTTCTTATTCCTCTGTTGTTTCCATAACTGAATAATAAATCCCATAACCTATACATAATTTTATGTTATTATAAATTTTGTTCAAAAATATTCATTATTCATTCCATGCAATGAATGACAAAGTCACCATACGTGTGTACGTATGACATAATGTCTCCACATCGCGGTGTAGTTTTTTATTCAACACTTCATTATTTTATGGGTATAATAATGAGTATAACATATGTTAATAATAAATATAAAATATTAATGATTCTTTATATATGATATAACTTCCATTTAGATACGATTTCATCATCAATAGAATGATATTGTTTCTCATGCGTAGGTACAGATTACCATCACCAAGAACGTGATGAGAATCATTCCCTATAATAACAATTCAAGAATAATATTCATTTTATGATTAACAATAATGTTTATGAAGATAATATAATTATATATATGAATAAAGTACATCCAATACATAAGAAACATGACATACATAACAAAACATATAACGGAAAACGAATCAATTAACACTTGAAAAAATGATACTACTAAAATATCATTAACAAATCAATAATAGAAGATCATATATGATATCATATTTATTAATGTTGTTCTTGTATAATTTAATAAAAATCATTTGACTATTATACAAGAGGTTAACGTACACCCTACCATGTAAATTTACAAGGTAAAGGTTAATTTTAAAATTACTTAGTATCTGAGGTTGTTTATACGTGAGTATCTACTGGGACCTCTTTATCGTCGGCATATGTGTTTCTTAAAAATGTATTTCAAAAATTTTTTACTATATCCATGAATATGGGTTAAAGTAATTTATACCATTTTTTAAATTTTTATAAAAATTAATGAATGGAATCTTTCTATCATTTTCTAAACAAGGTACATTATGACCGTTTTAGAAAATTAAGGTAAGAATGTTTTTTAACTTATTTGGTGGGGCAGCTATTTTCTACCATTATAAAACCTTTGAATCATCCCTTAAACACTTATATGAATATCTTATAAATTAATATTTTCTTTTATAACTATTTGAGTTTTAAATTATTTCAAAATAAAAAGTGATATTTCTCTCAAAAAGTTTTGATTTCATCTATGTCAACATACTTTTATGGATTTGACACTTATTTGATGTTGATTTATTTTGATATAATCGTCCATATTGTATTGAAGGTTTTGTGATATGTTTGTCTATGGATTTGTTATTTTTATACCATTCATGATTTACATTTAAATTATTGATATTTCATATGCTAATTTTAATATGACATTTTATGTTATGTTTCAACCTTTTCAAATGATAAATTCATTAGACTTAGTAAGTGATGGGTGGAGGCTGCTATAGCTCCTTTATGCATTGGTAGGTCTCATTAGACAAACTATTTTATTTGAACAAGGCCTTGAAAAAATATTATTGGTAGTCTTGTCACGAGGCCTTGAATATGTCTTTATGATATCTAAAATTATACACTCAATCATTATGAAATGATCTATTAATATTACATGTGACTATTCTGCTAGTAGAATATCAATGTTAATAAAGTAAATGGAATTATTTGATTTATCTTTTCCATATTATAAGAAAGTTTAATTTTAAAATTCATGTTATTTAGTCTTATATATTGCCTTTATTTTTTATGATTATCTATGAATGTTTCTGCTATATTGTTATCCTTACTATGTATTTGAGCTCACCACTTTCTTATGTTTTATTGTTTGCAAGATGTGATGAAGAATATTATGATTGGACTTCATGGATAGGATATGGGATATGAGTGTTTTCAAAGGAGTAACAATGTTTATTTTTAATTTCATGATGTAATGTAAAACTTATATATTTATCTAGTACTTCCAAGGATACTAAACTAATCCATATTTTGAGATTTGATCACTTTTCATCATTCTAATGTTATCTAATAGTGCACTGACTCTGGGTAAGTAGGATCAAGGCGTTAGATATACCATGAATTAATAGTGTTGGGATGTCCTCCTGGGTGGTTTTTACATTAAGGATGGATGCTAATATGGGGTGAAGTTCTTATAGATGTTCGAGTATGATGAGTTGAGAGGGAATTATGTAATATTTGAAATTTGAGTTTATCATCTAGTGGTATATTTTAATAGATAATGGGACAACCACTAGAAGGTTTTGTGTGTAAGCTATAGTGTGTTGTGGGGATCATCAAAGTGGGAAGGTGGTCGGTTGATGATGTGGCCGGTGTTTTGGGTTGAAGGAACTCAAGTAAGCACCATTTGGTGATTTTACCTTGATGACCAGAATTGACTCATGTGTAAACGATAGGGTTCCATGAGTGTAATGGTTGTTTCATGGATATTTTAGAATGGAATAGAACTAATAGGTCTTGTGTCATGGATTAATATAATTCGGGAAATGTGTTTTTAAATATCAGGTTGTTTCTTTGGGTGGTGTAGAGTTTGGGGACACCATTAGAGTTGTGAAAACATATCAAAATGGTTCCATGTGATTTGAGACATTGGTCATGAAGAGGATCAGACTGAGGTGGTGTTTCTTAGATCTTCTATGGTTTTATGATGTTATGAGAAATGTGTAATTGTTTCTGGATTTAGGTCGTGTTTCATAAGAATACCAATGGAGTTTTTGTGGTTAATATGTAGTCAGAAGTTGGTCCATCCATTGAGGAGTATCCAGTTAATTTTTTTGATCATAGTGAGAATGTATTTTGGGGAATTTCCTTAACTATGATTCATGTTTTTGGTATCATTGTAATGCCCAGGAATTGACTTGGAGGAGAGAGCTGGATATATGGGCTTGGTGGCCCAATCACTTTACATCAGAATCTTATTGATTCTTAAAAGTATAGGTTGAGGACGAGTCATTATAAGGTGGGAAGGTTACAAGATAGAATAATATGTGACGTGAATTCTAAATTATAATTTTATTTTAATCCATTAAAGTTGGATAATTGAATGTTTACTACGTATATGAGGAAGCTCAAGGGTGTTCTAGGGGTTCGAGACATGATGTAATGTAGCACCACAAACATTTTATGGTATGTTTCTGTTAAATACATTATATTCATCACTTTTTCCTTTTGAAACAACACTAGGTTATTTAGGATATAGTCAAGAACTATCCATTAAAAATAAATTTTGCACTTCTATGTTTTGAATTTCAGAAAATTGTCATCTATAGTTGTGATCAGTAAGTCATTTGGACTCTGATAGAACAAACTTAATTTTTGGTGAATAGTAACATACCCTTGTGGATAGTAATATGAATAGTAATATGAACCTTATGAATAGTAAATAATAATACTTTTTAATTTTCTTAAGGAAACAATATAATGAGATCTTAATTAGTTTTTCAATGAGAAATAATACTAATTTCACTTTATGATTGTTATCATTCAAATTAAATATGACTTTATTTAAAAATAAAATTAATAATATTTATAAAATTAATTTTGAAAAATGGATTTCACCTTTTAATTCTACACGTCAAAAAATTATTTGGGTTAGTTTTGGGAATTTTTCTCAAACAGTTGAATTTTCAGTGAATAGAAAAAAAAACAGTTTTTAGTTTCGGTGTGTTTATGACATCATTAATGATGAAATAATGATGTCATAAATCTGGTCGACTTTTGTATAATTAAATAGGACGTGAGGTTTTCCAATTGGCTTATACAATGGGAAAATACCATGGTCAACCCCATGGTTTGGCAAAAACCACTCATGAGGTGTCCCTTGAAAATTATTAAAATAATCCCTCACTTTTCCAATAAATACCAACTCTTCCCTTCATTGAATTCATTCCCAATTCTCCCTCAACGATGTTCTGGCCTCCTTAACTTCATATTATTATTCCAAAGGATTCCCCAAGCCCCCAAAGTCCCAACCTTCTTGTTATAAGGGTTATTCTACAAGGTATGAAAATTCCCAATTTCTTTCTCTTTCCCCTGAAGTTCTCTTTTATGAGTTATATCTTTCATATTTCCATACCGTGTTCTTATTTTTCTTCGTATTATTTATCTACTCTATATTATGAATAATTTCTGGATTGTTGACCCATTTCCCTTCCTTTTTTAATATTTTTTATATTCATGTTGTGAAGCCGTTAGGTAGCCAAAATTTTGTAAGAAATTTCAAAATTATTATTTTATTTTGTGATCATTATTTATTCTTTCGTCACATCTTCTTACACAAGAGGAATGAAATATCCAGAATCTTGTATATTCTGGATTTTCTAATGTTCATGAAAAATTCATCATCAATCTTCTTCTTTCCCCCACTTGTTCAAGGAGTTAAAAACATTGTCTATGACGTGTCGAATTACCGGCATCGTTGACGATGTGATTTCAAATCGCAATAATTCATTCATGTTTGGTCATGAAAACATTTATATGGTTGAACCATGTTATATTATATGTGTTATGACTCAATAATTGTTATGGAATTATTTGGTACTCATTGTTCTATATTAGAAAACAAAATGTGGTTGTTATTATCAAAGAACCACTATGCCGATCTAAATGAACAACATTAATGTTTTAACTAATGAATAATCATCATGGTATATAACCCAAAATTATTAAAAGATCATTTTTATCTCCATAATTTTTATAATAAGATGTATTAACAATTATGTATTTTTAACCATGTTTCAAATGAACTTCCATTCACAGAAACAAGTAAAGGAACCATGAAAACCAAGGAATAAAATGCATCCAAAACATGAAAATTGAACCAATTGAACCCATAGAAATAGCCGTGAATAAACCTAATAAGGTTATAATACATCAATTAAATGTTGATTAGGTTATTGAATTATTAATTAATGAATCTAAATTTGATTATTCTGGTCATTAAAATAAATTAAGAACACACTCGAGCATAAGGTAAGGGGTTTCTTATCTCACTTTCATTTCTGTGAGATTTTCAATGTTCTCCACATATTTCTTGTATGTGGTATATGTTTACTGAAATTTGATATATAAAAACATGATTATGTTTATATTCATGTTATTAAATGATTCATTTGATGATTGTTATTTTCTAGTCATATGATTCGACTGATTACATTGTGGTAAGGGACTTTGTCTCAACTACCTTTTCGCTGTGAATAACTTTGTATTGTGCACATAATAATCCTTATGTGGTCTACCTACTACCCATTTGAGATAATTTTTTATTTAAAATTATTTTTATTTTAAATATCCATAATCTCATATCATGGATATGTTTATTGTCTAAACCGTATAAAATTTTATATACGGGGTTTATTTGGAAAGTTATTTTAATTATGAAAGTATTGGTAAATCTGTATACTCTAATCTATACGGATATTGATAAGAAATAATGCTCTTGTATTGAATCAATGTATAAAGAATGATTTGGACATGCAGTGGAGGGTAGGGCCCTCTATATCCCCTCGATGGATCAATAGGTCTCATGAGACAAAACATTTTGGCGACGAACCGTTCGATTTTGTTTCCAAAAATCAGACGTGTTTCTACCCACAGAACTAAACCATTTTTACGGTATTATGGTTTTATGTTCTAGATACATAACGTCAAATTAATAATCCTTTTCTCTATTCATTATCAGTTATAATTATTATACATGAGGTTTTCACTATAACAAGAACTATGGATGCAGTTTCATTTTCAGTTTATTAATGGCATTAGTTGTTCATTTATTCACTATGAAATATTTATTATGTCAGATTGATTATGATTCACTTATTATTGTACTCAGGATTCCACTATTTTTAACCCTTACTGAGCATTTTAACTCAACCATTTCATTGTCTACCTTCGACAGGTGATGAATAGAAGGTCTTCTTTTGAGTTCCTGTGGATGAAGTTTTGAGTTTTTTGTTATGTATTGTATTTTGTAACATTTTCCAATGTAATTTGAGATACATCTATGTATATAGTTTCTTTGATACTACTAAACTGGTCGTTCCTTCGGGATTTTTATTCCTTCTAACCATGCGTATATCACAAGTAATGCATCGGATCTATCCTTAAGGGGGCGGGGTGTTACAGTTGGTATCAAAGGAAGTTTAGTAAAACACTTGGAAACAAGAATATGAAATTTATAGTAGGGAACAAAGCCCAAAGGTAGTATTTGTGGATAAACGTACAAGAACATCCTAGTATTTTGGTAAGTAATATGTTATGTGGATTTTTCAAGAAAGACATCCATGTGTAGATACGCGTAGGTAGAGGTGGCTCTGGCACAAATGTATCTAGGGGTAAAATCTGAAAACACCGCTTTGAGCTAGACTCGAACGGAAACAAGTGCACGACAACGGGACATGAAACACTCTTGGTTACAACACTCCTAGGGGGTATGCTTAGGATAATTCATGTTTTCTTTATAAGCCATTATGAAGTAGTTAATGTATATTTTTTCATATAGGAACGATGTTTATAAGATTAGATATGCATAGAATTTTAATCTATGTTGAGTGATTTTCTATTTGAGATTCATAATCTAATTTAGTGTATCCCAGTATTTAGAAATGGATTCTAATGGAAGAAAGGGAGTCAATACTTCATGGGAATTGTAGGGATCTCCCTACTAAGGAAGTCAACATAGTCAACGTTGAAGTAGATCAAATCATGAACATATTGATACAACTTACTCAATTTGTAACAAATAACCATTCGACGCCTAGGTTGGATCGTTTCATGTGGTATAATCCCCCATATTTATGTGGGACTAGAAATCTAGTGGTTGTTGAGAAATGGATCAAGTCCCTTGAAAAGATATTCATGGTGTTAAGATGCAATGAAAATGAAAAGGTAGTACTAGTAGTATATTGTCTAATGGGCGACGCTGATCAATGGTGGTCTCTGATTCAAAATACCATGGAAGAAGAAGAGATTGAGGATATTGAATGGAGGACTTGTAAGGAAATATTCTTTGAAAAACATTTCTCTCGTGAGCAACAAATTGAAATTAAGAGTAAATTCCATGGCTTGAAACAAAGGGAAGAAGACAGTGTTGTAGAGTTTGAGGATTCCATCACAAGGATATCTAGGTATGCTGTGGATTACGTACATGACTCAGTGGACAAGATTTATCATTTTATTGAAGTTCTTAAGACAAGTCTTCAAAGGGCACTGGCTTCTCAATCATTTTCATCATATGATACAATTTTATCAAGTGCCATCAAAACAGAGAAGGAATTTTTTAGATCAAATTTTTTTGAAGGAAACCATGATAAGAAGTGGCATTCTGATAACAAAGGAAAATGAGAATCACAAAAGAAGATCAAGAGAACAAATAGTTTCCCATTATGCTAGAAATGTGGAAATAATCATCTCGGGAAATGCTTGAAAGGAAAGGGAGTATACTATTACTGTAGAGAAAAGGGTCATCGATCTGATGAATTCAAGGGGAAGAAATAATTCAATGATGTTCAATGATACAGCTGCATAGTGATGGGACACTATGAAAATGAGTGTCCTAAGCACCAAGGAAAGATAACTCAGAATAAGACATGATAGCAAGGGATAGCCTATGCGATTACAACCGCGGAGGTTGATGTTCTTAGTGATGTGGTGGGAGTTATATTAATTGTTTACTCAAACTTAGCCAACACTTTATTTGATTCCAGATCATCGTATTAATTTATATCCTCTCATTTTTCCAAGAAAATTAGATATGTCCAAATTTATTTAAGAAAGGAGTTGTCAATCAATAATCCCATGGGATGTATCATTGCAACAAAGGAATGTCATCTAGTCCCCCTCCAAACACCAAAACATGCTTTAGTTCCGAGCCTTATCATCATACCCATGAATGAATTTGATATAACTCTCAGTATGAATTGGCTATCAAATTATGATGCGAGGATTTATTTGAAGAAAATGGAAGTTACAATTTTTTGAAATGGTGTAGAATCACATGACTTTAGGGTAGAAACATCACCACCTGATTATCATCTAGAACCACCCCCAGTAGCTCTATTGAATGTAATACTTGGAGAGGAAGATAAACCAATATCTATGGGAGAGGAAAGAAATCATCAAATTAAAGATGTGCACATAGTGAAAGAGAACATTGATGTATTTTTAGAGGAATTTTATAGACATCCTCTAGAGAGGGAAATTGCGTTTTCCATTGACATAATTCCTGGTGCAAGACCTATATCAAAGACCCCAAATAGAATGGCCATTGTGGAGATAGTGAAGCTGAGGAAACAACAAGAAGAGTTGAGTGACAATGCATTTATTTGACCTAGTGTTTCTCCATGGGGACCCCTAGTCTTGTTCATAAAGAAGAAAGATGGAACTATGAGGCTGTGCATTGATTACAGATAAATCAATTCCATTACAATAAATAATAAGTATCCTCTACCCCGGATTGATGATTTATTTGACCAAATTCATGGATCTTAATACTTTTCCAATATTGACCGTCGATCCGAATATCATAAACTTAGTGTGAGGAAGGAATATATTCTGATGACTGCATTTTCAACCAGGTATGGGAATTACGATTTTATAGTGATGCCTATTGGACTGACGAATGCACTATCTATTTTCATGGATTTAATGAATAGAGTTTTCAAGAAATATCTTGATAACATTGTTGTGATATTCATCAATGATATCCTCATCTACTAAAAAATCAATGAAGGCCATGAGAGTCACTTTTGAGTAATTCTGGGTACTCTTAGAAGAAATCAATTATATGGGATGTTTAGCAAGTGAGAATTCGGGCTTTAGTCAGTTTCCTTTTTTGTCCATATTGACCTGAAGGATGGAATCCTATTTGATCCTATAGAGATAGAGGAAATCCATTATTGTCCCACAGCAACAAAAATAACTGAGGTACACAGTTTTATTGGCTTAACAAGTTATTATCGGTGTTTTGTGCAGAATTTTTCCTCACTGGATAACCTGCTAATGAAGATCACACGAAAAGGGGTTAAATTTGTTTGGACAAAATATTGTGAAGAATGTTTCAAATAACTAAAGAGAATATTAGTCAATGCTCCTATACTGACTCTACCATCAGGGAATGATGGGTTTGTTATTTATAGTGATGCTTCAAACAAAGGACTTGGTTGTGTCCTTATAAAAAATGATAGGGTTATTGATTATGCATCACGACAGCTAAAACTTCATGAGCAGAACTATCCTACATATGATCTTGAGATAGAAACTTTAATATTTGCTTTGATGATATGGATATATTATCTCTATGGTGAAAAATGTGAGATTTATACTGATCACAAGAGTTTGAAATATATTTTCTCACAGAAAGAACTCAACATGAGGAAAAGGAGATAGACTGAACTACCCAAGGATTATGATTGCACGATACACTATCACCTGTGTAAGGAAAATAAGGTAACAGATGCTTTGATCAGAAAGGATCATGGAGTTTTGAACAAATGATAGTTTGAAGGGATCCTATTTTCATGGATCTAGTAAAGATAAAAATGGGAATGACCATGGAAGGTGAAACATCAATGCTTTTTCAAATGGCTTCCAAATCATCTTTACTAGAATGGATAAAACATTCTCAGTATGATGATGAGGAGTTTCAAAATAAGATTACTTCTTTGAATGATGTGAGATTGAGGGACTTCATATATGAAGATGGAATTTTGAAATCTCGGAATTGTATTTTTGTTCCCGATATTCCTGATCTAAAAAGGGAATTTTTGGATGATTCTCATAGTTCCAATTTCTCTATACACCCTAGTAGCACTATTATTTATAGATATTTGAAGGAACATTTTTGGTGGGACAACATGAAGAGGGAGATTTCTGATTTTGTGTCATGATGTATGGGTTGTCAATAAGTGATAGTTGGAAGGAAAAAGCCTGGAAGGGTATTTCAACCTCTTCTCATACCTGAATGGAAATGGGATAATATCATGATGGACTTTGTCATGGGACTACCAAAGACTCTTATAATGAATGATGAAATGTGGTTCATTGTTGATAGTCTTACCAATTCAGCACATTTTCTTTCTATAAGAGAAGATCTACCACTTGAACGTCTAGAAAGACTATATATTAATGAAGTTTTGAGACTTAATGGAGTTCCCCTATCGATTGTTTCTGATCGTGATCCAAATTTTACATCAAGGTTTTAGAAAAGTCTCTAGGAGGCTTTGAATACTGAGCTTCATATGAGTACTATATATCACCCTTAAACTGACGGACTGTCTGGAAGGACTATTAGAACTCTGGAAGGCATGCTGAGATCATATTCTCTTGATTTCCAAGGCATGTGGGATCAATACATTCCTTTTGTAGAATTTTCCTACAACAATAGTTTCCATTCTAGTATTAAAATGGCACTATATAAAGCATTATATGGAAATAGCTATCAAACTCCAACTTGTTGGGACGAAGTTGGTGAAAGGAAACTTATAGACCCAGAACTTATTGAAGAGACCACTACAAAGGTGATGAAAATACAAGCACATATTAATGTAGCCCAAAGTAGGTAGAAGACTTATGCTGACAACTAGAGAAAGGACTTGTAATTTCATGTGGGAGATCATGTATTTCTAAATTATCTCCACAGAAGGGCATTTAAGGTTTGGTAATAAAGGGAAACTGAGCCCCAGGTACATCAGACCATTTGATATCTTGGGAAGAATTGGAGCTGTAGCTTACCGTTTAGTGATACCTCCAAACCTCTACAGAGTTCATGACGTTTTCCACGTATAATTGTTAAAGAAATACATGCCAGGCCCAATGCATGTACTCACATATGAAGGAATAGAACTGGAATTGGATTTTTCATACTATGAAAAGCCCATCAGGATTCTTAACACAAGGGAGCATGTATTGAAAAATAATTCAACTTGTCTAGTAATGTTTATTTGGAGAAATCAGAATATGGAGGAAGCAGTATGGGAACCAGAGGATTTCATGAAGAAGAACCACCCACATCTTTTTGGTTGGATATGTACATAAAATTTTGAGGATGAAATTTCTGATGGAGGGAATAACGTTGCACCCCAAACATTTTATGGTATGTTTCTGTCAAATAAATTCAATTCATCATTGTGTTCCTTTGAAACAACACTAGGTTATTTTGGATATAGTCAAAACCTAGCCATTAAATATAAATTTTCCACTTCTATGTTTTGAATTTCAAAAAATGGTTATCAAGAGTTGTGATCAACAAGTCATTTAGAGTCTGATAGAACAAACATAATTTTTAGTGAATAGTAACATACCCTTATTAATAGTAATAATAATAGTAATATGAACGTTATGAATAGTAAATGATATTATTATTTCATTTTCTTAAGGAAACAGGATAATGAGATCCTAGTTAGTTTTTCAATGAGAAATAAAACTAATTGCACTTTAATATTGTTATTTTTTTAATTAAATATGACATTATTTAAAAATTAATTTAATAATATTTAAAAAATTTATTTTTTAAAAATGGATTTCACTTTTGAATTCCACATGTCGAAAAATGGTTAGGGTGAATCTTGAGAATTTTTCTGAAACTGTTGAATTTTAAGTGAATAGTAAAAAATACAGTTTTTAGTTTTGGTGTGTTTATGACACCATTAATGATGGAATAATGATGTCATAAATCTGGTCGACTTCTATATAGTTTAATAATATGTGAGGTGTCCCAAGTTTCTTATACCATGGGAAAATACCATGGGCAAGCCTATGCTTTTGCAAAAACCACTCATGAGGTGTCCCATGAAAATTGTTAAAATAGTCCATCAATTTTCATATAAATACCAACTATTTCTTTAATTGAATTCATTCACAATTCTCCCTCAATGAGGTTTTGGCCTCCTTACCATTATATTAGTCATGTAAAGGTTTCCTCAATCCGTCAAGGTACCAACTGTCATGTTTTAAGGGTTATTCTACAAGGTAATAAAATTCTCAATTTCTTTTTTTTTCTATTCAAGTTATTTTTTATGTGGTATATCTTTCATGTTTTCATACCATGCTCTAATTTTTGTTCTTATTCATGATATAATCTATATTATGATTCATTTTTTTATTGTTTAACCTCATCCCCTCTCTTTTTAATATTTTCTAAAACCATGTTGTGTAGCCGTTAGGCAGCAGAACTTTTCTAAGCGATTTCGAAATTATTGTTTTATTTTGAGTTCTTTATTTATTGTTTTATCACCTCTTCCTACCCAATAGGAATGAAATATCCAGAATCATTTATATTCTATATTTTCGAATGTTCATGATAAATTCACCATCAATCATCTTCTTTCCCCCACTTGTTCATGGAATTAAAACATTGTTTGTGACATGTCGAATTACCGACATCGTAGATGATGTGATTTCAATTCACAATAATTCTTTCATGTCTGGTCATGAAACCATTTATATGGTTGAACCAGGTTATAATATATGTTTTATGACTCAATCATGGTTTGGGAATTACTTGGTACTCATAGTATTAAATTATAAAACAAAATGAGTTTTTTATTATCAAAGAACCACTAAGCCGATCTAGACGAACATCATTAATGTTTTAACTAATGATTCATCATCATGGTATATAACCCAAAATCATTAAAAAAACATTTTTATCTCCATAATTTCGTTAAAAAGATGTATTAGAAATTTGGGATGTTTAACCATGTTTCAAATGAACTTCTATTCGCAGAAACAAGTAAACGAACCATGAAAACCAAGGAAGAAAATGCTTCCAAATCATGAAAATTGAACCAATTAAACCCATAGAAAGGGCCATGAATGAACCTAATAAGGTTATAATAAATCAATTAAATGCTCATTAGGTTATGTAATCATTAATTTATGAATATAAATTTTATTATTTTAGTCATTAAAACAAACTAAGAACACACTCGAGCATAAGGTAAGGGGTTTCTCATCTAACATTCATTTCTGTGAGATTTTCAATGTTCGCCACTTATTTCTTGTATGTGGTATATTTGTACTAACATTTTATATATAATAAAATTATTATCTTTATATTCATGTTATTAAATGATTCATTTGATGATCATTAAGTTCTGGTCATATGATTCGACTGATTACATTGTGGTAAGGGACTTTGTCTCAACTTCATTTTCGTTGTCACTAACTTTGTATTGTGCTCCTAATAATCGTTATGTGGTGTACCTACTACCCATTTGAGATCAATTTACATTTGAAATTATGTTTATATTAAATATCCATAATCTCATGTCATGTATATGTTTCTTGTCTAAACTGTATACCATTTTACATACGGTGTTTATTTGGAAAGTTATTTTAATTATGGAATTATTGAAAAATATGTATATTCTACTCTATATGGATATTGATAAGGCATATTTCAATTGTATAGAATCAATGTATAATTAATTATTTGTACATGTAGTATAGGGTAGGGCCCTCTATATCCCATTGATGTATCGGTAGGTCCCATGAGACAAAACAGTTTGGCGACGAACCCTTCGAGTTTGTTTCCAAAAATGAGACAAGTTTCTACCCACAGAACTAAACCATTTTTACGGTATTATGGTTTCATGTTCCAGATACATGACGTTCAATTAATAATCATTCTCTTTATTCATTATCAGTTATTATAATTATCCATGAGGTTTTCACTATGAAAAAATCTATGGATGCAGTTTCATTTTCTGTTTACTAAAGGGATTAGTTGTTCACTTATTCACTATGCCATATTGATTATGCCAGATTGATTGTGAGTCACTTATTATTGTACTCATTATTTCGCTATTTTTGACACTTAATTATCATTTGATCTCACCCCTTTAATTGTCTACCTTTGACAGGTTATGAATAGATGGTCTTCTTTAGAGTTCATGTGGATGCAGTTTTGAGTTTTTTGTTATGTATTGTATTTTGTAACCTTTTCCAATGTAATTTGAGTTACATATATGTATCTAGTTTCTTAAATACTATTAAAATTATTGTACCTTAAGGATTTTAATTCCTTATAACCATTCCAATATCAAAACTAATGCACCGCCTCCATCCTAGAGGGGTCGGGGTGTTACAAGTAAAGGGAATGTGGGCCATCTTGTGCATGTTTCACAGTTGCCACAAGGAAAGTATAAACCATTTAAAGGGTGAGTAAAAACCATGAAACCTTGGATATAGGAATTCTTAATTTTTGGAATATGGTTTTTTATACTATGAAGTATCCCCAGGTAACTATACGACTTAGACCTCTATTAGACATAGGCAGGCCCATGGTTGGTGCGTGGTTTTCCAAATAGTGTGACCCATTAAAAACGTGAAATTTCTAAAATTTCCCCCATTTTATTTTAAGATACTAAACATATTTTCCACCAATTCAGTCCTTTTCCATCCCTATTTATGAACCAAATCTCCCAAATATACACAAGGTTCAATGTCCTTAAATTATAGTCTTTTTGGTGTGTCGTTGGCTGTACATAGACGCTTCGGGTATGTCTAACACTCCTCTTGGTTATATTATCCCGATTAGGGATTGTGGTTTCATTATTATTCTTATTAAAAATCCCTCAAACCCTCTTTTTCTGGTGGTATCTAGGTTGGAACATCAAGGGGGTGCTTCAACCAGAATCAAATGCTAAGGTTAAGGGTGTGTTCATTTTCAAACTCGAGGTAGGTGGTCTACTAGTTATATCCCATAGTTTTAATGTGGATTTTTTTCATTTTGGGTTTTGTTAATGGTTCTAACATGTTTTTAATTTTATGCCTGTATAAATAATTAATAAAATCGTTGGATAGCTGAGGAATTGAATCCCTCATGATCCCCAGGGGATGCATTGAGGATTATTATACCACTTTAGGGCCACCCATTATGGTGTTTCAAAATTCCCAAACATGTAAAATTATAATGTTATGCTTTGGATTGACTTGTTAAAAATTAGATCCCATGAGAAACATGTTGTTATGTTAATTTATTTAATAATTTAATTGTAATAGTTATTTCTATAGGGTGATAATGTAATGAGGGATTGTTTGGCATGTTATGAAAATGGGTTAAATGGGTTAATGTGAATGTGATCAATGGAATATGAATTGTAATTGAAATGCATAAGTGGGTTCAAGAATGTAAAATAAGGATTTGGTAAAACCAGGTTTAAGCATGTGATTTTATGAATATGTTAAATGGGATAATGTATGAAAAACATTTATGATTATTAATGGGTTATGTCATGAGTAAGGGAAATGTATTAAATAGTCTATGTAACATAATTTATAAAAATGATATTGTTTTAAGGATTGATGTTTAATTCACATGGTTAATGATTATGAGATGTTAAAGTTATGTTTGATGATTGTGTATGGTTTGTGATATTGTATATGTCTTAAATGGATAAGAAAGCATGTTCACATGGTATTGTAGTTTTGGGGAATTGGACATGTGGTTGTACACCCTAGGGTAGAGTTAGACTGAGGTTATACACCCCACCCCATAATACATGGGTTAGGGAAGGGGACAAAAGATATATAACCTTAATTGTTTCATTTGATGAGATTCCCTAGACTGAGAATTCGAGGTGATTTTGTTGCATTCGTTATTATATGTTTATCCCTTGTGAGATAGGAAACATTAATTATTCCGTTATTCATATAAATTTTCCAAATTAGGTATTCATGTAAATAAAGTAAATGGATAAAACATAGAACATGTGATGAAAATGAATTTATTGAGGATGATGGTATATGTGATGGAAATGAAAACTAAGATGGAAACCGTCTGAGTGATTATTATTAACCAATTAAACCTAAGTTTTCCTTTGTTTATATTGTTATTTATCTAGTACTTGCATGCGTTATCTGTTTACTCTTGATATTATTAGACACAATTGGTTGTTTCCTCTTGATTTCTAATCACACCTAACTCGGACCACCATTGGGTATATGAGAAGATTTACTGGTTACATGTCATGATAATGGAAGAGTCCTTATGCTAGGGAGTTGAGTTACGCATGAGATGTTAATGTATGAGGATATCAAATTCAAGTTAGGACCAATTTTGGGGATTTATTTGTTTCTTTTTTTTTTGGGTTTTCAGCACTTTTTACATAGTAGATAATGACATAACATATTAACTTATTTCTTGTGGGTTGTACTAAGTTTGTGGAATGGTTTTTAGTGCATGTTTCTAATTATTTTTTGTATTTAAATTTATTTAATATGTTTTTATATTGTGGTTAAATTAGAATGATATGGTATAGTCTTCCCACATATTATATTCGACCCTCACTACATGTTGGAAACCTCTACGACATGGGAAGGTGTGCTTGAGATCACGTGACAACCTAGCTCAGGGCACTGAGTAGTGGCTTCTAGGTCCGGGATGTTACAGGAAAGGTTCTTCCCAATATAGTATTATTTATAAGAAATGTTATTGTATTATGTTATATGAACTTTGAGCATTTATAAACTTGAAAATATTATTTTAATGTTTTTTTTCTTTTTCACTGTTACATTTTTGTTTTTATGATGTTTTATGGAACTATAAAATTTTACTATGAATTTTTACTATGATATTTTATTACATAAGGTTATAAATAGATTATATATTAAATTATATATATATATATTCTCAAATGGACAAAGCCCATTGTTTTTTTAGTTTTCATTTTCTAGATAATCCTTGTATTTAGTATTTCTGTACCAATATGGTTCTCCCACATGAGGTCATTCATTTCACCTCTCACATATGGGAAATCATAATAGGCATGCTTTAATTCCATGCATCCATGCTCCCACACCAACAATATATCCCTTTACCCAGCGATCATATACAATCACCATCCCTATGTACCCACATGGTAGTGATAATCAGAAATTATCGACCAACTATATTATCCCCTCATCAATCATGTCCATCAACAACCCAAGAAAAATCACACCATTGATGGTGAGATTAGGGTATCAAACACCTGATGAGAAGAAAAGCGGATAATTCTCATTCCACATGAAATATTTCTCATTTTCATTCATGAAACTTATTTATGTAATTTTTTATTAAATATTAATATAATTTTTTTTATTTTTATAATGTGTTTCCAACTTTTCTACACATATGAATATGTTCAAGTCATTTTATAATGTTTTGTACTAAAATTTATATGTTATGTTTAAAACATCTAGAAGTGACAATTTTCTAGGAAAAAATTTACTATAGGATTGTTCTATGAATGGTCATAATGGAAATTTAATATGAAATGTATCTATATAAATATATTATACACTTATTGTTTTTGAAAAAATAGAAATCATGTAAGAGAGACATTTATTGTATAAATTTCTTGTGGTTGTTTCATTTGTATGTGTGTTTTTTTCTAACCAGAATCATCCTAGAATCTAATATTCTGTATATTAATCTTTGGGTATATTGAATGTACAAATAATCTTGATATAACATTTATATAAATTTTATACTCGGTGTAAAGAATAATTAAAAATAGTTTCAACATTTATGTTAAAAATTAATTTTTCTTAAATAATATTCTATAAATATTTAATGTTTATGTTTATATAGTTCATTTACTAATTAATATTTTCTTAAAAATTGTACTTTCAAAGTTTTTTCGAATTTTTTTTGAAAATATTCCATGATGATGTTAACATAATTGATCTTCTGATTAATATTTTCTGTAAATAATTATATTTAAATTTATATATTATAATTAATTATGGAAAATATATTTTATAATTTTGTTAGTTAATTTTATAATTTATATTTTATAGGTTGAGTATAATTATTTTTTAGTGTAAAATATATTACAGTTTCAATTATGTTAATGACCAATTTAAACATATGCTATAATTTAAAATGATAACATATTTTTTTACATATACCCTTTCCTTGATAGACACCATATTTTTATCTATTTTCATAATGGGGTAAAATAATTTTAAAATTAAAATAATCTAATTTTGATAAAAAAGGACATTACATAATGAAATATTATTTTTTTCATGATTTTCAATTCATCAATCTACATTGTAATATAACTATATATAAGCAACATACCCATAAAATTTCATCAGTTATTTTTAAATTTTTATATGGTAGTATGAATAATTATGAATTATAGTTAATAAATATTATATATATAAATATTGGTTTCTAGTTATTTTTACAATTGTTATTGTTTTACTTATAATGAACTAATATCAAACACCATGTGACATATAGATGGATAGTTCAATATTTGGAATTTTTTAATTTGGAAATATTTTATTGTTTGTTGTTAAACTATTTTTCAGTGATTTATTATTGATTTTTGTATAGTAATATATAGTAAATAGTCATTTTGTGACATAAATCTATATTTTGGAAAAAACTGAATGATTTCTTATTATGATAAAGTAGAAAACACCACAAAGTATCCACAAGGGTTTCTCTCGGTATTCATTGAGGCTAATATAAGTAATGGTAGAATAATACCTTATCCACCTGATAGTTTGTGGCCTTACACTATTTAGTAAGTGTCTACTGTGTTACTAGTGGAGTTCCACTACATATATAGTGGTCTTCTGAAATGTATTCCTTACTATATTTTATTTAATTTTGGGAAAATTACTTTTACAAATATTTTTTCGCCTCTTCTCCTGGTTGTATATATTGAAAGGATCCTATATTATTTTTCACACATACCCTTATAAATTTGCAGTAATCCAAACATTTTGTTCAGTAATGTATTTCAAATTTTCTAGGTCTTTAGAGGCAAGGATGAGGCAATATTATTGACATTTGTAGGTCAGTCTATATATTTTTAAATATTTCACTATTAATTGTGTTTTTTCAATTCATATGAATCTTTTTGAAAATTTTCAATTAATATAGTTTTGGTTGATCTTTTTCAGATATAATATTTAATTGATCCTTAGTAAGGTTACTTTTATCATATTTGATAATTTATTGGGATATCCATGTGTGTATGAATTTGAAAGGATTGTGAGTGAAACATGAGGTACTAGTAGAGGAAACATAGGTGCCAAAAATTTAATAAATGTAATTTTTTGTTTTTATTTTATGAATATGGTAAATGTTTTTATTTAAAAACCTAGGGTTAAAGTGGAAGTATTAGCCATGCGTACATGTGGACTACCACCTCCATGAAGAAATATGAATTTTTTATTTTTTATTTACTTGAATGGTATGCATTATATATATAAGGAATATATATGATATATATTAAATAATAATGATTATAGAAAGATGAATTGTAATTTAGATTTCATATATTCAATATATCCAAAAATTAAAACAATGTTCTTGCGTACGTATGACCTACCATCTCAAGGAATGGTCTAAATAATTTCTATTTTTATGACTTTTATTGATGAAACTAAAAATATTTGTAAATAATATATATGATTTTTATATTTTTATTAACATTATGGATGTGATGGGGCCATAAATAATTTAAAATAACCTAAAAATCCGCAAAAAAGAGACATTTATCACCTAGAACAATGTTTTTTATAAATAATTATTGATTAAAGTGTTATAAAAGGTTATAAATAAATAATATATGTTATGAAAAATATTATTTTGGTTATATAATTTATTTTTAATAAGTATATAATTATTATACATTATTTTTGTACATGTATGATGTAATTTAGACACAAGGTAAGGGTTTTATGTTACAATCTCGTCATTTATAATGATTGTTTATAATTAAGTCCTGATGAAGAAATTATATGGCATACCTCAAAAAAATAACATACCATTTATTAACCTATGGTAAATTCTTAACAATAAATTTTTTTAGTTAATTTTACTCTCTATAATACCTCATGATACTGAAAGAATGATTTTTATGTAAAACATTGTTTATTTCTCCATTCGGTGGAAAAATATTTTTCATCTCTATCAGTGTTTTATGGAAAAAATTAAATAATTTTTTCAATATTCTCTCATAATTTTATAAAGTCATTTTTACCCATGATTAATATTTTACTAAATGTTTTAAAAGTAATATTCTTGTTAGTTTTCAAAGTGGTGTTTTTTGAATTTTTTTAAAAGTGTTGAAATAATTTTTTATTTTAACATATAGGACAGGGACAAAATTTCAAACCATGGTGACGACTAAAATATTTAAAGATTAAATTAAAGGATTAAATGGTTATTTTAATGGAAAACGTAATTAATGTCATTTTTATAATTTTTATATTTAAAAAAAGTGTTTTCAAAGTGATAGGGTTATTTTTCAAAAGAAATGTTACAAGTTGTCTTTTGAATCCAATTTACATTTATAATGATATTATTTGATGATAATTAAAATTTCGCGGTGAAATTATCAAATGATAAATTCATATTTATTTCATTATATGGTTATTGATTTTGATTAAATGATGTCTATTAAACTCATTTCTTTTCCATGGGTTATACAATGATGAATTGATGAAATTTTGATAAAACTTGTTTCATTTCCACATTTTATTCCATGATAAAATGTTTACCGAACTCATTTATTTTTAATGGGTTTTTATATGATCACTGTTTTAAGATATATTAAAAAAATATTTATTATTTTCATTATGTGATGGATGGGGCTAGAATTACATACCCATCCAATGCATTGGGTAATGATGGATATCTCATGAGATAAAAAATAATTAATTTCGTGTGAATCCCGTTGGTGAGGATAATTTTCCACTATGATAATATAAGGAGTGAACAATGACTATAATTATTATTTTGGAAGTGAACTAGATCCACTTTGATAATATTGGAAGTAATACTTGACTTCTAATGAATAATTTTCTATTATAATATGTTTGACACAAACTTATTTCTTCTTCCAATGTTACACATCCATGGATTAATTCTTCTTTGATTAAATTATGATTGATGTTTTATGAACTACCCTGATTTATGTAATTATTAATGATTATGATATATGATATACAGTGCAGGGTTTTAATTTTTTTATCATGTTCTCGTACCCTATAACTATTGTTTTGTTTAAGTGAACATTTATATTTTCCATATTTATCATACTACGCATCTGAGTTCACCATATATTATGTTTTCATTCCCCGAGTTATGAAGAAAGGTATTATGTTTGATATTTCAAAGAGGGGTTCTCATTTTGATAAACATAGGGGGAGATTATGTAATTCACTTTTAAACTTGTTGTTTATCTATCCATGTTTATAAATGAATTATGACTATATGAATCGGGAATGGATCATTATTCTATATAACTGTTATTGACAAAATATGAAGTTATATCTATGTATAATAAAAGTGGGTCATCATAGTTGGTACTAGAGAAATTTTTAATATGAAATTAGAATCTAGTATGATAAAAAATTATTGATAACCCTAAGTATAATCCAAATTACAAAACATTCTATGTTATAGTAAAGAAAAGAGTGTGGTTTTCCAAGATAAACATATCTATATAAATACTAAAAGTTGTGGTTTGGAACATTGATATGTAGGTGTAATTACCCTGAAAATAGTTTTTTGAATATATCACATCTATCATTCTGATTCACTATGACTATTCTCTTAATGTGCACATATGTTTACCCTCCCAGAGTATATGCATGGGTTAAATCACATTTTCTATGTAAACCATAATGATTTATTTTAATAGAAGATAGTTATGAAAAAACAAGGTTAAAACTGATGTGTCCTAGGTTGGAAATAACATGCCTTAATTTAAACATCCTATAAATTATTTTTCATGATTACGTGGTTTCCAACTAGGATTACTGTTTCTCACACTATGGTTTTTTGTTGTAGGTAATAGTTCTAACAATGAGGAATTGAGTTTATGTTTAATGTGAAAAATAGTGTAATTATTGTCCATATGAGGAACCAAGTGAAATATTATCTATAATATGAAAAATTGTGACTATTCCTAATAATTTATATCATTATATGACTAACAATCAAAACATTTTTACTTTCTTGCCACACTGAATAAGGGAAAAATGAAGTTTCATAATGACCATAGAGTGAATAAGATTTTGTTTCCTACATGTCAAGTACTTTGGATGATGCAACATGGAAATGAATCAATGTAATTGTAATATAATATGGGTGTGTAATATGAGGATAAATATTTTAATTGTTGAGGAAAAGAATAGTTTGGTCAATATAATGGATTAGAATAATGGTTTCCCAAAGGTATGATTAATGGTTGAATATTTTAAATGAGGAAAATATAGGAATTATTCAAATCAATGTCCTTGACAGAAATCTCAAGAATATTATCAGTATGGTTATATGGGTATTGGTTTTACTATTTTTGATTATGATACAAAAAATGACACATGAAATAAATGAGGCATTAAATAAAAAGATGATGAAACCAAGTTAGTGGTTTGAGAATAAAGGGAAATGATTGAAGTGTTTATGTATTGAAATTTTAGGATTATATTGTATATGTATTTTTATCAATTTTATTGTGGTTATATTAATATTTAAACATTTATGGTTTGTTCTGTAGTGGTTTTTCATTATGGAATTCCAAGAATATGTTAAATAGTAATGATAACCAAAAAAGTAAATTAGTTGTAAGGTGACATTTTTGGAGTACTCATAATAAAATGAAATTTAATCATTAATATGTTTATAATAGTGATTTTTAATTTGGATAAATATATTATTAGAATTGTTAATGTAAATGGGAAACTATTTGTGACCTTGATATTTGTTAGTGAATTCCTTTAAAATTTATTTTCGCTATCTTTCATTGAGATCAATTTATTTTTGGATTTGTGGAATATATTTAAGAGCCAATGATTTTATAACTATTTAAGGGTGATTCATTCTATTAATGTGTTTTAAGAGAATATATGATTTAGGTATTCACATGTAGGGTATGTGACATTATGATATATTTTATGTTATCTGTGGATAAATTTTGGATCAAATCATTTAGATTATATGTATTTGAATTTAGTGAGAAATATTTTTGATAATTCTTAAAGTTAAACATTTATGGAATGAATTAAGTTTAACTTTGGGGGATATTATTGAGGTTTAGGATATATTTGATTATATTAAACAATATTGTAAAACTTGTGCTATAAAATTTGTTTTAGGACAATATTTTAATGTAGAATGAATGACATCTAGATCATATGATACATTAAAAAGTCAATTTTAGTTCTTTGGGAAAAAATCAATTTGGATATTCGTTTTTAATATAAATAAATAAAGTGTGGATTCATCAAAGAATAATAAAATGATGAAACTTTTCTTTTGAAATTTAAATAAAAAAAGTATATTTTCTATTGTTCATTTTTTTATAATAAAATAATCCCTCAACGTTATGAAAACGATATTGAGATAAAAATATTATCCTTTTAACATTATTTCTGATAAATTTATGGAATCTACACACTCCACCGATTTAAGGTTTTATTCATTAAATTTTTCATGACCATGTTATCTATATCTATCTTTTAGTCCATAGATGTTATTTTTCTCCTCCATGTCTGTATTTCAATATTCTAACAATTTTATCCTTTTCTAGTAACCCAATGACTTGTAATTTTAGGCATCCTTTATTTTTCCAACATTCCCTTGTCAAAGGGAGTTTTTTATAAATTTGTAAAATATGTGTTTTCAAAAAAAGTGTTTTTAAATATTGAATCTTTTATTAACAAGATCAAATTTAATGGTCATAATTTTTTTAATGGGGTATAATGTAGAACATTAAGATTTCATAATCTATATTTTTTAATTAATTGAATTATTTTATTACAACTTTCATTACATGAAATATTGAGTTAAAATGAACCAAGATATACAGTTAAAATATTATTATTTTAAGATTAATTTCATAACCTAGAAATTAGAATTTGTTTTATAAATTGGAATATACACATCAATAATTTTGTTCTTTATGTATTTATATAAAAAATGTACATTTTTAGTAATGTCGTTAGATTCATTAAAAATAAATTTTCCTAAAATTAGTTTTTTATTATTTTTTGAATAATTAATATAAATAGTTTATTCCAATTTTATTTGTTTGAATTTATAAAATAAAAAAATTACATCATAATGCTAAAACTGAAATAGAAAAAATACTTTTTCATTTTTCTGAAATGATTTATTTTTCAGTGAGTAGTGAGAAATACCGATTTTTTCGAATGTGGCATCTCTTTTATTTAAATAAATTAATTTAAATGTACCATTATATCATCCATTAGGTAATAAAGTTAATTATAATACATTTTATTTATAATAATTTAATTAATTTCATTGGATGAGTAATTTTTCTGTTTTTTGTATAAGATTATTTTTATGCTTAAAATAAAAGTTTTCAAAAACCATTTTTAAGTGTATAAAGTATACCCATTTTAATTAATTAATATTAAACCTAAGAAATAAATATTTAAATGAAATATATATATATATATATATATATATTATTTATTTAGGAAAAATATAAATTCATATAATGATGATTACTAGTTAGATAGTTAATTTGAGATTATCTACTACTTGAAAATGCATTCTCTTAAAAAATTGTTTTTCATCGAATTTTATGGGTAAAATTCACAGTTAATTTATACCATATTATTTGAATTCAATCATGAAAAAGATTTTCCATATTTAGGATTATTAGATCCAAATTTATTAAATATTCTTTTTTTTATTTTCACGTATAATGAATAGTGACGATGGTAAAACTTGTCCCCATAATAAAAGGGTAAATTGTGTTAAACTACGTTAAAACTAAGTGTTAAGGTAACCATATTTTATTTTAATTCATATCGGATGAATTTAATTATAAAATTAGAAAAATAAATGCAAAAATGAATTATTTAAGTTAAATTTCTCCATGAAAATGGCATATATAATATTTAATGAGAAGAAAATTACAAAATGTTACTCTCTCACTTATGAATAACTTTTATGTGTTCACACAGGGGAAAAAGAAATTTCTGATTGATTTTTAATTTTCATTTTTTTAATAATTGATTTATTTTATTTATGATAATATATTTATAATTTTTAGTTATTATATAATTATGTAAAGTTATTATATAGTGTTAATACGATATTTATTCAATTAATAGAAAAATGAAATATATGATTTTGAAAATATTGAAAGTAATATAATTTGAGTATTTTTATAGTATTCCATGATTTTTATAGATTAATTTAACAAATTATTGATGTTTTAATGTATTATATTCTACTTATATCCCCATATACCTATCATTGATGTCAAATTAAATGAACATTGTTTGAAATAAAAGTAATTATATTTTATGAAAATAATATTTTATTAAATTATTTAAAAATAATGAAAATTGTGAAAGAGAACAACTTGGAAAATATATAGTCTAAAATATCATCCATTTCCCAAATATGATACAATTTTAACCTTTTATGTAAAATTTTTACACAGAGTTAAAAATATGTTACTATAGTAATAACAAAACTAGGAGAATAAACCAAAATAAAAGGATAAAAACAACAAAAATATATCAAAATATATAATTCATTGACGGTATGAAATATAAATAATACATTTTAGTAAAATTATTGTTTGTTTGGAATTATTTTTAAGATAATGGAATTTTATATTTTAATCATTTATGAAATCCAAAGAGTGGCCCTTCCCTCCCTTATAAAAGTACACCCCTCCTTTATTTTATTTACACCACTTCATGCCATATATATATACTAAAACTAGAAAAATTATTTTATTAACATCCTTAAACAGAATATATAGGATCATCTCTTCCAAAAAGGTGAATCTGGTTATCCTTAAAAGGATATCTAAAGGAGTTATTTCC